>CM042570.1:15410000-16080000 GCA_023630585.1 Cranoglanis bouderius
GCACAAACATACCCTTTAACCTATCTCAAAATCACTCAAAATTTCTGTGCACTGCTGTGCTGAACACAAAATTTGGGATTTATTTTACCAGAAAGGCCCCACTGGTGTCTTGCATGAACCTCAAGAGAGGCCTTGAATTAATTAAAGTCTTTAATACCCACATTTGTACATGAACCCATTTTTATCACATTCAGTCAGTCTTGATTTATCAACCTACAGGTGAAGACCATAGTAGTAATGTTTTTCCCTACTGAAATCCTGGACTGCAATAAATAAATAAATAAATAAATAAACAAACAAACAAACAAACAAATAAATAAATAAAAATCAGCACGATTCTTGATGTTGATGTTGAAAGAGCTTGAAACATGGTGGCCTAATATTTGAGGCCATTCAAAGTTATGCCATCTCTTCCTGCACCCTCTTACTATTACTGTCCACTAAGATATGAAGGAATCAAATCTATCAAACAAGCTAGAAAAATGCTCTTTTCCCACTTCACATGAAATGCCATTAGCTAGCAGGGGTCCAGATTCAGAGGGGCGTTGTTGTTCCACATTATGGATTAAGTTAAAGAATGGTAGTTTTAGCTACTATAACATGTTTTAACACTACTCACAATTTATTAGGGTTTGTGTAAGCAGGGGCACTGCTGCTAAATGATGTCAGTGACCGAATGTCAATGACTGAAACACAGTCTTAAGGTGAATAATATGCACTTAAATGAGTGGACCTCAGAGAGGAGGGCCGAAGTAGAAAGGGGGGCATGATCTACTCTATTTCTATATTTTGGTAAAACTTGGTTTTATGTCTATATTTGATTTATGCCAAGTCTCATATATAACTTCTGTCGATACTCTGCTCAAAATGTGCAATATCTGTGAATCATGTGCTCTATGTATACACAATATTTAATACATAATATGTGATTAAATTCTTTTGCCCTATAAATAAACATATATCTCAAACTAATTTTTCAAGAAACCATTTATCTCTGACAGTTTATGTTTTTTTCCACTGGTTTTGATCCAACATAATTAAGTGGATAGTCTTCAGAAATATGATTATACAGTTAATTAGAGTAGCATTTACTTCTAATAATGATGTTTCTTATATCTTCTATATATTTACTAACTTATTTGGTATTTATTTTTTTTATTACTGAAGTTAATAAATTTGACGTTACTATGCACCAAAGCAGAGACCATGTCTGTCTGTATTGGTCAGCTGTATTGACATACTGCTCAAGGCTGTGCTGCTCCTGGAACGGCAGGCCTTGACTTTTTTCTCTCGTACAGTAGCAGTTCAGTTTAGAGATGAATTGTAGCTGGGTGCTAAACTGCGTCTGAGCCACCATCAATATTTATGTCTACCAATCAACTACAATGTGCTTATGTTATATGGTATTATGGACATGGCAACCTTAAGACACACCAGGCCTGTTCAGAGGGCCAGATTTATGGCATGTTAAAAAAACACTGGAGATGTATGTGCAAGCTAGTGTTTGTATTTCTGTAAATAATACATGCACTTTTTTGTTTGGATTTGCCCAGGTTTTGCCCAAACTGCAGATCAATAATACATGTTCTGTCATCATGCATGGATCAATTACCTTATATTTATCTTGTGAAAACCTTCTCAAATATAATTATAAAGAATTTTCTTACTACTTGTTCAAAGGTTCTGTAGTTCTGATAGTAATTTGCAAACAGTTATAACACAAGTCCTGTCAACTAAATTTACAACTAATGATTTCTGAATACTAAATATTTTTGAATAATCACACCCTTGTAATTTTCCCTGCTTATTTCATTTAAGACACCAGCATCGTAGGAATGATCATGGCCATGTTTCCACAATATCATAATCAAGGCTTGCAATATGACCGCACTGAGAACACAATCAGAGGTCTGGAGCAAAGGAGAGGGAAAGGAAAGGAAGGAAGGATTGTAGCTCAGTGCAGTGGATTAGAGGGAAAGCAAACCCTCAGCCAGGAAAACAAAACTGCTGGAACTGGTACTTTGATAGTGTAAAGACGACTGGCAAAGCCCTAATTCAGCCATGTCTTTAATAGCCAAAGAGAGTTTGCTCACATGAGGCACTCAGATTCATGATTCATTGTCCATCCATTAATTTTTTTACATGGGCAAGATGCTTTGTCAAGGAAGTGAGGTGATTCTAACTGTTTTGTGCTCTAGCCACATGTGAACAGAAAGCAAATAGACACTTAATCATGACAGACAGCACAACTTGACATCAATTTGTCCCTGGGGGAGAAGACATGGTGTATTCTTGCATTGGCTCATATCTTGAATCCCCTCCTCTCCCTGCGTGCATCCACACATACATAAACAGACACATAGACATGCACAAAGCCCACTTCCCTGTTTCATTCAATACTCCATTCCATAGTGATAAATTCAGAGTCAGACAGGTCTGTGGTTTGTTCTAACTTATGGATCTGCAAAGAAAAAACTTAAGAGATCAATCCAAAGAAGACTGAATGCACATACATTGCATCAGGCCATTTTATTTTGGATGTCAGAACATATTAAAAGAGCAGTTGTTCTATCCATGGAATACTGAGTGCATAGACAACTTTGTCATGAAGATGAAGGTTTTTGGACTCTTAGGTCAGCATGCCAGCAGGGAAACACAGGGAGTTACCTGTTCCTGGACCCCAACTCACTGAGCTGTTGTTCCTCAAAAAGGAAGGCCACGAGGTTATAGGATGTGGAGGAGTGTGTCTGAAAGGGGCCCATGAATCCCCCCTTCCCCATGGTAGAAAAATCCTGCAAATCTCTTTTTTTTTCACTGGGGGGGGGCTGGGGGTGACTCAGAGGACACGATGCCTTGTAAAACACATGCACTTAATATTAGAGCCATAAAACTTGTAAAATTAAAAACAATTTTGGAAAATAGAAAGGGAAATATTTATGTGTCTGGCTCATAATAGAGTTAGTTTTATTCCTGCACCAGAGGGCTGCACAGGTAACTGTCAGCAAGTCAGGGACCCTGTGGCAGTCTCTCTTGTGTGGCAAGGTTCTTTTAGCATGACTGTATAGTTTAGCACCCTAAGGAAAGTCACAGGGGGACACAAAAACAAAACACAATTAAGACTTTGTTAAGGATCACTGAGAAAACCACACCCAGCACCTCTCTATGTGCTTCAGCTCTTAGAACAACACAACATCTATTCTTAGTGACTGAAATGCTGCAAAAAATAATTATGCTACTAAAAATATACAGACCCCTGGTTTAGCTGGGACAAGCATCATAAATTGAATATTTGGCTCTGTTTACACAGTGTTGGCCCAGCCACATGCCAGAATGTCTTCTACAGCCACATGCCAGAATCATATAAACATGTAAATATATAAACATGTTCATGATTCAGCTACCTCAGTCAAACATTAAGTGAACTTTTATCACAGTATTGTCTTTATCACAGTATTAACATGAGTTAAAACATAATTGTTTGGGACCAGAATATTTTTTGAATGATGAATCAAATTAAAAATATGACAAAAATATTTGTGAATAATCTGAATTTTTTAATGTTTACATGGTTAACATGATTACATGGTTGACAGATATGTCAGTAATTCCACTTCATTCACGTGCAAACATACATACATGTTTTAGCAAGTCTTTTTTTCTTTGCATTAGTCACAAGTTTTAACATCCATTTTTATTTGTATATGCTATTACCTGTTTTACTGGATAAATGTGGCACACCCTCTGCCACATCTTTCGGAACTTCACATGGTTTGCTTTAATCTAAACCAGCTAGTATTTGAAAGAACTCAATAAGCTCAGAATATTTGTTGTGCATTTGATCTTAGGCTATAAAGGTGCTTTAAAACCCACAAAGGTTTTGGTATGCATGTGCGCCTGCTCCAAAACGAAGGGAAAAAAATATCTATGATTACAAATAATAAAAATGCAGACCTGCACTCACATGCGAACATGTATGCACACACCAAGACACATGCACAGACATGCATTTACCCAAAACACACAGCCAAAATGCACTTAAAATTTATGACTTGAGCATTCCTTTAGGGTCAAGCTATTTATCAAATCCTCCACATTCTGGTTTCAATTACCCGGTCTATTGTGGAAAGCGGCTATTTTAGCAGGTTCATTTGGCTCGGTAGGAGACGAGAAGGCTTTCGGTCTCTGACAGCAGCTTGTTGTTAGGTTGGTAGTGGAGTTGGGTGAGTGTAATGGACAGTGGCCTCCCTCTATCAGAAAAGGAACATTTTATCAGAGCAGGGTCTAGAGAGGCAATAAATCCCAGTTTTATTGCTGAAGAATTCCACTCTCTCCACAGGCCTGACAGCTCCCTGTGTTCTCCGAGCCTTTTGGACAATTTCAACACCGTGTCCATCTGGTGCTGATTAAGATCCTGACTGGAGAGAGAGAGAGAGAGAGAGAGACAGAGAGAGAGAGAGAGAGAGAGAGAGCGAGAGAGAGGCTCAAGGTGCAGGTCAGGAGCAGAAAAAAGACAGCAGGGTGAGAGGGAAGGAAAGCAGGATTATGAAAGACAGAAAATAAAATGAAATGAGAGCAGAAAATTACAAGGCAACGAAAAGAAATGCTCATTAAGCTGATGTGGAATTTTGAGACCGATGACCTAACCACGGCCAAAAGACATTAGTTGGAGTGAGTAGCCATCTTGTTGTGTGTATCGTGTTTATTATCCTCTCTGCTGGCACCTGCTCCCACACCGGGCTTGCCAACATTATCACTACCCCCGCCTTCCCTTTCAGCTTCTATTCCTCTCCCTCTAAACCTATTGTCGCTAGTGATTTTCTATGCAGGGGTCAATGAAAGGCACGAGTTGTTCATTTGGATATCTAGTGCAGCTTTATGATATCATGAAACAAGTGTTTCTAAGTGCAATGGCTCATCTGGAGCATCTGGGGATCTCTCTCTGGGCAAGCCGTCCCCCTCCTTTCACACTGACAACACAGATAAAACAACCATACAGTTAGAGATTGTCCCAAACCTGTCTCACCACACTGCTCACATTTATTAAAAGGGAAAGCCTTAATTGTGAGGCCAAAAAAGTCATTTTAGGATGTATTATCTAATATATTGGAACATGGCAGTGGAAGCACTTTCATACATAAAGGCCTTTTTCCACAGGTTAATGCCTGTAGCTGTGAGTGTATAGTGTGTGTGTGTGTGTGTGTGTGTGTGTGTGTAAACAGAGAGAGGGAAAGAAAGGGAGAGGGGGCAGTGAAAGGGCAGTAAACACACAAGGGACTCAAGCATAAGGTGAATATGGGGAGCGTGTATATACTGTATGTGTAATAACCGTATGTGTGTATCTGTTTTCGTGCCTGACAATATGAAGATGAGAAGATGTCTCTTAGAGTATAGCGTCCCTCTTAAGTGATTTCATTAATACGAAGCACATGCACAATATCCTCACTGAAAAAAGAAAAGAAAATTAAAGATATTTTTAAAAATCTTTAAAGTTTTAATTAGATGCAGAAACAGGGGCAGTGCTTACTGACCCAATGGCTGATTTGTATATCTATCGCTACAGATAATTTTTTACTTTTTTTTTTTTTTTAACAGGCATTTAAATTAGACCACTATCTTCATCAACGTATAATATTCTTTACTTAAAGCAGTTAAATAATAGTTTTCCCCTTCATATTTTATTATATTTTATTTAACAGTTCAACTTACAATAACTTTAAAGGTTAATGCCCCACAGGTGAAATCAATTACTTTTTATCTCTGAAATCTAGAAGTGCATGGTATATAAAGTGGACGGCGCAATAATAATTATACAAATCATTTCACCGCCTGGAAATCAAAAACCCTAATGTGCACGAGCGTTTATTTTTGCCGTACTAGGCTCATGAGGATGCACATAACTTCATGGAATAACAATATCATTAAAGCGCAGGCCGGAAAAATAAATCATCTTTGCCATTAATGTCTGTTAAGCTATTCAAATGAGCCTCTCCTTCCTAATGTCCACCCATCTGTGTAGTTTTGTTTTATATTCAAATCACCATAATCAACTTTGCTGCATGCTGGAAACGATAATTAATGGCATCTACTTTTTCATCCATGATAAATGAATATACAGCTAATGGTATTATTTGAATAAAATTGAATGCAGAAATTGATTGATATGATTAAAGGGAGGGGATGTTGTTTTTCTTTGTACTGCCCTGGGTACGATATCCTCCACTGGCTGCTGTGCAAATAAGACCATATAACACATAAAGGTTAAACCGAAAGTTTAAAAATGGAATATGATCATAGTCATACAACTCACAGAGATGGTATTAAGCAACTATAATTATTCGTTCTTCGCTATCTTCTCGAGAATCTGTACACTACTAGAATTGCTAGAATTATAATATAGGCTCTGGTAATTGCATTTAAGTTCAGTTTAGTCTGATTCTCCTTTTCTAGTCTGTTATAGAGGCTACTGTGTGTTACACCTACCTGTAATTGTATGCCTACAAGCCATTTCATATCACCAGTTTTGCAATGAGCTGTACAATCTGATATTACTTCTTAATCACAGTATCTTTCTACGCTCATCTTATAGCGTAAATTTATTTAACAGACTTACAAATCAGTAGAAAACATTTAGGTATGCTGTGTCTAAACTAATAAGATATTAAATACACGCTTCTTTTGCTTCTGCGTAAAGACGAGTAGAGTAATTCGGTTGCCCATGCCAAATCAAGAAATGCTATTCGCTAGGATCGGACGGATTCCTCAGACTGGAAACTGTGTTAGTCATTTACACTCCGACATTGTCGGAGTAGCTACAGTTATTGTACATGATGTGATTTTTTAACAAGTCATCTTTTTTGGACAGACGCTATTCATGCAAAAATGATCATGCAATATGATCTATAACGAGCGTAGACCCACCAATTCGCCCGAAACATTCGAAACTTTACAAAATAGCTAAAGCGTGTAATGAATTTGTAATGATTTTTTTTTGTAAATTTGAAATCTTCAAAATAAATAAATAAATAAATAAATAAATCATTTTTTACCGCAGCCTGAACTCTGCACTGGACGCCGAGACAGACAGACACAGACAGACAGGGAATGAATGGCTTTATTTTGGTGACCTCTCTCTCTTTCTCTCTCTCTCCTTTTCTCACCTGGTCGCAACTCAACTCTTCTCAACTCATCTCGATGTTTTTCGTCGTCATCAATGAGATGAGAGTGGCGCTGCATGCTTCATTGACAGGCGCATTATGGGGCGGCGGCGCTGTTCATTACCCGGCGGAGGAGGCCGATCAGAGGGAAAAGCGCGCCAGAATCTCCGCTGTCACTCTCCTGACAGGCAATTTCAACAATAACAATTACTCCCATTAGCCGTGTCATAAACAATTCACCCGAGGCAGAGCAATAACAAAGCTTTATATTCCAAGCCCAATATAAATAAATGCTAGTAGGTAACAAGAAATTTGCAAAAAGACAAGTCCAATCCGATCCATGTAACTACTCTTAAAAAAGAAGCAAAATATAGACAGAAGAATACAGCTTTTAAACAGACTGCACTGCACACCTGAACAGACAGCGAAACAGAAACAAAACTCGCAAAATTTGCATTTACAAAGAAAGCAACGTGGGATATAAAATAAAACATGTATGTGTATTTTCTGAAGAATTTTTTTTCTGAACAATATTTTCTGTGGTTGATATATGAATATGAATATTTATAATATGTAATAGTATGAAATTATTACGAAATTTAGTTTGGATAGCCTATCGTCAGCCGTTTCCGATAGCCATAGCCGTAGAAATAATGTAGCTAATTTAAAAAAAAGAGAAAAAAAAATACATTAGAAAAAAACCTGACTTCACAAAGAAACTTGATATAAATACAACAGTAAACCAAAGAAGATGGGAAATATATTTCAATGCATGTTCATAAAATACAGTTAATACAAATACCGACAAAGTTAGTACACTAAAGGTAAATTAGACCAGCTAAATTGATTAGATTTATATAGACTGTTTCATATTTAAAATCACGCTCAAAGGGGTGTAAACCTAGGATAAATTAATACAACCTTGTGCTGTTTCTAAAAGAACAAAAAATTAACTGAATAATAAATGAAAAATATAATTATTTTCTGTATATAATTTGTTGATGCTTAACATATCAATATCGGTCTACACAAACTAATGGGCGACTTGTGTGCAGCGCCAGTGTGTTTCAGGGCAGTAATCCAAACAGCGATCTATCTGCCCCGCAGCCGCACCACAATCTGAAAATCCCTAATTAGTAGAGCTGCGGAGCAATTAACACGTGTCACAGTCGACATCATCAGGTGCCACTCTAATTTCCTCACTAAAAGAGGATTTTTCTTCCTCGCTTTCTTTCTCAGTTGCTTTGAACTCCGCAGGCTAGGACTGACTCCCGGATTCCAGCGCGAGCTGCACCAGCTCCCTATCCACCTATCCGCCGCGCGCGCTTTGTTACCGACCGTCAAATCAACCAAAACCAGTGAACAGTGCAGGATAACAATCGAGGTGACATCACTATCTCACACACACACACACACACACACACACACACACACACAGGGAGAAAACATCAGAGATAAAGGCTGTGTTGATATAAGGACTGACCCACAGTACGGGAGAACATTCTCGTTCGATAATAATCTACTGCGTATTTGTAAAAATAAGTTCAGAGAATATTTTTTAAAATAAGCAGAGAAACATTGACAGTTCAAAATTCAAAGTTTGCCAACCCACAGACGAAATTATAATAACAGGAAATACAACAGCAGCAACCACCCCCACACCACTCACTTTGTAAAAAAAATAAAAATAAAAATAAAATAAAATAAGATCAATACAAATATAAAATAACCTATATATTTTCACTGAGCTGAATTAGATATGAACAGTTGCGACTCAGTGATATTTTTAGGGTCATACCCTAACAATGTGGTTTTCTTTCGTCATTAGTTTATATGTCTAACCAGTAACAAAATGCATTTTTAAAACCCTTATTTGTATATAGGCCTATGTTAATTTTGCTATATATATATATATATATATATATATATATATATATATATATATATATATATATATATATATATATATATATATATAGTTAATGTTATTCATTCACTGTAATTTACTAGAAAACGAAAATAGATGTTTTTTAATTATAAATATAAATATAATACATATAATATATATATATAAATATACATTATAAATATAAATGTTGATATAATTACAATTTTATTATAACTTTGTTAAATATATAAAATAAGCTAGCCTATTATTTCATTTTCTTTGATTCACTTTTAGCTTACTCAAGTTTATTGGTGTTTAAATAATGTTGCCTTCGACACCATAATACTGATACTGTAAATGTTATATTAGATAGTCTTCTGTCAAGCTCGGTAAATTCTATGGGAAGTATGAGGTTGATGCATATATAAAATATCTTTTATTGTTTACATCATCATAACAATAACTGATTAAAAAGAAACATTGACGTTTCTGTTATTTCAAGTCAATCGTCTTCCCATTTTGGAAATCATTAAAAAAAATAACACATTAGGAGACTTAACTCCAGGTAGAAGTGCCTATTTAAGTACAATTCCCAGTGGGTAGTAGAGAACAATAGCCGCTTAGCGCGTTTTGCCGGTGGTGCAGGATGAGAGACTCATTTTTGTTAGCGTCGTTAGGAAAGAGAGAGAGAGAGAGAGAGAGAGAGAGAGAGAGAGAGGGGGAGAGGGAGGGGGGTACTCGCGGCATTGGGCGGGGCTTCTCTCTGTCAGTCTGCCGCTGCGACCCGCATTCCTTGTTTTTGGCTTGTGCATCATATTTGCATCTCATTAGTCCCCGGCTGAGAAGGCCTTCAGTTCATTAACGACATCCTTCGTCGAGCTCCCATAATTCCACGCTTCTCTCGCGCTACCTGCCGCGCACAATCGGTGAGGGGGGAAAAGCGAAGAAGAAGAAAAAAGAAGGAGAAGAAAAAAGAAGAAGCAGAAAAAAGAAAATGCGCGGGCGTGAGAAGGGCAACATTTTATGCAATGCCAAAACAAAAGCGTCAGGAGGGAGAGAGAGAATGGAGAGGTGGTATGAAGAAGTCCTCTTCTCTGTGTGTTTTGTGTCTTGTTACCCCCCCCCCCCCCCCCCCCCCCGAATCAGGCACCATTTTGTTGTTAATCAGCCTCCTGTCATGATGGATACCCCAGCAGGTCACGGGTCAAAGTTGAACTGGAGGTCAGAAGTAACATTGCATGGGAGTCGAGGTCCAAAACTGGACGCTTATTTGGCAATGGGCAGGGCTAGGTTATTTTTAAACTTCTCCTGGTTAGGTATGAAACACAAGGAGCAGGCGAATAGCACAGGGGTGTTAAAATCTCCATGATCAAACTTCTGTACCACCAACCCACAGAGATGGAAAATGTAAAAAAAAAAAAAAAAAAAAAAAAAAGCGAACCCACTGCTTCACATCAGACAATAAACAGTCCATTAATATCCAAAGAAAGAATTATGCTGATTTTTGGTTGGAGTGTTTTTGTTTTTGGTTGGAGTGTGATTGGGGGTTGGGGTCGGGGGGTGGGTGGGCTTACTTAAAGCGTGACGACCCCTGACCAAAACCTGGTTCAGTGGGGAGATGAATAAAAATTTTAATAGCTCATAAAACAGTGATTCTTCTCAGTGAAGTTTTTTGTGACTGCATTATTCCTAGAGACGCCTTTTTTGTGATGAGTGAAAAGCCATTCACAGAAGCCTCTGCTGGAACTCCATCAGGACCAGGGAGTAGAGTAGAAAATGGGTAGAGCTATGAATGCAGCCACATGATTGGTGAGCAGAGAGAGGCTCTGTCTTTTTTTTACACACCCACATATACACACACTGTAAAAAAAAAATCTCACTCCAAGCCTTTCACATGCAAAGCACATAGTCATAAGCCCCGCGTGAATGGAAAGGGGGTTCGGATAAAAGGTCCAGCATTGTCTCTTGATTAAAACCCTCTCAGCCATATTCTTGTTTGCTCCACCCATGACATGCGCCATTTGCTCCGGTGAAAATGGCCCTGATGTTGATTCACTCACCAGTCGAGCTTGGCCTCGGGGCTAGATAAATAAACAGGCATCTGTTGTTTTATTTAATGCTTACTTCATCTCATCGTTCTCTTTCTTGCGTGGTGGGCCAGGGTCGCAGGGCTTCACAACAGAAGTCCATTTAGTAGAACATCCACACACACTATCATTCAGAACATTCAGAAAGTGAGGTATACCATGGCATTTAACTGGATCCCTGAACAAATTTCTCTGTTAGCGGATGTACTGTAGGGGATTACTGAGCCACATTGTGAACTTCATATTTGACCCTATAGGCACTGTTCTTGACTGTTTGAGAAGCTTTCCTTGAGGCACAGAGTTATCTTTGCCTCTATTTTGGCTGCATAAACCAATTTAGCTGAATTCATACTAAAACTAAATCCTAAATATCTTAAAAGTTAAAGATTAATCAGTATTAGACATCATTGTAGTACTCTGAAACATTAGGTTTTGAACTCCAAGTTGTAACTAGAGAATATATGTCATGTGCAAGTGTGTGTGGAGTACTGAACCCCTTCTCTTTAACCATGGGTGCTGTACTCAGGTCATGAGACTGTAAATATAAAGACCTGAAGCGATAAATCTCCCTGAGCAGATCCTGTTGTCTCAACACACTGCCATTACTACACACACAATACACACTCTCTCTCAGACCACAGATCATGGTCTACTCTTCATTCAAACACTGTTTTACTTGTCCTCTTTTAACAGAGAAATCAGTCATGCCTGGAATGACATGTGAGTTTGCAAACAACACCAGTCTCTGGTTTCTCTGGATTTCAGATAAACCAGAAGCTATTGAGTTACACTGTTTTCCTACATAGATCATACTACCTAGTATATCTCTGTTTTTGTAAGGTGAGAAATTAATTGTGCTGTAGTCACAAGCTATTTTTTCCATCCACAATGAATTTCCAAAGGTTTTCAGCCAGCCTTTTGTATTTTTTTCAAAAAAAATAAAAAATAAAAAAATAAATAATAAATAAATTTTATATATATATATATATATATATATATATATATATATATATATATATATATATATATATATATATATATATATATATATATATATATTTTTTACATGTGTATTTGTCATGCAAAACCCCCAAAACACTGTGTTTTCTCAAGGCAACATGTGCTGGATTGAATAGATGATAAACCATTCTGTCATAATTAATAATGTGCTCACGAAGGTTTCAGCAGCTTGTACAACCTAAGACATGTTTTATCAATTCCAGTCTGATTGTATGTTTTACTTCTATACCATTGCTAAATGTATCCTTAGAAAAACACAGGTAATTCTCAAAATAAATATAATCTAATAGAACATTGTCAGCTGAAATTATTTGATGATTCTGCTAACAGTGATATGATTTAATTTAGTAAAACTATAGCTTTTGTGCCATTATGAGTTCAACATATTACTACTATAATTGGCTTCAATTATTTTTCTTTTCTTTTTTTAAACTAAATGTTTAGATGAATGTCTAAAATAAACAGCAACTGGTATATTCATTTATTCACAAATAACGTGAATGTTTCAGTTCTATTTTCTTTTATCAGTTATCTTACATAAAAATATGAATAGACTGTTTTTGTAAAATAATGATGTATGTACTGACATATCACCTTTTCATTGGTGATTTATTTTATTTAGCAAAATATAAAATGATATCTTAAATGTAACATTATGTATATGTTTTATCATGGAATTATACACCTCTCTCTTGTATTGAGCCATCGTTCTTTTGGACACCAATCTTATAACTTTTCAGCAAGAAAACTGTGAATGCATTATTTGGGCACATGGCTGCTATTTTTCACTCCCTCTCCCTGAATGTTCAGTGTTCAAGAGGCCATGAGAGCACAAATGCTGGTAGAACATCTCCTCTGAGAGCTGCAGCTGTTAGGAATGAGACCGGAGTCTTGCTGCCCCCTACAGAATCACAACCATCAGCTCACTAGATGATATGTTTTTGTGTGCTCATTTACAAACAATGTATTATAGAATACTTTACTTGCTAGGTTTGATTAGAAACACAAATAAAGTAAATTTAATAAACATAAATTAGAAACTGAAATATATCATATAGGCTAACAGTATAAATGAAAGCACACTGAACTGTTTGTATATTTTATATTGTGCAGCATCTTCGTTATTCAGAGATTTAAAAAGATCCATAAACACATCTTTTTAAAAGCCTAGGGACCTTTAATGATTTGTATTCAGATAATTAGTGAAATCACTGATCTGTATTGAGTGTTGGGAAGAGAGCATGGAAAAGAGAATGACAGTCAAAAAGTAATTGTTTAGATTGTGTCAAGCATAGGCCATGAATTTGTACCTATAAATTGTTAAATTTTATTGGCTTTGTGAATTCTATTTTTAGGGTGGGTAAATTTATGTAATTAAAAGCAAAAGAAGGCGGTCTTATGAGAATGGTCTGTTTTATACAGATGTTCTGTGTTTGTCAATCTACTTGCTATTTTTCAGGACAATAAATATATTCTGTTGCTACAGGAGACCATAAATAGGTTTTCAGAAGGATAAATCTTCATTTAAATTTTATTTTCAGAAAGTTAAATCTTTTACAAATATACAAAATATTTTAAAATAATCCATAAGCACTTGGGATAATGTACAATAATGCATCAACTAAACTATACAAATAAGCCACTTATAACTATGTTAAGTAGAACAAAAAGAGGCATTAGTAGATCTTAATGTTTTCAGTGCCCCTGAACCCAAAGCAGAGTTCAAAGGATTTGCATGTAATTGTAGATTTAAATTTCCCCTTTTTTTCCAGAGGGCCTGGTGTCACATTCAGAGTTCAAGTCTGCTCCTGTCTGGGAGACAGAAGGCATGTGCATCCAAGCTGCAGCCATTGTCTGCTCAGTGAAATAAAACAGTACTGAGTGGATCACTTTCCCCTGCACTCCTCTGTGCCTGCTCTGAACCCAATTCCACAAAATGATTCTTACTTTTCCATGTAGGAACCTTCTATAATTTACTGACACGGCACACGTAGCATTGCCTTCTGTTTTTTTTTAATGTAGAATGACATATTGGAGTTACTGCCATTGTCTGACTCTGAATTTCTAGCAACTGCGCATCACATTATGGCTGAGGTGACATGATGGCACTTTCTGGCACATGGTAGCAAAAATATATATATTGTTAGTGGGAAATGTATTATTTGTTGCTGTTGAATAGTATTTTATTTTACTCAGTTCTATACAGTATATAATAATATCTATATATACTGTATATATAGATATTATTATATACAACATATGTGTCAAGCTGTTGCATATAATAATATCTATATATACAGTATATATAGATATTATTATATGCAACAGCTTGACACATATGTTGGAGCCTTCTACAATTTGCTGTTTATTTCTCAGCTGTATAATACTTAATGAAATATGCATACATTAAAATTACACCACTGAAATTATAAAATAGGAACATTTACAACAAGTAAAATACATTTCATGTTATGCAATATAGTGTATTTAATGTATGTAACGTATTATCAACATGTAATTTTCAGCTCTAATAAAACAAATTAAAGATTTCAGCTTTAAAGTTCTTATAACAGCTAATAATAAGTAAAAAATAATTAGTAATAGATTAGGAATAGAGCAATAGATTTCTCATTCTTCCTCTATAGTGTATGTATATTAAACAATATCTCCCATCCAGGAGAGTTCTGAGGTGAAAACTGCTATAACTTTTTTTCAGCAGGATTTCCCGTGGAATAAATTGTGCTGGATGTGTGTGACAGACCCAGGAGGCCATTTCTCAGGCAGGGCCGTGAGCTTGTTGTCTGCTCTGAGAGTTGGAGGAGTTGCTGCTTCCGCAAAGGAAAGACCCAGCAACGGTCACAAAACACCACAGCCCCACTCCATGACAGCCCATACATCCGCATGTGGCAATACACACACACACAGACAAACACAGACACAGACACACACACAGACACACACACGCACATGCACCACACTGCTGTTCTCTGACAACTGCCCTGCACACCACCAGCTTTTATTCTGTTATTTGCATCAGATACTGAACCAAAAGAGCTACATTACATTAGCTTTATAAGTCTAGATTAGAAATTGGGACGTGACAAAAAAAAGAAGGAAAAAAAAGTTTACAGTAGGTGTCTAGGTGTCAGCGCTTTATAACGTTCACTAAGTTTTCTGCCACAAGAGAATTTTCAGGATGGAAGGATGTTTTCTCTTTTCTGGTTTCTCTGTAACATGACAATATGTTTTTTTAGTTTTTGTTTTACTTTTTTAATTATTTCAAGAGAGAGAAAAGGCTGGTGAGGGAATAAATGATGGAATAAGTGATAACAGGAACTAATTGAGGATGTTACATAACAGTGAATGTAACTATAAACATATGAAAAAGTATGTTATTATTTTATGAATAAAAATTGTAATCGGTGACAAATTCCCATGGTTTATGAGGAATAAAACACTTTGGGATGTGCCATTATTAGATATTAACCAACTTCAGGGTGGTAATTTTAACTTTGCTTTGCATAGGGCCACACCACTTGTCCATGATTATTCCTGACATAATAGCATTCCTGTCTTTGCTGTGGTCAGAAGATGTTTGTGAACAAAAACTAAATTATAATCAAGTATAAAGTATTATAATGTATAGAGTGACACATACAATTAACAAATATTTCTGAGAATTGTACCCATAATAAATTGATAAAAATGTACAGTATACACACGCACGCACACGCACACGCACACGCGCACGCACACGCACACACACACGCACGCACACACACACGCACACACCACATTTTATTGTGCCTTTGCACTTCTGTAGGTTCACAGCAAAGCTATTACAAGTGACCTTCGACCCTGCTGCCACCCTGGGGTAAAATGGCCAGCCTGGTCTCATTCCCCTCTTTCAGACGTCAAAGAAAAGAAAGTGGAAGAAGAGGAGAAAAAAGGAGTTATATAGTGACCCATCCTTTATCGGCGACACAAACTTGCAGCCCCTCACAGCTCCAGGGTTCTCCTGTGGCTATGTAGATGAGATAGGAGGCTTAAAAATGAATTTTAATCACTTTGGGAATCTCCAATTACCGAGCTGCTACCCTGCCGTGAATCTGTCTGCTCAAGACTCATTTCAGAAATGACAAAGTGGCTTCAGTGAAGCCAAACTCTCTCATGCATGCACACACACACACACACACACACACACACACACACACACACACACACACACACACACACACACACACACACACACACACACACACACACACACACACACTTTTTTGCAAACTTTTGCAAAACAAATTTTGCCATTTTTATTTCTAAGTTAATAAAGCCAAAAATATAGCCATGCCTATACTCCTTGTACTATAAGGGATTTCAGCTAGTATCATTAAAGAAATGTGGAGGGATTTACCAAATACTCTTGCAAATTCTCTTTCAGCACCCCACCAACAGGTAAAAAAGTAAAAATGCCTTTCTTACATACAGCCTTGATATTGATGTATTGGACCTGGGATAATATTCAAATGTAAATATTAAACAAGGCGAATCAGAGCCTCATGCCAAAGCCTTTTGTTCAGAAGCACTGAGAAAGCAGTCACCCTGAAACAATGGGCAAAATTAGCATGCAGCAGCCCTGGAGCGTTGTGTCGCCTCGAAGTGACAAATGCTCCCCTCCTGCTGCAAGGGTCAGTGCAGAAGATCCTTCTCACACACTGGCAGCATGGCACACTACTCTGAAAACAGAATATCTCATAGAACCTGCACATTTACTCTAATCTTCGCTTACTGGCTGAATGAAGTATAGGTAGAGGGAGATGAGTTAAAAGCAGAATATACTAGTTTATGATATTATTTATTATTAAAATATTTGTTAAATGTAGTGAATAAACATCTTTGGGAGAGTACATGTTTATATGTTTAATTATATATGTTTATTCTGGAAATAGGTCCTGGAAAAGAAATGCCAGACAGAACTTAAATTAGTGTTATTACATAATACTGTTGTTATATATGTAATTAAATAATTCAATGCAATTCAATTTTATTTGTATCGCACTTTGAACAATGGACATTGTCACAAGGCAGCTTTACAGAACTATATAAATTCCCAGATGTAAATTTAACATATGTAAATTTAGCTCTAATGAACAAGCCAGAGGTGATGGTAGCAAGGAAAAACTACCTGAGACAAAATAAGGAAGAAACCATGAGAGGAACCAGACTCACAATACTTGTTTTTATATTAATATTAATATTTACTTAAAAAAAAATAAAAAATAAATGTGTATATATATATATATATATATATATATATATATATATATATATATATATATATATATATATATATATATATATATATATATATAATTATTTATTTATTTATTTATTTATATATTAAATAAATTATAAATTTATAATTATAAAATTTATAAATTATAGTCAAGGATGCAGGCTCATGGTGATGAATGTGGGCCTCCTGCTGTGAGGGTCACCACAGAAGATCCTTCTCACACACTGGCAGCATGTCAAACTTCCAGAGTCATAGCCACTCGTCTGTGTGTCCTCTGGGTACAAGGAGCCCCCATTAGCATGAAAATCAGCCATCTTGGACGAGCAAGGAAAAGGATAGCAGGGCAGGACTAAGGGCATGATTAATTTGAGGACTACCTGGCATGTGAATGAGAGAGGAACTTGCTGGACAGCTGATGTATGGCAATGCTATAATGTAATTACCAGGAAGCCTCTGGGAGACGGCGACAGAATGTAGTCACTTCCTATACAGATATTAAGTTCTATTCTCCCAACCTCGGGATAGCAGGGCTGCTTAAACACCAAAACTTTAAATTTAAGAGTGGGCTCAAGTGTGACCTCTGATATACAGTGCTGTAAAAAAGTATTTGCTGATTTCTTCTGTTTTTGTGTTTATTTCATACTAAATAGTTTTAAATCTTCAAAAAATACAACATTAAACAAAGGCAACCTGAGTAAACACACTATACAGTTTTTATTATTATTTTTTTATTGAAGCAAAAAAAAGTTATCCAACACCTATCGCCCATGTGAAAAACTAATTGCCTCCTTAAACTTAAAATCTGGTTGTGCCACCTTTAGCAGCAATAACTGCAACCAAACACTTCTGATAAATGGAGATCAGTCTTTCACAGCGCTGTGGTGGAACACTGGAGGGTTTTCAAACATGAACTGCCCATTTAAGGTCCTGCCACAGCATCTCAATTGGTTCAAGTCAGGACTTTGACTAGGCCACTCCAAAACTTTGTTTGCTTTTTTTGAGCTATTCAGAGGTGACTTACTCCTAGGCTTTGGATCAGTGTCTTGCTGCATAATCCAGTTGCGCTTGGGTTTCAACTTACACACTGAAGACCGGACATTCTCCTTTAGGATTTTTTGGTAGATAGCAGAATTCATGTTTCCCTCAATTATTGCAAGTTGCCCAGACCCATCCAGCGAAGCATCCCCACACCATTACACTTCCACCACCATGCTTGACCATAGGTATGATGTTCTTTTTGTGGAATTCAGTCTTTGGTTTACGCCAGATGTAACGGGACCCCTGTCTTCCAAACAGTTCCACTTTTGACTCATCAATCCACAGAACATTCTCCCAAAAGGTTGAGGATCATTAAGGTGTGTTTTGGCAAAATTCAGACAAGCCTTAATGTTCTTCTGGGTTAGCAGTGGTTTTCACCTCGCCACTCTTCCATGGATGCCATTTTTGCCCAGTGTCTTTCTGATACTGGAGTCATGAACAGCGACCTTTATTGATGCAAGAGAGGCCTGTAGGTCCTTTGATGTTGTCCTTGGCTCTTTTGTGACTTGCTGGATGAGTAGTTGCTGTGCTCTTGGAGGAATTTTGCAAGGTCAGCCACTTCTGGGAAGGTTCACTACTGTGCTGAGTTTTTTTCCATTTGGTGATAATGGCTCTCACTGTGGTTCTTTGGAGTCCCAGAGCCTTTGAAATAGCTTTGTAACCCTTCCCAGACTGATGTATTTCAGTCACCTTCTTCCTCATAATTTCTGGAATTTCTTTCAATTTTGGCATAGTGTGTTACATGTTAAGACCTTTTAACCAACTTCATGCTGTTGAAAAAGTTCTATTTAAGTCCTGATTTGATTGAACAGGGTTTGCAGTAATCAGGCCTGGTTGTGTCTAGTCCAGCTGAACCACATTATGAATGCAGTTTCATAGATCTGGGGAATTAGCAACTATGGGGGCAAATACATTTTCACACAGGCCCAGTTGGTATTGGATAACTTTTTGCTTCAATAAATAACATTATCATTTAAAAACTGTATTTTGTGTTTCCTCTGGTTGCCTTTGTTTTATCTCTGATTTTGTTTTAATTTCTGAAACAATTTAGTATGATATACATAAAAACAGAAGAAATCAGGAAATCAGGCAAATACTTTTTCACAGCACTGTAGGATGAAAATAGCAATATAATTTTTACAAATAAAGAATAAATGGGAAACAATTATTGCATGTTCAGCATCATTTGCTGGTAAGGGGGAACTCTCCTTCTCCCAAGGAGCCTCACATAAAGCTTCAGTATGAATGAAAATTTTGTCTCTTTTAAATAGCTATAATTATACTGTATTTCTTTGTAATTCTAAACCATTAATGTGTTTTGCCATAATACTGTTTAAAGCAATTCCCAATTTTACACATCCTAGGAATATATGAGGTGTTAAATTTAGAAGAAGACTTAGAAGTTCTCTCTCTCTCTCACACACACACATACACACACACACACACACACACACACACACACACACACACACACACACACACACACACACACACACACGCATGCATACACAATAGGGATTTGAACCCCCAACCCCAGAGGTGCGAGGCAAATGTATAATGTGTAACAATAATAATAATAATAATAATAATAATAATAATAATAATAATAATAATAATAATCAGAGAAAACTCACTAATGCCACATCATTCATGGTGTGTGGTTTATGTGTGTGTGTGTGTGTGTGTGTGTGTGTGTGTGTGTGTGTGTGTGTGTTTTTCGGTGAAGGATGAGGAGGTTATGGGGGTTAATGGTCCCCACATGAAAAATGAGAAATGAAAAATGAAATAGGGTTTGCAGCACAAATATCTAACCCTTTATGTCCTTGTGGAAAAAAGCACAAGCACTGGCCAGTACTGTATATCAGAGATGTGAGTGAAAATATGAGATTTTGGCAGAGAGACGAGTGAAAAACTGCAGAGCGTTAAATGATCCTGCTACCATGACCCCTCTCTTCACACATACACATACACACACACAGGCAGGCAGGCCTACACAAACATGTCCATACTTTGAAGAAGGCTGTGCTTTTCTTTTCACATCTTCCAAACATCTGTAGAGTCTCATATTTGTGTGCCATAGTATGTGTAACAACTTAGACATATAAATAGCAAACGTGAAATACGACGCAGAGGGAAAAGGTCACTGAAATTGCCTTCATCATATGGATTGTAGTAATCATGGTTTGTTATTGTGATGGTGAGGGCTGCTCTGGCAGTGAAAATTTGTCCATGGTTGTCTTGATGTGCTTAGACAAACACAGTACTCCCCATTCATCTCTCAACTGTTATCAACATTTCACTGAATTAAATTCACAAGGGCATGAAAGGTTAGAGCCTTGTACTTTCTCTGTTATTTTCTGGCTAGTCGGCCATGTCTCCTACCAGGAATAGGGCTACATACTTCTTGCCAGCTCTACAGATTCCTAATTGAAGTCCAAAGGAAGCCTAACTGACAGGATCCTTGCACTCTTGGCATGGAGAAGGAGCCCTTTTGGCATCGGGTCACCCTGCTCACATTGGCTCAATGGAAAAGAATGTGTGAGACACACTACAGATCAACACACACACACACACACACACACACACACACACACACCCTCACACACCCACACTCACACACACACACACACACACACACACACACACACACACACACACACACACACCTAACCAAGAATCGATGCACTGCAAGAACCAGTCTAAATATGTTTTATCTAAATAGCACAGTTGAACAATAAGCCACGAGTCACTCAGTGGCTACATGGATGTGGAACCACTTTCACAACTTGCATGTGGAGGTTAAGGATGGAGTAGCACAAAGTAACTGGTTGCAGGTAACTCCATCTGCAGATCAGAAGTACACAGAAGCACTATGAAAGGCTTGCCCTTATTTTGCTATCAGCAGAGAGTGGCTAAATCTGAAATATTCAGTGCCTGTATGAAAAGTGTGTGACTGTATTGCTGACTCCTCTTGACTTTTATCTGCTTAGTTTATAAACATAACAGCAGATTCATTTTTTAAAGAAAGGACAAAGTAGAAAGAAAGATAAAAGAGCATGATTGATGTCAGAGAAATTAAAGTGTATTTGGTAGGAGGGAAAGTTTTAAAACCCAGAATCTAGAATAACTAAAAGTTTAGTTTTAAAATGTTTTGCTTGGAGCTACACTTCTGAACAAAAGCAAACAAGAAAAGGGGATTTACTTACTTATAAAGTAATTAGTGGTAGTGTTGCCATTGTAGTACTGACACATGGAGAAGTGTGCTATAGGTTGAGCAGGTGAAGACAGTCATGACAAGCAAAGACAATGTCACTGTATTGGCATTTCCACGCTTCCATAGCCCTGCTGTGGCATGCCAAATAACACAATTACTCATTCATTTATTCTGGCAGCAAGTGTGCAAGGTATCTTAAACATGCACAGCTAAAACGCAGATTTAAGGTGTTTTGTGCACTTTTTTTGCTGTGAAGCTTTCTCAGCCTAGGCTGTACTAAAAACGTGGCTGCTAATGATTTATGGTTGTGGGGTGTGTGAAGAAATGGTGCTGGATGAAGGGTGTGTGCACTTTCTCCTTCTGTGCTGTGAAGCAGGTTGCTAAAACAGGAAGATAGTGTGTCCTCACCGCTGACACAACAAGCAGCAGGTCTGTCTGCAGTTAACGCATGGCAGATTCACTCGCCCGCACCAGCCTGCATGTGTTGCACAAATACACACACACACACACACACACACACACACACACACACACACACACACACACACACACACACACACACACACACACACACACACACACACACACACACAGTATATAAAATAGACCAGATTTACTATTTTTAAACCTTCTCCCTAGAGGAGGCAATTGGGTTCTGTATGTTTTCTCAGAGCAGCCTTTCTAGAATGTATGAATCTTTACACATATGCAGTATCTGTGGTTCTCGAAGTGGGGTCACGGTGGTCCACAATTTTATTATAATTAAAAAAAAAAGCTTTTATTTATTTATTTATTTATTTATTTTTATCAACTTCCATGGATAGTTGTTATTATAATTAGCCTAACGGACTGGTCACTTCAATAGATTTAATTTAATTGGTTTGGGTTCTGTGGATGTAACGTCCCCGCAAAATAAATATGATGGTATATGTATGCTTAACATATGAATAATGAATATGATAAATTGATATTTGGTGTGGGCACCCTTTTATTTTAAAACTGTATCAGTTCTCAATATCAATTCATCATCTAGTCATCTAGTTTTTTAAGAAAAGAGGTATTTCAAGCAATTTGAACAATATGCCATAGTTCTTTTGTGTCATTTGTTTCTGTTTCTATTTCTGCAAGAGTCAGACAGCATCAACAATGTTTTTAGCCAAAAAGAAGTATTATTACTACTTAATAAAGTGCTTAAAAAATTATTATAATGTAATATCCTCCCTTCTTCAATGGTAACATTTCCATTCCCAAAATTTCTGTATTTTGACTAATAATGTTTTTTTTTTTTTTTTTTTTTTTTTAAATAAATGTAGTCTTTATAATGGCAAAGCTCTTTCATATGCTGCACATGAACTTGCCACCAGCCCATGTGTCTCTACTGAGACAGAAATATAACCTGCCTACATAACCAAACCTAGCATGTACTTTAGGTAACATGTACACATCCTTTAGGTAATTTACACAACTACTAACAGAGAGTGATTTAACATCACTTAGATGAAGTTATAGCCAAAACCACAATGGGCTATAATGTCAGGATCTCAGAAAGTTAATTAGAGATGAATAAAACATGGCAGCACTATCAGATGCTGTGTGTGAAGGATCAGGTGGCTGTCATGGTGATCCAGAGGTTGGGTGATTTTCATTACAAGGTTAGTCTGAAGCACTCAGGTTACTATGTACTAGACAGGGATATGGCCCATGGTAAGCCACCAGTCATTAATAAGAAAACAGTGGGTTTACACAGACGGAAACAGGGAGTTCACTAATAAGAAGTGTCTGACATTTGGAGGTACAACAAACTAAAAGACCCCTATATTAGTGGTACCCTCAAACTTTAATATACAGAAGTTTCCCCTCCATCTACCACTCTTGCAGTTAAGCTGTGCGCTTTGAGTGTGCACTACATTGGAGAGAGAACCAGAGGTAACGCATTTGCAAGCTGCAGGAATGTGGTCAGACTTTTTTAAATTTTACATTTGAATTTAATTTTCCTTGGAGACAAAATTAAAATTTTGAGAAACTGGAATAAAGTGCTCATTATCTTCAGCAGAGGACTTTTTTTTTGGCAGATTATGTGGTTTAGACTAATGTTGCCTTCCGTAAAGGCAGTGATATTTGTATTATAGCTGTATTTAATCCATTACAGGTATGTGTATTTTTTAAATTCATTTTAAGAAGGAAACTGACACGTCTGCTGATTTTAGACTTATTTGCTGTACTTGATAAGGATCATAATAGAAAAAGCTACAAAATGAAAAATAAATAAATAAATAAACCCAACAGTTATATCACTTTGGAGTGGACAAATATGCATAATAAGATTTGCGACATGAAAGAAAATATTACATGTAAAAACACAACTTAAAAAGGCATATTCACTTTTTTTGTAATTAAAACATATCTCACCAAAACAAATAGCTGCTCTTGTAGTTCGAGGTACATATGGGAGCTCATGACAAGGAGGTAACTTGGTAAATTGTTTTTCTTTCTCACATTGCATTTGTTTCATCACCTGACAGAGCATTGCTTCGTCTGTGCTATGAAAATACAGCTATTGTAATTAAAAAGGTGCCATGGCTGAACTCTCTCTGGGCTGTGACACCAAACTGATTGGGGGTGGTTTCATACCCTCCACCTTCTCAGGTCCTTGCCTCTGAGAAATATGAACACACACCACAAGCACAGCTCCAACCATATGTCACATGCAAAGTGAAAAGTTTATCACCTTAGAAACACATCCATAAGCACCAAGTCTAGCACATTAAGTATCCAGAACATGTTAAAAATATGTATAAGATAGTAAATAAACATGTTTCCTTTTGCTCATGTATCACTGCAAAGACTTGAAATGACCCACTTAATTATATTTATGATGGTTGTTAGAGAGAAAAGCAATCAAATAAAGGTCAAGTAATAACAAGCCGTATTGGCACTATGTGAAAACTTCTGTCTTTTTACAGAGTTCTGCTTCTTTTCATTTATATTAATTGAGCACTGAATGTCCGCCTTTTTGCCTTGTAGGTTTTATAGTCCAAAACACAACAAAATGGCTTACAAAATTGTGAACATCAGCTTTCTTTATGTCACAGTGCAAATGTAGATTTGTTGTTTTTGTAGACTTTAGAAGAATCTGAAAAAAAAAAAAAAAAAAAAAAACAGAACAGAAAAACATTGGTCAACATTGGATGAGGTCATAAAACAACGCTTAGAGCACAGAGCCAGGCCCAGAGACCATGGAATGGGTGAAACCTAAGCCTCAGCTTTGCCTTTGATGTTCATTTGGTTCCAGAGGTTCCCACTGTTGTACATCTGTGTCTACCTCAATGAGTGTTGGCTTACTCCCCTGGCGTGTGCCCCAGTCTGCATGGCACTAGCCCAAAGTTCAGCACAGAGACGCTCCTCTTTTCCTCCAAAGGTTTTGCAGACAACGCAAGCACTCCCAGATAGAGGAGTCACCCAGTAGCCCCTTGATGGAACACCATTTGCCTTTTATAATTTATTACATTTAGATTAAATTTGGTGAAACTCAATATTTTAATTGAATGTTTAGAGCTGCCCCCCTCCAAATAATACATTTCCTCTGGCACCCTGCATCTCACTTTCATCTTTCTTCTTTAATTACATTTACAGAAATTATGTTACATAGAATTAATGCAGCTTGAATGGGGTCCAATGTAAAAACAGAACACACATGGACAGATTCTGTGACAACCAAGACTACTGCTGTGAAAAAATGTTGATTTGCAATGTGATTTTGAAGACCCTGCTGCTTTTCATGTTTTAAACACCTATCATGATTAATTATGCCTGCAGAGCTGCTCAAGCTTATTTTAGTCATTTTGAATAAATGTACCAAGAGATCAGATCAATATCCCAGCTTTGGTAAATTAGATCTCAGCAGTTCAGATTTGGTCAAATAAATTTTGACAGTAAAGAAACATGTCAATATAATATCTGTTATCCTGAATAATAAAGAAATTGTGTAAGCTCTGGAGAAGAACCGTCAGAGAAAGGCAGTGGAAACATTGCTACCTTTACAGTTTTGTGGTTTTGCCCTTCAGAGTGGTCATGGCTGTCCATCAATCTACCACACAGCACCAGTTATACCAGAGAGATTCCTTTTTCTAGTCAGTCTACCTGCTGCAGGTGAACTCTCCATAGGTAGTGACTTACAGCACTCCAAGTATAGTTCTCATTAATGACAGTGTGATTGAATCAGCATGGGCGTTTGCAGCATCGACTCTTGCATGTCAAGGGTCAGAGATCCAGTTATAACAAGGGCAATGCAATTAGTGCTGCATTTATTTTCTCCAGCAATTCATCCCATGTTTAAATATCAGCCTAATCTCCTGTCTCTGTGGCATGTATAATTACCAAACTATTTCTGTAGTCATCAGAATACAATAAGCCCCATGCAGGGGCTGCCAGCAACATGCCACTCAAGCGCTGGCAAAGGCTGCATGTTGACGTAAAGTCACTCTGTCAAACTTATAAGTAAAGGGTACTGGTGTAAGATGATCTGCTGTAACATTCTGCCGCATGTACACACTACTTCAAAGATCTCAAGTGGATGTCAGCCATTGATATGTGCTGGGGTAGAGAAAAAGATGTGTTTAAGGAAGAGTGGACCTGAAGGATTGCTATCCATGTCCTCGGGGATGCTGAACCTTTGAAGGCTTTCTCTGAGCTATTTTTCACTCTATCCACTAGAGAGTATCAAAGTGACATCAAGTCATATAACCTGAAGAGAACTGAAGAGAATAGAGATATATGAATACTCACTTTGAAATTTTTAATGTGTCCTCTTTCATCAGTAAAGGAATATTTATTGGAAAAGCAGGAACATATTGACAAGCAGGGACAAAAATATTACAGTAATGTTTTCTAAATTACAAAGATCAGAGCACAGAACCATGTGGTTCATCATCGGTTCATTATCAAATAAATAATGTAGAAATTACTGTATTGTGCCAAATACACACATGGTTAAAAAAACTTTCTCCTCTTGTTCGACACATATACAGTATATTACAATAGTTTTGCTCCATCTAAACACCCCGGCTGCATTTTAATCCTTGAAAATGTTTAGAGATGACTAGTCTGCTTAAGCTCTGAGATTTTATTAAGAACTGCCTTGTAATAGCTTTCCTCCCACTGTTGTAACATCTTTGCTTCACTTTTTTGGAATGCTGCTAGACTCCCATGCTGGGAAAATAAGTGAGAAAGAGAAAAATGATTAAATCAATTTTAGGGAGGGGAGGGCTCTAAGAACAACATTGGTTACATTGTCAAAGGACAATTCAGCACTAGAATTACACTGGCTGACTTACTTCCAGGCACCCTAGCAAAGGCAGCATATGTGAAAGGCAGCTAAATTATGATAGTGCTGGAATGCTCTCTTATGGGGATTGAGCACTATTCCCTACTGCGAGTGGCAAAAGCAGGTTATGCAGAGGGGAGATTTTGCAGTGCATAACTCCACTGTGGACAATAAGGTTCCCTTCTTGACTCGCAGCCTAGGATGGAATCTCCTCTTCCTCCAAAGAGAACGTTACTTTTCCAGCCCTGGCTTAAGAAAACTAATATCAAATTAATCAATCTGAAGGAAGAATAAATATCCTGCTATTATTATAATTAAGGGCCCTAGGGCATCTGATCCATTTACCAAAAAGTTTATATTCTTTTTTTTTCAGCAATCTTTTCCGGTTTTGTGCAGGTTGTTCTGAAAACAAGGTCCGTGTAAATGCCTACACTTACAGAAAATGCGTGTAAGTACTTTATACAAGTTAAAAGTACTGGAGCCAGGAATCAACTAATCAACACCAACTCATTAATACTACATTATACTAAAATGGTGCAGAAGATGCTATAGAATTCCTCAGAATCTAGCTATATGTGAGAGACTGTATGAGAAGTGCAGTCCACAGTGAAGTGTGTTTGATCAAAAGCGGCATGTGGTAAAGTGGGCTGCCAAGTCCATGAGTCACCCATGGAGAGAGAGTAGCTTTACAGAGGGCCAAACACAAACATGACACACATACACATACATGTGGCCAGGTCTCTTTCCCTCACTCTGCCCAGTCCAAACTAGTGCTGTCATGGTCTATTAAAAGCAGTTTACATGTGCATGTCCAATTTGATGAATATGTATGTGACCTCTTTGGCGGCTGCCCATTCTGAACGAGGCCCTGAGGTACCAAACAGCACCTCACAATGATCACAGCATGCCTAAGGGCACCACTGTAATACTGCTGAAAAGCAGCTTCTCCACACATTGCCTGACCTTTAACTATGTGGATTTAACTCCAGAACATACCGAAGCTGAAATGGAAGTGCTTATTAGGTATTTTATTTCTGATAAAATAATCACTGACACTCTGCATAAATATATTATAAGGCCAGTGAACTTGGCATGCCTGTGGCATGCGACAGCCATGGGGCATATAATGAAGTATTATGGCTTCTAATATTGGTAGTTGGCAGTGGTTGATACTTGATTAAGAGTCTGTTAATGATCAAAAGAGAGTGATTTAAAATGCCAGAACTGCCAGAGATGCACTGTTGGGCTTTTGAGCAAGACTGTTAACCCTCAACTGCGAAGATTCATAACTGTAAGCCCATTTTTGGATAAAAGGATTTGGCAAGTTAATAAATGCAAAGTAAGTTTATAACGTGTTTTTTTTTTTTTTTTTTTTAAATTTTTTTTTAAATTTTTACATTTTTTTTTTTTAAGAAATTAGAATATAACTAAATGGTTTGGTCAACAACCTCCTTTCTTCAAAAAACATTATATCTAATTGCATTAAGAGACCAAACTGTATTAATGTTAAGAAATGCTCCAAATATAACATACACTGGTTACAATAAATACGTAGCCAACAGATATCTGCACTTCCTGTTGATAAATAAGCAGAATAGATGAAACAATATTCATCATGAGTAGTGTGTGTTAGCAGCAACTATATGCTTCAAGTGAAAAATACCATTGTCTCAAAAAAAAAAAAAAGGAAATCAATTGCTTGTCTTCTGTGTTGGCCTTGAGTCTCTGAATAATATGGTAAAGAAATGTTAGGCTAATAAGTTGAAGTGATTTTTTTAACTGGACATCATTTAAAAATGACCTGTTCTCTTTTTATTATATTTTTGGATTGGTTTTTAGATACAGTGGGGTCCAAAAGTGTGAGACCACATTGAAAAGCTGGGATTTTTTTTCATGTTAAAATGGAAATAAACAGAATGTTTTAGTATTTTTAAAACAAAGAAAGTAAATATTCAATATCTTAAATGTTTAATATTCCAGATTCTGTACTATTTCTAGGTCCCTATTTAAATGTAAGCAAATTTGTGATATTGACCATGTTAACCTGTTTTGTACAAAAGGTCAGATTTTCCTCATGCATAATCTCTTCTACTGAAACAGGCGTTCAGATAACACTCTGATGGATTTGATCTAAAATAGATCATAAGTTTTTGCACAAACTTGTTCATGCCAGCTGGAGTGCACACTGTCATACTGAATACTAAGAAACTCTGAAATTCACGCAAACTTTTCACTAAAGATGTTGTCAATAATATAATTTGTAATGAAAATTATATTAAATTAGAAAAGAATGCAAATTAGAAGCATTTTTGCTAGTGGTCTCAGACTTTTGGACCCTACTGTATATAGTGAGATAATGCCTGCAGTGTTAATTGGAATCCTTAATAACGAGCTCTTTAAAAGCTAATTGAAACAATAGTCAATGTTAGCATGGCTGTGGTAATTAAAAAGGGGAGAGCACTGAAGTTAATGATTTTTCAGTACTATACTGGCACGTACCATGTCAGGGTGCATGTGTGTGTCTGTGTGTATCTGTGTATTGGGATGGGGGGTGGGGTGAATTGTCTGTCCAATAGCCACTGTTACCATGTGACTGCATGTTAGTGTATATGTGTGTCTAGAAAGCCTCCGCTCTGGCGACACCCAACCATGTGAAAGAGAAACAAGCAGACTCATTTACACCCCCACCTACTTGTGCAGATTGTGGAAGGACATCAACCCCACCATCTGTCTCCCTGAGCATGTATGCGTGTGTGTATATGACAGAGAGAGAAAGATAGAGGAAAACTGGCACAGCTTTAAATATATATATATATATATATATATATATATATATATATATATATATATATATATATATATATATATATATATATTAAACAAAATTATAAACGCAACACTTTTGTTTTTGTCCCAATTTTTCATGAGCTGAACTCAAAGATCTAAGACTTTTTCTACGTACACAAAATGCCTATTTCTCTCAAATATTGTTCACAAATCTGTCTAAATCTGTGTTAGTGAGCACTTCTCCTTTGCCAAGATAATCCATCCACCTCACAGGTGTGGCATATCAAGATGCTGATTAGACAGCATGATTATTGCACAGGTGTGCCTTAGGCTGGCCACAATAAAAGGCCACTCTAAAATGTGCAGTTTTATCACACAGCACAATGCCACAGATGTTGCAAGTTTTGAGGGAGTGTGCAATTGGCATGCTGACTGCAGGAATGTCCACCAGAGCTGTTGCCTGTGAATTGAATGTTCATTTCTCTACCATAAGCCATCTCCAAAGGCGCTTCAGAGAATTTGGCAGTACATCCAACCGGCCTCACAACCGCAGACCACGTGTAACTACACCAGCCCAGGACGTCCACATCCAGCATCTTCACCTCCAAGATCGTCTGAGACCAGCCACCCGGACAGCTGCTGCAACAATCGGTTTGCATAACCAAAGAATTTCTGCACAAACTGTCAGAAACCGTCTCAGGGAAGCTCATCTGCATGCCCGTCATCCTCATCGGGGTCTCAACCTGACTGCAGTTCATCGTCGTAACCGACTTGAGTGGGCAAATGCTCACATTCGATGGCGTCTGGCACTTTGGAGAGGTGTTCTCTTCATGGCTGAATCCCGGTTTTCACTGTACAGGGCAGATGGCAGATAACGTGTATGGCGTCGTGTGGGTGAGCGGTTTGCTGATGTCAACTTTGTGGATCAAGTGGCCCATGGTGGCGGTGGGGTTATGGTATGGGCAGGCGTATGTTATGGACAACGAACACAGGTACATTTTATTGATGGCATTTTGAATGCACAGAGATAACGTGACGAGATCCTGAGGCACATTGTTGTGCCATTCATCCACAACCATCACCTCATCTTGCAGCATGATAATGCACGGCCCCATGTTGCAAGGATCTGTACACAATTCCTGGAAGCTGAAAACATCCCAGTTCTTGCATGGCCAGCATACTCACCAGACATTTCATCCACTGAGCATATTTTGGATGCTCTGGATCGGCGTATACGACAGCGTGTTCCAGTTCCTGCCAATATCCAGCAACTTCACACAGCCATTGAAGAGGAGTGGACCAACATTCCACAGGCCACAATCAACAACCTGATCAACTCTATGTGAAGGAGATGTGTTGCACTGCGTGAGGCAAATGGTGGTCACACCAGATACTGACTGGTTTTTGGACCAGGACCACCCAATACAGTAAAACTGCACATTTTAGAGTGGCCTTTTATTGTGGCCAGCCTAAGGCACATCTGTGCAATAATCATGCTGTCTAATCAGCATCTTGATATGCCACACCTGTGAGGTGGATGGATTATCTCGGCAAAGGAGAAATGCTCACTAACACAGATTTAGACAGATTTATGAACAATATTTGAGAGAAATAGGCCTTTTGTGTACATAGAAAAGTCTTAGATCTTTGAGTTCAGCTCATGAAAAATGGGGGCAAAAACAAAAGTGTTGAATTTATAATTTTGTTCAGTATATATATATATATATATATATATATATATATATATATATATATATATATATATAAAACATACCCTTAAAACACCCTTCATGTATTACTCCATCATATAATATGTCATAGTCTGTTCCAGTGAGAAAGATCAGAGCACCTTGATTGTAAAAATGGCTGCTTTACACTGTGCACTACTAACATACTGAATAAAGACCTTGCGATTACACTAGGCTATATTAAGCCACATATTAAGACACAATTTCCCAGTTACTGACTAATTTTGGGCTGACTACTTTTTTCTTGTGTCATGCAAGCTTCATCGTGGTTCTCTCCAGAATATCATGTCGTGTGCACACCCTACAACACTGACTGCAAGTGATTCAAGTTGTGTAGTGTGTGTGTGTCTGCAATTCTGAGTCAAGTACTTGCTGTCTCACCAATCATAAACATAACATACACATTAACATAATTATCTGGACAATTAGGAATAATGAACATTTACTGACAAAATACAGTGCACAAAACAACCAAAATAAGGGAATTAATGTGTTTTGACACTGGCAAGCCCGCAGTGCCAGCAATGCCTTCTCTTCTGGGCCAACAATATATACAGTGGGTATAGAAAAGAATCCCCATTTTGTTGCTTTTCAGCCTGAATTGAAGACGGACAAAGCTTTTGTTTTATCCAGCTGTATTTACTCAGTGCAGCTAGCATATAACAAGTGAAAGATATAACACCAACATGTCAGAAAAAAAATTAATTAATAAAAACCAGAATCACTGAGTTGGAAAAAGGATCACCCCCCTCCTAACAATGACTTCTAAACTCAATAAGGTGTAACCTTCTCAATGGCACACAAAACCTTTTGACTTTCAACTGTGATCAGCTGTGGTCATTTTGATTAGCTCAGCATGAAAAGAGCTTTCCTGGAGCATTTTGTAGTGCAACTGAAGCAAACAATCAACTATGGGTGGCAAAGCACTGTCAAAAGATCTCCGGAATGGATTTGTGGACAGGCACAAGTCAGGAGATGGATACAAAAAAATTTCAAAGGCTTTATCAATGCCTAGAAGCACAGTGAAGTCTATTATTAAGAAGTGGAAGGTATTTGGTACAGGACATTGCTCCAAACTGGATAAAAGAGCCAGGAGGAAACTGGTCAGAGAGCCTACCAAGAGGCCTACAGAAATTCTGAAGCAGTTGCAGGAATTTATGACAAAGAGTGGTCATTGTGTGCATGTGACAACAACATCACAAATTCTCCACAAATGTGGCTTATATGGGAGGGTTGCAAGAAAAAAAGCCACCCACGACTGAGCTTTGCCAAAATGTACCTTGAAGATTCTGAGGCCACATGGAAAAGGTGTTATGGTCAGATGAATTATTTGGCCTCAACACCAAATGATATGTCTGGTGGAAATCCAATACAGCTCACCATCCAAATAACACCATGCCTACAGTAATATCCTGTTATGGGTGTTTCTCTGCAGCAGGGACTGGAGAACTTGTCAGGATAGAAGCAAAATGGATGGGGCAAAATATCGTCAAATTCTTGAGGAAAATCTGCTGCCTACTGCCAGATAGTTGTCAATGGGAAGAAGGTTTACATTCTAACATGACAATGACCCAAAGCACACAGCAAAACCGACCACACAGTGGTTGAAGGAGAAAAAGGTGAATGTCCTTGCATGGCCTAGTCAGAGCCCAGACTTAAACCCCATTGAAAATCTGTGGAATGACTTGAACACTGTAGTCCACAAACAGTCACCATCAAATTTAACTGAACTTGAGCAGTTCTGCAAAGAAGAGTGGGCAAATATTGCAAAGTCTTGATGTGCAAAGTTAGTAGAGACATATCCCAACAGATTAAATCAAGGGGGTGATCCTTTTTTCAACTCAGTGATTCTGTTTTATTTTTAAATTTTTTTCTGACATGTTATATCTTTCACTTGGATGTTATAAGTTGCACTGAGTAAATACAGCTGGATAAAACAAAAACTGTGTCCGGCTTCATTTCAGGCTGAAAAGCAACAAAATGTGATTATTTTAAAGGGGGGTGATTCTTTTCTATACCCACTGTACATAAACAATACATGATTGTTTATGTTTGTCTATGTATTATTGATTGCATCTCATTCCCCTTCATGTGACTGTAGCTGGACCTGGTCAGTAATAAGAATTATTAGAATTATTCTTTGAATAATTATATTGACCAGTAATATAATTTCTTTCAATAAAATTTCAACAAAAAAACTTAAATGAGTATGTATTCATTAAAACAAAAAGAGAATCAGAGTGCTGCAATGACAAGTAGAGTGTAGTCAGAGATGATAAAGGATTTGCTGTCAGTGTCATATTTTTTTTAATACAACAAAATGTGCACCACCATCATTTTTTTACACAATATTCACTGGAAAAGTTACTTCATGATATTTTTTCTCAGTGAGGGATATTGATCTGTGATTCATTGGATCCCCGTTTGCTTCTTGGCAGTTCCATCCTCGATATTTTCCCAAAGTTTGAATAGGAAATGAGAAAGAAGGAAATTGTACTTCTTGATATAAATGTCCCCAAGCAGACCTTTCCCAAGCCATGAAAGACAATAAGCTTTCTGTGCCTATACAAGACACTGAGAGAGAACACTTTGTTTGCAGTGGCATCAGCAGAGAAAAGATGACCACCAGATTGCACTGCAGGGGGTGAGTCACCAGCCAAGCATGCCAGACTTATCTCTGACCATATACTGTATACACAAATAAATTGGGACCATTTAGACACAGGATGTGGAGGGTTCAAACAGACAAGGCCAAGTTGGTCAGTGTGAGTGCTGTTTCTGTGCCACTGTCTGTGCAGCTGGGACACACTTATTACTTTACAACACTATGTCATATGATTAGCAGAGGGTCACACTAAAGGCTAAAGTCTAAATTTGCTGGACAAGATTTGTTTTCTTTCCCAGTGATCAACGACAGCCGTAGACTGATTCACAACAAAAGCGAAATACTCCAGATATTTTCTTTACAGTTTGCCTATGATGCCCAAGTGTTAGAGACAGAGCAGAAAATGTGAGGCTTGGAGTCAAGGGTATGTCCAAACAGACAAATCAAACATTTATGGAAGCATGTTGGGTATAGCTGTGTGGTGTGAGTTGGGGGAAAATGGAGTGTGTATCTCCAAAGTGGAGCTCAGGATAAAGGACAACAGGAGTACCAATCCTTCTGAGGACACTGACTGTGGCGACAATAGTGACCCGAGGAGGCTTGCTGATTGGCCCACAGCTGTAAATCCCCGCAAAATAGCTGCCATCCATACTGCTTTAATAAAGCAGCTCTGGTGGTAATTGCCCAGTCTGCCTGCACTCCATTATTCATGCAAATATCTAATAATGGTGGAAGGAGCGGACCTAGGCACAGATGGAACCTGCACATGTTGATCCATATGATTGATCCCCCCCAACTAAATTTTTCATATTCAATGACCGATAGATTGCATCAGTCGATACAGATATGTCTCAATTAAGCTCCATATAGTGGCTCTGAATCTAAGAAGAGGGATGAGCGAGCATCTGCCTATGGAATAAAAAAAAAAAAACACTCCAAATAAAATAAACAAGGAATGAAAAATGAACATAAAGCTATTTAAACAAGGTCTGTCTTCTTCAGCAGTGGTATAAAATATTTCAGCCATGGACAAACAATGAATATAGTAAGTAAAGCCTTGTATTCATGTCCCCCCCAATCCCCCACCCCCCCCGCACTATAAAATGGTATGCTTAATCCTTATGCCTTTCTGGTCAAAAATAATTTAGTTTTCTTAAATGTGGAACATTCCTAAAATTAGTGCAGTGTAGTCAAAGTCCCGTGCTGCTTCCAATGTTACTTATGTTTTCTCAAAAAGTAATACCCAGTACCAAACAAATTCAGTGTAATTAAGTTAGGCTGTCTTGGTGCTTATTACCATAGCTACTAATTTCTTTGGTGTTTGTACCACATGCTTACTGTAATGTGAGATGCTAGCTAGACTACACACACACACACACACACACACACACACACACACACACACACACACACACACACACACACACACACACACACACACACACACACACACACACACACACACACACACACACACACACACACACACGGCCACTGTGCCCCTTTTTTGTCTTAACTGTGATGTATTCAAATAAAAGATACAACAGCCATGTCAATGAACACTTTCTATATTTTGCCTGGACAAGTCGCATAGAACCACAAAGTACTATTTCAGCTATTTATTCTGATAAATCCCTTTTTTCTGGGATTTTGATTTTTGAAGTAGAAAAGAAAACATAAAACCTGGTATAAAATATATTATATATTACCTGGTATAAAATATTTTTCTTTTAACCATTACATGAAAAGCATACCCAAAAATCCATGTTCTCTCTCTCTCTCTCTCTCTCTCTCTCTCTCTCTCTCTCTCTCTCTCTCTCTCTCTCTCTCTCTTCCCCCTCCATCTTTCTACCCCCAAACCCCCCTCCTCTCTCTCTGACAAGCTACACATTCTACTCCTGAGTTGCCAGTGGTCCTAACTCCTTCAGCTCTCCAGATTTGCCTGATCCACCCTGATGTCCTGATAGAGTTTACATCACTTGCAAATCACTCTCTGCTACTAAAGATGGCCCCACATGGATACCCTAAAGATCACCATGAGATTACTGTGGCTGGTACCACATAGAAACCATAAATATGGCTGTGGATGTTCTTGGATATCCTTAGGACTACAATAGCTAAGAACAATTTGCAGTCACATCTCCATCATTGAACAGTTAATAACTTCAGTTTGATACAGAAGACTTTAACTTGAAACTATAATAAGTATATAAATGAATATATATATATATATATATATATATATATATATATATATATATATATATATATATATATATATATATATATATATATATATATATATATATAAATATAAGTATATATAAGTATATAAATGAGATTATAAATTTACTCCTTGTAATTCAACTGGAGCTAATTTCAAAATAGATAGACAAGGAACTTGTTTTTAAATTGCATACATATAAAGCTTAACTTGCTGTTGCATAAATGAGGATGAGACAGAAGCAAATGCAGGTATGGCAGTTTACTAGCAAACAAGTCCAAGGGTTAGGCAGAAATCATAATCACAAAACAGGCAAGGATCACACGATCAGGCGAACAGTACAAAATAGGCAAAGCAGAGAATCAAGGTCAAGGGAGATAAAGTCAAGGTGTCTCTACTTAGAACTGGGGATGGTGAACGTGTCCGTGTGTGTGTTTGGGAAATGTAGTTGTCTTCAGCCATTTTTGTAGTTCGTGATGCATTCTGGGAAATGGAGTTACTGGTTTGCGATGATATGATGCTTACTTTAACTCCAGTAACAATGGGCTTTGTCTGAGAATGCTCTGTCTGACCCTGCAGTGGCTTGATGAGGCCAAAAATTTCCATGTAAAACCAAATCTTCAATGGGTGTGTTAGTTTCAAACTGCAAACCTCAAAGTGTGTATTAAAAATGGAAAATATAACACTTAACTGCACCACCTGCCTCTCTAAAGATGGTTCTGGCTACTACCCCAGAGGTCTGAACAAGACCATAGATGAAGAAGGAAAAAAAAAGCAACAGTTATATATAAAGGAATAGGACTTCTTTTACAAGAGGGGGGAAATGAGCAAAACCTGTGCTTTATAGTATATTGTATCTTGTATCTTTGGAAAATAAAAACAACAAAAAAACAAAACAAGCATTGGATAGTGTAGAGAATGACTTGATGCAATGCAAAGGTCTACTTGTGTTGATCTGTTATCAGGTAACATCATCTGTCCAAGTTGGCTGAGTCTTTGAACCAAGTGAAGGAGCAAGAGAAATATAGATATTTGAGGAGAAGAGCAATGTATCTGATGTACTCCCCGACTGTGGAGCTTAATAAGCCCCTACTCTACCAACCACCCAAGCATTTTTCTTTTTTTTCTTTTTTTTTTTTTACTTGTAGGAGGAATGCTGGGGCTCCTTAGTGATTTATAAACATACACATAATAAATAGAAGGCTGTAGTTTAAGTAGTGATGAAGCATTCAGAGCCCAGGCACCGAGCTTCAGCTGTGATTTAAAGAGCTGACATTTATGGCCTACAGACCTATTATTCAGAGTGACTGTCTGTGTACAGACTGTATTTTACTATGAACCATGCAGAGGTGATCCTGGGCCTGGTCCGAATTCACTGGAACCTCATGGGCCATTTATTTATCCATATCATTTATTTATCCTGATAATCTTATACATTGTGCTATGGTTTATGACTGTCCAAAATAAATCTTGCTTATATACTGTTTAAGATTAAGTGCAGAATCCAGAGGGCTGCACAGATACATGTGTGTTTGTGTGTATTTAAAGGAAACACCACTTTTTCAAATGCTAATCTATAAGAGGATAAATAAAGCTTTGTGTTCCACTAATTTCCCATGATCTACTCCATGTGCCCTGCTCAAACTGTGTTCACTAGCTCAAAACACATACACACAATATCACAGCCAACCTTGAATTCAGCCTAATTGATTAAACTTCAGAAGAATAAGATAATGTCCATGTATGCATCTCACTTCCTGAAATTCATCAGATCTATTTTTGCTGTCCCAACCCAACATCCAATAGATGTTCTGGCCAGAAAACTTCTCATGTTTCCTTTTGATTGGTGTGGAACCCAAACCTTAGATCCATGGCGCCATTTACTGGACATGCAGAAATCAATGCAGCATGCAGGGGAAAAAATCTTCATTTAGCCTTGCTCTCAAACTCAAATCTCATTCCAAAATGAAAGGGATCCTCTAATTTCCCATTTTGGGGTTTTCTAACCCATTGGTGTGCTGAACTAAAGGGACCTTGCTACACCAACTTTGGCACAGGGACATGCCATTCCAGTGGCTTTTTCAGGACAGGACCAGTCTCTGGAACTGCATTATGTCCCACCGTAACTTAATTCTGGTAGCTGAGTAAGGGAATAATTGAATCGTGTCTCTATAAGATGGATCCCTGAGAGTGGGCTGCTGCAATCAACTCTAGACACTATCTGGTTTAACTCAGAGGAGATTAGGGGCTAACAATGCTACGGTTCTGCCATGGAGGCTGATTGATCCTCTGTCCCTCAGGACATAATGGAGCACCCCTGGAGCCACTGGCCTAGATGTTCCCACCATTTCAAGAACATCTGAATTGCAGTGACACATTTTTCCTATTATGCTCTATCCACTGTGATCTGTGCATGATATTCCCTACTGGCTTTGGTTTTTAATCTTCTGGCATTGGATTTACACCACATTAGCAGAAGATGAAAGCAAACTTGGTTACTGCAAATGAACAAATTGTGGGTATTATAAAAGAGACAGTGAGTTGGGGGGGGGGGGTCATTCTGAGTATGGGTGAAAGAAAACCTTAGCCTTGTGCTACTTTTGCCAAGTAGTGGGCCATCAATCGCGGGATCTCTGACATGGTGCAGTACACCCCAAAGAAGAGTGCCTCTCTGTTCCTGCCTATCCCCTAAATGAGTTGCATGCAATATGAAACGATATAAATGGCAGGCTGTACTAACTGAGTACACTGGCAAATAACCCATATACTAACAGGAAAAATAAAAAATATATACTTTGTTTAACATATTACCACTCATATTTTCTATATCAGAGTCATTTTGATATGGATTCTAAATGCAATATTGATTGTTTTCAATACAGGAATTTTACTACATTTTTACTATACAATAATAATAACAAAGTCTAAACAAAAGCACAACTAACAATGAATGAATAAATGCTTCAGCGTTTTAAAATGTTGATCATGTTAACATTTCTGAGTGAGGTGTTTCTATATGCAAGTGGCAGCACAACACATTAGTGTGTGTAGTGATGATGCATGCTCAGGAGGGATGGTGTGAAGGTTGCATTGGTATTACAGGTGTGTGTAGTAGAGCACTTAGGCATCAAAGCTTTTTGTTTGGCCACTGTGCTAATGAAAGGAAGGCAAGATCAGTACTCATCCCTGCAAGTGCTTCCTGGATTTTACTGCATCTCTGAGCCAGAGAGATGAGCACCATGATGTTCAGGCAATCACTAGCAGAGAGACTTTTTACTGCCCATTCCAACAGATAAACAGTCTTTACCTTGCAACTGGAATACGGCTGCACTAATATCACTGCCTTCATAACATTTGTGTCTCAAGTAGCACATAAATAAATATCATGCACACACATACTTACACACACATACAGAAAATCAGAGTATATAAGAAGTTGAACTAAATTTATGCATTTTATATGAGCAGGTCAAACAAATTCATTTTTACACTGGAGGCGTTAATAAAGAAATACATACTATATACAGCATACAAATATGGCGGACACACAGGCTCCTTTATAGGTGTTTAAATACCACCGGTATTTAAACAGCATAGAATATATTGATTATGATTAATTATTGAAAACTGCTATTGGGTTGACCTGTGTCGTTGACATCCATAGACATTTGTGTACACGTGTGCATTAAAAACAAGCATGAGCAAACTGGCCTGGAATATGCAAATAAAAGCAGTTTCGCATTATATATTCGGCGAGTCAGTGACAAATTGAAGGAAAGAGTTTTCATAAATCAAATGCTGTGTTCTGCTGCCTAAAGAGGAATTGTCTGGCAAGCAGACATGATTTAAGAGTCTGTTTGGGCTACAGCTGAACTACTCTACTATTCCACCCCCTGGGAAAGTACTCAATCTGAATGCTACTTCCACATTCTGCTTTACAGAAGGGGAACACAATGAATAGAGTTATTTATTTATTTATTAAGCAGTATGTAGAGTACCTTATTACACTATAAAATATGATGAAAAAAATATTCACATGTAAAATAATATGGGATGATTTGTACCAGCAACTGTCTGACCCGCAGGCTAAATCTTATGTATGTTTGATACTTGCATGAGTATTAGTAGAGTCTTGAAATCCTTGGTAATTTCCCATGACAGTAATGCCTTTTTCTGCATCTCTCACACATTACTTTCTCAACCAAAAACTTGAACAAACACACATGCATCATCCTTCCAACAATAAAAACAGTCACATGTGCATAAATACACAAGTCAGTGTCGTGTATTTATAGGTGGGTCTGTTTCTGACATCTGCATGAAATATGCATGGGTTTGATAGTCTGGATGATACAGTAAGGGAATGACCAAGTCCAGGTGCAGAACAGAAGCCAAATATTCCCACCACACAGAAGACTGACCTCAGGCCTTTCTCCCATAAATTATCCATTCCCGCCTCCATGTTTACCATGTGATTAAAAGTCACAAGATATAGCCTGTGACCAGGCCAGACTCAGTGATAATTAGCACAGCTACCATCGGGGCCTGTTAATATGTAACTTCCTTTAGCTTCTGTTTTTATCCTCACATAACATGTGCACATAGCCACCCTTGTGAAAACACACAAAAATTAAGAATTAATAATATAAAGGGACATGAAATATGGGGGTGAAGTCAAGAAAACTGGGCATTCAGCAAGTGAGGACTGTCATTAAAATGGTGCTTAATTAGCTCTGGCTAATTTGAGACACAACAATTATTAGTTTAATGTGCTCTAATGAATATCCATGGCAACACTGGTATGCTGCTGTAGAAGGATACTGGATAAAAATAGCTCTCTGTGGCATTCAGTGTATTTGACACAGCTAGGAGTCTATTACTAGCCTCAGGCACCTCTGCAAGCTAAACGTATGCAATTTTGCACCTGTGGGTTTGGTAGCAGGAAAAATGTATCTGATTCTACATTTGCGCTGATGTATTCTCGATTCTATGGCCCAGAAAGTCAGTCAGACTAGCATTTAGCAATAATGACCAGCCATCTTTAGTTTGCCAACAACTGCTGCAGATATGACTGATTCTCCCATTTTTCAGCGATAACTTATGACTAATAGAGATGAGAATGCCATTGGTGGGGGTTTGGGAGAGGATTGTAGGACCAAATGAATTTTCCAGATAAACAATTGAATGCCGGAGACAGCCCGGTTCCCTCTGAATAATGCTTCGTGCCTACCCTGTCACTAACTAACTACTTGCCCTGGAAATCAAATATTTAGTTTTTTGGCTAGTGCTAAAATCAGCATTTTACAGTATTAATGATGCTTTTATTGACCAGGCCCATAATGGGAGTAGCATGGATCTGATGCTATTCATTTGAAGTAAGTGAGTAATGGACAGATGTCAGATTGGCCATAAAACAGAAACTTTTCTATGTCAAGAGAAATCGAGGAACTTTGGTAGTCTACAATCTACCCATGTGAAAGCAGGATAAAGAGAAAGTGATAAGAGAAGGAAAATAAATGTTTTCCAGTCTAAGTAACTGAAATCTTTAAGCCTGACTTTTGCAAAAAGTAACATGCAGTAAACTCTGGGACAAACAAACCAAAAATTATACACAAACAGAGGAAGTGTGTCTCTATGCATTTGCCCACCCCACCCCTCCACTGGTCATCAACTTGCAAAAACCACAACAAAGGAGAAGGGCACTGCTGAAATGACCTTGGCTGTGGCATCATTGGCTGGCTGAAAGAAATGAAGCCATTAGACTGAGGCAGCAGCAAGTCATAAATCAAAACATTTCCAATAAGCTGCCTTAATGGTCATCCATCATAGAGGCATGCAAGGCAAAGTAAAGGCAAGGCAAGGCAAGGCAAGGCCCTGCCTGTGTCAAGTAGGGAGCCCCGGCAGGCCCAAGCTGGCCACAGACATAAACAATAATAATCCCAAACTGATGGTTCAGCCTGCAGGACATTTAGAAACATGCTGCATGCCTTTTGTTTGTCAGAGGTGATATTTACCAAGCAGGAGGAAATGAATTTCAGTAATCAGTAAGCAAGTACAATGAAGCACATACATGCAATGGTAGATGAATCAGTGGCAAAAGCTAAGGGCAACATGAGGATATGCAACCAGAGAAAGTATCTGATTTGTTTCACTGGTGATAAAGGGTAAGACAGAGGCTTATTGCATTACTGAGTTTGTGCCTGAGATGGAAATATCAGTCTAGTTGTGACAACTGGACATTATTCATGTGTGAATTAACTTAGTCTGAACGCATGGTTTATAATACAATATCTTAGTGCTACAGTAGTGTGTGATTAGAATTACTACTGTTGAAAATGTGGTTCATTGTTTCACGTGTCTTCAGTGATATAGTGGAGAGTGTAGCATATTTTTGCAATGTATTACATTATTAGGGGTCCAAGAACCGAAAGTACTGGAACCCTTTTGTTTTTCTTAGGATTTTTCTTATTATTAGGGGTCCAAGCACTTAATGATGGAGCTATATTGTAATTTGATAAGATTTCTCTTATTATTTGGGGCCAAGCATATAGTACTTGAAACCCTATTATCTTTGTTCTTTTTCTTCTTCTTCTTCTTCTTAGGGGGGCCAAGCATGTAGGGCTTGGTCGGTAGGTAGTACTCGCTCTCGCTACTTAGGCAAGAGAGATGAGCTCGATTGGCCTAATGGTGGTGCTATAGCGTTTTACATTTTGGCTCATATCTTGAATACTGTAAGTACTACAGTATTCTTTGAGTTCTCCCAAACAAAAAAAGCCTGAAGAAACATTTAGTTCCTCCCACTTTTTTTTAGCTAAGCTGCATAATATGCAAAACCTATATTTGCATACTTTTGCAGAACTCATGACTGCATGGATTTGCATGAAACTTGAAATATATACATACAGAAAAGATTCTGATGTCATGTGCAAAGTTGGGGCATGGTCATGCATAAGGGGCAGAGCTAAGGTCAGATTACTTTATCTCAAGAGCCGTACGCTTATGGGATTAGATTTGTGCCAAAAGTATTGAACATAACTCAAGAAACAAACAAAAATATACAATGATAAAAAAGAAAAACACTCTGAAACTGAACTCAGTGGCAAAAATTTTACATGGTCTTCAAATAAACAGCATTCTTTGTTAACAGTTTTCTAAGCTTCCTTTTTGCTAATCATGGTTTATGAATACGCTGCCAGAATTTTTGTTACACTTCAAACTTTTCGTTTATACTCCTGAAATTTATGTTCACCATTCTGGCCCAAACCTCTCGTGTGGGCAGGCTTAACAGATATTTACTCTCATTGGTTAGTGAGATTTGGATCAACAGTGTCTAGCAGGGGGAGGAGGATGACATTGATGATGATGACGACGACGACATTCTGTGCTGTTTTTGAAAGCTCATCTCAAAAAAATTGTCGTATGAGACTACCCAAATCTCCAATATTAATTACAAACTAATATACTGACTAAGTAAGTAATTTCCACTACAAAGTACAAACACTATAACTATACAGAGAACAGCATCCAGAACGCACTCCAAAATGCGCACCTCTTAAGTATCTACTTCCTGGTCAATCAAAATCTCACTAGCCAATGAGAGTAAAGCACAGTCTAATTCCATATACGCTCGATCAATCTAAAACTTGGTATACTGTATCTCTATGTTAATCTGCAAGTGGATGTTTGATGATGACTTGGTTAATTAAAAAACATGGCCACCATCATCCAATCTATTATCACTAAACCTGTATGTCCCTCTAAGGACCCTCTATTAACTGATAAAGACTAATTTAACTTGGGGGGGGCACTTTTCATGAGTTTGCACTTAAAACAATCATATACTTTGTTAAATAATGGGTACAGTGTGTCATGGATACAGTGTGTCATGGATACAGTATGCCTGCAAACATGGCTACCAAGGACTATAACAGACCACCATCACACATTTACGTTCACCCGATTACTGATTGCACACACCTGGACTCAATAGCCACCACAGCCAACATTCACAGTAGGAACACACACCTTTGCAAAGTATATGCTCTGTGTTATTTTTCACCAGTTGTTACCAAGTTGTTTGACTGTATATTGCTATCCTGGTTTTTGACATTGTTTCTGGTTTCCTTGACTTGCTCTTGCCTTGCCCAGTTTATGTTTAATGATTGCCTGAACTTCACCTGCATATTGACCCTGACCTTGTTTCAATTGTTTGGATAAATAAAAACCTGTCAACCTTGTGTCCTTGCCTGCATTCCTGGCAGAATACTTCACCAACCAATGGATGCAGCAGGAACCTTTGACTGGTGCCAAGCACTTGCAGCACAGGGCTGCACTGTCAGTGAACAACAGCAGTAGATTGATCCACTCACCTTGCAAATCGTGCAGCTCTGAGCTGCTACGCCAGCCTCCATGACTCCACCAGCAGTGACTTCCTAACCTGCTAAGCCGCTCATTGCACAGCCTGAGAAGGCAACCCAGCTTGATGCAAGGGATACATCCTGTAATGCTTGCTCTAGTTCTTGTGCCAGGAGGTAGTCCCTGAGTGCACCAAGATTGCACAATTCATCAATTTGCTCACTGACAAAGCCCTGGACTGGGCCATGGCCATATGATCACAAGGAGGCAAAAATGTGGCCCACTACGACCACTTCCTCCAACTGTTCCAATGTGTGTTCGACCATTCTCCTGAGGGTAAGGTCTAGAATAATGACAGTGGCAGCAGGGTAAAAAATGGAGCGTAAGAGTGCCATGCTCCGGTGTGCTAACCACTACGCTACACACTGGGATAAGCATCCACAAAGAAAGAGCATGTATAAGGAAAGCTCAAGCCGCTGAGAAACCATAAAAATAATGACAGCAGCAGCAGGGTGCGAAACAGAGAGCTAGAGTGCCATGCAACAATACACTAACCATTACACTACGCACTGGGATAAACATCTGCAAAGAGAGTGTGTATAAGGGAAGTGGCAAGATGCCGAGAACCCCTAAAAATAATGCCAGCAACAGCGGAGCATGAACTAGGGAGCTAAAGTGCCATGCTCCGGTGCACTAACCACTACACTACTTGCTGTGTAGTGGAACAGAGAACAAACTCAATGCTAACCGAATCTCAGGCCAAAAATAAATGATGTCAAGATGAGGGAGAGGCATCCGCTCATCATGGCTTAATTAATGGTTCAGCGAGAAAAGTCTCTCTCTGAACCAGAACAAATATTGTGCTGGAGATATAGGAAGATAAAGCAATTACCTCTCAGAGACAACATCAAAACCTGGGGTTTATGTACCGGCATGCGCAGGTGCCATACATCAGCACTGATTATCTGCATGGGACTAAGATGCTATAAAGGACTGTGCACGTGGCCGCAGATTTGCCTGAGAAGGCACCCGTGACCTTACAGTACCCTCCACCACCATACTCCACCCACATTAGGTGTTTTGCCCATGTCGAGGGATAGGAGGAGGCCAGACATCAGAGAGACCATTCTGGGCCTTGGTTGACTCCTTATTTCATGTGCAGGTCTGGAAGCAGGAGAGGACCTGCAATCAGACGCATATTTTCGGGACATAAAGCCTGCCTGGTTGGCCACCACCTGGTTACAGTTCCTGCCAAAGTGCTGGCAGACTGCTTTATCCTAACCCCAATGCAGAGGGACAACTATTTTGGGAGATGGAATTATGGGCTGGGGGTGGGATCCTGTTATGGGGGATCCCACTGGCATGAAAGCGCGTCCAGCTTAATGTTCTTTATCCCAGGTTTAAAGGACAGGACTGTTAGGGCCTCGAATGCCTCCTGTGCCTTGGCTGTCCATATAAATCTGCCATGGGTTTTCTTGGTCAGGGCGCAAAGAGGGGTCTTCACAAAGCGGCGGAAGAAATTCGTAAAGCCCAAGAACAGCTGGACCACCTGGACCGAGGTGCGCTGAGGCCATTCCCTGACCACATTAACCGGGTCCATACTCAACTGCTCACAAGATACAATGAAGCCCAAGAAGGGGATGGTGGGAACGTGAAACTTCGACTTCTCAAGCGGATGTGGTTTTGAAGGAGGCACTAAAGGACCCAGCAAACGTGTACCACATGCTCCTTTAGCGAGTTGCTAAAGATTAAGATGTTATCCAGGTAGACAAATGCATAGTGGCTCAACGTCTTGTGAAGGGCCTCATTTATGAAGAGCTGGAAGACTGTAGGGGCATTCATTAGGCCGAACATAATTACGAGGTACTCATAATGTTCTGAGGGCGTGATGAATGCGGTCTTCCAGCACTTCATAAATGAGGCCCTCCTAGCTTGGGAACCCTAGTAACATATAGGGCCACTCGCTGTGTGGCACCCTATGCATAGGGTGAGCGGTGCTGTATGGTTGGTTATGGGCTCAGAGGCTAGTGGTCACCCATCTAGAGCAGAAACAGGCAATGGGTGTGAAAGGACCTCCAGGGGCAATTCCAGGCTGTGAGCCAAGCCCTTGTCAATGAAATTGCCTGCGGCCCCTGAATCAATAAAAACCCGGGGGCTCACCTGTTTGTCCTCACCCCGAAGAAGGGTGGCCAATAGAAAGAGCCCAGAGCCATGAGGGGCTGCCTTCAGGGCCTGTATATCCTTGCTGTCTATCCTGGACAACCATCTACAGGAGTGATGGTTGGAGCACTGGTCAAATAGGGCAATCCAGCCGAGCTTGTTTTTGGGCAGGCCCTTCTAGCTCCCCCTGGGGGTCCTGAACTGCCTTGTATAGCTTTTCTGTCTGCCTGGACAACTGTCTACAGGAGCCTGAAAACACGCTTGGGCTGGATTGCCCTATTGACCGGCGCTCGAACCGTCACTCCTGTAGATGGTTGTCCAGGCAGAAGGCAAGGCTATACAGGGTGGTTCAGGACCCCCAGGGGGAGCTAGAAGGGCTTGCCTGAAAACACTCTCAGGTTGGATGGCCCTATTTGACCATTGCTTCTGTAGACTCTAGTCCTGAACCTCAATAAATCTTCTCTAATCCTGCGCTAAAATATTGTGCTGGAGCTATAGGAAGATAGAGCAATTACCTTTCAGACACAATATTGCTCTGATACCTGGCGCTATACCTGGACAACTGACAAAATACTAGGGTTTAGTAGTGGCATGTGCAGGTGCCATGCATCAGCGCTGATTACCTGCATGGGATTGAGGCACTATAAAGGTACCATACAGGTGCTCATGCATTTGCCTGAGAAGGCACCCATGATGGTACAGCTGCAGAGTTTGCACTAAACTTCCACATGCTGGCAGCAGACAGTGGCTGGAATGAGCTGGCACTAATGGCCACCTACCACCACAGGCTCAACGCCAATCTTCTCACAGAGCTAGCATGCCGTGATGACCAAGTACCAAGCTGAATGACATGGAATGCCAGTAGCAACATCGAGTGAGACTATGGTTATACTGTGGCAGTTCCCAGCATCAAGTGGCACAGCATCCATTATGCTCGCAGAGCCAAACCTTTCAGCCCATTTCTGAGTGAGCTACCTCCATGCCTCACTCCAACACTGTGAGTCCCTCTCAGTTTCTCTGTCACCAAATTTTGTGCTCCCATTCAGATGATGCTCAGAGGATTCATCTTTTGTTACAGCGCTAATCGACTCCGGGACTGCTGGAAATTTCATCAACCTCATCCTGGCAGAGAGACTCCGGTTTCCTCTACAACCACTGCAACATCTCCTCAACAGTCCTGGACGGAGGACCCATTGGTGGAGGCTTGCATTGCACCAAGCCCTCAGTGTCAGAGGCATGCACCATGAAAGTATCTCCTTCCTCATCACTATCACATCTAAGTTCTTGGTGGTGCCTGGCTTCCTGGGAATGCAGACTCACGACCTTCAAATCTCCTGGAAGGGGCATGAGATCACACACTGGTTCACATTATTGATATGCCCATTATCTCAGCACTCCCTCCATAGCCATCACATTAACCTTTATAGAGAGCCCTGAACCTGAAGTCCATGTAAAAATCCCCCCAAATATGATGAGCTCCGCAAGGTATTCAGCAAAGCCAAGGCCAGTGGGCTTTCACTACATTGTCCCTATGGCTGTGCCATCAAGCTCCTCGCAGAAGCCATGCCCCCTCGCAACCAGATTCACCCCCTTTCTGCCAAAGAAACGTAATCCATAGAAGAGTATTTTCAGGAAGCTCTCAAACATGAGCCCATCCACATCACCAGCCTCCTCTGGCTTCTTCTTTGTGGAAAAGAAAGGGGGTGGCCTACATTCCTGCATAGATTACAAAGGTTTGAACCAAGTCACGGTTAAGTATCACTATCCTCTTCCACTGGTACCAGTGGCACTTGAACAAATGCATGAAGCGAAAGTGTTCACCAAGCTCGACCTGTGTAGTGCTTACAACCTGGTCATGGAGCTCAAAGAAGCATTCACTTCAGCTCTGATCCTGAAACACCCTGGCCCAAATAAACCTTTTGTTATGAATGTGGATGCCTCAGAGATGGGTGTGGGGGCCGTACTCTCTCAGCGGTTCAGGTTGAAGCCCAAACTCCATCCAGTAGCATTCTTATCCAGAAAGCTGATGCCCACTGAACAAAACTATGACATTGGCAACAGAGAGCTCCTGGCTGTTAAGCTAGCCCTGGAGGAATGTTGGCACTGATTAGAGGAGGCCCTGCACCCATTCGTGATCTATGTTGACCATAAAAACCTTGAGTACATCAAAACCTCCACGAGGCTTAATTCTAGCCAGATGTGCTGGCTGCTGTTCTTCGCGCATTTCAATTTCACCCTCTCCTACCATCCGGGGCCATAACATTCCTGGGAATGTTAAGGCCGACTCATTGTCACATCTGTACCCCACTCCACCTTGCAAAACAACAGAAGAATGTATCCTTTCTGAATCCTGTTTCATAGGAGCTCTAACCTGGGACCTTGACCGAGAAATTGAGAATGTGAAAGAATCCCCAGACAATGCCCAAAGGGGAAACAGTTTGTGCCATTAGCCCTTTGCAGCAAGCTAATCACCTGTGTTCCCCCCTCCCTGCCACAGGGCACCTCAGTACTTACAGAACACTACAGCTATTCCAAGGAAAATATTGGTGGCCCCACATGCTACTTGACATCCCCAAGTTCATCTCATCATGTTCTATTTGCTCCCAGGCCAAAGAACCTTGCACCCTGCCAGCAGGCAAACTCATGCCACTACCCACACCTCAAGGACCTTGGTCACACCTTGCAACCAACTTTATCACTGACCTGCCACCCTCCTAGCAAAAAAACATGATTCTGCTAATCATAGACTGCTCTTCCAAGTCCATCCGACTGATACCTCTTCCCGGCTTACTCTCAGTTTTTGAAATGACAGAGTTAATATCCAATCATGTCTTCAGGTACTTTGGCACCCTGAGGACATGGTGAGTGACCAGGGGGCCCAGTTCACATCTGCAGTCTGGCGAGACTTCATGGAGAATCTGGGGGTTTTCCATGGGCGTTGAACCACAACTCCCAGAATACAGCATGGCCTACAAACATGGCTGCCAAGGACTACAACACACTGCCATCATAAACACTCTCATGTTCACATTCACCCGATTACTGATTGCACACACCTGGACTCAATAACCACCACAGCCAACATTCACACTATAAAAGCACTCACAGTTCACACACACCTTTGCAAAGTATATGTTCTGTTTTTTTTTTTTTTTACAAGCCGTTTGATTGTGTATTGCTATACTGGCTTTTGATATTGTTTCTGGTTTCCTTGACTTGCTCTTGCCTTTCCCAGTTGATCTTGTTTGATTATTGACTGCATATTGACCCTGAGCTTGAATCTCATTCTTATTTAAATTTTTTGGATAAATAAATATGGCCCAGAATGTGAATAAAGGACAAAACAGGGCACAAACCTAATTTAAATTAGGGTTTTTTTTATTCCAGATTGCACCTGGAACAGCGCAGCATTAGTTATGCAGATTTTGGGGAATTTAGAATTTAGGAATGAAAACCATCTACATTGATTGATGGAATTAAAGAGTGGCTTTATACAACCAACAAAATGAATCTGTCTCTTTTCTCCCTCTCACTAAAGACAGTAGTAAATAATGAAGAGAAAGACATACACATACAAATGCAAATATTTTGCTATTTATCACTCGCATTAGTGAATAAAAACACTAGTGCCACTTTGGAAATTAATTAAATGATTTAAACTTACTGCTCGTCATCACACTGGCACCTGTACACACTGACACACAGCATTTGATGACCTCCTTTCTCTCTGTGTTCAGTAAAAGACAAAATACAAAACTTTCCCTCAACATCCTGAAAACATGAAGTTACTAGAACATTATTATTTCACTTGTTTCAGGAAATACACTTTTTCATGGGCATAAACACTTCTAAAATCGATAGAAGTAAATAAAACTCTCAAACTTTTTCTCCCCTCTTGATCAAACAAGAAAAACACACTTAAACAACCCCAATTCACATACAATTGTGCACAAAATGATTTCGGTATTACTTTATACTGATACTACATCAACACTTATGTTCTTTGAGAAATAATGATGAGATTTGCTTTCACCCCGAGAAGAAATGTCTCAACAGAAATCGGCAAGACACATAACCATCGATTTAACAAACATGCTGCTCACATGTAAACTCTCGCAATACTCCTGGGCAGAACAGTAACTCACATTCCTGTTTCTTAAAGGGCCACAGTAACATTTTATCACAAGATGAGAAGGACAACTGTGCACACCATATGGACAATACATTTAATTATGGGCTTTAACAACCAGTTTCACATTTGAAATGATATCTTATTTTTTCACCTGGTTACACTCTTCCCTGCTAATAGTCAACATCCTCAGTGACTACCAACACTAATCTAGCCCCCCTTGAAGCTAGCCCCACTTAGGCACCTAGGCAATCTGTTTGGCTTACTATGCACTCCTGCATTTGAACTCTGAGTTTTATGTGGAACAGAACAGGGCACTTCTGACTTAGCACCCCCCTCCCTCCCCTTTCTAGGAGTAGGAATAGGCCTCATGACTGGACTTTCAGCAGGTAAGTGGACATCTTTAGTTTCTGGCTCGACAGTGACTGGTTTCACTATTAGAGTGTCCTCAAGTACCTCCTGATTCTCTGTCTCTGAAAAAACACTTTCTCCCCAATTCCTCACCCTGTTGATTGGTACAATTTCCAAATTCAGGCACTGGCTGTTTGGGATCCTCAGAGGCTGGGATTACTGCCTGCCTCCAGTGAGGGTATTTCTGACTCAGGAACTGAACTCGGTACCTCTTTTATATGGGATTTTTGACTCCTTGGCATGGGTACTGGAACTGGATTATTGCAGGATCTGAGGTTGGATCTGTGCACCTTTTTTTTGGGCCTCCTTCAACAGGCTCTACAGCATACGTAGACCCCTGAACCTCTACCACTCTGTAAACTATGGACGACCGAGCATCCTGGATCTTGTTTCTTCCCGGTGGTCGATGTTTCAGATACACATGCTGTCCAATTTTGTTGCCTTACTCTCTCTGCAGCCTTCCTTTCAGCATATTCCTTTGCTTGGACATGTGCATCTTGGAGTTGTTCCTTGTGTACCTTCAGCCAGTCTGGCTTGTCATCTGTCACAGGCTCCTGGCCTAACAGAGCATCAATCAGCAAATATGGCTGGGATCCAAACAACAGATAGTACAGTGAATACCCTGTGGATGAGTGTGGTGTCACATTATATGCTTACACAAGCTCAGGCAAGTATTCTGGCCATCTGCCCTTCTTCTTGGGTGAGAGAGACTTTAAGAGGTGATAAAGTGTTCTGTTGAACCTCTCACATTGCAGATTCCCCTGGGGGTGGTGTGGTGTCGTGCGAGTTGTCTTAACTCCATACAACTTGCAGAGCTCAGTGATAACAGAGCTTTCAAAGTTTCTGCCCTGGTCAGAGTGCAAGCATTGTGGCACCCCATATTTCAGGAACCACTCTCTTAAGAGGATCTTGGTCATAGTCTCAGCCTTCTGGTCACGGGTGGTGAATGCTTGACTGAACTTTGTGAACACATCAGTCACTACTAACATTTACATGCCCATCCATGGCTGGCTCCAGTGTAGTGAAATCTACCGCCACAACTTCCAGTGGTCAGGAAGCTAAGAATGATGTCCAGGGTGCTCTAATCTTGGGCTGCAGCATCTTTGCTAGCATGCATCAATCACATCTTTTCCCCCACTGTTCTGCATCCTCATACATGCCTCCCCAAAAACTTCAACAGGCCTAAGGTTCTCTCTATACCCTGATGCCCTATTTGGCTGTGAACATTCTTTAGGACTTGCCCAGTCAGACAGGCTGATAACAACAACTGATGACATTCTCCAGTATGGACATCGTCAATTACACGGTATACCTCAAAATCAAAGATGGTGAGATGAACAGCCCATCGTTGTTCAATGGCACCTAATTTGGCAGTCATGAGGTTGCAGAGGGGGTTGTTGTTGGTTATGATGGTGCACTTGGACCCTAGCAGATAATTCTAAAACTTTTCTGTAACTGCCCACTTAAGCACTAACAGCTCCAGCTTCATGCTGCTATAGTTTTGATCATTTTTCCCAGCCCCCCTCAGCCTCCTACTTGCATAGGCTATCACTTTCTTTCTACCCCACTGATGCTGGTACAACACTGCACCCAACCCAAGGCTGCTCGCATCCATCTGTATCACAAATGGGAGGGTGAAATCAGTATACCCCACAGTTAGCGCACTAGTAAATTTGTCTTTGAGCCATTTGACATTGGGAAGTCCAAGAGCTTTTATAGACCTGAGCCACCTTGTAGGTACATTTCTCTGTAAGGTACACATTTACTACATCATGTAGTGGGCTAGCTACCTGGGAGAAACCCTTGATGAATCTCCTGTAATAGCTACAGAACCCTAGGAATAATCTGAATTCCTTAGGAGTACTTGGGACTGGCCACTCCTGAACTGCACTTATTTTGTCGGGGTCAGTATGCACACCCTCTGCGGAAACTTGATGGCCCAGGAACCTGACTTCTGGCTGTAGAAAATGACACTTCTCTATTTTTAATTTCAGCCCAGTTTCCCTCAGCCTTTTTAACACTGTTTCAAGTCTCAATAGATGATCTTGATAGGTGGACAAGTACACCATTAAGTCATCCAAATAGATGAGTACAATATGGAATACCAAGTCGCTCATGATAGCCTGCATGAGGCACTGAAAGTTGTGGGCGCATTGCATAACCCGAAGGGCATCTGCTGGTATTCATACAGCCCAAATGGTGTGACAAAAGCCATCTTGTGCCTATCTTTCTCATGGACTGCAACTTGGTGGTAACCACTAGCAAGGTCTATGGTTGAGAAGATTTGTGCTCTGCCCAATGCATCCAGGCTCTCATCTATACATGGCAATGGGAAAGCATCATGTCTGGTCTTGGAATTCAGTCTCCTATAATCCACACACAGCCTCAGACTCCTGTCAGTCTTGTGCACCAACACAATTGGTGAAGTATATGAACTTAAGCTTTCACATATGACACCCTTCCTGAGTAGCTCTGAGATATGCTCTCTGACCTCTTTAAACTAGGTTGGTGGTATGTGGTGGTATGGCTGAGAGATAGGATTATTATCTGTCAATGGAATCTCATGTCTCAGCCGATCTGTGTACCCCAGGTCCTCATCAGGGACTGCAAACACATCAGCATATTTCATGAGTAGTACACCTAACTTTGCTTGCTGTTCTGGGGTACCCCCTATATGCAGTTTACTCCTGCTGCCAACTTTCAGGTCATGAAGAGGTGATGATCGATCAGAAGGTTAAACCAGGGTCTGATACTGACCTGGTTTAACCTTCTGACCGATTGTCACCTCTTCATGATCAGCAGAGATACACTGAAATCTAACTTCACAGGGGTGACTCTCAACACACTGACAGTGGTTAAGCATTCCGAGATGCACTTTAGGGGGCAGCCAAACATCCTCCTGAGAAAAGTTTACCACTTGCACTGGAAACACTCGACTACTGGATGACACCACAGTGGGGAGGGGAATCAACCCACCTGGCAATGGCATGCTCCTGGGCTCTAGCACCCACCAAGCATCGGTGTCACTAGTTCTTTTGTTTACTCTGGCATAGATGGTGGCTATAGATGATGCTGGCACATGTGTTTTGTGCTTGCCACTTACTCTGGCGGTTGCCATTGTCTCGACCAGTTCAACTCCCTGTACACAATGAAAGGCTTCCTTTGACTGGTCTTTGGAATTATGTGGCTCAGTACACTGTCTGGCTACATGCCCCACCCCCTCACACTTTAAACATATGGGTTGGCTGTCATTTGTATAGTTGGGATTAAACCTAGGTTTCCCACTCTGACTACCATTGGACTACCACTACCACTCTGACTACATTACCTTGTGTACAGTGAGTTCACGAACTGCATTTGTGAGCTTGTGCATTTTAGCTCACCTTTACCCTGTTGAGTGATTATTTTTACTACCTCTGGCAAAACCCCTATTATGTCACTTTGTGCACTGTTACTGGAGTTTAAATATTCATTTCCTCCAACCCTGAACTCACAATATTTCAATTTCTGGCCACACTAGCACCACAGGGCCAGTCCTCAACCACCCACATCATAGCCTCTTCATGAACATCAAATAGAGTGGACTGAGGCTTCTGTCTGACAAGCTTGTGCAAACCTCTACACAGGGGGGCATCTCTTACCCCTTCAATGAACTGATCTCTGAGCATGAGCTGTGGGTCAGACACAACATTAGTGGACTGTTGGAGAGCAGAGTTGAGCAGCTGAGAGAGAGCATGGGAATATTCATGAAAATCTTCCCCCTCTAACTGTCGGCGCATAAAAAGCATGCAACAACTGTGGTGTGGTATGTTTCTCCCTAAAGGCTCCCCTCAAATATGAAAACAGATCTTGAGGTTGTTTTGTTTCTCCTCCCATACACAGTTTAACCTCATCTAAAGCTGAACCTCTTAAATGAGAAAGAATGAATCCTACTTGATCGTCAGTGTATAAACTCCTCACCCTAATTACACGCTCAACTTTGTCTATAAACTCATCTACAGCTTGACCATCTTTCCCAGGATCACCACTGAATGGTACAATCTGACGTTCTCTAGGTATATACACATAATATCTGGAAGTAGCATTACTCATGTTAGCAAGGGTTGACATTACTTGGTCATGTCTTTGACCTAGCTCATAAATTTGTGACTGCAGCTGGGCCACCGAATTACCCCCATCACCATGGTCCATAGCCTCTGCATTATCCATGTCATGGCTGGTCCCAGCCCGAGCAGGTGGCACACCCTCGTCCTGGTACATGCTCTTTCAATGTCTCAACCTTGAATGGCACACAGTCACGAAACAGTCACAGTTGCTTCAGTCAGACCTGAAGGGCCGATCTCTTGTGGTCCCCTTTGCCAACAAACTCCGCGATGATGTGAACACCCTCCTGCATTGCTAGAAACTGGTCCCTTGCTTCCTCACAGGCTCTCCAGGCACATCACACTTGCGTCATGGATCCTCTTGGCACTGTGACTCGACCACTCTTCACCACTACCGTTGTCTATGCTCCTCCCACTCTACCTGCCTGTTTACCCCAAACAAGCAATGGAACCACACTCCTGGTACCAAACATCTCTGTGGCCCGGAATGTGCATAAAGGGCAAAACAGGGCACAGGATAAAATTTAAATTAGGGTTTATTATTCCAGACTGCACCTGCAACAGTGCAGTGTTAACTGTGCTTAGGAATGAAAACCATCTACATTGATTGACAGAATTAAAGAGTGGCTTTATACAACCAACAAAATGAGTCTGTCTCTTTTCTCCCTCTCACTATAGACAGTACTAAATAATGAAGCAAGTTAACAGTGGCAACCTAGTTAACAGACTACATAGACAACAGTAACAGCCCCTTATCCTAGAGAAAGACATAGACATACAAATATAACATTTGCATACATGAAAGAAGGCTGCTTCAGTTACAAAAAAAAGTGTCAACTGGAATAAATTATGTAATTACATGTTACATTCTTGGTTATAATTAATACATTTTAAACACTGCAAACATTTTGCTATTTATCACTCACATTAGTGAATAAACACACTAGTGCCACTTTGGAAATTAATTAAATAATTTAAACTTACTGATCATCATCACACTAACACCTGTAAACACTGACACACAGCATTTGATGAACTCCTTTCTCTGTGTTCAATAAAAGACAAAATACAAAATTTTCCCTCAACATCCTGAAAACATGAAGTTACTAGAACATTATTATTTCACCTGTTTCAGGAAATACACTTTTTCATGGGCATAAACACTTCTAAAATCAATAGAAGTGAATAAAACTCACTCTGATGCTCCACACCCACTCTGAAATACACACAGAGGGCCTATGGAGCACGTTGATCAAACAAGAAAAATACACTCTTGATCAAACAAGAAAAACACACTTAAACAACCCCAATTCACATACGATACAGGAGAGGCTACGGAAATTTGCTTTCACCCTGAGGAGAAATGTCTCAACAAAAATCGGCAAGCCACACAGCCATCCGTTTAACAAACGTGCTGCTCGCATGTAAACTCTTGCGACACTCCTGGGCAGAACGGCAACTCACATTCCTGTTTCTTAAAGGGCCAGCATAACATTTTATCACAAGATGAGAAGGACAACTGTGCACACCATATGGACAATACATTTAATTATGGGCTTTAACAACCAGTTTCACAATTGAAATGTTGTCTTATTTTTTCACCTGGTTACATAAAAACCTGTCAACCTCCACTTTTGTCCTCGCCTGGGCTCCTGATACGGTGAAACTTCTTTTACCCATGCTTTGTTTCCTTTTCCTCTAAAAATGTGCTTAATATACAAAACCAACTTTTGAAAACTTGTCCTTTTTATCCTATCTTCACAATTTTGGTGTCAAACTACTCAGAGCAGTGTGAACCTCAATAATATCAAAATATGTTGACATTTTTAAACATATGGCTTCCACATGTCAATCAATTCTTATGAGGTGGGGCATAATTTACTTAAACATCTACTGTATAAGACAGAGTTATTAGTGAAATATTGCCATCAAATGTGTTAGTTAGGTCCCATATCCCACACCCTACTCTGGCAAATGAAATGACTCATACCCACCAGAAAGGTGCACTTTAATAAATGAATTTATAAAAATTTATAAAAATAGTTTAATTACATTTGGCTGACATCCTTTCTGCTATTTTTACTTTCAGAAAACCCTTCTTTTATAAACGTCATTGGCCTTACATTTGATCAGCATAAAATATGAAATGTAGCTGGTAGAGATTTTGATGACAAAAACATACTAAACAATTTTTATTGACCAAACTGTTTGTACATCGGAAGCACTGGTGTACATGTCTATCATCCCCAAATTCCACTGAACATTGGAGAACAAAGCTCAGGAGAAATAAATGATGGACTGCACGACGAGCTATGCGACCTTAGGCTGCTACGCAAACCAGGCCCTGGGACCGCGGTTTTGCCTGATGCCACTTGACAATATCTCAACAATAAACTGGACTTACTCAGTCTATAGCTGACTACCCAGCATGAAATCAGGGACTGCTGTGTTTTCATTTTTACGGAAACATGGCTCAACGACAGCATTCTGGATGCAGCCATTCAGCTAGCAAGGCTAACCTCACATCGTGCCGACAGAATAGCGGCATTGTCAGGTAAGACTCGCTGCGGTGGTCTGTGTATTTACATAAACAAAGAATGGAGCAGGAATGCTGTTGTGGTTTCAAGCTACTTTCATTCCACCTGGTGCTAATGGTAGGGCTTCACTAAGTGAAGGGGTGTTGTAGAAATTCTAGAAATAAAATTAAAATTGTCACACATTCTGTGAATAAATCAATGAGCAAAGCAAAAGATGTCTTTTTGTGTTTTATTTTAGCTCTGCAGAGGACGTCTCTGTCACACACACATTCAGTGCATCTGTGAGAGAGAGGCGCTCTCCCTTCTCACAGTGTGCTTTTATACATATTATCAGTTCACATAGTTCTCGGTAACTCCTAGGCTTAGGCAGTCTCATTAAGCAATACAGAGAGTTGTTCTTCTCTTTCTCTCTGCAACTGACCTCGGCTCTTATTGCACCCACCTGGTAGAAACTGTTTCTGAAGAATTACACAGACTCAGTCTTTTTCCACTGTTTCTACACATAAGAATTACATTAATACACTTATAAAAATTTCCACTACATTCTCTCTCCTTTTGTCCTTTGGACAACACAAACGAAACAACAGTTTTTAATGTAAAGTGAAACCCAGAGTAACATCTACTAACCGCCGAGCCCAGAGAAGGCCTTTAGGCGGCCAGCTTCATAAACTGGATGTGCAGAAGAATACACACAAGCGGAAAAGTAATATACTGCTGCTTTTGTGAGGGATAGGCCCTCTGAACATTTAAGCAAAAGAAACCATAAGCAAGTTACACAATTTATTCAACTGGATTCTACTTTTAAATTTCAGTTTCAGAGTCCACGTCAAGTGATGGGTCATAGTCAGTCTGAGTTGGATCCGGAGGCCAATCCGGATATTGATCATAAGATGGGTCATCGCCGAATGGTAATTTGATCTCCTCTTCTTCTTCACTGATTAGTTGATATTGTTGTGACACTAGGGAGTAAGTCATTCTGTGAATCATTGAAGTGAGACACTGGAATACACATGGGAGGAACAGGATGATGAGGAGAATGACTATGAGAACTGGGAGCGCTGTGTGGATTATCCAGTAGCCCCAGCCTCCCCACAGTGAGGTCAGCCACGAATACCACGAGTCGTCTGCAGTGAGTGGCGGTTGCACTGATTCTTGCATGTGTTTTATCACGCTGGTGATGTTGTCAGACAGGTCAGGCACGTTGAAACAGCACGACATGCCTAACATTTTGCACACTCCTCCCTTCTCTGCCGTAAGCATGTCCAACACCAACCTGTTCTGAATGATTGCCTGCCTCATGAGTTTCAGTTCTGTGTTGACCAACTCAAAGGCCCGTTCAGTGTCATTGGTTAAACTTAACACACTGTAGGCCAGCCCATTGATTTAATTGAGTGCAGCAGCTGTGCCTCCCCCTAGGACAGTGACCAGCCCACATTAGCTCCTAGGCTTGTCCACGGGTCTGCGAGCACGTAGCCGTTCCATTTGTTGGGCACGTCTCTCCTTCTACGGTTTGTAACACCTGACAGTGTGGGCATGAAGGATAGCAGCATATTTTCCAGCTACTTTTAGGAAGCGAGTGATACGCCTGCTTGCCGCAGACCCAAACCATCGCAGATGACGAGTCCAAGTGCTCAAAGGGGCACAAGAATGTGAACCGTGTGCCGTTAGCATGGACACCGGAGCAGTTCTGCGCTCCAGTGGTGTTCAGGATCTGCACATGGTGTTTGCAGTGAGATCTCCCCACCGGCATGCTACCCACGTCACAGCACACACATAAGTTCGCAGTCTGAGTTAAAACTTCAAACGCATATCTGTGGTCTGGTGGCCCATGGTATTTGCAGGTTGCGGTCAGGTTGTTGTCAATTCTGTGTCCATTTCTAAGATTTTCTCCCATTAAGACAACTTTAGCCATGCTTTCTGGGATTGGACTCACATTTCCCGTCTGATTGAGCATATCTGCAGAAATGGCCTTTGTCTTTCACTGCTGGTACATTTGCAGACACACCCAACAGCTGCTATGTGCTACCAGTACATCTCTTTGCAGTAACGCTAATGCACATGCTTGATTTCCTTCACATCTAGCCAGGCAAACTCTTTCCTGAGTCTCTGTCAGATTTGAGTGAGTGATCGTGCACACTTTTTTCTTCAAAGTCTCCTTCAGGAGCTGCTGGAATGGGGACTAATTGCTGAACCACTTGTTCTGTTGCGCCTTCTTTAAGTGATGCCTGTACCTGGATTACTTATTTAGCATATTTGTCAACTCCGGGCAGTTCAGTGGCACACCAGTAAATTCCTGCATCAGTCTTTCTCACATCCCTGATGGTTACTTTCATATCACTGTGGCGGAATGAGCTCCCAGTTTGAGTCACTGTGAATCTCTCATCTCTTGCATATTGAGGGTCTGTGTGACCTTTTACCAAATGCCCGTCTTTGGCACAGCAGGGGTCATTGCAAATATACTTATGATAGCTCAATTCCAGGTTTCCTGCTTGGCAGTGAAATGACTCCGTTCGTCCTTCAGTGAGAGTCATGATGTTATTGGTTTGACCGAAGCATGTGGTTAGGGCCATTAGGCCTAAGCTTATTGGTAGTAGGAATTTCATCTTGTTCAACGCACACTCTTCAGGAGTAATACAGGTTTTGCACCGGGCTTTATGGCCCAACAAATGGCATGTCACAGTTCTTGGAGGAATTACTCTATGTTTAGGTTTTGGAAATAAGGTGTCTAAGATGTTTCTGACTTTATTCATATGTCTTTCTATTCTATTCTAGGCCTCGAGGTGACCCCTCACTCTTGATGGTTATCAGTGCTAGAAGTGCAGGCGCTGCCCACACGCACTTCTCCCACCTCACCGGAGCTTGAGGACACCAAGTGCCGCCTCTCAAGGAGAGGTCCTACCCACGATGTTCTAACTATTACTGGGATGATATCACCAACACTCTGGCGATTAAAGACAAAGTCCTGTTGCACGTACCTCGTGCCTCTAAAGTGGTCTGCTACAGGGTTAGATGTAACTATGGAAAGTTCCACTACTAAGATGTATTTTTGATGTTGCTCAATTGTGTCTGTCCAGGGCTGTCTCGTCACTATTATTTGGTTTGCAATGACTGTTGGGTTGGCACCGTGGATGTTGTTTTCTTTGACTGCACCTACAGCTGTTTGGCACAGGAGTAAGCTCATGCTCTACTGTTCTTGTCCCCTGTGTCCGTTTCAATTTGTGCAGGTTCTGGAACTCACTTGCAGTGGCTGGCGTGAATCCACGTGGCTCTTTTTGTGACCTTCATGGTGGCGTGAGTCATCAGAAGCACCTGGAATGGACCTAGCCACCTCTAGGCTCTCCGGCTCTTCCTCCTGAAGTCCTTGACGACAACCCAGTCACCTGGTTTAAGGTCGTGTAGATCTTTCTGATGAGGCTCTGGTAAAGCTTCTCATACTTGTTTATGGACAAAACAGAGGACAGGTTTGCACAGTATGCAAGCATTTCATCTTCACACTCACCTGTCCTGAGTTGGCTGGTGCGAGCTGGTCCCATGCCAGTTTTGGGCATTTGTCCAAACAGTATTTCGAATGCGCTCAGGTTGTGTTTTCCCCTGACTCGTGTCCTCATGTACAGTGGAACAATTGGGAATGCTTTTGTCAATGGCAGTCCTGTTTCAGCACAACATTTAGCCAATTTGTTTTTGAATGTGCCGTTTTCATGTTCCACTGCCCCACCACTAGCAGGATGATAGGCACAGTGTTGTCTTAAATCTATACCCAAGTACTCTCCTAATTGTTTTAGGGCCTGATTAACAAAAGGAGTACCATTCTCACTGCCAATTTGCTCTGGAATGCCCCAGTGAGGGATAATTTCAGTTATCAGTGCCTTTGCCACGGCGTTAGCATCTTGTTTGGATGTGGGAAACACTTCTACCCATTTAGAAAACATATCAACTATAACTAAACAATAGTTTCCCTTCACTTGGGTTTAGTTCAATAAAGTCCATCTGTAAATGTTCAAACGGGCGTTGAGGTAGGGGGTGCGCACTTTGCACTGGCTTCTGCCCCCTACCTGCATTGTTGGTGGTGCAAATCATGCATTGCTCACAAAATTAAAGCCCTGTAAAGCCCTTAGTGTACCAACATCTTGCTATTTCATTATACTGTACATCCCTCCTTTTGACATGTGGTCTCATCAACATTTTCACCAACATTTTCTTTGGTCAGCATGGTTTGCCATTGGGACCATACCAAGTTCCCTTTTTTACTGTGCACCCCTGTCTTCGCCATGAAGCTTTCTCCTCTGCTGAGGCAAGGCCCTGGATGTCTGCCAGGTCAGCTATGGAGGGAAGCATTTTGATTAGTTGAGTGTTGACATCTTTAGGTTTCTGGGCTGCTACATTAACCACAGCATCAGCTCTGGTGTCTCCCTGTGAAATTAAGTCATTACTTTTAGTATGCACTTCACATTTGCAGATTGCAACAGCTTTTGGAAGGAGGATTGCGTTCAGGAGTTCAGAGATGAGTGTGTGGTGCGCTATGGGTTTGCCAGAGAACATGAGGAACCCTCTGTGTTTCCACAAGGTGCCATGAGCTCATGAGCTAAGCCAAATGCATACCTACTGTCTGTGTGAATGTTCACAGTTTTTCCCTCTGCCAATTACATGCCTCTGTTAGGGCCACTAGCTCTGCAGCTTGAGCAGATTAGCGTGATGGGAGTGCCTCTGATTTAAGTGTGTCATGTTGAGAGACTACGGCATACCCAACGCAGTTTTTACCCGTTTCCGAATTCCTGTATGTTGATCCGTCCACGAACAATTCCATGTCTGCATTCTCCAAGGGTGTTTCCTGTAAATCAGGTCTAGGACTACAAATTTCATTCACCGCGTCCACACAGTTGAGTGGTTCTCCATCTGCTTCTGTTGGGAGAAGAGAAGCTGGGTTAAGCACTGTACAACGTTTAATGGTGATATTTGGCATTTCTAACAGAACTGTGTTGTATCTTAACCACCGTGCTGCAGTCATGTGCACTGTTTTCTGTTCCAAGAGAAGCTGTGACACTGCATGGGGTACAAGAAGGGTTAGATCAGAATAACCCACTTTGTCTCTAGAAGCCACAACTGCTCTTTCTGCTGCAGCTACTGTTCTGAGACACACAGGTAAGCTTGCTGTTTTGCTGAAAAATAAGCTACTGATCTGAGCCTGCCTCTGTGATCCTGTAACAATATTGATGACATGCAACCCCCTTTTTCATCTACTGTTTGGGTGAATGGTCTATTTGGGTCTGGGATCCCCAACGTTGGAGTGTTTTGTAAGGCCTTTTTCAGGTTTTCAAATGCTTGCTCTGCTTCAGGAGTCCAATTAAGCATGCTGTGGGCCAGTAGGCCCTTCCCATGAGCTATTGCACTCAAGGGAGCCTCGAGAATGGCATAATTAGGAACAAACATTCTACAGTAAGAGCACATTCCTAAAAATGACATTAGCTGCTTTTTTGTTTGTGGCTTTGGAATGTTTTGAATGGTTTCAACACGGCTTGCCTCTAATCGTTTGCCCTCTGGGGAGATTAGATGACCTAAGAATTTCACTTGTTGCTGTACAAATTGCAATTTAGAGAGGCTTGCTTTGTGTCCCTCCTGGGCTCGAATTTTCTTCACAGGGAAAATTGGAGTGCGAACTGGCAAAGATTCACAGGGAACAATCACTCTGGCCTTCAAGAGCGAGTTGAAAACCGGGGTGATGCCTTGGACTGCTTCAGGTTTTAGTGGATATTGTACTTTGCAGGGCATCAGTCAGATTTTAGTGTGATTTGAACCAGAGGGCAATTCTTTATTAAGCCCACATCGTTTTTACTTGTTGCCCACAAGTTTTTTGGAACGGTGGCTAGCCTTTCGTCATTTATGTCTATTTTTGGGCATGTACGCCAAATCACGCGCTATGCCATTAGGCCTCATTCTGTCATCCGGTATGATTTGCATACCCCGTTCTGCCTGAACAACCCAATCGAGAGTCATACAATACGCATCCATATTTTCACAATAGGTTATTGACGGGTCTTTAGTGCCCACCCACCCGCAGTGAGAGAGCGCTTTTCTTACCCACGGTCCCAATTCTTTCCATTCCATGTGGACTCATTTGGCAAGTTAGGGGTCTATGGTTCTCTTCCTGGACGTTGTCCATTCATTGGCATTGGACGTCGAGTAGGGCAGTTATCCAGGTCAGGATCTACAAGAGACTTAACACATTGGAAAGTTTCATCATTAACAGGTGTTTTAATTTTTGGCTTAGACAGTTTCTGTCGTCTCTGCGCTTCAGTCATCCAACATTTAAACGTGTGCCAGTTTATTTCGTCATTTGTCTTGCCCTTGCTTGCTTTTTCCTTCTCTTCAAACTTACATTTTAATATTTCTAACTGCTTCATACTGAAACTGCCCTTTTCTGGAAAACCACACTCATCAATCCACATTTGAACTTGGTCTAAAGACTTCAGCCCATAATTCAAAAGCATGAATTTAATGTTAGGTTCATGACATGCATCTGTTGAAATGCATTCCTTTGTTTTTTTACTGTTGCTGTTGCCCATGATTTTACGTGTTTCTGAACTGCACAGAGAGATCTGTTTTACCTTCCTTTCATCACCGGTGATACTTCCCCATTCAGCGTGTCCGCTGAACTGTAATGTGTTCCCAGAACACCATGGTCGAACCATCAACTTATTAATTTATCTTCATTTCCTTTAGAAGGGCTTAAACCTATTATATGCACCAGATTAGCCAGATTCTGGGGTATTGCGCTTGCCTTTTAAATAGTTGTGTTGAAGGGATTTCCTCGTTACGTTGTGGTGTTGTCTGCAGTCGGGTTGGTGTTTGAGTGGCGTCTCAGAAGACCAATCGGATTGGGGAGAACTCTCTGATGGCTCTGGAGACCCTCCACCGACTTTGTCCTTCTGAAGAGATGAACTGAGAGTTCTGATATGTATGATAGTATGATAGGACTAAGAGCAAGAAGAGCGCTGTAAGAGGCTGGTGGTGGCTCTAGGCTGGGTCTCCAAGCGGATGATCTCCCCAAAGGTGTTGATTGGGGGATGGCTCTGGAGACCCCCCTCTCCTTGAGAGTGACAAGAGGACAAGAGCTTAAGAGCATTTAAAGAGATAAAGAGTTCCAAGAGAGAGTTCCTTTGGAGTTCAAAGATTTTAAGTCTTTCTGGCTAGTCAACCCCCAGAATGTTTCCTCCAATCAAACATTGTCTTAGGGCGGGGTGTTAGCCAGATTCTCCACCTATCATGTTCATCAGTCCATTCAGTCCATTCAGCATTACTGGCATGAAAGTTGACATCTGAGGGGACAAAGGGTCGCATCAGAGTTACACCTGTTTTTCAACAGGTTTGACTCACCAATGCAGGCCAAACCTCCCTCCACCTCCTCAAATGTCCCCATTCACACATCCAAGATGGCTGTCCCCTTTCACATCTTGGCTACCCCCTCCTCCAAAGGCCTCTCTGTGGCACCACAAGATCGAGGCACAACAGCCACAGCCCAACTCTTCTCACCAGCAGACAATGCAAGGACAAAGAATGACATCACCACCACCCCCTCCCCACATCCCTACCCCCACCATATCCCCAGCCACCCCAGTCATCACGATCACAACCAGCCAGGTGAGAAAGCAGCTCACTAAGACCCAGATTAACAAGGCCAGATTACCTGACAATATCAACCCGAGGGTGCTTAAAGTGTGTGTGAACCAGCTGGCAGGAGTGTTTCGGCATCTTTTTGGCCTCTCCCTGAGGCTGAAGAAGGTACCTAAGATCTGGAAGACTTCCTCTATAGTCCCTGTGCCCAAGAAAGCATGTCCCAGCCCACTCAATGACTTCAGACCTGTGGCCTTAACATCACATGTAATGAAGACCCTAGAGAGGCTGGTACTGCAGCATCTGAAGCCCCTGGTACCTGACCGCCTGAATCCACTGCAGTTTGCGTTCCAGGCTGACATTGGTGTGGAGGATGTCATCATCTACTTGCTACAGAGCTTACACACACATGGAGAGGCCACACAGCACTGTGAGGATCATGTTCTTTGACTTCTCAAGTGCTTTTAACACAGTCCAGCCACTCCGGCTGGCTGAGAAGCTCTCTGTGATGCGGGTAGACCAGGACCTAGTGGCCTGGATCACTGATTAGCTCACAGACAGGCCACAGTATGTCAGGCTGCAAGGCTACTTGTCAGACGTGATGACTAGCAACACTGGTGCACACCAGGGAACTGAACTGTTCTTCTTCACCCTCTACACCTCTGACTTCTGCTTCAATTCGGGAGTGTGCCACCTACAGAAGTTCTTGGATGACTCCTCCATTGTTGGCTGTATCACAGATGATAAATAAGAGGAATACAGAGACCTTATTGAAAGCTTCATTGGATGGTGTGACAACAATCTCCTTCAGCTGAACAGGGAAAACCAAGGAGCTGGTGGTGGACTTCAGGCATAACAAGAGGCCCCCTACCCCTGTCACCATAAGGGGAGAGGGAGTGGACAACTACACGTAACTAGGGGTGCAACTCAACAACAAACTGGACTGGTCAGACAACATTGAGGCCCTTTATAGGAAATGACAGAGCAGGATGTTCTTTCTTAGGAGGCTCAGGTTCTTTAATGTGTGCACTAGGCTTCTACAGATGTTTTATCAGTCTTTGGTGGCCAGTGTTATCTTCTTTGCTGTGGTGTGCTAGGGAGGTGGCATTGGTTCTTGTGGTGCCAACAAACTGAGCAAGCAGTGAGGAAGACGAGTTTTGTGGTGGGGATGGAACTGGACAGTGTGGAGGAAGTGACTGAGGAGAGGATGCAAAGGTAGCTGAAAGCTATCATGAACAACCTTTCTCATCCTCTGTATGCTGAGCTGAGGAGGCTCAGGAGTTTTTCAGCCACAGATTCATCCAGCCACATGCCTCAAAACGTCTGGGGTGCCCTTTCGTGCCATCAGTCATCAGACTGTACAGTGCCACAATACCCGGTACCTCCTCCTCCACTGACTGAGTCTCATAAACACACTCACACAGTCTCAACAGTTAATTGTCATTCTACAGATATTGCACATGTACAGTACTGTGCAAAAGTTTTAGGCACATGCAAAGAAATGCTGTAAAGCAAAGATGCCTTCAAAATAATGAAATTAAATGTTTCTACATATAAAAATACTGGAAAGAGCAGTAAAGAGTAGTAAATGAAACAAAGTCAATATTTGGTGTGACAAAAAAATAAAAATAAAAATAGTAGTCTCCGGTACAGTTTGTGCAGTTTTATAAGGAAATTAACTGGGAAGTTTTATTGAGCATCTTGTAGAACCAGCCACAGTTCTTCTGGAGACTTTGACTTTCGCTTCTTATTTTTGCAGCAAAACCCAGCAGCCTTCATTGTGTTTTTTGTCTGAAATGTGGTCTGTTACATAATATGCTGCTTTCTTTAATGACATTTAATTTTGTGCTAGAAAACTAATGTTTTGGAATCTAAAATGTTTTTGTACTGACTTGATAATATAGAAGTCATAAAATTTTTCAACTTTTCAAAAAAAGTTTGTACTAAAAAAAATTGGGTGCCTAAAAGTTTTGCACAGTACTGTATATAAACACCAAGGATATTACACATGTACATATATAAATAGAACTCTAGCATATGTACATACAGATCTATTTTATTGTTTCTATTATTTCTATTGTTTTGACTATTTCTATTATTTTTATTGTATAGGTATTTATAGAATTCTTTTCTTTACTCCTGATACTGTCTTGCTGTGTCAACTGAATTTCCCCCACAGGGGATCAATAAAAGTGTATCTTATCTTAGCAACAATGATGAGTTGGCATACAGGGAGGAGGTGAACCAGCTCGCAGAATGGTGTAGAGACAACAATCTATCTCTTAATGTTAATAAGAGAAAATAGATGATTGTTGACTTCAGGAGAACCCAAGTGAGATCACTCACCACTGCACATCAATGGAACAACTGTGAAGAGAGTCAAAAGCTCCAAGTATCTTGGTGTGCACGTGATGGAGGACCTCTGCTGGACTCTCAACACCACCTGCCTAGCAAAGAATTCCCAGCAGTGCCTCCACTTCCTGCAGAGGCTGAAGAGAGCCAAACTCCACCTCCCATCCTCACCTCCTTCTACAGAGGGACGATAGAGAGCATCCTGACCAGCTGTCTCACTGTGTGGTATGGGAACTGCACAGCCTCTGACCGCAAGACCCTACAGTGAATTGTGAGGACGGCTGAAATGATCATCGGGGTCTCTCTACCCACCATTGACACCTCATTCAAGAACCACTGCATCCGCAAAGTCACCAGTATTGCGGATGACCCCTCACCTCTCTCATGGACTCTTCACCCTCCTGCCATCTGGTAGAAGGTATAGGAGCATCAGTGCCACCACTCAGTAGACTCTGCAACAGTTTCTTCCGTGGGGCAGTCAGATTATTCAACAACCTGCTGCATCCCAACGCTCACCTGGGCTAGTCAAACACCTAAGGTACAGCATACATTGTGGTGGATTAATCCATGGAACACTGCAGGTCCAGATAGGGTTCCAGGATGAGTACTAAAAGACTGTGCTGGACAGTTAGCTGAAGTATTTACTAGTATCTTCAACCTGTCCCTAGAGCAGGCAAGAGTCCCCAAGTGCCTAAAGTCAGCTATCATAGTACCAGTACCAAAGAAAACAAACATCAGCAATTTGAATGACTACTGTCCAGTTGCCCTCTCTCCAATAATAATGAAGTGTTTTGAAAGACTGGTTCTTTCACATATTAAGACTGCCATTCCTGCCTCTCTGGACTCACATCAGTTTGCTTATAGGGTCAACAGATCCACAGAGGATGCCATCCCTCTGACTATTCACACTGTCCTGTCACACTTGGACAGACAGGGCACATATGTGAAAATGTTATTTGTTGACTTTAGCTCTGCTTTTAACACTGTTATCCCCAATAAGCTCAGTTTTAAACTTCATCATCTAGGACTCATCATTATGTAACTGGGTCTTGAATTTCCTGTCGAAGTATCCTCAGGTGGTGATATTGGGTACACAACTGTCTTCCACCATAACTCTGAGCATTGGCACACCACAAGGATGTGTACTAAGTCCTATCCTCTATTCCCTTTTTACATATGACTGTATTCCTACACTTTCCAATAACATTATTGTTAAGTTTGCTGATGATACAACAGTGATTGGGATGATTTCTAACAACGATGAATCAGCCTACAGAGTGGAGGTACAGAACTTGGTAAACTGGTGTGCAGAGAACAATCTGAAAGATTGACACAGGAAAGACCAAGGAGCTAATTATCAACATTGGGAGATCACAGAAGCCTGAATATGTGCCAGTCCTTATAAATGGAAGTAGTGTGGAGAGTTTCAAGTTTCTGGGCACATATATCTCAGATGACCTTACATGGTCGACAAACACTACTGCATGGATTAAGAAAGCATAGAAATGTCTGGGTTACATATGTAACCCTGTTCCGTGAGAAGGGAACGAGCCATTGCGTGAGCTTCACACTGTGGGAAGCGCCCTCGCGTGTGACAGATATCTGAATTCTGTGTGAAATCACGCCTAATTTATAGGCCTGCCGTGGTCAGGTGACGTGGCAATTAAGCGCGTCGCGTGATATAAAAACGGCACCTGTGAACCATGCTGTCAGCCTCTATTATCTGAGGCAAAGACGCAATTCACAGGCATGCCCCAGTATGAAAAGCTATGCAATGTCTCGTTCCCTTCTCAGGGAACAGCGTTACATATGTAACCCAGACGTTCCCTTTCTAAGGGAACTCAATGTTGCGTGAGCTTCACGCTGTGGGAACGAGAATATCAACTCCGTCATACTGAGGGAATGGTCTGTTCAAAAGATCCGAGCCCGAGGGTCACTGCAAGACACTCGAGCCTGGAGTGGAATGCATGTCCAGACTATAATATCGATTGAATGTGTGCAGTGTAGACCACCCTGCCGCAGCACACACATCCTGTAAGAGTACCCCTTTGGAAAAAGCCTTCGAGGAGGCGACCCCCCTAGTGGAATGAGCCCTTATGCCCAGAGGTGTACCGAGATTGGGCGCCTCATAAGTGATAGAGATTGCTTCCACTATCCAATTAGAGATTCGCTGCTTTGACACAGCATCACCTCTACTGTCACCGCCAAAGCAGACCAGCAACTGCTCTGATTTACACCACTGGCCGGAGCGGTGGACAGTGGGTGCAATTTCTCTTGTTCCGGTGTGAGGAACGGAGGAGGGCAGAAAGCCTGCAACACTATTGGCTGTGCAGCAGACATAGGCACTTTAGGAATATAATCTGGCCTAGGATATAGGAAGGCCTTGTCTAATCAAGGGGCAAAGTCAAGGCAGGAAGGTGTAACAGAGAGATCTTGTAGATCTCCTACTTGAGATGTCAGGGCCAGCAGAATAGCTACCTTTAGAATCAGAAGCTTCTCAGAGGCTGACTCTAAGGGCTCAAATGGGGCACCTGACAGACCTTCCAGGACCACAGAAAGGTCCCAGGAAGGTATGCATGGTCTGTAGATGGGCCTCAGCCACCTGACACCATGCATGAACATCGATGTTAGAGGTTGCCCCACAGAGGCTTCATCAATAGAGGTGTGGCTGGCTGAAATGGTGGCCACGTAGACCCTGATTCTAGAAGGAGCCAACCCTGCTGAGAAACGTCCTTATAAAAACTACAGGTCTGTAGCTATTGTGCAGTTTACTGGGTCTAACCGACGTTCCCCACACCATGAGACAAAAAGTCACCACTGGAGCGCATACAATTTTCTCGTGGATGGTGCTCTAGCATTCAACATGGTCTCTACAACCTCGGTTGAGAGGTTCTATGAGTTGGTACCCCTCAGGGGCCAGACCCACAGTTTCTATAGTTCCAGCCGAGGGTGATAAATCAATCCTCTGGCTTGAGACAGTAGATCCCTGCCAACGGGAATTTCCCAGGGAGTGCCGTCTAGCAGGGATATTATCTCTGACAACCATATTCGAGCTGGCCAATAAGGTGCTACTAGCAGCAGATGTAGACGGTCTTGGTGAACTCTCACTAGAACCTGCGGGAGCAGAGCGATTGGGGGAAAAGCGTACAGACGTGACCTTGGCCATGTGTGCACCATGGTGTCCAGCCCCAATGGTGCGGGAAGAGTGAGGGCGAACCAAAGCGGACAGTGTGATGTCTCCTCGGAGGCGAACACATCCACTTCTGCTCGGCCGAACCTCCGCCATATGGACTCCACCACTTGTGGATGGAGCCTCCAATCCCCAGGCCTCCAAACTCCCTGAAATGTACATTGCACTCACTGACAAAAACTTTCCTTCCGCCCAGAGAAGAATTAGTTGTGCCTGCATGAACAGGGGGTGCAAACTTAACCCCCCTGGTGGTTGATATATGAGACCACTGCTGTGTTGTCTGTCACAACTAACACATGGTGACCTCTCAATTGAGGGAGATTGAATTTCAGTGCTAGAAATACGGCCCTCATTTCTAGACGATTTACGCCACTCCAGGTGAGGGCCGCTCCAGAAACCGTGAGCTGGATGGCAGTCTAAGACCGCACCCCAGCCTGTGAGGGAGGCGTCTATCATTACCATCTTGCAATAAGGAGATGCCCCGAGAGTGTGACCCGAGGCTAGAAACCGGGGACACATCCAAATTTTCAGAGCACATAGGCATAGCCGTGTGATACCACAGCCACCACTGAAATGGTCTCATGTGCAATAGGCCCAACGGAATGACATTGGCTGCTGCTGCCATAAGCCCCAACAGTCTCTCGTAGAGACTGGAGGGGATGCCCAGACCCAGCTTTATTTTGCGCAATGTTGATAGGATTGATCCTACACGTGTTGGGGATAGAAATGCCCTCATCATAGTAGAATCCCATATAACTCCTAGAAAAGTTGTCCTCTGCACTGGAGAAAGCATACTTTTCTTGAGGTTCAACCTGAGCCCCAAGCTCCTCATATGGGCAGGAACATCTCGATGTTGAACCGCCAGTTCCCTGGATCACGCTAGAATTAACCAGTCGTCCAGTTAGTTTAGTACATGGATGCCCAGGAGTTGCAAGGGAGCCAGAGTGGCATCCATGCACTTTGTGAAGATGCGAGTGGATAAAGCTAGACCGAATGGAAGAACCCGATATTGGTACGCATTGCCTCCAAAGGCGAACCTCAGGAACTTCCTGTGACTGGGCAATATTTCTACGTGGAAATATGCGTCTTTTAGATCGATCGTCACAAACCAGTCCTCGAACTGAATCTGTGGAACGATAAGTTTGAGCGTCAGCATCTTGAACCTGTATGTCCGAAGAGTACGGTTCAGATGGCGCAGATCTAAAAATTGGCCGCATACTCCCATCTTTTTTGCGGACCAGGAAATAACAGCTGTAAAAACCACCCTCCCTCAGGGAATGGGCCTCTATGGCTTCTTTGTCCAAGAGGGATCTCACTTCCTGCGCTAATGTCAGGCTCTGTTCTGTTCTGTCTGCTTGGCCTTTATGATCATTCTCAGATCAGGCCTACTAGCAGGCTGTGACTGTGGCCGCCCGGTCCCCGGTCCCTGGTCCCCCGGGCCACCACACTGGGAAGGAACTGGCTGAATGCCTCACAAAACCTGTCAGCGATGGCATTAACCGTGCTGCCAAACAGGCCAGAAGGTTCAACAGGGGTATCCAGCAGGGAGACCTTATCTTTGTCTCCCATAACTGAGAGGTTGAGCCATAGGTGCCTCTCCGCCGCAACCAAGCTACCCAATGAACGGCCGAAATGACGGGCCGTTTGCTTGGTCACCCGGAGAGACAAATCCGTGGCATGGCGAAGCTCCCCCACTGCCTCGGGCCCAATTCCCTCCCCACTGTCGAGCTCATTCAGCAGGTCTGCCTGGTAGGCCTGCAAAACTGCCATCGTATGCAATGACCCACAAGCGAGACCCTCTGCCACATAGGCTTTGCCCACCAACAGCGATGTAGCCTTACATGGCTTAGAAGGCAAGGCTGGCCCCCATAAATTTCCTGCCATCGATGGAATAAGGAAGCTGCAAGTGAAATTTCGTTCTATGGGTGCAATGAGAGTTGTATATATACAATGACAATAAAGATTCAATTCAATAACCCAGTAAGACTCAGTACCACTGCACATGCACTAACCTAGTAAGACTCAGTACCACTGCACACCACACTTTACATAGCTGCATCAGTCACTTTATATTATGGAACTTGTTTTTGCTGCCAATATTGCTGCTATACTTGTGCTGCTAAATTATAAATAGCACAGTTTATAGTCCATGTTCTGTGTATATGAGCTAGCAGGTGACGTTGTTTACCGGGTGGACAGGACAACAGACTCCGGTAAGAACAGACGTGGTGGAGTGTGCACAGCCACAGACATCACTGAGAAACATTGCTCCCCAGACCTTGAATATATGATGGTGAAATGCAGACTGCTTTTCATACCCAGGAAGTTTACTACTAACATAATCATGGCTGTATACATACACCCACAAGCTAATGCTAAGGCAGCACTGGAAAAGTTACATGCTGCTATTAGCAATCAGCTAACTATGCATCCAGATGAGGAAGTGATTGTGACAGGAGACTTTAATCACACTGAATTAAAGACAATGCTGCCAAAATTTCACAAAAACTTTAACATCCCAACTAGAGAAAACAAGTCTACACAAATGTTCCAGGAGTATACAAAGCCATCTCAGCTCCACATCTGGGCTCATCAGTTCATGCTTCCCTGATGTTGACTCTAGCCTATAAGCCTCTGATCTGTAGAATAAAACTAGCTGTTAAGACGGTCAAGGTTTGGAGTGAGGAAGCCACCTCATGACTGCAAGACTGTTTTGAGCTCACAGACTGGGATGTATTTGCAGAAGGAACTGATTTGGAGGAATATAGTACATCAGTCCTGGCCTACATAGACTTCTGCACAGAGTCTCTTCTAACAACCAAAACCATCAAAACATTCCCCAACCAGAAGCCATGGCTAGACGGTAAGGTGCCGGTCTCTGCTTAAAGAGCGTGATGTGGCTTATATACCAGGCGACACACAGACCTACAGTAATGCCAGGAAAGAACTGGAGAAAAGCATCAAAGAGGTGAAACACAAACACAAACAGCACACTGAAGGTCATTTTGAGAACAGCAACACCCGTAGCATGTGGAAGGGAATTAAAGCCATCACTGACTACAAGGGTATTCCCTCACAAATCAGTAATGACCCCTCTCTCCCTGATTCCCTGAATAATTTTTTTACTCGCTTTGATGACCAAAGCAACAGAGTTGGACCCCATCCTTTACCAACAAAGGACAAGCAAGCACTCTCCTTACAGTATCATCAAATGAGAGCCACTCAGAGGAAGGTTGACATCCACAGAGCTGCAATACCTGACAGGGTCTCGGGCTGCACACTCAGAACATGTGCTGACCAGTTAGCGGGGGTGTTCACAAACATCTTCATCCTCTCATTACAGCTTGCCACGGTTCCCACCTGTCTCAAGTCCACCACTTTCGTTCCAGTGCCCAAGAGATCTGTGGTGGATTGCCTCAACAACTACCGCCCAGTTGCCTTAACCCCCATTATCATGAAGTGCTTTGAGAAACTTATTCTGTCACACATCATACTGACTTATGTTAGGTAGTTAAATCAGCACAGCGCATCATAGTAACTGAGCTCCTGAACCTGGACACTGTATATGCTAGCCGACTGTAAACAAAGCCCAGCAGCATCATTAAAGACTCCATTCACCCAGGGCACAGAATGTTTGCCCCATAACCATCTGGAAAGAGGTACAGGGCCATCAAGTCACACACAAACAGACTGAAGTGCAGCTTCTTTTCCAGTGCCATGGGCACTGACACACCCCCATACCATGACAGACACTGGCTTTTGGATCTGACACTGATAACAGCTTGGACAGTCCGTTTCGTCTTTGGCCCAGAGAGCACGATGTCTGTTTTGTCCAAAAACTATTTAAAATGTTGTCTTGTCAGACCACAAAACATGATTCCACTGTGCTACTGTCCATCTTAGATGAGACCAAGCCCAGAGAAGTCGGCGGCACTTCTGGACAGTGTTGATGTATGGCTTCTGCTTTGCATTGTAAAGCCTTAATTTACATCTGTGGATGCAGTGTCAAATGGTGTTGAATGACAAAGGTTTACCAAAGAAGTATTCCCGAGCCCATGTCAGAATATCCATTACAGTCTCATGACAGTTTTTAAGACAGTGACTTCTGAGGGATCGGAGATCACGCGCATTCAGAAGTGGTTTTCACCCTTGCCCTTTACGCACCGAGATTTGACCTGATTCCTTAAAACTTTTAATTATATTGTGCACTGCAGAAGGTGAAATGCCCAAAATCCTACCGATTTGTCTTTGGGAAATGTTGTTCTCAAAGTGTTGGATTATTCGCTGACGTATCTGTTGGCAGATTGGCGAGTCTCGACCCATCCTTGCTCTTGAAGGACTAGGACTTTTTTGGAGGGTCCTTATATACTATGATTAGACAATTGCCTCACCTGTTTACATCACATCACCTTCTTATTTCAACTTGTCACATTGCTATTAGTCCTAAATTGCCCCATCCAAACTATTTTGGAACATGTTGCATGCATCAATTTCAAAATAAACGTTTATCTTCAAAAACTATGCAGTTTATTAGGTAAAACATCAAATACCTTGTCTTTATACATTTTTTGTTTAAATGCAAGTCAAAGTACATTTACAAATCACTCCTCTTTGTTTTTAATAGCATTTTCCATACTGTCCCAACTTTTTCGGAATTGGGGTTGTACATGAATTTAATGAAATGGAAAATGATTCTGATTCTACAGACAAAGAATTAGCCTGTTTTGATGTGTATACACTCAAGAGATCCAACTGGGGAATCCTGTGGGTTTCTCTTACAATAGAGGGAATACCACTTAAAATGGATTTGGACACTGGCTCTGCTTTGTCTGTACTTTCCCACAAAGATTACAAAGAACATTTCTCACATTTAAAATTGCAGTCTATATCAGTGATGCTGAAAATGTACACAGTTGAAAAGATAGCTCCATAGGGCACAACTGCAGGCAAATATGGCAACCAGGAATTCTTGTTAACCCTTCATGTGTTAATGAAAGGTGACTGGCACTATGCAAGCCACAGACACACAGAGGAGCCAAAATACAACAGAAAGGCTCAATCAGCTACTGACAAAAGCAACACCAGTCTTCAATGAGGGCATTGGAAAAAAACATATGAAAGCACAGATTGTGCTCAAAGATGATATGCTCTTCATCCAAAGGTAGAGGCTGAGCTCTAAAGGCTGGACAAGGAGGGCATTTTGTCCAAAGTGGACTGGTCAGCGTTGCCAACCTCCATTGTTCTTGTGGTAAAAGGAAATGGTGCTGTGTGCATATGTCACAGTGAATCCTATGTTGAAAATTGAACAATACCCCTTACCACACATTGAAGATATCTTTACATCACTGGGCCAGGGGAAAGGATTTTCAAAAATTGATCTTGTACAAGCATATCTATAAATGGAAATTGACAAATATTCAAAGAAATACTTAAATATCAACACAAGAAAAGGTCTCCTCCAGTACAATCACCTGGTCTTTGACATTACATCAGCTCCACCTATATGGCAGGACGCCACTTACCAGGTTTTGCAAGACATACCCAAGACTAGTGCTATCTAGATGATATTGTAATCACTGGAGCAAATGATGAGGAGCATCTTGCAAATCTAGAGAAAGTCCACCCAAAGTTGCTAGATTTTGGGTTGTGTATTCTTTCAGGACTTAATTGAATACTGTGGTCACAAAATTGATAAACACGGGCTACATAAATTCAAGGACAAAGCTGATGCTGTTTTGAAAACACCAAAGCCACAGCATATCTCCCAATTATGATCTTTCTTGAGTCTGGTAAATGATTTGTGCAAATTTCTTCCCAATCTGTTGTCTTGCCTGTATCATTAAATTGTTTTCTACAGACTGGAAGGAAGTGGCACTGGTCCAAGGAGCGTTAAAGTGCTTTCCAAGAATCAAAAAGACTGGAGACCTCAGACAATGTTCTCACACATTGTGACCCTAACATACATCTCAAGCTTGCATGTGATGCATGCCCTTATGGAATTGGTGCAGTATTGTCCCATGAATGTCCAGATGGGATGGAGTGCCCCATTGCCTTTGCCTCCAGATCCTTAACTATAGCTGATAAGAATGACCAGATAGATAGAGAAGCACTGAGTCTAGTCTGTGGGAAGAAATTCAAATAGTTTTGAGATGGCCAACATTTCACTCCAGTGTTTCCCACAGGTTGGGAATTTAATTGTGGTGGTGGTTGGCGCAGCGTGTGATAGTGCAGGTTCAGTAATAAACTAGTCAAACAAAGGTTTATGAATAAACTATTTATTGCAAAGGAATAACTACAACCCCAATTCCAAAAAAGTTGGGATGCTGTGTAAAATGTAAATAAAAACAGAATACAATGATTTGCAAATCTCATAAACACATATGTTATTCACAATAGAACATAGAAAACATATCAAATGTTTAAACTGAGTTAATATCAGATTTTAAGAAAAAAAAATAAGGTAATTTTGAATTTGATGGCTGCAACACATCTCAAAAAAGTTGGGACGGGGGCAACAAAAAGCTGGAAAGAAACAGCTGGAGGAACATTCTGCAACTAATTAGGTTAATTAGCAACAGGTCAATAACATGATTGGGCATAAAAAGAGTATCTTAGAGATACAGAGTCTCTCAGAAGTAAAGATGGGATGGAATCAGGATTGAAGCATATGTTGCTCTAAAACCTGTATATATCTTTCAGCATTGATGGTGCATTCCAGATGTGCAAGCTGCCCATTCCATAGGCACTAATGTACTAATCCATACCATCAGAGATGCAGGTTTTTGAACTGAGCACTGACAAAAAGCCGGATGGTCCCTCTCTTCTTTAATCCTCTTTAGTTTAGAGGATACAGACAATGAATTCTGGAGGTGTTTCTGAGCCCATGCAGTGATTTCCATTACAGAATCATGTCTGTTTTAATGCAGTGCCACCTGAAGGCCCAAAGATCACGGGTATGCAATATTGATTTTCACCCTTGTTCCTTGCGCACAGAGATTTCTCCAGATTCTCAGAATCTTTTGATAATATTATGTACTATAGATGATGATATATTCATAGTCTTCGCAATTTTATGTCAAGAAACATTATTCTGAAATTGTTCCACAAAGTGTAGATGCAGTTTTTCACAGATTGGTGAACCTCTGCCCATCTTTACTTCTGAAAGACTTATTGACCTGTTGCCAATTAACCTAATTAGTCACAAAATGTTCCTCCAGCTGTTTCTGTTTCAGACCATCAAATTCAAAATTACCTTATTTATTTCTTAAAATGGTACATTTACTCAGTTTAAACACTTGATATGTTTTCTATGTTCTATTGTGAATAACATATGGGTTTATGAGATTTGCATATGGGTTTATTTACATTTTATACAGCGTCCCAACTTTTTTGGAATTGGGCTTGTAGCATGTAATAATTTAATGAACATTTGTAGAAGTGGGGGCATGCTCGAGTGCCAGTTTGTGAATGGAGGATGGAGCCAGAGAAGGTGAGTCGTAAGGAATGCACACCTGCGGGGAATTGTACTAATGAATGTGCTCTGTTGCAGTGAGCTGAGGCAAGGATAAAAAGGAGAAAGACGAGCACCTCAAGAGACAGAGAGAGTCAACCAGCACAGAGGCATGTGTGTGTGCTTATATAATAAAACCACTGAAAAGCAAAAGATAAGCAAAAAGATAACGAATAAAGCACTTTTTGAGGTGTTACAAGCCTGCCTCCATTGCATACCTGATTCTGGGAAAGTGTTTCACTGGTGCCGAAATCCGGGAAACTGAGTCCTCACCGCTAGCTGAGATCATCACAATCATGCGAACCTCCAGCATCAGGCCATCCTCCAGCTGTGCCATGATCAGGAGCAGCGCATCGAAAGACCTGCTCAAGCAGGAGAAGTGATCGACCTCATGATGCTAAGATGCCATCTGAAAAGTGAAAGGAGAAAAGGCAAACATGCCGGTATTCTTTGCATTTCCTGGAAAAGATGCTTCAACCCTTCTCTCTCCAATATCTTGTTAGCCAACATTCAGTCTCTGGATAATAAATGTGACAAACTTAATGCGAGAATCACATTTCAGCAGGACATACAGGACTGCTTTGTGCTGGTTTTCTGTGAGACGTGGTTACACACAGCAGTGGCTGACGCAGCCATCACAGCGGTGGGATTCTCCAATTTTCATCAAGACAGAGCACTAAACTCCAGTAAGTGCAGAGGTGGAGGTGTTTGTGTGATTAAACTTCACAGATGGGCAATGAGAAGGAAGGTGGAGGCAAGATTGAACCAACTCTTTATTTTGCTCCTTTTTTTCTTTTGCTTTTCAGTGTTCTCTTTTCAGTGCACACAGGCACACACACACATACAGTTGCAATCAAAATTATTCAACCCCCATTGCAAATCAGGTTTATTGTCAAAATTTACAGACTTTCAGCTGTTTGCAATGAACAAGTCAAACTAAAGTAATTGAAATAGTTCAACACAATGAATGCTTCAAGTGGTTTCCCAAAATTCAACTGAAAATGCAACTTATAATGACTTCTCCAGTCTCAAAATTATTCAACCCCCTGAATAGAATCCCTCACAACAGCACAAATGTGCTAAACAGGTGTTGTCTCAAGCACACTAGATGCAACTAATCAAGGGATTCATTAGTTGCACCTGGTGTGCTTGTGCTAGAACACATGAAATACCTGAACTGTCTAGGGGCAGAAAATACATGAAATACCTGGACGGGGCAGAAAAAAGAAGCTATCAACGACTGCAACCACATTTCTGAGAAGGCAGGTTGTGAAAAACCCTCGAGTGACTGCAAAAAACCTTCAGCAGGACTTGGTGGCAACAGGCACTGAGGTTTCAGTGAGCACAGTATGGCATGTACTAAACGCAGAAGGTTTCCATGCCAGAACTCCAAGACATACAGTACTGTGCAAAAGTTTTAGGCACCCTATTTTTTTAGTACAAACTTTGTTATAGATTTTTTATCACTTCTACATTAACAAGTCAATACATAATACATAATACATAATGTTGTGGAGGCACTCTTCCGTGTTATCTCCCAGGCTGTGTAACAGAGGTACTTGGCTATGGGAATTTGTACTGGGAGATAAAGTGCTTGTTTTGCTATCCACATTGAGCTCTAAATTACTCGCTAAGTGGCAAGGACCCTTTGAGGTCACACAGTGGGTTAGGGATGTTGACTATGAGGTAAGATGAACAGATAGAGGTGGGGTGTTGCAGGTTTATCACCTTAACCTCCTGAAACCATGCAGGGAGGCGGTTCCCATGGCGACGGTCGTTCCAGAGAGGGAAGAGCTAGGACCGGAGGTTAAATCAGTTAGGACCCTCTAGGCTGCAGTCACGTCTTCATTTTCAAGACGAATCATTTCAGCTGAAAAAGGTAAGTAATTTAATCTAGTAATTTCAGTCTACAGTATTGTTTGATGTTTAAAATGTCCAGAAGAAAATGTTTTTACATCTTTATAATGGTATGTGTGATGGTGACGAGAACATAACGTCAGAAAACCCACACAGCTTGATATGTCTCTTAACATTCATTAAATTTAAATACCTTGTCTTTATTAGAAAAACCGCTGATTATGCACTGCACTATATTATATTCATGAGAAAGTTGAATTTTGTATTTGTATTATTTGATTTCTCATAAATTCAATTCGTCGTTTTCGACGACGACTAGTTCATATCAGTCATGAGTCACGCTGGTGGCGCTCTTATTTCATTATATTTATTTTATTTTACACAATGTTTATGGCTTATGTAGTTTCCTTATAAGTAGCCTACAGACTCATGGAAAGACTCAATTGTCTTTTTGCGATATGCATAGTATTTGTGCTTCTGGTGGTGCTCACTCTTATGGGCATTAGCGTAGTTGGTTGTGCATTTGTCTTCCATGCCGGAGGCGCGAGCTCAAGACCCACTATGTTCAGGTTTGAAAAAAATATTTTCTTTCTTTCTTTATTGAATAAAGATAGTTTAAACAATCTGAAGATGAACTGACTTTCAAATCAGCCTTTAGTGTGTCTCAAATTGCAGGAGAAGTTGTCAGCTGTTTTGCCTCTGAGAGACTTGATTTATAAAATTGTGCAGTAGCCAGTGTATCCCATTTCTGTCAGAATTTAATGTCTTTGATTTTTCTACTCATGTTAATTAAATGCTGTCCGAAAGAACCCATTATCATCAACAAATGCTGAAACTGAGTCGATGATAAAGGTGGCTGCAGCTGGCAGCCGTGAAGGAAGACGGAAGAGGCACAACAAGCAGTAGCTTGCCCTTGATATACCCCTTGATATTACATTGTAACTGATAAAAAAAAAAAAAAAAATTGTTCTACATGTTAAATTCACGTTTTTGTTTTGTTCATTTATGTCATTGTTGTGTATGCATTGTTGTTAAAAGTTAATGTTTAATTTAATTCTTGAAATTTGATAGGCTGCAAAATATTTTTGTACAGTTTTAATATTTTCTGAGTTGAACTATAAAATAAAAATAAAAAATCATTACTTTAAACTGCTTTATTGTTGTCATTTTAATATGACAATTTTGAATGAATTAATGAGTTATTAAATATGGATGTGGTAATTTAATAATGTCTGGGTCAAATCTGGGTCACACACAATTTCTATTCACAATAGTGGGCCACATCCATTACTTCTGCTCAGTTTACAGTGTGTGGGCTAAATCTGGGCCGAGGACCCAGGTATATACTGGGCCAGAACTAAAGCAAGTATGTGGCCCACAAGTGGGCCAGACAAATTTTGCTATCTGGGTTAAGTTCGAGCTGGTCCATAGGCCGGGGGCATAGATGGCTGTGGCGGATTTCCTCTCTCAGCATGGGGGGGAGGGAGTTGGCGGTGTTGGGTGGCGGGGATATGTGGAAGGCTGGTTTGTGAATGGAGGGTGGAGCCGGAGAAGGTGAGTGGTAAGGAATGCACAGCTGCGGGGAACTGTATTAATGAATGTGATCTGTTGCAGTGAGGCAAGGCGAGGATAAAAAGGAGAGAGATGGGTGCCTCGAGAGACAGAGAGAGAGTCAACCAGCACAGAGCTGTGTTCCTGTGCATATATAATAAAACATATATTGTATATAAAATATATAATATAAAACATATACAATAAAAAAATAGTACTTTTAACAATGGACATTGTCACAAAGCAGAAATAATGAGAGGGCCAGAGGTTTATCAATTGTTCACTGAAGGAGACTTGGGTGCAAAACTGTTTGTGGCAATTGCAATCCAAAATCTATAATAGCAGTTGTAGCCCTAAGCCATCGTAGCAAAACTGTTCATATCAATTACAGTCCAAAGCCATCTTCATGTACATGGCTAGAAACTAATGTCATGAGTGGTATCCTTTCAACTGAAGACAACCTGTTAGCAACAGCACAAGCTACTTTGCAATGAACTGTGTGGACTAACATTAGCTTGGGTGTTCATTTCTGTTAATATGTATTTTCTTACATTCATTGTTGGGTATGATTAAGCAGTTTGAAGCCTTTCTCCATGTTGCCAGAAGGGACTTTGCAAGTATTCTTACACATCAGATGAATGTCATTGACAGTTATTTGCAGGAGCACTTGCAGAGACTGACTGAAAATACCAAAATTATGAGTATAGTGAGTGAACTGAAAATGCAGAAACCAGGGTAAATAAAATGCTGAAGTGTTTGTGCAAATACCTCATTGATTGTTTCAATGCAGAAAACTCCACCTTCATTGATGTTGAATGAAAAGCGGTAAAGCAGGAGTTCAGTCAATGTTATTTTACTGTGTCGACTTGATTAACAGTTACAGAAAGGCAGAGCTTATAACCGTTGTATCCGTTGAATGTTTGTAGTCTAATCGTATCTCATTGTGATAGGGGACTAAGGGGTTTGATGAATCTGTCATAGCACCATTTCTGAGAGCAACACTTTTGGATGAGCCTTGCTTTGACCTCACTGTTAACTTTTTAGGTGGGTGCCAGCAACTTTGTACTGATTGGTAGAGTTATATGTATCTGCCTTGACATTAGTCTTTCTACTGGTGAACACAGAGTTCCATCATGTGGCATGCTTCTCAGGTTGAGCAGGCTGAGTAAAACATCTGCTCCATCTCTCTTGGTTTTCACCATCAGTTCTTTTGCACTGCAGACAGTGTGTTCTGCTAACCTGTTGGATTGGGAATACTCTGGATTGTTGGCCACATGTATGAAATCCCAGGCTGTGGAAAAGTCCTTAAACTATTGGCTGGTGAACTGAGTTCCATTGTCTGAGATGACTTCATGTGGACTTCCATGCACTGAGAAATGTCTTTTGAGCTTTGTGATGACTGCTGTAGATGTTACAAAGTAGCTCTATTTCGAACCAACGATAACCATAACCAATGATTATGTTGACCATTCCATTTAAAGATGTCTGTTGTGACGGTTGACCAGGGCAGATTCTTCTCCATGCATTTTTTCCAGCTTTGTTTTATAGAAGCTGAGGTAACTTAGCCGTCAATGTATGACGTGATCAGAAAAAGTTGGATTTATCATAAAACTTGCCTCAGGTTTTATCACTGTTTGTAGGACTATCAGACCGATAACTACCTCAAAATAGTAGCATGTACTGTATCTAAGCCAATTAGCATTGGGATAATAAAAGTATTTTATTCATACAGCCAAGAAAAGTAACCTAACTTACCTGAAAGGCGCGGTCTCGCTAAGTGAGTTTGTCAACGGTCGATCCATCCCACTGTGTTCGACTGATGCGCATGTGTGCTCCAAAACCATGCTCAACTGATCATGCTAAACCATAGAAATGAATTCAAATAGGGATTCTTTCTTGATGGATACATAAATATATGTCTGTCTGTCCTTTAGTCTTGGTGACCATCAGGGCACCACTGATGACTTGGCAACCAGCTTCCTCCTACCTTCTCTGTTCTCTGACTTCCTCAGGGTGTCACTCAGTTTCAAGCCTGTCCATTCTGAAATGTTGTCCTCCCATCTCTTCTTCTGTCTGCCTCTTCTTCTCCCTCCTTGAACAGTGCCTTGCATGACTGTCTTGGCAAGCCCTGATGATCATGTGACATGCCCATACCACTCAGTTTGCATTTCTTTACTGTGGTCAGTAGGTCTTCATAGGGTCCAGTGGCTTGCTTGATTCTGTTTTTCACTTCCTCATTCCTGATGTGATATCTATATGAAATGCCAAGCAGTCTTCGGAAACATCTCATTTCTGTGGATTGTGTCCTCTTCGCGAGGTCTGCTGTGAGAGTCCAGGACTCGCACGCATACAGGAATATTGAGATGACCAAGGTCCTCATCAATCTGATCTTTGTGCGATGTTTTGGTCATTCCAGATGGTCTTCAGTCTTGCCAGCGCCGCTGTTGTTTGCGCTATCCTGAACAGTATTTCTGGTTTTGATCCTTCATCTGTCACAATGGCTCCAAGGTATTTGAAGCTGTGTACTGTTTCCAGTTTCTGGCCATTGATCATTATGTCAGTGTTTATGCCACTGGTGTTGTTTGTCATCAGCTTGGTCTTTTCGGCACTGATTTCCATGCAATATGCAGTAGCTGTCTTGTCCAGGTGATCCACCAACTGAGCTAACTCTTCTTCTTTTCCTGCAAGGCCATCGATGTCATCAGTAAAACGCAAGTTTGTGATTGTCCTGCCTCCAATGCTGACAGTTCCTTCATGTTCTTCCAGAGCGTCAGTCATGATTCTCTCAAGGAAGATATTGAAGAGAGTGGGTGAGAGCAGACAGCCTTGCCTGACTCCAGATGTCGTCCTGAACCAGTCCCCTATGCTGCCGTTGAAGTAGACTGCACTGGTGGCCTTGTCATACAGGCTTTCTATGACTCTGATCAAGTTGGCATTTATGTTGTACTGCTTCATGGTCGACCAAAGGGCAGCATACCATACCCTGTCAAATGCTTTCTTGAAGTCCACAAAGACATGATAGAGGTCTTTCTGATGTTGGAGGTACTTTTCACATAATAACCTCAGGTTGAAGATCTGCTCTGTTGTGCTGCGCCCTGGTCTGAAGTCTGCTTGTTCCTCAGCAATGATCTTCTCTGCCTGTGGATTCAGTCTGTTTAGTAGGATCTTCAACATGACTTTGCTTGGGTAACAGATAAGGCTGATAGTACGATAGTTCTGGCATTGCTGTGGGTTGCCTTTCTTTGGGAGGGTTATGATCAGTGACTGTGTCCATGGTGTGGGCCATTCCCCTGTCTGCCCGATCTTGTTGCAGATTGTTAATAGGGAGCATATCATGGCTTCTCCTCCTGCTTGGACTAGTTCTGCTGGGATGTTGTCTACTCCTACTGACTTCCGTTTTTTCAGTGACTTCACTGCTTGTTCTACTTCTTCTCAGAGGATGGGATAGCTGTCGTTGTTGGCTACTGGTGGGCTGTTCAATATTTTTGGGTCCCCTGTGGCTGTGTGGTTGTACAAGTCTGAACAGTACTCTGTCCATCTCTTCAGAATGTCTTGGTCTTCTGTGAGACAGTTCCCATCTTTATCCTGTATGGTGGAGGCGCGTCCTTGTTTTGTACTGGTCAGGTCTTTCACCAGCTGGTATGCTTTCTTACTGTTGTTTTTCTTGAGGCAGTCTTCTATATCTCAACATTGTTCCCCGATCCAGGTCTCCTTTGCCTTTTTCGTGCTTTTCTTGATTTTCCGGTTGACTGCTCTGTACTGCTTTGCTCCTTCTTTCTCAGACTTCTTCTTCTTTAACTCTCTGCGCTTGTCACACAAATCTAGAATGTCAGCTGTGACCCAAGGTTTTCTAGCTGATCGATGCTTTCCAAGGATTTCACTGGCTGTTTCGGTCACTGCTGTTTTGAACATGTTGATCAGTGTTTCCATGTCTGTGTCTTCAGCACCAAGAAGGGTTAATGGTGGAAACTTTCCTCCTATTATTGCCTGAAAGGCTTCTGATATTTCTGGGTCTTTCAGTTTCTCGAGGTCAAACTTGATTCTTGTACAGCCCTGTTTGCTGACCTTCTTCAGGTGTAGACGAAAGGTCATCATCACTAAGTCATGATCACTTCCAATGTCTGCTCCTGGGAAGCTTCTTGTCTTGGCAATGTTGACACTGGACTGGAAGCGCCTCTTGACCATGATGTAGTCAATTTGGTTGTGGTGTTCTCCATTCCGGCTGTGCCATGTCCATCGTCTGGATGCTTTGTGTGGGCCAAATGTGTTCATCAGCTTCAGATCATTGGAGCTGGCAAATTCCAGGAGTCTTAAACCTCTATCATTTGTCTCTGCATTGCAGTAGCACCCACATATGCCTTTCCAGTTCTCACAAGCATCCTCTCCCACTTTGGCATTCCAATCTCCTTGCACCACAAGGATGTCTTTCTTGTGGATCTGATCTAGGACTTCTTGCAGTTGGTCACAGAAGTCTTCTATTTCCTCATCATCATGGTCTGTTGTTGGGGTATAGACCTGTACGATGGTAATGTTGAATGGGGTTGCCCTAAGATGGATGGTGATGATCCTGCTGGAGATTGGTCGACAACCCATGACGGTGTTCATGATGTCTTCGTGAACAAGAAAACCAATGTCCTGTTCATGTTTGTTCTCTCTGCCACTGAAGTACAGTTTGTGACCTTCCTGGGTTGATGTTTCTCCAAAGTTCTTCCATTGCACTTCACAGAGGCCTAAGATATTCCACTGGTATCTGTTCATCTCATGTGTAAATTCTTCTATCTTGCCAGGCATTCTCAATGTTCTCACATTCCATGTGGCGATAGTGATGTTATTTCTGGCATAGATTGTTGTCATGGAGCCCATCTCTCTCCAGGCTTGTTGACCACAGCCAAATCTCCACATAACCAGTGGCTCGCCTTGGTCCTGGACACGTGGCCATTGAAGCCTTCTTGGGATCCTCCGCCCTGGGCGGTGACTTCATCAGGAAGTTCCTACGCCCACTCAGGTGCCGTGTCAGCACCCTAGCCTTTGGTTACCCAAAACCTAGCCTGCAAGGCAGCAGGAGACTCGTGGATTGCGGGGTTGTCTGTGTCCCATGCAGATGTGAACATCTGCCCACTGCATAAATATATACATAAATATATTTTTTTATAATCTGACAATTTTATTCTGACCAGAAAAAACGGTTTTAATGAAAAATTGTGTTTCAGTGCATTGGAATGTGTCATTAGTTGTGTCACTGGATACACAGATTATGTTGCTGAAGTTGATTTGCAGAAGAAAAAAAGTTGTATGACTAATTTTATGTCGACATTTTTTAATGCAGTAATGTTTGTAAAACGTTCCACTAACAATGTAGAATAATGTTTTTATGCCAACGTTTTAAGAATGTTTTCATAACGTTGAACAAAAAAACGTTCTACTAATGTTACTGCAAGAACGTTTTTTAATAACTTTGAGAGAACTTTTAGAGAACATTAGCCAAAGTTCTCCAAAAAGTAATAGAGTAACAATGAAACTAACACTTAGATTATACAGATGTTTTTAAAATAATTTTTTTAAGTCCCTAATATTATTTTCCTATAGCATTATTTACCTTTTTTGTTTTACATATTGTACAAATAATTATACAATATAATAAATAATTGTGAATTTGTTTTTGTTTATTATTATTTATTTATTTATTTATTTCTAAATTGCATTACTCTGCTCTACAGCTTCTGTTGTTTTTTTTTTTGTTTTTTTTCATTTTATTATTTTTTTGCTTTAAAGTGAAAGCACAATTATAATTGATTGTAGTTGTTGAATTCTTTCTTTCTGTTACGTTACTTGGGTGAACAGTCAGATAGGATGCACTCGCAGGGGAAAGCGGTCAGTTTATTAGAAACCAAAAAAACATCAGGCACATTCAAAAGTGAAAACATCAACATAATAAATAAAAAGCACTCGCAAGGTTTACAGGGCAAAAATCCAAGAAGACAAATCGCAAGGTTTACAAGGCAAGAATCCAGGAAGACAAATCGCAAGGTTTACAGGGCAAAAATCCAAGAAGACAAATCGCAAGGTTTACCGGGCAAAAATCCAAGAAGACAAATCGCAAGGTTTACCGGGCAAAAATCCAAGAAGACAAATCGCAAGGTTTACAAGGCAAAAATCCAGGAAGACAAATCGCAAGGTTTACAGTTCAGTTAAATCTCATTTTCGTTCGATCTAACTCAATATTACTCAGTATAACTCAATACTCCCAATATAACTCAATACTCCCAATATAACTCAATATTCCGCGCCTAAGCGGACACAGACATGGGTTTAAGTAACGACCTTCATTCTAAGGCAAACAAGATTAAACCTAGCAACACCTGGAAACAATAATCAGAACACAACAGGAGAACCAATGACAGAACATGAAACAAAAACCAAAAGGACCAATCAGGAAGCGGGGGCAGAGACATGATGCAACACAAAAACAAAAATGCACATGGCAAAGTAAACAAATGCAGAGTCTTTATGAATCGGAATGTCCAGCGGAGAGTTCTTTTTTAATACTAGCGCTAGAAAGCGCGTAGACATGCTGCTCCTTAGCGGGGCAGCGATTCATGCTGCTCCTTCCCGGAGCAGCGATTGGCGAGAGCTCTAACAGAGCCCCCCACCTAAGGCGCGGCTCCCGACGCACCGCAAGTTTTGTCCGTTCTGGTGGACCCGGACCCCTGGGCAAGATTAGCACATCTGCCCCCCTGGAACCGAGGCTGGTGCAATTTAATGTCCCGCAGCCAGAGTCGACCGTGTCGTGACGAGGACTTGGATGAGGACTTGGACGAGGACTGATGCTCGGCCTGGATCGTGGAGTAGCGCGTGATCTGATGCTCGGCCTGGGTCTCGGGGTTGCGCATGACCTGGTGCTCGGCCTGGGTCTCCGAGCTGCGCGTGACCTGGTGCTCGGCCTGGGTCTCCGAGCTGCGCGTGACCTGGTGCTCGGCCTGGAACTCCGAGCTGCGCGTGACCTGGTGCTCGGCCTGGGTCTCCGAGCTGCGCGTGACCTGGTGCTCGGCCTGGGTCTCCGAGCTGCGCGTGACCTGGTGCTCGGTCTGGAACTCCGAGCTGCGCGTGACCTGGAGCTGGGCCCGGATCTCTGAGCTGCACGTGACCTGGTGCTGGGCCCGGATCTCCGAGCTGCGCGTGACCTGGCGCTCTGTCTGGAACCTGCTTCAGCTCCTGGATTAGAGACAGTGGAGTGAGTTGGGTTGGAAACAGAGGAGGAGACAGGGTTGGAAACAGAGGAGGAGATAGTGGAGTGAGTTGGGTTGGAAACAGAGGAGGAGACAGGGCTGGAGACTGAGGAGGAGACAGGGCTGGAGATTGAGGAGGAGACAGGGCTGGAGACTGAGGAGTGAGCTGGGTTATGAGTGGAGCTGGGAGTGAAAACACCCTCTGCACTGAGGAGGAGGGCTAACACCCATCCCGAAATTAAACCCATGTAGCCCTCATAAAAATCAGAAACTGAACTTGGGAAATGATTGGTAATGGGGCTTGGAACCGGATTGAGAACAGGACTGGGAACCGGATTGAGAACAGGACTGGGAGCTGGACTGGGAGCAGGACTGGGAGCCGGACTGGGAGCAGGACTGGGAACCGGACTGGGAGCAGGACTGGGAACCGGACTGAGAACAGGACTGGGAGCCGGACTGGGAGCAGGACTGGGAACCGGACTGGGAGCAGGACTGGGAACCGGACTGGGAGCAGGATTGGGAACCGGACTGGGAGCAGGATTGGGAACCGGACTGGGAACCGGATTGGGAACCAGATTGAGAACAGGACTGGGAGCTGGACTAGGAGCAGGACTGGGAACCGGACTGGGAACAGGATCGAGAACCAGAGTAGGAACCGGACTGGGAACCAGGGTGAGAACTGGATTGAGAGCAGGACTGAGAACTGGATTGGGAGCAGGACTGAGAACAGGATTGAGAACCGGAGTAGGAACCGGACTGGGAACCAGGGTGAGAACTGGATTGGGAGCAGGACTGAGAACAGGATTGGAAGCAGGACTGATAACAGGATTGGGAGCAGGACTGAGGACAGGATTGGGAGCAGGAGTGAAATCTGGACATGGGCTTGGAGTGGAGGTTTCTTCTAGAACCTCTGAGACGAGCAGGCCAGGAGAGGAGGTTTCCTCTTTATTCGCTGGCTGCTGCTTGGGGCTGGAGGTCGCCTGGTTAACCTCCAGTTGCAGCTCCGCTCTGGAGACCTTCTGCTGGGCCTCCGGCTGGAGCTCGGGGCTGGAGGTCGCTTGGTTAACCTCCAGTTGCAGCTCCGCTGTGGAGACTTCCTGCTGGGTCTCCGGCTGGAGCTCGGGGCTGGAGGTCGCCATGTTAACCTCCAGTTACAGCTCTGCTGTGGAGACTTCCTGATGGGTCTCCGGCTGGAGCTCGGGGCTGGAGGTCGCCATGTTAACCTCCAGTTGCAGCTCCGCTGTGGAGACTTCCTGCTGGGTCTCCGGCTGGAGCTCGGGGCTGGAGGTTGCCTGGTTAACCTCCAGCTGCAGCTCCACTGAGAAGACCTCCTGCTGGGTCTCCTGCTGGAGCTCTGAGGGTGCCCGCTGGTGGAGCCGCTTATGCACCCGCCAGCTGCCCTTGAAACAGTTTTGGGAGCAGAAGAAGCTGCTCCTTACTCCCTGGTTCCTGCAGGTGGGGCACTGCAGGATGGCTGGGCGGGTGCATCCCTCGGTGGAACACTCCTGGTTTTGGGGATGTGAGGAGCAGGCCGCCACGTTAGCCCGCTTACCCCCATAATATTCCAGGAATGAGTGGTTAGGTCGGTCGCCCAGACGGTCCTTCCCCAAAAAGGTCCTGAGGTCGGGTTGGAAGTCTGGGCTTCTGAACACCTGGACCAGTAGATCCACAAAGCCTGAAACTGTTTTGAACTTCATGGATCCACTGGCAAGGTGAAGCTCTGCCCATTGGCGAGCAGAGCCAACCAAACGAGAGAGGAGGAACCCCACCCACTGTTCCTCGTCGGGCTTGGGGTCCTCCAAACTCAGGAAATAAATCTGTGCCTGCAAACAGAAGCACTGTGGCCAGGTGGAAAAGCCATCAAACTCATCGGGGGGATAAACAAACGTCCATTGGGGGAAAAAAATTGAATTGTTTGCAGGCATTTTAAATGTGGCATGGCGTGGCATGGCGTGGTGTGGCATGGCGCGGCGTGCCCTCACTTTCCCCGCTGCATCCATTTTTTGGCGGAATATTCTGTTACGTTACTTGGGTGAAGAGTCAGATAGGATGCACTCGCAGGGGAAAGCGGTCAGTTTATTAGAAACCAAAAAAACATCAGGCACATTCAAAAGTGAAAACATCAACATAATAAATAAAAAGCACTCGCAAGGTTTACAGGGCAAAAATCCAAGAAGACAAATCGCAAGGTTTACCGGGCAAAAATCCAAGAAGACAAATCGCAAGGTTTACAAGGCAAAAATCCAGGAAGACAAATCGCAAGGTTTACAGGGCAAAAATCCAAGAAGACAAATCGCAAGGTTTACCGGGCAAAAATCCAAGAAGACAAATCGCAAGGTTTACCGGGCAAAAATCCAAGAAGACAAATCGCAAGGTTTACAAGGCAAAAATCCAGGAAGACAAATTGCAAGGTTTACAGTTCAGTTAAATCTCATTTTCGTTCGATCTAACTCAATATTACTCAATATAACTCAATACTCCCAATATAACTCAATACTCCCAATATAACTCAATATTCCGCGCCTAAGCGGACACAGACATGGGTTTAAGTAACGACCTTCATTCTAAGGCAAACAAGATTAAACCTAGCAACACCTGGAAACAATAATCAGAACACAACGGGAGAACCAATGACAGAACATGAAACAAAAACCAAAAGGACCAATCAGGAAGCGGGGGCAGAGACATGATGCAACACAAAAACAAAAATGCACATGGGAAAGTAAACAAACGCAGAGTCTTTATGAATCGGAATGTCCAGCGGAGAGTTCTTTTTTAATACTAGCGCTAGAAAGCGCGTAGACATGCTGCTCCTTAGCGGGGCAGCAATTCATGCTGCTCCTTCCCGGAGCAGCGATTGGCGAGAGCTCTAACACTTGCTGGATACATAAATATATACATAAATATAATTTTATATAGTCTAACAATTTTATTCTGACCAGAAAAAAGCTGTTTTAACAAAAAAATAGTGTTTCAGTGCATTGGAATGTGTCATTAGTTGTGTCACTGGATACACAAATTAAGTTGCTGAAGTTGATTTGCAGAAGAAAAAAGTTGTATGACTAATTTTATGTCATGACATATTTTTTAATGTAGTAATGTTTTTAAAACGTTCCACTAACAAAGTAAGAATAACGTTTTTATGCTAACGTTTTAAAAACGTTTACCAAAGACATATAACATTGAAAAAAAACGTTCTACTAACATTACTGCAAGAACTTTTAGAGAACATTAGCCAAAGTTCTGAGTTCTGTTAGCTCTGAAGACAGGTTTATTATTGAAATATTGCCACCAAATTTGGTAATTGGGGCCCATATCCCACCACCTACTCAGGAAAATGAAATGACCCATACCCACCAGAAGGGAATAGAGTAAAACTTGTTATATCAGCAGAATTCCTGAGTCCTCCTGCACCTTTTTGAAATATGATTAGTTACTTTGACATCCTTTCTGCTATTTTTAATTTTCAGAAAGACCTTCTTTTTCAAACTAATCTTAGGCTGTTCATCTGATCAGCATAAAATATTAAATGTAGCAAGTAGAGAGTTTAATTACAAAAATATACTAAAACAATTTTGATTGGCCAAACTATTTGTGTGTGTGTGTGTGTGTGTGTGTGTGTGTGTGTGTGCCTGCCTGCATTTGTGCGTGTCTTGCAAGCTCCACCAGCTATATCGCACTCTCTCTGTCTCACCGGTTACGGGACACACTGACAGAGACAATAATAAGTAGACTGGTGGTAATAATACACAGGTGAGCATCATCACACATTACCTGCCAGTTCAACCCGCCTCCTCTCCCTCCACAACTGATGCTCGACCATGCCCCTGCTGCCACAGGCAACCAGGATGGACCAAAACAGGATGGACCACCACATTTCTGTGCCCAACTGTTCTCTTTGTTTCATATAATAGCTGTTGGCACTGATGGAAACTATAACTATAGTATTAAATGAATACAATTAAAACGCGTGGTAGAATAGTGCAGCAGTAATATGGTTGTTGCAGCATGCCAACAACCTGGGTTTGATCCTCAGCTTGGGTCAGAGTGCAGAGTTCAACTTTATTCAGCACTTTGAAAATATATGATCAAATCAAGTTGGGACAGTATGGAAAATGCTAATAAAAATAAAGAGGAGTGATTTGTAAATGTACTTTTTACATTCTGTTTTTTAAACAGAAAATGTATAAAGACAAGATATTTGAAGTTATACCTAATCAACTGCATAGTTTTTTGAAGATAAATGTTTATTTTGAAATTGATGCATGCAACATGTTCCAAAAAAAGTTGGGACAGGGGCAATTTAGGACTAATAGCGATGTGACAAGTTGAAATAAGCAGGTGATGTGAAACAGGTGAGGCAATCGTCTAATCAAAGAGCAAGGATGAGGTCAAGGCTCGCCAATCTGCCAACAGATGCGTCAGCAAATAATCCAACACTTTCCCCAAAAACAAATCGGTAGGATTTTGGGCATTTGACCTTCTACAGTGCACAATATAATTAAAAGATTCAAGGAATCCAGTCAAATCTCAGTGTGTAAAGGGCAAGGCCGAAAACCACTTCTGAATGTACGTGATCTCCGATCCCTCAGATGTCACTGTCTTAAAAACTGTCATGAGTCAACAGAATGGATAACAGTAACGGATATCCTGACATGGGCTTGGGAATACATTGGTAAACCTTTGTCAGTCAACATCATTCGCTGCTGCATCCACAGATGCAAGGTAAGACTTTACAATGCAAAGCAAAAGCCATACATTAACACTGTCCAGAAGCGCTGCCGACTTCTCTGGGCTTGGTCTCATCTGAGATGGACAGTAGCATAGTGGAAAGTTTTGTGGTCCGACAAGTCAACATTTCAAATAGATTTTGGACAAAACAGCCGTCGTGTTCTCCGGGCCAAAGAGGAAAAGGACCATCCAAGCTGTTATCAGCGTCAGTTCCAAAAGCCACCATTGATTGGAACATGAAATCCATTCACGAAATCTAAAATGACGGTCCTGTTTTCAAACATTAATGAGGCACAAAATAAATATGGTATGAGGGTGTGTCAGTGCCCATGGCATGGGTAACTTGCACATCTGTGAGGGCACCATTAATGCAGAAAGTTATGTCCACATTTTGGAGCAACATATGCTGCAATCCAGAGCAGGACAATGACAAACCACATTCTACCCAGATTACAAGCGCATGATTGCGTAAGCAGAGATTGCGGGTGCTAGCATGGCCTGCCTGCAGTCCTGACCTGTCTCTGATTGAGAATGTGTGTCACATTATAAAGCACAAAATAAGGCAACGAAGGCCCCGTACAGTTGTGCAGCTAAGAAATGCATAATGGATGAATGGTGGAAAATTCCACTTGCTAAACCAGCTGGTGTCTTCAGTGCCCAAACGCTTAATATGTGATATTAAAAGAACAGGTGATGTTACACAGTGGTAAACAGTCGACTGTCCCAACTTTTTTGTAGTGTGTTGCAGTCATCAGATTTGAATTGAGTGTATATTTTCAAAAATAAATTAAATTCAAGTAAAACATCAAATAATATGTAAATAATGTGTTTTCAATATAGTCCAGGGTGAACTGAATTTTCAAATGACTTTTTTTTTTTTTTTTTTTTTTGCATTTTCCATACTGTCCCAACTTTTTCGGAATTGGGGTTGTACGAAAACAAATTGTGTTAATGTAATTCAAGTCAATCATGTGGAACCAATGTACGTGGACATGTTTGTTCTTAGCAGGACAGAATTTGACTTTAACACCCCTGGTTTATGTGGATCCTAATCTAGATATTCTGTGGGATTAGATTCAAATAACCTTTTCTTAGGCCTCAAATCCAATCAAGCAAAAAACTGTTACTAAAATCAGTACTTTTACTGTCGACTAGACTACTTAAAAACATAGTGGCCATCAACCCATCTCCTTGCAGTACACACTTCACAGTTTTAGCATTGAGCATTGTAGTTGTAACTGTCACGAAATTTTAATAGCATGCTCATCTATGGTTGCTTTAGTCTATACAAATTAGTGAGAACTAGCCACCTGTAGTGCGGTCTGCACACAGTGCTTGGCCCCTGCAGATTGCCGCTTGCAGTTATATTTCACTTCTCTTTTCATGTATCTGTGTGTGTGTGTGTGTGTGTGTGTGTGTGTGTACCCAACATTAGTGCACTGGATGCTGTTTTGTTCATGGTGGCTAATCCATGTTCATTCAATCCATAATCCTCTGCTATTCTCCCACTGTTTCCTCTGGCCCAGGCTGCCAAGGCACAAACCACTTGTCTCCTGTTATCTACTTCCCCTCTGGGGTGCTCCACTCCCTCTCTGAGCTGTTATATGGGCCATATGTTGTTGTTATTGTTGTTGCTTTTGTTATTATTGTTGTTGGCATCAAATGCTGGTATAATTTGACATGAGGATCCATGACACTGTCTCGGCTGCCATCCAGGACATGTGGCCATTGTGGGTGAGTTCTTCAATTGGGGACTGACACACAGCCTGCATGGAATGGGCATCCACCCAAACACACACACACACACACACACACACACACACACACACACACACACACACACACACAGAGTGCATCTGAGATCAAGCAGCCAGGTATATTAGATTGGGCCACACTTAACATGAGAACTGGGGAGTTTACAGGTGTGGGATGCTGAACTGACTGGTGCAACTTGACTATGTATTCACCACAACACATGAGGGGGGGTATAAATAGCATTCCTAGTAAGATAAGATAAGATGTACCTTTATTGAAATTCAGTTGACACTGCAGCACAGTTGAAGGAGCAACAAAGAAAAGAATTCTATAAATACCTATTCAATAGAAATAATAGAAATTGTAGAAAAAAATAGAAATAATAGAAATAGTAGAAAAAATATAAATAATAGAAACAATAAAATAGATCTGTGTGAATGTACATATGCTAGAGTTCTATTTGTATATGTACATGTGCAATATCCTTGGTATTTATATACATGTGCAGTATCTGTGAATGACAATTAACTGTGCACCAGTGTTGCTAGTCATCATGTCTGACAAGCAGCCATTCAGCTTGACATACTGTGGCCTGTTGGTGAGATAATCAGTTATCCAGGCCATGAGGTCCTGGTCCACCTGCATCACAGAGAGCTTCTCAGCCAGCCGGAGTGACTGGACCATGTTAAAAGCACTTGAGAAGTCAAAGAACTTGATCCTCACAGTGCTTTGTGGCCTCTCCAGGTGGGTGTAAGCTCTGTGAAGCAGGTAAATGATGGCATCCTCCACAACGATATCAGCATGAGGGGCCTGAGGTGCTGCAGAACCAGCTTCTCAGGGGTCTTCATTATGTGTGACGTTAAGGCCACAGGTCTGAAGTCATTGAGTGCGCTGTGACGTGCTTTCTTGGGCACAGGGACTATGTAGGATGTCTTCCAGATCTTAGGCACCTTCTTCAGCCTCTGGGAGAGGCTAAAAAGATGCCGGAACACTCCTGCCAGCTGGTCTGCACACATTCTAGCATCCTTGGGTTGATATTATCAGGTTCTCTGGCCCTGTTAATCTGGGTCTTAGTGAGCTGCCATGTCACGTGGCTGGCGGTGATCGTGATGACTGGGGTGGCTGGGGATATGGTGGAGGTGGGGATATGGGGAGGGGGTGGTGGTGGTGATGCTGTCTTCCTGGGTGTGGGAGGTGTAGTGATGTAGTTCTTTGTCTTAGCGTTGTCTGCTGGTGAGAAGAGGTGGGCTGTGGCTGTCGGCCTGCATTGGTGAGTCAAACCTGTTGAAAAACTGGTTTAACTCATTGGTGCAACCCTTTGATCCCTCAGCTGTTCCCTGATCTTTTCATGTCAGTAATGCTCCTCACTCCCCCACACCTCCCTGAGATTGTTCTATTGCAGCTTCCCCTCAATCCTGTTCTTATAGCAGTCTTTAGTCCTCCTCAGCTCCTTCTGTATTCCCTTCTTGGCATCTTTAGTGTCCCCTGCAATGAAGGCTCTCTTCTCCCGGTTCAGCAGGGCTTTGATGTCCCAATGCTTATTGTTGGGGTAGCAGCAGAACTTCTTAGTGGGGACAATGCTGTTCTCACAGAACCTGATGTAGTCAGTTACATTCCACCAGGGCCTCCTCTGCTTCCACAGACTACATCTGCACAGTCCTGGTGGTGATAGGCTCCTAACAACAGGCTTGCACTGTCAGGCAGTGGTCTGATTTGCCTGGGGGGGAAGGGCGGTGGCGTTGTATGCCTCCTTAACATTGGCATACAGCAAGTCCAAGGTCTTATCCCCTCTAGTGTTCAGGTTACATACTGTGTAAAGTTGGTCAGGGTCTTTGAGATTTTAACAGGATTAAAATCTCCATTTATTATGAGGAGTGCACTGGGATGCCATGTCTGAAGATCTGCGATGGTGGAGTGAATGACGTCACAAGTGTGTGCCGCCACTGCTGACGGTGGAATGTAAACAATAACAGCAATGGTGGCTGAAAACTCCCAGGGCAGGTAGTATGGCCTCAACCCGACGGCCAGCAGCTCAACATCAGGTGTGCAGATTGTTGCCTTCGTAGTAACATGCCCTGGGTTACACCATTTGGAGTTAACAAAGGCAGCAAGTCCTATCCCCAACTTCCTACCACTTTGTTTCTCCCTGTCTGCCTGAACTAGTGAGAAGCTGGCTAGTTCCATTGAACAGTCAGGTATTTTCCTGTTCAGCCATGTCTCCATCATACATAACACTATAACCGTTTCTGATTTAACTAAACCCAAAATTAGTCATACAACTTATTTATAAAAGGTAACCTACTGCGATAACATAATCCATTTAACAAAGCATAAAACAAATCAGAGACTCTAATTGAATGCAAAATATCATTTATATTTAGTAAAAAATCAAGTAAGTATAGCAACATTATTCTCACCAAATCAAAACCCACAAAGAGAACCAAAATGTAAATAGAATTGAAGATGGATCATGAATGTCCATGAATGATGAATGAGCTGCAATGGAGTGAATAAAGTCTTATCTGAATTCCAAGTTCTCACAATGTCCTGTGTATCCTCCATCCAAATCCTCCAGCCAATTTGATATCTTAATCTATTTTCATATTGTACTCAAGCCTCAAAGGTCATGGAACAACTGTACAAAGGTGATATATGCCTGATGAATTGAAGAGAAGACTATGTAGGGTCAGAGACCATAATCCTCCAGGTAACACACAAAAAGTCCTTTTTCAATTGAGCATTAAAACACAGGTTTCCCAACAAGGACTCAAGAAGCATATGGCAAGGCCATGCTTTAGCTTTTGCATGCCACATCCTCTCCTTCTACCATATGACTTGATTTATACAAAAACATGTTGCCCCTTACTGCCCCCAGTGGTGAGGAAGATAACAATTCCTATAACAGGCTTGTGACTGTTATAACACACTGCACTCCCAGTACTCACGTTGCCCGCTAACCAGGACTGAGAGTTTGTCCATCTTGTTAGTCAGCGAGTGTACATTCCCCATGCCAATAGAGGGAAGACAAGGCTTGTATTTCCACCTCCTCTTTATCTTTTTGTTCCTCACCATTGCCCCGGCTCGAGTTCCTCACCACCGTATCCTTAACTCCACCAGGATCTCCATCGGACATGCAACTGGTCGATTCCAGTACTGGAGGAGATCCTCACATGAGTGCATTGTTGTTTGGTAATCGTGGTATCCTTTGTCTTGGTTGCGGCGTCCTTTGTCTTGCACATTGTTAAAAAACTAGACTGGTAATCCTACTTACACAATAAATAGTACAAGCTACAATCTATTGTAGTGGTGCTCAAGTAATAAAATATAGCAATAAAAGTAAAAAAAAAAGAAAAAGTAAAGAAAAAGGGTCAAAGTAAGACCGGGAGAGAGAGATGCTGTGCCGTGCTGCCACTCGCTGCGGAATTCACACTAACGTAGGGGTGTAAAACTGGTGGATAAAAAAAGGTCCTTTTTTAAATTTGTGTAAAGAATTTAATCGGGTAGCAAGGTGATGTGAAAAATAGCCCTTCTCCGTCATCATCATCATCATCATCATCATCATCATCATCATCATTCATGCATTAACAGAAGGCTTACCCCAGACTCACAAAGGTCTGCGGTAACTCCCCTTCAAAACTATTGGAACAGCAAGGCCAATTCATTTGTTTTTGCTGTAGACTGAAGACATTTGGGTTTGAGATCAAAAGATGAAAATGAGAAAAGAGTTTAGAATTTCAGCTTCTATTTCCTTGTATTTATATGCAGATGTGTTAAACAACATTGAACAAAGCACATTAGGTATCAGTCCACCCAATTTGTACAGTAGGTGAGCAAAATATTGGAATATGTGACTGATAGGTGTTTCTTGTTACCCAAGTGTGTCCTGTTAGATTGAATGTTTAAACAATACATAGCTCTGAACATCTACTCTTGGTTTTAGGCATCAGTTTCACCTGTGAAGACTGAATTTGTTGTTAAAAAGGACAAGCCAACATGAAGATGAAGAGAGTGGTCAATGAGAGAAATCAAACCATTTTGAAGCTGAGAAAAGAGGGAAAATCAATCAGAGGCATTGCACAAATATTGGGCATAGCCAATACAACAATTTGGATGTCCTGAAAAAGAAAGAAACTACTGTTGAACTGAGCAACAGACACTGAATGGGTCAGTCAAGAAAAACAACAAACAACATTGTGAGAGCTGTGAAGAAAACCCCCAAAACAACAGTCAGTGATATCATCAACAACCTCCACAGGGCAGGGGTGAAGGTATCACAATCCAACATTTGAAGAAGAAATATAGAGGCCATACCACAAGATGCAAACCACTAATCAACAACCAATCATTTAGCTGGAGAAATTGATGTTGCTTTAAAAAAACATTTAGTATTGACATGACATAAACAATAAGGCAAATATTGTGCTAAGCTTCTAAATTGCATTAAAGACACTAAGACGAAAGCAGCTGGCTTATTCAAGATGCAAAAAGCATGTTTGAGGATACAGACTGAGTGTGATGCTCAATTTCCAGCATTTAATGTGTTAGATTACATAATTACACTTCCAACAAAGAAGTGCAGCTGTGATCATTTCAGCTTAATTACATTTGCTAGCACATTTCTTAAAGTTAAATAATTCTCCCAAATAACGTATCTTATCTCTAGAGATACAGATGGCAATGATTCAATTACAGGCAGGGAGAAAAAAACACAGCCATGAATAATGTGGCATACTGCTAGAGCTTTTAGGATAAACCTCTTCGCTCCAAATTTAACACATATTTTCTTATCCTTCATCAAATGATCCGGTTTGTCATGGGTTGACAAAGAAAGATGTCTTGTGTTTTTTTTTTTTTAAATAATTCAAACATCTAACCTCTTTGCCTCAAACACCACCCACCTCCAACTTTTACAGGAACTCATGTCTGTGGAGGCAGAGGTTTGCAGAGTCAAACATTAGTGTCCCCACAAGTCTCGCTTGAGATGGCCGCCATTAATTAGTAAAGGAGACATAATCTGCAGCGTCTGGAAAGCAAGAACAGAATGCGACATATAATGCTGCTGGTCCTCGATTGTCATTCAGACATGAGCTGCATCAGAAAAAGAGGCTTGCATGCACCTGATAAGGCCCAGACCCAGAGTGAGTCATAAATCATGTGAACCAGTCACTGTGTTCCCAGCTACTCAATACCAGAGAGAGGGAGCAAAAAAGAGTATCAAGTGGGATATCTGTAATTTGGCTCCTTATTTCTTCTGACAAGAAGTTTTTCAGTACAAAAGCCTGACCTAGTGAATCATCACCATAGTCTGACACACAGGATGAAAAGCCTGTAAATATAGGCTTCTACAAATAACCCATTATTTTTCAAGACGGGTAACTCATATGGGTCAGAATTGCAAGGACTCACTAATATTATAAATGTATGTGTATTTTAAAAAAACACCATTATTTCATGGTCAGCTTTATATGAAGGACTAATGGTATATCAAACTTAATGCAGATTGCTCAAAAGCATAGTACATAGGGAATCAGAATATGATTGATGCAGTGATACTGAAAATGCCTTTTGCTCCTGCTTAAGGATTTAAGGAAAGGTGGGATATCGTGCAGTATCATCTGATTTATGTTCATATAGGTTTATGTATTCTTTCTTTAAAGATATAGGTAATCCAGAGCAAGAGACTCCTACCTTCCTCACCTGCGCTCACATATGTTCACTCATATGCTAAAAACTTTGGCCAAACACACAGTCTGATGGATGTTAACATGTGATCCACTCTGTTAATGTAACCATGCTCGACCATGCTGTTCATCGACACTTACACTCCCAGAGGGATTAGCCCCCAGGCTCAAGGCTTCATGGTCAATAACACATAGGAGCTGCTTTCTCTTAACCTCCCCTCCCCCTTCCTTCGCTTCTATGCTTACAGAGTATGGAGTTTCACATATTCTCCCAGTGCCTGTGTGGGTTTCCTACAGGTTCTCCACTTTCTTCCCACCTCCCAAAAACATGCAGGTAGGTGAATTGACTACTCTAAATTGCCCCAAGGTCTGAATGAGTGTGTCACTATGTGTGAGTGGTGCTCTGAAATTTACTGGCATCCCAACCAAGGTGTAATTTAACCTTACACCCAGTGTTCCTGGAATAGATTTGCAGCACCCTGACCAGGATAAAGAGGTTATTGAAGATGAAAGATGAATGAATGAATGAATGAATGAATGAATGAATGAACTTGTATGGCCATCCTTTGCCTCCAACTTCTTCCATACTCTGAACAGATTTTGGATCCTGGAAGTTTTCATATTCGTCTTGTAGCCCAAAAAGTATACATTCCTCCTGACATGTACAGTATGTACTATCTTTGCCAGATGTGGTACACTTCCCAAGGGGAAATGGACATTATATTTTACTACAAATTACTATTTACTGTCATCTTAACTAGTCAGATGTCATCTAGAGTGGAAAAAAAAAACCCAAGGAGACCCAGTGAAAAAAAGCCTAGTGTCAAAAATTCCAGCAGACACGCTTTGATTGGAGGCTTGATGGCTCAGGCTATCTAAGTATTGGTCTAAGATCTATAGATCTAAGTCTACCTTAAGGTGTAAATTGTGGGCAGGGCTAAGTGATATATATTGAAGGTGCTCCTGACTGTAGCAGTTTGTTTGTAGAACTCTCTTTGAATAACTGGTTCTTTGAAAATTGACTCTTTCCCCTAGGAAATTAACCCTACTATGCTTTGTTTCCTCATGTGTTTCACTCATATTGCTGTTGTCACCCCTCACAGGCCAGGCGCTTTCACCCACAAAGCAGAGGACGCTCTTCCAGCAATCTCATCTACCCTCCTCTGTTGTCTCAATCTCAAACAGTGGTGGTAGGTGGGCTCTGGAATTGTCAGTCTGCTGTGAAGAAAGCAGATTTCATCCCAGCTTTATCCATCCACTACTGTTTGGATTTCCTGGCACTCACTGAGACCTAGATTTCACCACAGAATTCTGCCACACCTGCTGCTTTAGCCTCTGCCTATGCCTTTTCTCATACACCACAAGAAATGGGCAGAGGTGATGGCACAGGTCTTTTGTTGTCTCAGAGATGGTGTTTCACACCTCTATCTATGTCTCTTTTAACCATCTCTTCCTTTGAATTTCACGCAATTTCAGTCACCTCTCCAATCAACCTCTTTATTGTTTTATTGTTGTCATTTATCGTCCTCCTGGTCCACTAGGTAACTTCCTGGATTAGATGGGTACGCTACTTAGTTCCATCCCTACTGGTGACACTCCTCTGACTGTCCTTGATGACTTTAAGCTTCCGTCTGAGAAACTTCACTCCTCTTGCCTTCTGCCTCTTATGGACTCCTTCACACTGGCCTTCAACAGTTCTCCTCCCACTCACAAAGGAGGAAATGTCTTGGATCTCGTCTTCACTCGTCCTTCTACAGCCACGAACATGACCACCACCCCACTTCACACCTCTGATCATCACCTGGTATTGTTCAGTCTTTTTCTTCCAAATTTCGCTACCAACACCTTTCTGTAACCCGTCAGAACCTCCACTCTGTCCCCCTTTCATCTGTAGCTTCTTGCACCCTTTCATCTCTCGATGACCCTGATTCCTTTTCTTCTCTACCCTTAGACTCAGCCACTGACACTTTCCTATCCTCTCTCTCCTCAACCATGGATCATCTTTGTCCTCTGTTTACAAAATCTAGGAAGACTTCTTGCCCTGCTCCTTGGTTGTCGGACATGTTGCACAGCTGTAGAAGAGAACTGAGATCAGCAGAGAGAAGGTGGAGGAAAACGCATCTTGACTCAGATCTTGCCTCTTACCGTGCTCTCTTGTCTCAGTTCTCATTGGATGTGACTTCTGCCAAGATGGCCTTCTACAAGGAAAAGCTTGAAGCTTCTGCCAAAGATCCTCGCAAGCTCCACAACATCTTCTCAACCCTCCGGCTTCACCTGCTTCTTCCTCGCTGTCAGATGACTTTGTCTCCTTCTGTGATGAGAAGATTAAGGAAATCTGCAAGACCTTCACCTCTACTCAGACTAATTCTATTCTCACACAGGTCTCTCCTCCTTCTGTCACATTTCTCTGTCTCTCCTCATTCTCTGTCACATTTTTCTACCCTAGCAACACTGGAGATTCAAGAAGTCATCCTGTCCTGCAACCCTACTACCTGCCCACTGGATCCAATTCCCTCCACATTGCTCCAGACCATCCTGCCAGACCTTCTGCCTTTCATCTCTACAATCATGAACAGTTTCCTGACATCTGGCCAAGTTCCAGCTTCCTTAAAGAAAGCACAGGTTACTCCCATCCTGAAGAAGCCTACACTGGATCTCTCTGACATCAGCAACTACAGACCGGTATCACTTCTCTCTTTCCTTTCTAAAATACTTGAACGCTCTGTATATAATCAATTATCTCTTTCTCTCGCAGAACCACCTTCAAGATCCATACCAGTCTGGCTTTAAAGCAGCACACTCCACAGAGACCACCCTCTTGGCCGTCACTGAAAAACTTCATGCTGCCAGATCAGCCAAACTGTCCTCTGTCCTCATCCTGCTTGACCTGTCTGCTGCATTTGACACAGTTAACCACAAGATTCTCCTGACTACACTCAAGAGTCTTGGAATTTGTGGAGCAGCATGGCAATGGTTTGTTTCATACTTGGAAGGTCGTTCATATCAGGTATCATGGGGGGGGGGGGGGGATCAACATCTGCACCTCGCAGACTCTGTACTGGTGTCCCACAAGGTTCAGTACTTGGTCCTCTCCTCTTTTCCCTCTATACCCACTCTCTTGGCAAAGTCATCTCCTCACATGGGTTCTCTTACCATTGCTATGCTGATGTTACTCAACTTATCTTTTCCTTCCCTCCTTCAGACACCACTGCTTCTGCCCGGATCACAGCATGTCTGACGGACATTTCATCGTGTATGGCAGCTCATCAGCTGAAACTCAACCCCAGCAAAACTGAACTGCTCTTCATCCAAGGAGATTCATCCCCATGCCAGGATCTCATGATCTCCTTGGACAACTCCATGATCTCTCCTTCAACTACTGCTCGTAACCTTGGGGTAATCATGGACAATCAACTGTCCTTTTCATCACATATTACTAATCTAACACGGTCCTGTTGGTTTATCCTTTACAACATTAGAAGGATTCGTCTACTTCTAACAACACAGGCCACTCAGTTGCTTGTGCAGTCTCTTGTCATTTCCAGACTAGACAACTGCAACTCGCTCCTGGCAGGTCTACCTTTGAGTGCCACCCGTCCTCTACAGATGATCCAGAATGCAGTTGCATGACTTGTTTTCAACCTCCCTATGTTCTCTCACACCACCCCGTTGCTGCGCTCCCTTCACTGGCTTCCAGTAGCTGCACGCATCAGATTCAAAACATTGATGCTTGCCTACAAAGCCAAAAGTGGAACAGCACCCTCTTATCTTAGAGCTCTCATCACCCCACGCACCGCACCACGCTCCCTCAGGTCAACAAGCACTGCTCGACTGGTCCCACCCTCTCTCAGGATGCAAGGTAGATCTGCCTCATGACTTTTCTCTGTTCTGGCACCAAGGTGGTGGAATGAACTTCCCATCAAGGTCAGAACAGCTGAGTCACTGGCTATCTTCAAGAAACGTCTAAAGACATACTACTTTCTCAAATACTTACCCCTTGATAATTAGTGTTTTCTTCTTCAAAAAAAAAACAAACAATCAAAAAAAACTCCTAACAGTTGCTCTCTTTTCAACAGGTTTGTGTTCAGTGCACTTTGTTGTAGTCGTATGAACCAGAAATGAAGTATTCATTGATGGAGAATTTAAAGCACTCTTGTACATCGCTCTGGATAAGGGCATCTGCTAAGTGCTATAAATGTAACTATACCGTCTATACACACACACACATATATATATATATATATAATATATATATATATATATATATATATATATATATAGTGTGTGTGATATGAGGAGAGGGCTGGAGACATGGTGGCCTCCCCTGCAGAGCTCCAGCCTGAGACCAACAAAGTGGTCTTCGCTGCAGATCTATAGCCTGAGGCCAATGAGCACTTTTTGTAGGTGCTTGAGGAGAAGCGCCCTTGGAGGAGGCATCTGGCATGATTAGTTTCTGTATTTAATTATTCATAAGAAAAAAGAAAATATTTATAACTAATAAAAAATTAACAATCCAGGCATTTGTATTCATTTAATTGTTTGTACTTTTTTTTTAAATAAAACATTTAAAAAAATAATAATGATAAATGTTAAATTGAATTGTCTCGTTGTCCTTTCCTGTGCATCTGCTGGTTAAAATAATTACAAACTATTAGCTAAACAATTTACTTAGTACTGGACTTCGCATATGAATTCTTAGGTGTGCCAATAATTGTTCCACACCTATATTTAATAAAGTTTTGTTTGTTTGTTTTTGATAAACCTGTGTTGTACAGTATTTGCAATTGTTTGATATTCATGAGAGCAGAATATTTTTGAACATTTAAAAAAAATATATATATATATCAAAATGTTAAACAATAAAGACATTTTTCATAGCCTTCTTTGCTCATATTTACCAAGGGTGCCAATGTTACTGGAGGGCACTGTACCTTTGCAGAGGAGAGAGTACCTTCTGTAACAGCTGGACCTTGTGTTTGAAGAATCACTAAGCTTATGATCAAAGTCAACACTTCAATTGCATCAGTTCTGCTTCTCTGAATGGGAAATTATGCTACACCCATTACAGTTGATATAGAAATTATGCAATGCAGGAAAAAGAAATCACTAACTAGTCTAGGATTATATTGATAAGTAATTCATAATGGTACTCTAAACTAAACTTTCCACAGTGCTGTACACTGCTGCCTACTATAATCAGACTTGAAGTACATAAAGACTTCAGACTCTCAAATTCTTTCAGTGTTATCTTTCAATATCTGCAATCAAGTCCTTATCATCTAAAAGTTTATATTTAAGATACAAGGCTACTGTCATATCTCAATCCACAATATCCACATTTGTACACATAAGATCACTGACACTGCACTATTTAAGACTCAGTGACTGTTAACAATCTCTGTACCCTTTGCTTCTCAGAAGCTGTTCCACATGGTATTGCTTGCTTTGTTTAACTTAGCCCTAGGTGGTTCTGGGACTATTTATAGCCGGCTAGATAACAGCGGCTGTATTGGCATCTGCGTGTCTGGCCAAAATGCTCCTATCCCTCCTGATGTCTGTCTGGCTCAGGTGGTGGATGTGACACCCACAGCTTGGAGGAGAGTAGCTGAACCAGTGCCAGGTTTAACTCAGCAAGAGCAAAGCCCAGAAAGGAGTCATACAGCAGCACAGAGTCTGTCACTGACAGCTGCACTGGCCACCACAATATAATGTTATCTTATTTAAATGCATTCATTGTAAGAAAATTCAGACTGCTGGCTATCATTTTGTTAAAACATTACAAGATTCCACTTCTTTATTTTGATGTTCTTGATCTGTAAAATATGACTGTTTTGTGATAGCTAAACCAAATGATAAATTTGTTTCACTAATCAAAGTGACCATATATAATTTTTACTTTGTTATTGCCCTTTTACTTGGTCAATCTGTACTGTCATTTAATATCAACATGACAGCATTTTTGCTATGAAAATTAACTACAGTCTGGACAACTGTCCAGTGCTTATGGCTCTCCTGTTTCATTAATTTCACTTTTGCTTTAATTGATCCTTATTTCCCATGATTATGGTTGTAATTAAACAGCAGAAACTAATTCCAACTCTGTGCCATCTGCCTGGACAGCAATACACCAGGAGGGCATATGGATTTTTTGGCATTCACTGGCTGCAAAAAACTTTGTTTCAGCTTTCATTTGACTCACTCATTTTGTCACTGTAAACACAAGGTTATATATAAAAACAGGACATGAGGCTGGTAAATACACTACAGGAAAAGACAAGAAGCATAGAGATTTGCTGTAGCAAATGCTGACAATTTCTCTTCCTCATTCCATTTTGTAATATGCTAAGATACTTCCTTGTCAAATTAGTTTAGAATAATTTATTCATCATTCAAGTGACAAATACAACCCCAATTCCAAAAAAGTTGGGATGCTGTGTAAAATGTAAATATAAACAGAATGCAATGATTTGCAAATCTCATAAACCCCATGTTATTCACAATAGAACACAGAAAACATATAAAATGTTTAAACTGAGGAAATGTACCAGTTTAAGAAAAAATAAGGTAATTTTGAATTTGATGGCCACAGCACGTTTCAAAAAAGTTGGGACAGGGGCAACAAAAGGCTGGAAAAGTAAGTAGAAAAAGGAGGTAGAAATAGCAGCTGGATGCATTTCAGGGTGCATTAAACATAATGGAACAATTGTGATATATAATAAATATTAATGATATATATATATATATATATATATACATATATATATATATATATATATATATATATATAAATAAAAAGAAATGAAATATAGTAAATAAATAGGACTATGATATATATATATATATATATATATATATATATATATATATATATATATATATATATATATATATGTGTGTGTGTGTGTGTGTGTGTGTGTGTGTGTGTGTGTGTGTGTGTATGTATATATGTATGTGTATGTATATAAACACTAATAAAAATAGTAATAATAATAATAATAATAATAATAATAATAATAATAATAATATGCAAGTATCTAGTGCAGGAACCAGGGATACAATTATTCGTAATGACATTTAGTTCAACATTGCTTGTTACTGGCAGGTCAGCATTGTATTGATTACCCAATGTTGCCTAGCCAGCCTGGTTAATAAAAGAATTGCCAGTGGAAAGAAATTGTTTCAATGACATGCAGTTTTTGTTATTAGGGAGTGGAATCACTTTCCTGATGGTAGTTTTTAGAATAGGTAATTAGTAGAGTGGGCGGTATCACTGATGATTTTCCTGCTCGCCTCTTTGTCCTGGTGATGTAGGGGTCTTCAAGTAATGACAGACTGCAGCCGATGATTTTCTCAGAGGCCTTGATAGTGTGTTGCAGCTTCCTCTTTTCTCTGGAGGAGGTTGCAACAAAGCAAGATAGTGATGGCAGACATAAGGATACTTTCTATAGTGGCAGTATAGAATTGCGCCAGTATAGTCTGAGGTACATGTAACTTTGCCAACTGCCATAATATATCCTTTGCTGAGCTTTCTTGTTGATAGATGATGTATGCATCTCCCATTTGAGATCCTGTGTGATTGTAGTTCCCAGAAACTTGAATAAAGTGACAGTGCTCACTGATGAATTATTAAGGATGAGTGGGGAGGGGGGAAGATGTGCATTTTCTTGAAGTCAATGTGCATCTCTGTGGTTTTAAGAGCACTGAGCTCAAGGTTGTTCCAGCTTGTTAGGAAACACAGGGGGAGGCTGGATGCAATCGCTGGGCAAACGTCACAATCTGAACTAATACTCTGCATCCAACCGGACAAAAGAAAAGGTTTAAATACTCAAAATAAAACAAGACACACCTGCAACTAAACGGAGAACTGATGAACATACGAGGGCGGGGACATGACATGAACAGGGAACCAATAAACATACAGAGGCGGAGACATGACATGAACCAAAACAAAAGCACATGGCAAAGTAAACACATGTGGGCAGAGACATGACGAAAACCAAAACAAAGGAGCACATGGTGGAGACAAAAAGAGAGCCTATGAATGGAAAGTCCAACAGTGTTTCTGAATGGATGGGGAGAAGTGCTGCTGGCTGTCCTCCGTAGCAGTGCAGAGAGCGGAATGCGGAAATGCACTATCCTCGGCAGTAGCGTGGAGATCAGAATGCAGAAGTATGCGACTCGCGAGCTCGTCGAGAGTCGCGCAGAGGGAGCGGCTCTAACAGAGCCCCCCCCAAAGGCGCTTCGGGAGAAGTTCCAACTGCTCTGGTGGACCTGGGCCCCTGGGCAGGATAACGATGTCTGCCCCCCAGGACCCGAGGCTGGCATAGTCCATAGTTTTGAGGCCAGAGTGGAGCATGTCTGGCTGTCCCGTCAGTCACGGATGAGAACTTGCACGAAGACTTGGTCGAGAACTTGGATGAGAACATGGACTGGAAACCGGCTTGGTGCTTGACCTGGTGCTTGGCTTGGAGCTTGGCTTGGAGCTTGGAGCTTGGCTTGGAGCGGTGCTTGGCTTGGTGCTTGAAGCTTGGTGCTTGAAGCTTGGTGCTTGAAGCTTGGTGCTTGAAGCTTGGCTTGGAGCAGTGCTTGGCTTGGTGCGTAGCTTGGAGCTTGGCTTGGTAACTGGACTGGAACCTGGACTGGAACCTGGACTGGAAACAGACTTGGAAACCAGACAGGAAACCGACTTGGCACCTGGACTGGGAACATGACTGGAAACAGGGCTGGAACCCGACTTGGCACTTGAACTGGAAACAGACTTGGCACCTGGACTGGAAGCAGACTTGGCACCTGGGCTGGAAACAGACTTGGCACCTGGACTGGAAACAGACTTGGAAACAGGACTGAAAACTAAACTGAAAACTGGACTGGGTTTTGGATTGGAAACTGGATCTGAACCTGAACTGGAAACTAAACTAGAAACAGAACTGGAAACTGGACTGGGAACAGGACTGGGTACAGGACTGGAAACTGAACTGGAAACAGGACTGGATTCAGGACTGGAAGCTGGACCGGAATCTAAACCAAAAACTGGACTGAAAGCAAAACTAGAAACCTGACTGGAAACTACGCTAGAAACTGAGCTGGAAATGAAACTAGAAACCTGACTAGAAACAGAACAGGAAACTGAACTAGGAACTGGACTGGGAACAAGACTGGAACCAGGACTGGGAACTAAACTAGAAACTGGACTGAAAACTGGACTGGGACCTGAACTGGAAACAGGACTGGATTCAGGACTGGAAACTAGACTGGAAACCGAACAAGAAACAGAACTGGAAACTGGACTGGAAATTAAACTGGATTCTGGACTGGATTCAGGACTGGAAACTGGACTGGGATCTAGACTGTGACCTGGACTGGAAACTGGACTTGGAACTGGATTGGAAACTAGACTGGATACTGAACTGTGACCTAGACTGAAAACTGGACTGGAAACTAAGCTAGAGACTGGACTGGATTCTGGACTGGGAACAGGACTGGGAATGAAACTGGATTCTGGACTGGAACCTAAACTAGAAACTGAACTAGAAAATGAACTGGGAACTGGACTGGCAACTAAGCTAGAAACTGGACTGCATTCTGGACTGAAAACTAGACTGGATACTGAACTGTGACCTAGACGGGAAACTGGACCTGAAGCTGAACTGGAAACTAGATTGGAAACAGGACTGGATTCTGGACTGGGACCTGGACTGGAAACAGGACTGGGACCTGGACTGGAAACTAGACTGGATTCTGGATGTGACTTTGGCCTGAACTGAGGCATGGGCTGAGGCAGGGGTTGGGACATCACTCTGAATGTGATTCTGGATTAGGGCATGGACCTGGACTGGGACATGGACTAGGATATGTGTTAGGACAGAAACCTGGATCTGGACTTGGACATGGGTTTGAACTAGAACATGGACTTGGATTAGAACATGGAAAGGGACTAGGGTAGGAATCTGGACATGGACTTGGACATAGATTTGGACTAAGACATGGGCTAGGACTTGGAAAGGAGGTCTCCCCATGGAGCTCCGGCATGAACTTGGCTTGGGAGGAGGTCATCCCGTGGACCAATGGCATGGACTTGGCTTGGGAGGAGGTCATCCCGTGGACCTCAGACATGGACTTGGCTTGGGCGGAGGTCCCCTCGTGGACCTCCGGCAGGAGCAGGATAGGAGCAGAGGTCTCCTCGCGGACCCCCAACAGGAACAGCACTGAAGTGGAGGTCTCCTCGTGGACCCCCGGCAGGAGCAGGACAGGAGCGGAGGTCCCCTCATGGACCTCCGTTGGGCGCTCTGCTAGGGAGACCTCCTGCTGGGTCTCCGGCTGGAGCTCGGGGCTGGAGGTTGCCACGTTAACCTCCAGAGGGTGCTCCGCTGAGGAGACCTCCTGCTGGGTCTCCGGCTGGAGCTCGGGGCTGGAGGTTGCCACGTTAAACTCCAGGGGGAGCTCCGCTGAGGAGACCTCCTGCTGGGTCTCCGGCTGGAGCTCGGGGCTGGAGGTTGCCACGTTAACCTCCAGGGGGAGCTCCGCTGAGGAAACCTCCTGCTTGGTCTCTGGCTGGAGCTCGGGGTTGGCATGCTGCAAAGTGGCCTGCCCGATGTAAACCCCAGTCATGCACTCCTGGGACCGGGCTGAGAGGTGCCAACCACCACGTTGGGCTGCTCCCTCCCATAATGCTCCAGGAAGGAATGACCGGGCTGGTCAGGCAGGTGCACGTTGTTGAATAGGGTGTCCAGGTTGGGAATAAATTCCGGGCTCCTGTATTCCTGGAGCAGGAGATCCACGAAACCCGAAACCATATTGAGTTCCCAGTACCCACTGTCTAGGTGGATCTCAGCCCACCAGCGGGCTAAGCTGACCAAACTGGATTGGAGGAACCTCACCCATTGTTCCTCGCTGGGTTTAGGGTCCTCCAAACTTACAAAATAACCTTGGGCCTGTAAAAGAAAATATTGGGGGTACCATGAAATGCCATCATAGGCGGTAGGAGGAGGAAGACAGGCCCAAAAAGAAATTGAGTCCAGGGGGGGAACAAAAAGTTTGGCACAGCTTGCCAAAAGTTTCCCCACTGCATCCATGTTAGGCGACGTATTCTGTTAGGAAACACAGAGGGAGGCTGAATGCAATCGCTGGGGAAACGTCACTTTAATGGGGATAACCAAAAATAATGGAACAGACACAAAATTAGGAACATAACCAAAAGTATTTGGACAGGGCAAAAAGGAACACAAAGGTAGGGTCAAAAAACAAACAATAATCCACAAAAATAATGAGGCAGTAATCCAAAAACAGCGAGGAAGTTATCCACAAAATGAACGAGGCTGTAGTCCCAAAAAGGCAAGGCATTAATCCACAAAAGAATAACGAGGCAAGAGTCCACGGTCCAGGGAAACGCGAGGTTAGCGCAAGGCAAAGAACATACATACACACAACTCAATCTGAACTAATACTCTGCGTCCAACCGGACAAAAGAAAAGGTTTAAATACTCAAAATAAAACAAGACACACCTGCAACTAATAATGAAACAATAAACAGAGAACTAATGAACATACGAAGGCGGGGACATGACATGAACAGGGAACCAATAAACATACAGAGGCGGAGACATGACGTGAACCAAAACAAAAGCACATGGCAAAGTAAACACACGTGGGCAGAGACATGACGAAAACCAAAACAAAGGGGCACATGGCGGAGGTAAACAAAACGAGAGTCTATGAATGGAAAGTCCAACGGAGTTTCTGAATGGATGCGGAGAAGTGCTGCCAGCACTGTGATCAGTGATCACTATGTGATCTCTATGACATTGATCATGGCATGTTTGTTGGTGCCAGATGGGCTGGTTTGAGCATCTCAGAAATTCCTGTTATCCTGAGAATTTCACACACAACACATCTCTAGACTTTACACAGAATGGCATGAAAAACAAAAAAACATCCTGTGAGCAGAGGACAGGCTTGGGGAGTAACTGATTACATGTAACTGGTAACTGTAATCTGTTACAGTTACGTCAAAAAACAAAGTAATCAGATTACAGGTACATTTTGTAAAAAATGGGAATACTATCAGGATTACTTTTGCAGGGCTCCAGACTGCGCCTAAAAAGGTCGGATTTGCAACCAAAAATTTTAATTTGTGAATTATATTTTTTCTGAGATCGCCACTGGTGACAATATAAATTTACACGTTATGATTTAAAAATTGCATGTCTTGTCTTTTTAATTGAGTGTTCTGCGAGGAGGAGCCTCTCGCATAATTTGTTGTGTTCACGTAATAAAATGAGACACTGCGCATGAAGTTCAAATTCATCCAGAGTGCCAAAATCTGCTCAGGAAAAGCGAGAATCAGCTTTCCGCCCCAGATAGACATGTCTAAACGAAAAATATCAGACTTTTTCAAACAATCCTCATTTCTGTCGACCACCAATGCTGATGGCACACCTGCTAATAAAAAAGCAGGCTCCAGTTGTGCCAGCATGAGAGAGAGAGAAAACGACAGAGACACAAGCAGTGTCTCGTGCATGTGAACTACATGACGAGACTGAATGGAGAGAAGAGCTAAAAATAAAATTCAACACCGCCTATATGATTGCATGTGAAGAGCTCCTTTCACCAAATTTACCTGAAGAAAAATTGACTGGATGTTTGCAAGACATATGACAATGACACTTTGAGCAGAATGCATCTAGTTGAGATATTGATTGTCGTACCAATATTGGCTGCTCAGTGTGAACCAAAAGTATGCAATTCCACCTTGGAAGACTTAATCAGGATCAGCACAGAGGCCCATCACTTGAACAGTTTGATCCTGAACCATGTGTCAAACGCTGGCTTTCTGCAACACAGAGGAGGCCAAACTCCACTCAATGGCCAAGTGATGCTGACATAATTATGGTCAGTGACACTGGCACAGATTCTGTATAAAGAACAATTCTTTGTGGTTCTTGGAAAAGACATTCAGTTCCCACTTTAAGTGAACTTGGATGAAAATGCTGATGCTGTAAAAGGAGTCCAGACGTACACACATGACAGGATGACTGAACGTAAGTGTTTTAAAATTTTCAAATGTAAGTTCATTCTTATGTGGCACTTTAAAAAAATCATTTGGCACCTGTTTTTTTTCTTTTCTTATAGGAGCCAATGGCTCCTTAATAGATTTGATTGTCTGGAGCCCTGCTTTGGACATAACACAATATAGACAGCTGCATGATTATAGTTCTGGTTCTCTTTTGCCAGTTGTGACTCACATGAGCAAATAATTTATTTATTTTATTAAAACAAGTCCAAACATTGAACATGTTTCTAAGCTTTAAAATAAGCTCTAAATAAAAATATTTTAGATCATATTGCTTTTCTCTTGACTTTATTTACATATGTGACCTTGAAGTAATCAGATTACATTACTTTCATATTGTGATACTTGGATTATGTTACTGATTAAATTTTTTATGAAGTAATTTGTAACTGTAATGGATTACATTTTTAAAGTAACCCTCCCAACCCTGGCGGAGGGTCTGCAGGCTGAAACACCTTGTTGATGAGAGATATCAGAGGAGAATGACCAGATTGATTTGAGTTGACAGGAAGTCTATAATAACTCAAATAAGCACTCTTTACATGTGAACAGTAAATGAAACTCTTGCCCTGTATCTGCATGTTTTTGTGCATTGTGCTGCTGCCACATGATTGAATGATTGGATAACTGCATAAATGAGCAGGTGTCCAGGTGTTCCTATTAAAGTGGATGGTGAGTGTATGTCTACAAATAACTTACAAAGAAGCAACAACTATGTATCATAGGATTGTGGGGTATTTTTGGCTTTTAAAAAGCCTCTTTGACATAAAGGATATAAATTATTGCAACCATAAGAATCCTTTGGTGGAATAAAAATGAAAGACATTAAAATACCTACTTTACATTTTAATTCTTTGGGATTATGTCCTCTGCATTAAATTAAAAAAATTGAAAATCTATTTCAATTTTATTGTTCTCACTCTATATGCCTGAAATTATGTTATGAACTTAATCAATTGATGATTTTCCACCATGACTGGTTTATGATGGCTAAGGTCAGGACTTTTATTTCCCTGATAACCCTTGAAAATGGATGTGCTCAGGAGTAGGAGAGATAGACCAATGATATGGAGAGCTGCACTTGTCCCTCTCAGGCACATTCCCAGTTATAAGGTTTATAAATGGCAAGATACTGTTTACTAATATCTTCAATAGATTCCTCTACATAGATTCTTCACCAGTTGCATCCAGGAAGAGATTGACCATAAAGCTACACCACACAGATACCTGGTCCAGAAGAAGGATAAAAAGAAGAGGATGATGAATGGTGTGGGAGTAAGAGGGCAAGCTCTTCAAAGTCTCTTCCTGTCATCTATGACAGGTAGAGATACGTTCTTAACTTCAGGATCAGGCAAGCACCCATTTACTTTCATGTGAGATGAGATGAGGTGAGATGAGAAGAAAGAACATTGAGAAGACAAAGGTCTCTGTGGACTCAGCCAACACTCAAGCATTAAAACATTTAAACACACTGTTGTTCGGTGTGCAGAAATCAGACAATAACACATCATTATCTCAAGTAGCCCCACTGTGGACTAGGGTGTACGAAGAAAGAAAATCCAAGCTCAATCCAAAGAGTTCATGGTTTTCCAGCTGCCAGCAGTTTTACACTCTGTGGGTTGGGTAATTGTGAAAATTACTCTTAAGCCTGACAAGGAAATGAGATGAAAGTACAATAAGATTCTTTTCCCATTACTTAGTGACACTCACACAGTCAATCCCTATGATCCAGCTAGATGCAGCAGCTCCCTTGTATGACTACATAAATGAGCTCTGCCACTGCTTCTTTTTAACATATTTTTACCACTTTTGATCAGTGAGAGATCTTACTGGCAGGTTGTATTGATGCTGAGGACTCTTCAATTGCTGGCTAGCTAGAAGAGATGTTAAGGTCACCCAAGTGTAAACAACAAACCACACTTTCATGTAATGGATCTGACATCCTGCACCTCCTCCAAAAAATTACTTGAAAGCATATGGAGTGGCCCTGCATTGCCCATCCTGACAGAGTGTCATGGTGCATTGACAATGGTTTCACATTGAGACTGTATGTGTAGACAGGGATGGGGGAAGAGAAGAATAGTCACAAGGAACCTTCAAAAGCAAAATACCATTCCCACTTATGACAGTGCTAATACATTCCTAGGGGAAGCAAGTATACTATGGCCATGCGTGAAAATGATTTAAAATACCTTTAATTATTTTCATGTCTGCAAAAAATGCAAGTATAATTACATTCAATTTTCATTTCTCCATAACATTTTAAATGCATTTGTCTAGAAACTTTGGTAGATGTTTGAAGAATTTATTGACAATTCAAAATGGTTACATTTCAGGATCTGGCCAGTTTGAAGTCAGAAGTTTGGAGAACTGAACTGACGTTAAATAAAGATTGATGTGTTTGCCAGCCTTGGAGGGTGCAGTGTGTGCTATGTCACCAAAAGCACTGTCAGAAATGTCACTGTTGGAAATGCCTTATAAACAACTCTCACTAGAATATACAAGAGTGACAGAGCTCTGATGCCTGGCTGCCAATATGCTTGCCTGTTCCTTTACATTTTCCATACATCCAGCTCCTCACTCCAAACACCATCACAGCTGCATGTTTCAGGGGAAGCAGCTCAACAGGGTTGGTGGGGTCACAGAGAGTGGAGGTCTGGAATGAGATGTGTGCTTTTCTAAGGCTCTACGGTTGAACAGGCAGAGGTCTGATGATGGTGAGAGAGAGCCCAGGACACTTCTAATGACCTCCTGTACACCTCACACTGTCCCAGCCTTCCCAGAAGGGTGCATGGGGTCAGGTTTAATGAACCAGGAGACGTTCCCATGCAGCATTCAAGTTCTCTCTGTGTGTGGAGTCCATCATGCTGTCAAACCTTTCTTCAAATTAAAACAAATCACATCCAAAGCAAATCTCAATTTTCAAATTTCTCACTAATAAATAAATAAATACTGACCATTGGGAAATTATATCAGGTGTGCAATCTTTTTACCCTTCCCAAAAACTTTTTTGTCAAATTGTTTATGTAATGCATCAAAAATACAGTATGTATTAGGTATGAAAACACTCTCCCAGTGTTAACACTAAGGTATAGTTTGACATTATAGTATTTCATTTACAACCTCAATTCCAAAAAAAGTTGGGAAAAGTAAGTGTTACTAACAAGCTGGAGGTTAACTGGCAACAGGTCAGTAACATGATTGAGTATTAAATAGTATCTTAGAGAGGCAGAGTCTCTCAGAAGTAAAGATGGGCAGAGGTTCACCAATCTGTGAAAAACTGCATCTACAATTTAGGGAAAAATTTCAGAATAATGTTCCTCAACATAAAATTGCGAAGACTATGATTATCTCATCATCTACAGTATATAATATAATCAAAAGATTCGGAGAAGCTGGAGAAATCTGTGCGCAAGGGACAAGGGTGAAAAACAATATTGCATGACCGTGATCTTTGGGCCCTCAGGTGGCACTGCATTAAAATCAGGCATGATTCTGTAATGGAAATCACTGCATGGGCTCAGAATCATCTCCAGAACTCATTGTCTGTGAACACAGTTCGCCATGCCATCCACAAATGCTGGTTAAAGCTCTATCATGCAAAGAAGAAGCCATGAACTTGAACTTGAACTCTTCTCTGGGCCAAAGCTCATTTAAAATGGACTGAGGCAAAGTGGAAAACTGTTCTGTGGTCGGAGGAATCGAAATTTGAAATTCTTTTTGGAAACCATGGACGCTGCATCCTCTAAACTAAAGAGGACTAAAGAGGAGAGGGACTATCCGGCTTTTTATCAGTGCTCAGTTCAAAAGCCTGCATCTCTGATGGTATGGGGGTGCATTAGTGCCTATGGAATGGGCAGCTTGCACATCTGGAAAGGCACTATCAATACTGAAAGGTACATGCAGGTTTTAGAGCAACATATGCTTCCATCCAGATTCCATCCCATCTTTATTTCTGAGAAACTCTGCCTCTCTAAGATACTCTTTTAAAACCCAATCATGTTGGGTATAAAACTGACCTTTTGCCAATTAACATAATTAGTTGCAAAATGTTCCTTCAGTTGCTTTGTTTTAGCAACACTTACTTTTCCAGCCTTTTGTTGTCCCGTCCCAACTTTTTTGAGACGTGTTGTGGCCATCAAATTCAAAATTACCATATTTTTTTCTTAAAATGGTACATTTACTCAGTTTAAACATTTGATATGTTTTCTATGTTCTATTACGAATAACATATGGGTTTATGAGATTTGCAAATCATTGCATTGTGTTTTTATTTACATTTTGCACAGCGTCGCAACCTTTTTGGAAGTGGGGTTGTAATTTGCCTTTAGCATACTTATCCCTTGAATCACGATACAACATGTTATATTTAGTTTACTTCAACTTCCCATACAGATGTCATATGCCTGGTAATAATGGACAATTATTAATATATAATTAACATGTAAGTATGTAAACCATTTAATGAGGCCATCATTCAATATTAATGGATGTGTTATCATTTGCAATGGTTTTGACATCTTTACCTATTTCCTCTGATCAAGACAGTTCTTTCAGTCTCAGACTAAGCTGTAAATAGAGTCTCTAGGTGTAAAAGGAATAATAAATTCCAAGGATGAGATCTCTGCTGAGACAGGGCCATAAGCTAGTGATGATTATTAATAGCACCTAAGTCCAGAGCAAGAGATCCAGTCCTACCATCTACCAGTCCCTCATACAGTTTCCTCCAAATGTATTGGAACAACAAAGCCAATTCAATTGTTTGTGCTATACACTGTAAAAATTTGAGTTTGAGATGAAAATATGAATATAAGACAATAGATCAGAATTTCAGCTTTCATTTCCTGATATTTACATCTAGATGTGAACAACTTAGAAACAATATTGGAACCTTCATTAAGGTCTCGAGGCAACTCGAACCTTCAGCTCCCTCCACAGATTTTCTATGAGATTAAGGTCTGGAGACTGGCTAGGCCATTCCAAGACCTTAATGTGCTTCTTCTTGAGCCACTCCTTTGTTGCCTTGGCTGTGTGTTTTGGGTCATTGTCATGCTGGAATACCCATCCACGACCCATTTGCAATGCCCTGGCTGAGGAAGGGAGGTTCTCACCCAAGATTTGATGGTACATGGCCCCGTCCATCGTCCCTTTGATGCGGTGCAGATGTCCTGTCCCCTGACACCCCCAAAGCATAATGTTTCCACCTCCATCTTTGATGGTGGTGTAGTGAATCTAGCTCAAATGGGTGAAATATATCTATAGCTCTAATTGAAGCATGTTCTGATTAGTTATGGATACAAATCGACCATGAAAGGGAATGTTATATTAATTACTGTAGTCTAGCTTTAGAATTAAATGCGAAGCAGCTTGATCTGTTTGTCCACCAAACTTACCAGGGCAATCTTCGTATTACTCTAAAAAGAATAAATTATTCTTCTGGCCACAAAGCATAGTTTATTCTAAGTTAAAAGAAATACAGCACGTAGCGAAAAGCAACGTTAAAAGTGAACCTTGCCATGAGTAAAAACAGAGCCGATCCAGCGTGATAACCATGGATTTTAATAACTACGTAAAAACTACTGATATACACAACTCGGTATAAACAAATAATACATATATACAGGGAAAGTGAAAGAAGCAAAAGGAAAAATGATGAAAATAACAGAATGGCAGAACACACAACAGTTCTGTCAAGGCAAAAACCTCGAGAATCAGCAATGAATTGAATTCACCTTCAACAGGGGCACTGGCTTAAAAGGACACCTGTATAGATCAATTAAAATTTATATTTGCATTAATTTTATGCCGTTCACGATGGTCCTTGGTTCGTAGAGTTAGTGAGGAGTTTGCTGAATCTTTCGCGTCAGTAGAGTCGGGGTAAATGGAGTTGGGTCTTGCCAAAGTAGAAAGAAGAAAGAAAACGGCAATTGCCACGTGGTTTAACGAGACAAAGGAGAGTCCAGAGGAGTACTGGAAAAAGAAGGCGGAAGAGAGCAAGTCCGCGAGAGAGAGAGAGAAAAGTGAAGTCAAAGTAAAAAGTAAGAAGTGTAAAGTAGAAAGAAAAAAAGAGAGTAAAAGTAGAAAGTAAAGTAAGGAAGTAAAAGTGGAAAGTAAAAAGTGTAGAGGAACGCGTGTCGCAGTCTTTTATGGATAATGCCAATGTACACACCTCTCTGAGCGGCTGGCGAATCCAGAGAGAGGAGGAAGTTCTGGGGGGGAGATCTTCTTTGTCTGTTCCAAAACAGGGTCCGCATGTCAAGGCGGGGTTTGTATTAAGTTTGGATTAGAATGAAATATGGAAAAGTATAGAATGATACATCCCATCGTCCTATAGTATGCATCATTAATTGGCATATTACGAGACAATGATTTTGGTACCAAACTCAAGGCGGTTATGATACCTTGGACAGTGAAGGATCATTAGACATGGTTACAGACAACTTAAAATTAGTTTCTCGCTCAAACTATCTAAAATCACTATAATTAGGTTATCTAGACACATAACACATGCATATATGAATACATTATAACTATCTAGACATTTTCACTGTGTGTGCGTGAGTGTGTGTATGTCCAGAAGAGGGGGCTGGTGTTCTTCTAATGTCCCACTGGTCTTTGGTCACCTCAGGGTGACCTTTAGGGAGGACGTTTTCCTTGCTAGCCTTGTTGGCTCCGATGCTAATCCATGTGGTCGTAAACAGAGATTAGATCAGAGATTTACAGGCCCTTGGTCGGAGTTTTGGTTGACCCCTGCTGATGAACCTAATCGTGAAGTTTTCCAGACGTTCACACCCGTTGGGTTCATGAAAGTTCTCTTTATTGTGGGTGTAAGTTCTGTGTGTGTTTGCAAGAGTCTTTTGCATTCCAAAGGGGCATCTGGCCGCAGGAGGCCTCTCAGGGTTACTCTCGGTCACCTGAGTGGTGAAACTTTTTTTATGTTAAGTCCAGGTTAATTCAGAAATCAGTTTGGATACCGTCATACGTTACAGTGGGGATGGTGTTCTTGGGGTCATAGGCAACATTCCTCCTCCTCCAAACACGGCGAGTTGAGTTGATGCCAAAGAGCTCGATTTTGGTATCATCTGACCACAACTCTTTCACCCAGTTCTCCTCTGAATCATTCAGGCAAACTTCAGACAGGCCTGTACATGTGCTGTCTTGAGCAGGGGGACCTTGTGGGTGCTGCAGGATTTCAGTCCTTCACGGCGTAGTGTGTTACCAATTGTTTTCTTGGTGACTATGGTCCCAGCTGCCTTGAGATCATTAACAAGATCCTCCCATGTAGTTCTGGGCTGATTCCTCACCGTTCTCATGATCACTGTAACTCCATCAGGTGAGATCTTAAATGGAGCCCCAGACCGAGGGAGACTGAAAGTTATTTTGTGTTTCTTCCATTTGCGAATAATCGCACCAACTGTTGTCACCTTCTCACCAAGCTGCTTGGCGATGGCCTTGTAGCCCATTCCAGCCTTGTGTAGGTCTACAATCTTGTCCCTGACATCCTTGGACAGCTCTTTGGTCTTGGCCATGGTGGAGAGTTTGGAATCTGATTGATTGATTGCTTCTGTGGACAGGTGTCTTTTATACAGGTAACGAGCTGAGATTAGGAGCACTCCCTTTAAGAGAGCGATCCTAATCTCAGCTCATTACCTGTGTAAAAGACACCTGGGAGCCAGAAATCTTGCTGATTGATAGGGGATCAAATACTTATTTCACTCATTTAAATGCAAATCAATATATAACTTTTTTTGAAATGCGTTTTTCTGGATTTTTTTGTTGTTATTCTGCCTCTCACTGTTAAAATACACCTACCATTAAAATTATAGACCAATTTCTTTGTCAGTGGGCAAACTTACAAAATCAGCAGGGGATCAAATACTTTTTTCCCTCACTGTATATATATATATATATATATATATATATAGATATATATATATATATATATATATATATATATATATATATATATATATATATATATATATATATATATATATATACACACACAAAGAAATGCTGTAGAGCAAAGATGCCTTCAAAATAATTAAATTAAATGTTTCTACATTAAAAAAAAAATACTGTAAAGAGCAGTAAACAGTAGTAAATGAAACAAAGTCAATATCTGGTGTGAGAAGAAAATAAAAATAAAAAATAAAAATTCAGAGAAATTTTTATTTAAAAATTAAATTAAATTTTTAAAGAAAATTCAAACAAAAATAGTACTCTCTGGTATAGTTTGTGCAGTTTCATAATTAGCTGGTAAGTCTTATTGAGCATCTTGCAGAACCAGCCACAGTTCTTCTGGATAGTTTGACTTTCTCACTTGCTTCTTATTTTTGCAGCAAAACCCAGCAGCCTTCATTTTATTTTTGTCTGAAAAGTGGTCTCTTATGTAATATGCTGCTTTCTTTAATGACATACAAACATTTATCTGTAACATTTAATTTTATGCTAGAAAATGAATGTTTGGGAATCTAAAATGTTTTTGTACTTTTGTAACAAAGTTTGTAGTAAAAAAAAAATAGGGTGCCTAAAATTTTTGCACAGTACTGAACATACTGATAGGTTTAATGTGAACACAATGGTTAGCATTAATCTTATTAATCTTTTCCCTCTCTGTCCCCATATTAACACTTTCCCCTCCTGTACTCTCTGTGAACACCCCCTCCCTTCTCTGTTTCCCGGTTCCTATGTTGGCACCTTTTTTCTTTGTTTCTCTGTTGACTGAGGTGTGGACGGAGGAAGCCCCTCACCATTTGTTTATTCCTCTGTCTCCCCGAATACCATTTGTGTGCTTTTACATTCTTCCCCAAACAACATCTGTTGTCCTTTTATTACTTCATAGAAACCATATGGTGTTGTTCCTGTCTTACATCAATAGGCTTCCTGTTTTATGCAAATACACCTTCCACCTAACCAATCAATAGATAACCCCTTGTCTCTGTTGTGTGCTAAGCTAGATATATATGCTGCCTTTTCTTTGAATAAAGAGAGATTCTGCCATCTGAACTGTGTGTCTGTGTGTTATTTGGCAAACTCTCCCAAGGCCTTGGTGCAGGAAGCATGCAGTGGGGCGAGGGCACCATCTTTCTTGTGTACTCTCACTTTCTCTCTTCTTAGGAATTGTAACCCAGAGATTCAATATTTTTAAAACCTAACAGTCTTCTGGGAACTCGTCCCGGGATATCGATTCAAAACCTAACACATACACAGAGGAGCTTGAAAGTTTAGGGTCCCTTTAGAAGATTCTATATAACTGCATAAACATGATCTAAAGCCTCATCAGATTTTAGAAGTCCTAAAAGTAGACAAAGAGAACCCAATTAAACAAATGAGACAAAAATATTATACTTGGTCATTTATTTATTGAGGAAAATGATCTAAGCATTGATGATCTCGTTACAATCGCATATATCATGGTGTGGGATATATTAGGCTGCCAGTGAACAGTCAGTTCTCAAAGTTGACAAGGGGCAAATTGTGATGGCTAGATGACTGGGTCAGAGCACCTCCAAAATGACAGGTCTTGTGTGGTGTTCACTGTATGCAGTGGTTAGTACCTACCAAAAGTAGTCCAAGGAAGGACAACTGGTAAACCAATCTGGGGAATTTGGAGGCCAAGTTAACTTCAAGTTTGGTTTACAGAAAGTATTCAGAGCCCATTATTTGTTACACACTTTATTGTGTTGTGAATTTGACTTTGAATGGATATAATTGCCATTAATACCCATCAATCTACTCCTAATAACCCATAATGATGAAGTGAAAACATGCTTTTAGAGATTTAAAAAAATAATAATTAAGAGATAATTAAGAGAAAAAATTTATTAAAAATCGAAAACTGAAATCTCATATTCACAAAAGTATTCAGACCCTTTGCTGTGGCACTCCAAACTGTGGTCAGGTGCACAGTTTTTTGCTTAAATTATGCTTAAGATTTGTCTAGAAATCAATTGGAGTCCACCTATTGCAATTTGAATTGATTGGACATAGTTTGGAAAGGCACACCCTGGTGGTCAATAAGGGCCAACAATTGACACTGCATTGTCAAGGCAAAAACCAAGCCATGAAGTCTAAGAACTGTCTGTGGATCTCTGTGATCCAGCTGTGGATATAATCAAAGGATATTGTGGAGGCGGGGGCGTGGTTGAGCGCCGGTTTGTGAATGGAGGGCGGAGCCGGAGAAAGCGAGTGGTAAGGATTGCACACCTGTAGGAAATGAGACTAATGATTGTTCTGTGTTGCAGTGAGGGGAAGAAGATAAAAGGGAGAAGAGACATGCACCTCGATAGAGAGAGCGAGACGCTGGCACAGAGTTGTGTGTGTGTGTGCGTGGGTGTGTGAGGAAAAATTAAAGTGCAAAGCGAAAAAAAAAAGGAAACAAAACCATCCACCGACCACCCCAAAAGCGCCGTTGTGCCCACTTACCGAAATTAATCGAAGTTCCCTTCGAGTGAATTGGTATGGACCTTGTCGGGCCATTAGACCGATCTAAACAAGGGTATTGCTTTGTGCTAGTATTAGTGGACTACGCAACGCGACACCAGGAAGCGGTGCCTCTACGCAATATCTCCGCGAGGAATGTTGCGGATGCACTCTTCTGCATTATCTCCCGAGTCGGGATCTCGAAAGAGATCCTGACTGATCAGGGCACATCATTTATGTCAAATTATTGGGGATTAAATCAATTCGCACCAGCGTTTATCATCCACAAACGGTGGAATGCTTTAATCAAACACTTAAAAACATGATTCGTAAGTTCGTTCAGGAAGATGCAGGGAATTGGGATAAGTGGCTAGAGCCCCTGTTATTTGCAGAATGAGAGGTCCCGCAAGCCTCTTTTTATTATTGTAAATACAATTATTGTATGGACGCAAGTCACGCGACATGCTTGACATCATTCAGGAAAATTGGGAGTAGGGGCCTTCAACCAGTAAGAATGAAATTCAGTACGTTCTTGACCTGAGAGCAAAACTCCACACAGTAAGTCACATAACTCACATAGCTACAGGTGCAAGAACGTCAATCCCGGCTGTATAACAGGGGTGCTCGGCTGCACGAGTTCATGCCGGGAGATAAAGTGCTCATATTACTACCCACATCGAGGTCCAAATTACTCGCAAGGGCCCTTTGAGGTCACAAGGCGAGTCGGGATGTCGACTATGAGGTAAGGCGAATGGATAGATGCGGAGCGCGACAGGTTTACCATCTCAACCTCCTAAAACTGTGGAGAGAGATGGTGTCTGTGGCTTAGGCGACAGTTGTTCCCGAGAGGGAGGAGTTAGGACTGGAGGTAAACTTTAAATTGGCGATTCAATCCCCCCGGTCCCATGTGGAGACCACCTCTCTCCGGCCCAAATCATAGACATTCAAAAACTACAGGCAGAGTTTTCCGACATGTTCTTGCTTCTTCCCAGCTGCACCAACCTCATAGAGCACCACATTGAGACAGCCCCAGGGGTGGTGGTTCGCAGCCGCCCCTATCGGCTGCCCGAACACAAAAAAAAATGTTGTCCGGGATGAACTTAAGGCCATGCTCAAAATGGGGGTAATTAAGGAGTCCCACAGTGACTGGAGCAGCCCAGTGGTCTTGGTCCCCAAGGCCTATGGGATGGTCCGGTTTTGTGTGGACTTTAGAAAAGTCAACGCGGTGTCTAAATGCGACGCATATCCAATGCCTTGCATTGACAAACTGCTTGATCGGTTGGGCGCAGCTTTTTTTTGTTCGAAACTGTATTTGATAAAGGGATATTGGCAGATCCCCTTGACTCCAATATCCCGGGAAAAAACGGCCTTTTCCACCCCGTTTGGCTTACACCACTTCGTGACCCTTCCTTTTGGGTTGTTCGGGGCCCCTGCGACATTCCAGCGGCTCATGGACAGAATACTCCATCCATACACTGCATATGCTGCTGCCTATTTAGATGACATTATTATATACACTAATGACTGGCAGTGACACATTCGCTGAGGCGAGTGGGACTCACAGCAAACCCAAATAAGTGCACGATTGGACGGGTGGAAGTACGGTATATGGGCTCCTTCTTCCGGTATTGAGATTCAACCCACCCTCTCTGACTCCAAGGAGCCAGAGGGGGGCGCCAGTGCACCAAAAATGGAGAACAGCTCTATTATATAAAGAGCATATAAAGAGCTGCTCGAAATTATATCTAGGGCTGTAGAAAGCCTGAATGTAGACTGGCCCGTGGAAGAGGAAGTGTCTCGTAGCAGGCTGGATGAGTGCTTTCTCCCTAGTGAAAATAAATCTCCCTCACAACGCAAAAAACCCCCGCTTTTCCCAGAAGTGCATGATGAAATATCACGCTTCTGGGGGAAACCATACACCAGCCGTGTCTATAACCCCACGACGTCAGATTATTCTGCCATTTTGGGGAAGGAGCATTATGGGTATTTGGCTATGCCGAAGGTGGAGGAGGCACTTGCGAGCTACCTCTCTCCATCGAAGGCAGGGAATTTAGAGGGGCCGGCTTTGCCATCCAAACTATGAAAGGCCACCTCAGCGTTGGTTGGCAAAACCTATGTGGCAGCGGGTCTCGCTTGTGGGTCATTGCATACAATGGCAGTGTTACAGGCCTAACAAGCAGATCTGCTAAATGATCTCAACAGCGGGGAGGGAATTGGGCCCGAGGCAGTGGTGGAGCTTCGCCGTGCCACGGATCTGTCCCTGCAGGCTAGAGGCACCTCTGGCTTAACCTCTCAGGGATGGGGGAAAGGGATAAGCTCCCCCTCCTGGACACCCCAGTCATACCTTCTGGCCTGTTCAGCAGCGCAGTTAACGCCATTGCCAACAGGTTTCACGAGGCGAAACAGCAAACGGCAGCGTTCAGCCAGTTCCTCCCCCGTCATGTCGAGTTCGCCTGGGCATCCACAAGTGGAGCTCAGGCCAGCACTAGTGCAAGGGAGGTGTCGTCTCAGGTTTTCGGTCTTCTCTGGTCAGCGAGCTGTCACAGGACAAGGAAAATCTGATATTCTCCCTTCAACAGAATTCGGAAAAGTTAATGTCACTAAAAGACCATTTGGCAGTGTGGAAGCTACTGCCAAATGTGTCTCCATGGGTTCTGTCCACCTCCAGAAAAGGGTTACCGGGTCCAGTTCAGAACTCAGAAGTGTGCTTACCACAGTAGTCAGCACAGAGCAGAGCCCAACATTAGCACAGGAAGTAGGATTCCTCTTGGACAAAGGGGCCATAGAACATGTACCCCTTCCTATGAGGGAGGGAGGCTTTTACAGCCGTTATTTCCTGGTCTGCAAAAAAGATGGGCATATGCGGACAATTTTAGATCTGCGTCACCTGAACTGTACTCTTCAGACATACAGGTTCAAGATGTTGATGCTCAAACTTATCATTCCACAGATTCAGTTCAAGGACTGGTTTGTGACGATAGATCTAAAAGACGCATATTTCCACATAGAAATATTGCCAAGTCACAGGAAGTTCCTGAGGTTCGCGTTTGGAGGCAATGCGTACCGATATCGGGTTCTTCCCTTCGGTCTAGCTTTATCCTCTCACACCTTCACAAAGTGCATGGATGCCACTCTGGCTCCCTGGTATGGTATGGGATTCCACTACGATGAGGGCGTATCTATCCCCAACAAATGTAGGGTCAATCCTGTAGACATTGAGCAAGATAAAGCTGGGCCTGGGCATCCTCTCCAGTCTCTACAAGAGACTGTTGGGGCTTATAGCAGCAGCAGCCAGCATCATATCGTTGGGCCTATTGCACATGAGACCATTTCAGCGGTGGCTGAAAAGTCGGGGTTTCATCCGAGGGCGAAACCCCTGAGAGTAATCACTGTCATGTGGCGATGCCTACGTGCTCTGGGAATTTGGAAGTGTCCCCGGTTTCTAGCCTCAGGGCACACTCTAGGGGCGTCACCTTATCACAACACAGTAATGATAGATGCCTCAATCACAGGCTGGGGCGCAGTCTTAGACGGCCGTACAGCCCTATGGTCTCTGGAGAGGCCCTCATTTAGAGTGGCATATAAATCACCTGGAGATGTGGGGCATTTTCCTTGCTCTGAAATTCTTTCATCCTCAGTTGAGAAGTCACCATGTGTTAGTCATGACAGAGAATACTGCGGTGGTCTCATATATCAACCACCAGGGAGGGTTACGTTTGTGCCCCCTGTGCAGGCAGATGCAACTAATTCTTCTCTGGGTGGAGGGAAAGTTTTTGTCAGTGAAATACAATAATATCGAAAGTCAACAAAATGATGAGAGATGTGTATATATTATAAGGAATTTATATTCAATGTACATTCCAGGCAACCAAAATGTGGGGGCAGACATCCTGTCAAGGCAGGGGCTGAGGGATTGGAGGCTTCATCCACAAGTAATGGAGTCCATATGGTGGAGGTTCGGCCAAACGGATGTGGATGTGTTCGCCTCCGAGGAGACAACACACCACCCGCTGTGGTTCACCCTCACTCCTCCCGCACCATTAGGGCTAGATGCTATGGTACACACATGGCCGAAGTCACGTCTGTACACCTTTCCCCCGATCACCCTGCTCCCACAAGTTCTAGCAAGAGTTCGCCAAGACCGTCTACAACTGCTGCTAGTAGCACTTTATTGGCCAGCTCAAATATGGTTCTCAGAGATAATATCTCTGCTAGACGGCACTCCCTGGAAGATTCCCATTCACAGGGATCTTCTGTCTCAAGCCAGAGGGTTGATTCATCAACCTCGGCCAGAACTATGGAAACCGTGGGTCTGGCCCCTGAGGGGCACCAGCTCATAGATTCTGGTCTCTCAACCAAGATTTTAGAGACCATGTTGAACTCTAGAGCACCATCCACGAGAAAATTATATGCGCTCTTTTTGTCTTGTGGTGCGAAGAACGTCAGTTAGACCCAGTAAACTACGCAATAGCTATGGTCCTGGAGTTCTTACAGGAACGTTTCTCAGCAGGGTTGGCTCCTTCTACAATTAGAGTTTATGTGGCCACCATTTTCGCCAGCCACACCCCTATTGATGGAGCCTCTGTGCGGCAACATCCTCTAACTTTGAGGTTTATGCATGGTGTCAGGCGGCTGAGCTCCAGGAGAGGTTTAAAGACACAGATTGGAGTAGGTTTGCCTCTCAGGCTACCTGTGGCACTCATACAAACATTGACTCTTACACTTACTCAGTATTGGTATACATCAAGACCACAACTGACAGTGTCACCACAGAGAGACAGATCACCACGTACCCTAATCAGAAGCCATGGATGAACAAGGAGGTGCGGCTTCTCCTGAAGGCACGTAACAGTGCCTTCAGATCAGGTGATGCACAGGCCTACAGTACGTCCAGAGCGGACCTGAAAAGGGGCATCAAGAAGGCCAAGCACAACTACAATCTGAAGGTGGAGGAACACTTTGGTAACTCTGACCCTAGACGCATGTGGCAAGGCATTCAGGCCATCACTGACTACAAGCCCAGCAACTCCACATCGACAGCCATGAATGTGTCCTTCCTCAACGAGCTAAATGACTTTTATGCTTGTTTCTACAAGGACAACAAGGAAAAGACTGCCAAAACCCTACCCTCTGATGACCACCAGATCCTCACACTCACCCCTACAGACGTCCATAACTCATTGAGCCGAATCAATGCATGAAAGGCTGCTGGCCCTGATGGCATTCCTGGACGTGTGCTTAGAGCATGTGCTGAGCAGCTTGCAGGGGTCTTTACGGACATCTTCAACATGTCCCTTGCCCAGGCAGCAGTACCAGTGTGCTTCAAGACCACCTCCATAGTGCCATTGCCGAAACATTCATCACCAACGTGCCTAAATGACTACCACCCTGTAGCACTTACACCCATAGTTATGAAGTGCTTTGAGCGATTGGTCCTGGTACACCTCAAGAAATGCCTGCCCTCCACACTGGACCCACACCAATTTGCCTATCGAAGCAATAGGAGTACAGAGGGTGCTGTATCCACAGTGCTGCACTGTTTACTCTCACACCTGGAAAACAAGAACACTTATGCAAGAATGCTGTTTGTTGATTTCAGCTCAGCATTCAACAGAGTCATTCCATCCAAGTTAACCAGTAAACTTGGGGATCTTGGAATCAGTACCTCCCTACGCAACTGGACCATGGACTTTCTGACCAACAGACCTCAGCATGTTAGGTCAGGTCACAACTGCTCCACCACCATCACACTCAACACTGGTGTACCACAGGGCTGTGTGATGAGCCCGTTCCTCTACTCCCTCTTCACCCATGACTGCAGGCCTATGTATGGATGTAACTCCATCATCAAGTTTGCAGATGACACCACGGTGATCGGACTCACCAGTGGCACAGTGTACAGTGACAACGATGAGACTGACTACAGGGCCGAGTTTAAGCACCTGGCCGCATGATGCAGTGATAATAACCTGCTCCTGAACACCAGCAAAACTAAGGAGCTCATTGTGGACTTCAGGAAAGAGAAGGGAGACACACATGACCCCATCCATATCAACGGCATGGCCGTTGAATGTGTCTTCAGCTTCAAGTTCCTGGGGATCCATATTTCAGATAACCTGTCCTGGATGAGCAACACCTCCAGCCTGGTTAGGAAGGCCCATCAGCGCCTCTTCTTCTTGAGGACACTGAAGAAGAACCACCTGTCTGCTGACATCCTGGGTAACTTCTACCGTTGTGCGATTGAGAGCATCTTGACCAACTGTATCACAGTCTGGTATGGGAATTGCTCTGTCGCTGATGGCAGGTCACTGCAGCGGGTGGTGAAAACCACCCAGCGCATCATAGGGACTCCACTTCCTACTATTGAGGACGTCCAGAAGAAGAGGTGTCTATGCCGGGCACACAGCATTCTCAAGGACCCCTCCCATCCTGCCCACAGTCTCTTCCAGCTGCTACCCTCCAAAAGGCGCTTCAGGAGCCTTCAGACCAAAACCAGCAGGTTTAGGAACAGCTTCTTCCCCACAGCTGTTTCCCTACTGAACTCTGTCCCCCGCTGAACCCTCTCTCTCTCTCTCTCTCTCTCTCTCTCTCTCTCTCTCTCTATATATATATATATATATATATATATATATATATATATATATATATATATATATATATATATATATATATATATATACTGTATATATATATATAAACACATCTGTATATTTGTCCATACTACACCTGTATATTTGCCCTTTAATATAGAACATCTGTATATTTTGCCCATACTTCAACTGTATATTTACTGTATATTAATGGTAATTTATCCCCACATCTTACACTGCTAATTTATTTATTCCCACCTGTTACATTGCCCTTATCTGTACATAACTGCTCATTTAACTTATCTGTACGTAACTGCACATACTGTATATATTGCACTTGCTGCTCTTGCACTTCTGATTGGATGCTAAACTGCATTTCGTTACCTTGTATTTATACATGTGTAATGACAATAAAGTTGAATCTAATCTAATCTAATCTGAGGCCCATCTGCAGACCACACATACATTCCTGGGACCTTTCTGTGGTCCTGGAAGGTCTACCAGGCACCCCATTCGAGCCCTTAGAGTCAGCCTCAGAGAATCTTCTGACTCTAAAGGTAGCTCTTCTGCAGGCCCCGATGTCTCTCAAGGGAGTAGGAGATCTACAAGCCCTCTCTGTTGCCCCTTCCTGCCCCTGGATTAGCCAAGGCCTTCCTATATCCTAGGCCGGATTATATTCCCAAAGTGCCTACATTTGCTTCCCAGCAGGTAGTGTTGCAGGATTTCTGCCCTCCTCAGACTGGAACAAAAGAAATTGCACCCACTGTGTCCAGTAAGGGCTCTCTGTACTTACATCCACCGCTCCAGCATGGCGTAAATTGGAGCAGTTGCTAGTCTGCTTTGGCGGCGACAGTAGAGGTAATGCTGTGTCAAAGCAGCGCATATCTAATTGGATAGTGGAAGCTATCTCTACAGCTTATGAGGCGTGCGGTCTCCCTACGCCTCTGGGCATAAGGGCTCATTCCACTAGGGCGGTAGCCTCCTCGAAGGCTTTATCCAAAGAGGTACCCTTGCAGGATGTGTGTGTTGCGGCAGGGTGGTCTATGCCGCACACATTCATTCAATATTACAGGTTGACTCATAGATTCTGGTCTCTCAACCAAGGTTGTAGAGACCATGTTAAATGCTAGGAACATCATTGTAACCCAGTGAACTGCGCAATGGCTACAGTCCCAGAGTTTTTACAGAAACGTTTCTCAGCGAGGTTGGCTCCTTCTATAATTTGGGTCTACGTGGCCGCCATTTCAGCCAGCCACGACCCCACTGATGGAGCCTCTGTGACAGGCCATACCCTCAGTATGACGGAGTGGGTATACTCATTCCCACAGCGTGAAGCTCACGCAAGGTTGAGTTCCGTCTGGGTTACGCATGTAACCCTGTTCCCTGAGAAGGGAACGAGACGTTGTGTAGCTTTGTCATACTGAGGCATGCCTGTGAATTGCGTCTTTGCTTCAGATAATAGAGGCTGATGTCATGGTGCACAGGTGCCATTTTATATCACGTGACGCACTTAATTGCCATGTCAGCTGACCAAAGTTTGTACCAAAAAAATAGGGTGCCTAAAAGTTTTGCACAATACTGTATGTCTGGCACAAAACTGGCACTGAACATCACCTGGCTAATACCATCCCTATGGTAAAACATGTTGGTGGCAGCATCATGCTATGGGGATAGTTCTCAGTGGCAGGGACAGGGAGTCTGGAAACAATTACAGTAAGGGACGAATGAATGCAGCCAAATACAGGAACATCCTTGAATAAAACCTGCTCAAGAGCACACGAAACTGGGATGACAGTTCCCCTTTCAACATGACAACGACCCTAAGCATACAGCCAAAACAACACAGGAGTGGCTTTGGGGCAAATCTTTGAATGTCCCAGTGAATGGCTCAGACTTAAACCCCATCAAACATCTGTGGAGAGACCTGAAGATGGCAGTTCAGACACTATCCAATCTGACAGATCTTGAGAGGATCTGCCATGAAGAATGGGATAAACTGCCCAAATGCAGTTGTGTATAGCTTGTAGAGACAAATCGAAGAAGATTTGCCAAAGGGGCTTCTACAAAAAGAATATTCGTCTGAATACTTTTGTGAATAAGTGATTTATATTTTTGATATTTAATGAATTTTTGAAAGTCTTTAAAAACATATTGTCACTTCATCATGATGGGCGATTAGATTGATGGGTAAAAATGGCAATTATATCCACTCAAAATCAAATCCATAACACAGTGTGCAACAAATTAAGGGGTCTCAATGCATTTTGAATCCTGTGTGTGTGTGTGTGTGTGTGTGTGTGTGTGTGTGTGTGTGTGAGACTACACCAAAAAAAAAGTTGAATTTCCTTTATTCATGTGATAGAGATGAGTTACATGAACATATATTCTATTACATTACTATTACATATGTAATATATTCTTTTAAATTCTCTTATACTCCTCTCCACACCTATGACCATTTCTTTATCCAGTTTTCTATTCCCTTGGCTCTCAGAAGCTCTTCATAACAACCGGACCAAATGAAGGGCACCTGAAAGGAAATGGCATAAATCAAACAATCTGACTGACTTAACCAATTACCAAACACTTCTCTCCTCTTTTTCCCATAGCATCTCCACTGCTAAAGCCATATACTACAAGGAGAAGATTGACAACTCTCCTAACACCTGTACTCTTTTCACAATCTTTTCTTCTCTTCTATGTCCTCCTCCTCCCCCTTCCCCTACCTCTCTCACTACAGATGACTTTGCCACTTTCTTTTCCAACAAGGTTACATCAATCAGGAACCAGTTCTCCACCCCAGACACCGATAGACATGCACCTCCTTCATGTAACTCTCAACTGTCCTCCTTCTCCCCTCTCTCAGAGACTAGCCGTCCTACAACCTGTCCTCTAGACCCTATCCCTTCTCATCTTCTTCAGTCTATCTCTCCCACGCTACTACCTGCACTCACACACATCTTTAACACATTCCTCTCCTCCGGCACATTCCCTACTTAATTTAAGCGGGCCCGGGTTACCCCGCTGCTTAAAAAACCAACACTTATTCCTGATGCAATTGACAACTACAGACCTGTCTCCCTCCTCCCTTTTCTGTCCAAAACTCTTGAAAGAGCTGTGTTTAATCAACTCTCCACTTTTCTCACACAGAACAACCTCCTGGACACCAAGCAGTCTGGCTTTAAAAGCAATCACTCCACAGAGACTGCTCTGCTTTCCGTCACCATAGCCTTACGACTAGCAAGATCAACCTCAAGATCATCTGTCCGCATCCTACTCGACCTCTCTGCTGCCTTCGACACTGTGAATCATCAGATCCTCCTATCAACTCTCTCCAGCCTAGGCATCACTGGAACAGCTCTGCACTGGATGGAATCCTATCTCTTAGACAGATCCTTCAAGGTATTATAGAGGGGAGGGGTTTCCGAAACTCAGCTACTCACAACTGGGGTTCCCCAAGGGTCAGTTCTGGGTCCACTGCTCTTTTCTATTTATATCACATCACTGGGACCTGTGATTGAGTCTCATGGCTTCTCATATCAGTGCTATGCTGATGACACCCAGCTCTATTTGTCCTTCCAGCCTGATGATACATCCGTCTCAGCACTCATCTCTGCCTGCCTGTCTGACATCTCAAACTGGATGAGGGAACACCACCTCAAGCTCAACTTGGCAAAAATGGAGCTTCTTGTCATCCCTGCCTTCCCCTCAATCAACCACAACCTCACTGTACAGCTTGGTTCAACCACACTCAAGCCAACCAGAAACCTTGTGGTGACTCTTGATGACAACTTGACCATCACAGACCACATTTCAACAACTGCACGGTCCTGTAGGTTCATTCTGTACAACATCAAGAAAATCAGACCCTATCTCACCGAACAGGCTACACAGCTACTAGTCCAGGCTCTTGTTATCTCAAAACTGGACTATTGTAACGCACTGCTCCCGGACCTCCCAGCCAGCTCCATCAAACCCCTTCAGATGATTCAAAATGCAGCAGCACACCTCGTCTTCAACCAGTCCAAAAGAACCCCCTTTTGTCACACCCCTCTTCATCTCCCTCCACTGACTTCATGTAGCTGCCTGCATCAAATTCAAGGCCCTGATGCTCACTTTCCAGAACCTTCAAACTGACTGTCCCTCAGTGGTGGAATGAACTTCCAACCTCAATCCGGACAGCAGCATCCATCACTATCTTCAAAAAATGGCTAAAGACCCACCACTTCCCTGCACCCTTGACTAACCCCTAACTCCCCCACCGCCCATTATTTACAAAAAAACAAAAAAAAACCCTGCACTTACACTAGCTCTTACACCTCTACTCTGTGCACTTTGCTTCTCTAGAACTCAATTAAAAGTCTTGTATGGTAGCACTACTTGTATTGTTCTCCACTTGATATATCGCTTTGCCTATATTTCCTCATTTGTAAGTTGCTTTGGATAAAAGCATCTGCTAAATGAATAAATGTAAATGTAAATGCAAATCTAACCGACCACATATTCCCTTTTTCAGTGTATGTTCTCAACTTATTTAAAATATTTTTGTCATATTTATATGAATTATGACATTTTGACTCAATGAGAAATTAAAGTGATCTTTGTAAATATATAATAAGTAGCTGATTACAGAGCCAGCTACATTTTCTTCATCTATTATGTGCATCATCTATAATTTGGAAACCTACGCACACCACCAGTAAAAGCAGTTTTGTGTATTTACATATATGTTTTCTTTATGTTGCTAATAGCTAAAATACATGATGAGCTATATTTAAAAATTCAGTGTAATAATTGGAACACTGCTGTATAGTGAACTGAATTTGAGGGTAACAACATGCCTTGATGGTAAAGGACCACTCACTGCTGAAAGTGCAGTGGGTCAATGAGTGGCATCATTGGTGATCACTGCTAGGCACATTAACACTGTAGTTGCCTGCTTAAACCCATGAATTCCTATTAACAGTTAAATCCACAAAATGTGGAAAAGTGTGGGCACTGAAATTGCATTTGCCCTTAGTGGAATAGCTTCATGTTTTAGTACCTGTTTGATTATGATCTGAGCAGGCCTCACTGAGCATACATGAAAGACAGAGACATTTCTGAAAGTAAAGCCTTCTTTTTCCTGATTTGAAAAACAGGTAAGCACATTCACCCCTGCCCCTTCTTTTCTCTGACAGCACAGTGATTGATTAGACCTCAGTGCTCAGAAACACAATGTTTTCTTTAGCACAGCAGGGTATTCTATTTGTGGGGTCTCCTTGTGAAATATTAGGCATATCTATCACTGGCTATGTGCTCCTTGTATGCAATTCCAAAAGGGAGCATGTGTAAGGGATTGCTGCTCTGCTTTGCTCTCAGGGGCACACAAACAAATACAATTTAATGATGCCTTGCAGTTGATGCTAAATGGCATTCACACAAAGACAAATGTTTGGAAAAGACACAGTTAGGTTAAGACAGGAGAATGATCAGTGTCTGTACCAGCTCATTCAGAGCCACAGAGGCCACACACAACAGTGCCTGAGAGATTTGTGTTTACTGACAAAATCAGTTATAGGTCACAGTGCCCAGATCTATGTGGAAAACATTTCTTCCTTTATGAAAATGTAAATGGGTCTATATAGATATGGGCATTACACCAGATCTTCTCTGTAGCAACTAGAGTCAGTTTAGCAGCACTGAGGAGGCAATCCACTCCTCTTCTAAAGTCCACTGATGTAGCAGTGGTGGGAGTCCAAATCCATGAAAAGTTGCCATTAAACCACAACATGGTTTATTCACCATAAAGACCTGCATCAACGCTAATGCCCAATTTGCAAAACACATGAGAACATCTTAGTTTTAAAAATAAACCAACATTTATCAGTTAAAAATTAAATGCTTGAAAGTAGACACAAAAGCAAAGTCAGGTGTTTGTACAGTTATTTAGGGTGTGTGCAAATGTTATGAGGAGTGATGTTTATTTGTGAGACATACATTGTCAGGGATGAACTGGACTGAACCTATAAATCCTTTTTAATTACCTAATATATCTTAATTATATTACCATAACATCATATCTTATTATCTTTTCATAGAGAAAAGACATATTTTTTATGTAGCACATATTAGTCCGATGATGTCACGTGTTCAGTTTTACTGTTCAATATGCAGTTTCAGGGCAAAACATGTTAAAAGGCACCATCACAGATTTTTTTTTTTTACATGTGATCTCATATTCCTAATATGAAATGTGTGTGTGTGTACATATACATATACACACACTAGTACTGTGCAGAAGTTTTAGGCAGGTGTGAAAAAATGCTGTAAATCAAAAAATAGACATTTTAATAGTTTATATTTATCAATTAACAAAATGCAAAGTGAGTGAACAGAAGAAAAATCTACATCAAATCAATATTTGGTGTGACGACCCTTCAAAACAGCATCAATTCTTCTAAGTACACTTGCAACAAGTCAGAGATTTTGTAGGCATATAGTCAGGTGTATGATTAAACAATTATATCAAACAGGTGCTAATGATTCAATATGTAGGTTGAAATCACAATCATTAACTGAAACAGCTGTGTAGGAGGAATAAAACTGGGTGAGGAACAGCCAAACTCAGCTAACAAGGTGAGGTTGCTGAAGACAGTTTACTGTCAGAAGTCATACACCATGGCAAGACTGAGCACAGCAACAAGACAGAAGGTAGTTAGACTGCATCAGCAAGTCTCTCCCAGGCAGAAATTTAAAGGCAGACAGGGTTTCCAGACGTGCTATCCAGGCTCTTTTGAAGAAGCACAAAGAAACGGGCAACGTTAAGGACCGTAGATACAGCGGTCAGCCAAGAAAACTGCAGCAGATGAAAGACATATTCAGGCTTACTTCCCTTCGCAATCGGAAGATGTCCAGAAGTGCCATCAGCTTAGACCTGGCAGAAACCAGGCAGGCAACAGTGAAGCATGTTGGAGGTTCCTTGCAAGGTTGGGGCTGCATTTCTGCAAATGGAGTTGGGGATTTGGTCAGAATGAATGGTCTCCTCAAGGCTGAGAAATACAGGCAGATAATTATCCATCATGCAATACCATCAGGGAGGCATCTGATTGGCCTCAAATTTATTCGGCAGCATGATAATGACCCCAAACATACAGCGAAAGTCAATAAGAACTATTTTAGCATAAAGAAAAATAAGGAGTCCTGGAAGTGATAGTATGGCCTCCACAGAGCCCTGAACTTAACATCTTCGAGTTTGTCTGAGATTACATGAAGAGAGAGAAGCACATCTAGACCTTGCAATATTTGCCCACTCTTCTTTGCATAAATGCTCATGTTTCAGTTAAATTTGATGATGACCGTTTGTGGACGACAGCAGACCCTATTTTCAATGGGGTTTAAGTCTGGGCTCTGACTAGGCCATGCAAGGACATTCATCTTTTTCTCCTTCAACCACTGTGTGGTCAGTTATGCTGTGTGCTTTGGGTCATTGTCATGTTGGAAGGTAAATCTTCTTCCCATTGACAACTTTCTGGCAGAGGGCATTTTTCTCAAGAATTTGGCGGTATTTTGCCCCATCCATTTTCCTTCTATCCTGACAAGTGCTCGAGTCTCTGCTGCAGAGAAACACCCCCATAACAGGATATTACCACCTCCATGCTTTACTGTAGGCATGGTGTTATTTGGATTGTAAGCTGTACTGGATTTCCACCAGACATATCGTTTAGTGTTGAGGCCAAATAATTCAATTTTAGTTTCATCTGACCATAACACCTTTTTTATGTGGCATCAGAATCTTCAAGGTATGTTTTGGCAAAGCTCAGTTGTGGGTTGCTTTTTTCTTGCAACCCTCCCATACAAGCCACATTTGTGAAGAATTTGTGATATTGTTGTCATATTCATACAATGACCACTCTTTGTCATAAATTCCTGCAACTGCTTCAGAGTTGCTGTAGGCCTCTTGATAGCCTCTCTGACCAGTTTCCTCCTGGCTCTTTCATCCAGTTTGGAGCGACGTCCTGATCCAGGGAGGGTCTGTGTTGTACCAAATACCTTCCACTTCTTAATAATAGACTTCACTGTGCTTCTAGGCATTGATAAAGCCTTTGAAATTTTTTTTGTATCCATCTCCTGACTTGTTTGTGCCTGTCCACAACTTTATCCCGGAGATCTTTTGACAGTGCCTTGCCACCCATAGTTCATTGTTTGCTTCAGTTGCACTACAACATGCTCCAGGAATTTTCATACTGAGCTAATCAAAATGACCACAGCTGATCACATTTGAAAATTAAATGGCTTTGTGTGACATTGAGAAGGTGATTAGCTACACCTTATTGAGTTTACAAGCCAATTTTAGAAGGGGGGTGATCCTTTTTCCAACTCAGTGATTCTGGTTCATATATATATATATATATATATATATATATATGTGTGTGTGTGTGTGTGTTTGTGTGTGTTTTATGGAACCCCAAATGCAATAAAAGCAAAAATCTGTGATTTGTCAGGTCTCCTGAAACTTTAATTGACTGACAAAAGTTGAAAGAAAATATATTCAATGTTTTCACTGACCAACTTAATTGTATTTTGTTAATATAAACAAATTTGGAATTTGATGCCTTCAACACACTCAAAAAAAGTTGGAACAGAGGCAAAAGAAGACTGAAAAGGTTATGGAATATAACCTTGTGCAGAACCAACAACCTGTCTCTGAATGTGGACAAAACAAAAGAGATGGTTGTTGACTTCAGGAGAGAACAGAGTGACCACTCTCCACTGAACATCGACGGCTCCTCCGTGGAGATTGTCAAAAGCACCAAATTCCTTTGTGTTCATTTGGCAGAAAACCTCACCTGGTCCCTCAACATCAGCTCCAACACTAAGAAAGCCTAGCAGCATCTATACTTTCTGAGAAGGATGAAAAAAGCCCATCTCCTATCCCCCATGCTCACCACATTCTACAGCGGAACTATTGAGAGCATCCTGAGCAGCTGCATCAGTGCCTGATTCAGAAATTGCACCGTATCGGATCGCAAGACCCTGCAGCGGATAGTGAGGACAGCTGAGAAGATCATCAGGGTCTCTCTTCCCACCATCATAGACATTTACACCACACGCTGCATTCACAAAGCCACCAGCATTGTGGATGACCCCACACACCCCTCACACAAACTCTTCACTCTACTGCTGTTTGGAAAAAGGTACTGAAGCATTCGGTCCCTCACGGCCAGACTGTGTAACAGTTTCTTCCCCCAAGCCATTAGATTCCTCAATACTCAGAGACCAGACTGACAGTGATAAATATAACCACATGGACTTGGGAGTGCATTGGAAAACCGTTGTCACTTAACACAGTCCGCCGCTGCATCCAGAAATGCAACCCAAAACTCTATTACGCAAGGAGGAAGCCACACATCAACTCTATGCAGAAACGCTCCTGAGTTCTCTGGGCCTGAGCACATCTCAGATGGACTGAAAGGCAGTGGGAATGTGTGTTGTGGTCAGATGAGTCCACGTTTCAGCTTGTTTTTGGGAAAAACGGATGTTGAGTTCTCAGTGCCAAAGATGAAAAAGACCAACTAGAATGTTATAAGCGAAAGGTGCAAAAGCCAGCATCTGTGATAGTATGGGAGTGCATCAGTGCCCAAGGCATGGGTGACTAGCATATGTGTGAAATTACCATTGACGCAGACGCATATATTGGGATTTTAGAGAGACATATGCTGCCATCAAAGCAACGTCTTTTCCAGGAAGTCCATGGTTATTTCAGCAGGACAATGCCAGGCCTCTTTCTGCACATGCTACAGCGTAGCTTCATAGACACAGAGTACATATGCTTGACTGGCCTGCCAGCAGTCCAGATCTGTCTCCTATGGTGCATCATGAAGAGCAGAATCAGACAATGGTGACTAAAGACTGTTGAGCAGCTGAAGTCTTGTATCAAGCAAGATTGGGCAAAAATTCCACTTGCAAAACTGCAACAATTAGTATCCTCATTTCCCAAATTATTAAAAAGTGTAATTAAAAGGAAGCATGATGTAGCACAGTGGTAAACATCCCAACCTTTTTGAGTATGTTGCAGGCATCAAATTCTAAATTTGTTTATATTTACAAAATACAATTAAGTTGTCCAGTGAAAATATTGAATATCTTTTCTTTGTACTTTTGTCAGTTAATTAAAGTTTTTATTGCATTTTAGAAAAAAATCCCAACTTTTATGGAAATGGGGTTAGAGTGAAATATAGATATAGTACATGTATATATAAATATAGATAGATAGATAGATAGATAGCACTTTGTTACTACCTTGTATTAAGCAGAATGATTTGTTTGATAGCCAGTTTCATGTTGTTGTTTCTTTTTAATATCTCCTGAGAAGCACATGCAAACTAGTTTAGATGTGATTTGCATGGCCTGCACAGAACCCTGACCTCAACCTTACTGAACACCTTTGGGATGAATTGGAATTCTGACTATGCACCAGTATCTGACCTCCCTAATGCTCTTGTGGCTGTATGGGCAAATCCTCACAGCCACGTTCCAAAATTTAGTGGAAAGAGTGGAAGCTGTTGTAACAGCAAAACTGACTTGGTTGTTGAAACACTGGCTCTGGTGTTATTTTCTTTCTTTGTACACATCTGTGTGTGTGTGTGTGTGTGTGTGTGTGTGTGTGTGTGTGTGTGTGTGTGTGTGTGCTTGCACGAAAGCAGTTGGCTGTACAGAAGGGGGTTCTGCTGGCTCTGTCGTTCCAGTGTGAACAGCAGACTAAGGAACTGAACTTCTGACCCTTCCCTGAGGCGGGGGCCCAATAGGGTCTGCTGTATCAGAGAACTGAACCACTCCAGCCATCTAGCCAAGCCCCCCCCCCCCTTTTATTTACAATGTGTTTTAATGCAAAGATGCAATAAAACACTATATATATATATATATATATATATATATATATATATATATATATATATATATATATATATATATATATATATATATATATATATAATTCTCAAATATTTTATTTCTGTTCTCTTTACAAATGTAAGCAGAAACCATGATGTACTGAGAACTGAAATATTGGTTTATTGTGTTTATTGTGAACATTTTGTCACGGGGTTCATCTTTCATGACTAGCTAATACAATTCATTAAAATTGCGATTACAAAATTACAGTGAATTTATTGTTAGGGAGAGAGGGAGAGAGAGAGACAGAGAGAGAGAGAGAGAGAGGGAGAGAGAGAGAGAGAGAGAGAGAGCGCGACAGAATGGTTGCAGTGAAGCAAAAGAATGTCAGTGCCCCCTGCTGGTCTACTGAAAACTCTGGCCATCTGACCCCACAATCTGCACTGGGCCACTACTGGAGCACAGTGTGTGTGTGTGTGTGTGTGTGTGTGTGTGTGTCAACGCATGTGTGTGTAGTGAAAATAGTTGGCAAATTAAATGACTTCATATTCATGGAATAATGCTGCACTCTGTAGTGAAAATTAGCTGTTTGAGTTAATTTGATATATTCTCCACCATTTTACGTAAGTAAAAATTAGTTGTTTAAATTGAGCTATCTTTATTCTCCTCCAAAGATGTAGGAAAGATTAACAGATCAGCTCGTAAAGGGAAATTTGACTAATTTAGTATTACTGATCAACTATTCGTCCAGCGATAAGTTGAACCTAGTGTATTCATTAATTATGCATTAGATATTACCTCCGTGGCCACCAGCAATAATATCTTAAACATAGTGACATTATTTTAAGAGCATGTAGCAAAATCGCAATTCAAGGCAATAGACACTTGTAAGCAATAAGAACACGTATATTAAGAACAAACAAGACTTTATTGAACTACTCTATGACATAGAAACTAATCTAACATATAAACACACGCACGCGCGCACACACACACACACACACACATGCACACACACACACACATACACACACACACACACACACACACACACACATGCATACATAAACAGGTGATAATGAAGAGTGAATGAAGTTCCAAGTCTCTAGCATTGCATGCTGTTTCACAGACCATGATCTGAACGAACCATCAACTCATTAAGTTATCTCCACTTCCTTTAGAAGGGCTCAACTTATTATAGACACCAGATTAGCTAGATTCTGGGGTACTGCGCTTGTCTTAGCTCCTCATTACGTCGTGGTGTCATCAGCGGTGTGGTCGGTGAGAAGCGTCTCGGAAGACCAATCGGAATGCTGAGTGGAATGAAGGCAGGAGGCTTGAAAAGCAGGCAGCGGCTCTCGCTGGGTCCCCAGGCCGATGTAAACGTGATCTGATCTCCCCGATGTTGATTGGCTCTGGAGACCCTCCGCCGACCCCGTACTTCGAAGCGTGCCAAGAAGCAAGAGATACGAGAGAGAGAGCTAAGCAAGCGACGAGCCACCAAAAATTTGTGTTCTTAGGATTTTAACACTTCCTGGGCTATCCCAGCCCAGAGTGCTTTCTCCAATCAACATTGTCTTTGGGCGGGGTGTTAGCCAGACTCTCCACCTATTATGCTAATCAGCCCACTGTCCCGGCAGATGAGTGGTTTAAACGTGAAATGTGTGGATTAAATTTTGTCCTGAAATATTGCATGTACATACCAGCACAATCTACACAAATTTCCTTGCTCTTATGATTTATGAAATCACTCAATGAACACATACATACCAAACAAGACATGTTTGACTATACTTAAAGTACATTACTAATATTTAAAACACAATGATCCTCCTAGGGCTACTTACACTAATACATGCTAAATGGAGCAATTAGTGGCAACTTAATGGTGATACACATGAAGAAAATAGAACAACACATGGTAAGAAATAGGTGATTGCAGTTTTTCAAAGATGTATTAATTCCCACAGTTGTTGCTCCTGGTAGGCGCTGATTGTGGAATGTGTGAGTCCTCGTGTAGACTTGTGGAATTGTGGAATGTGTAATCCTGGTGAGGGAGAGAAAAGGTCTCTCCTTTTTTCCAGAATTTATTGACCTTAATGGTAAGGCCCTTTGGACTTATCTGTTGAGTAAGCAAACTGGTCTGGCCCAAAAGGCCTAAATCACTGCATTTGAGAGCAGTTTCTGTGGTTGAGAGGGTTCAGCCCTGGGTCAGGGAGGCCTTTAATGCTTGCCATGTTGGTTGAGATAAGGCAGATGCACACGCTGGATTTAAGTGGCTCCTTGGTGTCTGGGTGTGGATTCCTTGTTTTATGGCTACCTGAGTGGAGACATTTTGGTCCAGAGTTTCTTGTGGGTTCTCTGGCTGAGAAGGCCCACTGTTTTATTTCTTCTGGTTATAATTTTGTGAATTATATGATGCTGCTTGTGCTGAGGCGTTACATATCACCCCCTTCGGTCAGTGATGTTGGAGGAAAGGACATCAGCGAGCGCTGGAAAACATCAAGCACAGCAGACACACAACATACAAGCAACAAGACTACACCTCCATTACTAGCTAAATACTGGTGCGGGAAGTGAATTATTAGTGTCTATGGAATACCTTTATGACACTTTAATTCTAAGATTATTGGCTTTTGTCAGCCTTTTTCTCTAGGTTGTTGGGCCTAAAAGAAAAGAGGAAAGCGAGAGAAAGCAATAATAATGGAAGTGATCGGCAGAAGAAAAACTCTTAATTATAAACAGTATTGTTTCCCTATGCTGATGTGAGTGCACTTCTCTACACTAGTGTGAGCCGATTTAAGTGTTTCCTATGGTGGTTGATTTAGATGTATGTAAGGGTGGTGTAGTGTATAAGTGGTCTGAACTGTGTCAATCTATTTCAGCTCCCCCCCTTTTCTTGCCTTTCTGATTTCACTGGAACCATTGAGGATCAGATCTCTGTGCCCATGGTGGATCTTGATCCTGTACGCGGCTGTTGCGAGCTTGTCTATGATCTCAAGAGGTTGGTCCAGTGATGCAGTTCTGGCATGTCCTCATGTTTCCTGGAGGATTCTTTTATCAGCACCTTAAGGTACATAAGACTATACCTCACCCCACAAATCATCAAAAAGACTTCACCAACATTTGTTCCCTCTCTCTGGGTCTGTAGAACCCAGTGTGTGAGGGTGTGGTGGAATTTTAGCTGAGCTCAAGGCTTGCGATTATTCAGACTGCGCTTTCAGCCCACTTTCAAAAACTCATCAAAACTAACACAACAGAAACAAGTTTGTCCTGGACATAGTTTATGTTCCATCAAGTTCAAGTTCATGCTCCACAGTGTGTGTGTGTGTGTGTGTGTGTGTGTGTGTGTGTGTGTGTGTGTGTGTGTGTGTGTGTGTATACAGTGGTGCTTGAAAGTTTGTGAATTTTCTATATATGTGCATAAATATGACCTAAAACATCAGATTTTTAAGTCCTAAAAGTAGACAAAGAGAACCCAATTAAACAAATGAGACAAAAATGTTATACTTGGTCAATTAATTATTGAGGAAAATGATCCAATATTACATATCTGTGAGTGGTAAAAGTATGTGTGCCACAAAAAATGGCACCTGTGAACCATGCCATCAGCCTTACTATCTTCAGCAAAAGACCGCATGTTGGTTGTCTGTGTGAACGCTCCTAAAAACTCTTCACTTCCTCTCTATTTTTCAGAAAAGAATATATATACAGTGGAAATAGAAAAGAAAATGGGGTATAGAAAAGAATCACCCCGACATCCTAATCCAGGGAGGGTCTGTGTTGTACCAAATACCTTCCACTTCTTAATAATAGACTTCACTGTGCTGCTAGACATTGATAAAGGCTTTGAAATTTTTTTGTATCCATCTCCTGACTTGTGCCTGTCCACAACTTTATCCTGGAGAACTTTTGACAGTGGCTTGCCACCCATAGTTGATTGTTTGCTTCAGTTGCACTACAAAATGATCCAGGAAAGCTCTTTTCATGCTGAGCTAATCAAAATGACCACAGCTGATCACAGTTGAAAGTCAAATGGCTTTGTGTGCCATTGAGAAGGTGATTAGCTACACCTTATTGAGTTTACAAGTCATTTTTAGGAGGGGAGTGATCCTTTTTCCAGCTCCAACTTTTTTTGACATGTTGGTGTTATATCTTTCACTTGGATGTGTCTGGTTTAATTTCGGGGATGGACGGACACACTTTGTGTGAAGTGTTTGGGGGTGGAGCATGCTGCAGCGACCCTTGAGGGGTCCGCTCTCTGCTCTAGGCTCTCTCTCCTCTCAGTCGAAGGGAGTTGGGTTTTGGAGCCTCTTGGCTCTGGGCTGACCACTGCAGAAGCAGCCAGCCGGCTCGGGTCCTGGAGATCCTGTATGGATCTGGAGGAGGAACTGAAGACTAGTGCTGCTCTATCTCTTGATCTGCCCTCCGGATCTGACTCTCTGCTTCCGGGTTCTGGAGTTCGCATCGCGGTGACTCCTTCCAGTGTGGAGAGTCAACCCAACCTCTCTGACTCCGAGGAGCCAGAGGGGGGAGCCAGTGCATCAAAAACAGAGAGCAGCTACTACTCCATAGTAGTAGTAGGCCCGATATAAGAATGATAATTAATGCCAAGCAGGCAAAGAAGGAGCGGTTCTGATGGGCCACAGAGGGAGGTATCAAAGGACATGAGGTTGTTAGGGCAGTTAGCCCCCAGTATTTGATTGTAATGGGGGGGCTCATATTACTGTGGGGCCCCCCCTAGCCAATATTGTCCCAAGTTTCCAGTCCCCTCTGCTCAGCGAGCTGTCACAGGGCAACAAAAATCTGATGTTTTCCCTCTGACAGAATGTTAGTGGAAACTACTGCCAAATGTGTCTCCATGGGTTCTGTCCACCATAGAAGAAGGTTAGCGGGTCCAGTTCAGAGCTTGACCCCCCCGGTTCAGAGGTGTGCTCACCACAGTAGTTAGTGCAGAAATTAAGATCCCTCTTGGACAAAGGGGCCATAAAACATGTACCCCTTCCTATGAGGGAGGGAGGTTTTTACAGATGTTTTTTCCTGGCCCTCAAAAAAGATGGGAGTATACGACTTTTCTAGGGATTATATGGGATTCCACTATGGTGAGGGCATATCTATCCCCAACACACATAGGGTCAATCCTATCAACATTGAGCAAGATAAATCTGGGTCTAGGCATCCCCTCCAGTCTCTACGAGAGACTGTTGGGGCTTATGGCAGCGGCAGCCAATGTCATACCATTGGGCCTATTGCACATGAAACCATTTCCGTGGTGGCTGAAAAGTCGGGGGTTTCATCCGAGGACAAAACCCCTAAGAACAATCAGTGTCATGTGGTGATGCCTACATGCTATGCGAATTTGGAGGTGTCCCCAGTTTCTAGCATCGAGTCACACTCTAAGGGCATCTCCTTATTGCAAGATAGTAATGACAGATGCCTCCCTCACAGGCGCAACTACTACTTCTCTGGGCAGAGGGAACATTTTTGACTGTGCATGCAATGTACATTCTGGGCAACCGGAATGTGGGGGCAGACATCCTGTTAAGGCAGGGGCCGATGCCCGGGGATTGGAGGCTCCATCCACAGGTGGTGGAGTCCATATGGCGGGGGTTCGGCCAAGCGGAGGTGGATGTGTTTGCCTCCGAGGAGACGACACACCATCCACTGTAGTTCGCCCTCACTCCTCCCGCACCATTAGGGCTGGACGCCATGGTACACATGTGGCCGAGGTTACGTCTGTATGCCTTTCCCTCGATTGCTCTGCTCCCACAGTCTCTAGTGAGAGTTCGCCAAGATCGTGCTATGTCTGCTGCTAGTAGCACCAGATAAGCCAGCTTGAATTTGGTTCTCAGAAATAATGTCTCTGCTGGATGGCACTCCCTGGGAGATTCCTGTTCACAGGGATCTATTATCTTAAGCCAGAGGGTTGATTTATCACCCTCAGCCAGAACTATGGAAACTGCGGTCTGTCCCTTGAGGGGCACCAGCTCATAGATTCTGGTCTCTCAACCGAGGTTGTAGAGACCATGTTAAATGCTAGGAACATCATTGTGACCCAATGAACTGCACAATGGCTACAGTCCTGGAGTTCTTACAGGAACATTTCTCAGCAAGGTTGGCTCCTTCTACAGTTAGGGTCTACATGGCCGCCATTTCAGCCAGCCACACCCCTACTGTTAGGTTTTGAATCGATATCCTGGGATGAGCCCCCAGAAAACTGTTAGGTTTTAAAAATATTGAATCTCCGGGTTACAATTCCTGAGAAGAGAGAAAGTAAAAGTACACAAGAAATACGGCACCCTCACCCGGATACACGCACCAAGGCCTTGGGAGAGTTTGCCAAATGACACACAGAGTTCAAATGGCAGAATCTCATTCAAAGAGAAGGCAGCATATATATATATATATATATATATATATATATATATATATATATATATATATATATATATATATATATATATATATATATATCTGGCTTGGCACACAACAGAGACAAGGGGTTATCTATTGATTGGCCAGTTGGAGGGTGTATTTACATAAAACAGGAAGCCTATTGATGTAAGACAGGAACAACACCATATGGTTTCTAGGAAGTAATAACAGGACAACAGATGTTGTTTGTGGAAGAATTTAAAAGCAAATAGTATTTGGAGAGACTGAGAAATACACAAATGGTGAGGGGCTTCCTCTGTCCACACCTAAGTCAACAGAGAAACAAAGAAGAGAGGTGCCAACACAGGAACAGGACAGGAGGGGAAAGTGTTAATATGGAGACAGAGAGGGAAAAGGTTAATAAGATTAATACTAAGCAGTGTGTTCACATTAAACTCTATCAATCTCCTTTGAGGTTCCAAAAGGAATCTGCATACACTCTTCCCATAACCGGTGAGGAACACCCAGGGATCCATGAGCATACAACAGCTCCCATCACTCACATGCTCCCTCCAGACAGGGTGTGAATCATTGTTTATACTTTCACGGGGACTGTGACATAAGCATGATTATCAAAACCCGCTATTGATTGATCAATAGTTGAACGCATACAGTGTAAGATGTATGGGCCAAAAAAAACAAAGTAATATTAGAATAATTACAATAGGAAGGTTCATGGACATGTACGGAGCTAACCATTACAAAAAGTAAATACAACACTCCCCAAGATTGACCACCATGCTCATCGAGATATAGCTGATGAGTAATAGTTTTCATTTTTTCTACGGCCTCAGAGATGTTACCATGAACATCATCGTTGGGTGGCACATATGTGCAACACTGATCCCCAACCATGGTGCAAACACCCCCTTCCTTAGCAAGGAGTATATCAAGTTCTGTACAGTGGTGAGGCAAATGGCAGTTAGTTCTTGTTTGATTCCTTCGATGGCTAAAGTGGTAGCATTAGCAAATGTGGCTAATCTGTAGTGAGTGATTTCAATCTGATTCCAGGTCTGAGTAATGCCATATTGAGGAAAAAAGGCATCCCAGAACTTAGCTACTTTATATTTTGTCTGATGTTCAGGTGGGGGAAAATTATCCTCATTGTTAAAATTTAGTAACCGCCTGTTTCTGACAAGAGGAGTGGAGAGAATAATAGTAACAGGATTCCTTAAGAGGGTGAGAGCACAAATGCCAGTCCAATTAGTGGGGAGGTAGAAATAGGCCTGAGACCCACATATCCAATACCAATCTGGTGTAAACAGGGATCCTATCCTGCCAGGGTGGAGAAGTGAACATGGTGGGATGCTGCAGGAGCAGCTAGAGGTATATTCTTCTAGAATAACTAAGCATGATGAAGCTGGTAGGGCACCTAAATCTTCCCCCCCTGTACGATGAACGCAGACCGGGTAAGGCTTCTGAGGCTTGCTCACAGTGATATGGGCTAGGGGTGATCCAAAAGTACGAGAACCATTGGTATATGACAATGTCATGTGAAAGAACGAGAACTGATTGGCATTCAAAGAACAATTGTTGAGAAAATGCCTCATTCTCCATCAATAAAGATTAACATGCACCGTTTTGGTGAGAGTATCATTAATTGTGGAACTAAGAGACTGCAAGGAAAAGGGGTTGTCTACCGAGAATGGCAGTAAGGTACATATATAGCGGTGGGTTGAGATGTTATGCTGGCGAGAGGTGAGGTTAGCATATTGCCAAAAGGTGTTATGTGAATACATGTGAAGCCCTGTGATTAGTGTGGGAGCCAGGAGATATAGAGCCATAGGTACTATCAAGGTTGTATAATAAAGGAGTGGTTTCATTGGGAGAATCGACTTGTTCCCAAGGCTAATACAAAAAAAATCTATATGTGTATGTGTTAAGGTGTGATGAGAAGAGGCCCCCTAAGGGCTGCTTGATAGTGAATTTTCTCATGTCTCGAGTGACCTTGTTCTAGTTGGGCACCGTTTCAGTCTACAGGCGTGAATCCACTGGGGTTGAGAGTCAGTGAGTATGGCCATGCGAGTGATGGCTATCACCATTGTAGGAGGTCCAAAGGCAGCTTCTCCAACTTTCCTGGGGTTGAGGCTCTTCACCAATACTGTATCACTTGGGAGAAAGGGGTGAGTAGGTTTCTCTGCAGGTAAAGGGAGAGAAGCAGAGACATTACCGTGCACACTGTTCAATTTTTCAATTAAGGCTTGTGTATAATCGCCGATAATCACGTCCAGGTCTCCTGTAAAAGAAACACGAGGGTTACCTTTAGTCCACGGGGTTGGAAATGGTCTGCCCATTATGATTTCAAAAGGAGATAATTGAGACTTTGTATGTGGTGTCATTAGAATCTCACAGAGAACAGCGGGGAGCAAGTCTACCCAATTTCTACCTGTTTCCATCATTGCTTTTGTTAGAGTTTCCTTTCGTTCTCCGAGTCGCTCGCTAGGCGAGCGGTGGACTTGAACACTTCCGCATTCCACTGCGCGCTTTCCAGCGCTATTCAAAAACTTTCCGATGGACATTTCATTCATAAAGACTCTCGTGTTGTTTACCTCTGCCATGTGCTTTTTGTTTTTGTTCACGTCATGTCTCCGCCTCCTGTGTTTCCCCATGTGCTCATGTTTTGGTTTGTGTCATGTCTCCGCCTCCTTAATTCTCATTGGTTTGTGTTATTTAATGTGATTATCGATTCCAGGTGTGCTTGATTTGGTGTATGATTGGTGTGTGTTTAAATACGTCACTCCATTTCCGCTTCGGCGCGGAGTATTTAGTTTATCTTAGTTTAGCGTTTGTTTAGTTTATCTTTGTTTAGTTTATCTATGTTTATCATAGTATTGTTAATCATAGTTTAGTTTATCTTAGTAGTTTAGCGTTTGTTTAGTTAATCATAGTTAATCATAGTTAATCATAGTTTAGTTTAGCGTTTGTTTAGTTTATCATAGTTAATCATAGTTAATCATAGTTAGTCATAGTTAGTATTAGTTTGTCATAGTTAATCATAGTATTTGTTTATCATAGTATTGTTAATCACACTGAATTTTTCGTTCTTCCCTTCGATTCAGTGTCCTTTGAACAATGGACTTTGATTACTATCCCGGAGGCATATGATGGCTTCTCCATGTGGCCTCAATGTTTTTTATGGAAGGCCCAAATGTATTTTCTAAGTGTAAAGGATCCCTTGCCCACCGAAGAACAGTGGTTAAGGTTCCTCCTGTCCCGCCTGGTCAGTTCTGCCCATCAGTGGGCAGAGCTTCACCTTGCCAGTGGGTCCACCAGGATCTCTTCAGTTTCCAACTTTGTGAATCTACTGGTTCAGGTATTTGGCAGCCCAGAATTCATGCCCGACCTCAGGACATTCTTGGGGAAGGACCGTCTGGGTCATCGGTCCAGCTAGTCATTCCTGGAGTATTACGAGAGGAGGCAGGCTAATATGGCGGCCTGCACCTCTCAACCCTGGACCCAGGAATGCGCTACCAAGGGCTGCACCCGGCAGGCCAGTCTACAGTGCCCCACCTGTAAAAATCAGGGAACTAGGAGCTATTACTTCTGCTCCCAGGACTGCTTTAAGGGCAGCTGGTGAGCACACAAATGGCTCCAAAGGTGGGCAACCCCAAAGCTCCAGCCAGAGGCCCAGCAGGAGGTCTCCACAGCGGAGCTGCCCCTGGAGGTTAACGTGGTGACCTCCAGCCCCGAGCTCCAGCCGGAGGCCCAGCAGGAGGTCTCCACAGCCTCCACAGCGGAGCTGCCCCTGGAGGTTAACGTGGCAACCTCCAGCCCCGAGCTCCAGCCGGAGGCCCAGCAGGAGGTCTCCACAGCGGAGCTGCCACTGGAGGTTAACGTGGCGACCTCCAGCCCCGAGCTCCAGCCGGAGGCCCAGCAGGAGGTCTGCACAGTGGAGCTGCCACTGGAGGTTAACGTCCAGCCCCGAGCTCCAGCCCCGAGCTCCAGCCGGAGGCCCAGCAGGAGGTCTCCACAGCGGAGCTGCCACTGGAGGTTAACGTGGTGACCTCCAGCCCCGAGCTCCAGCCGGAGGACCAGCAGGAGGTCTCCACAGCGGAGCTGCCACTGGAGGTTAACGTCCAGCCCCGAGCTCCAGCCCCGAGCTCCAGCCGGAGGCCCAGCAGGAGGTCTCCACAGCAGAGCTGCCCCTGGAGGTTAATGTGGTGACCTCCAGCCCCGAGCTCCAGCCAGAGGCCCAGCAGAAGGTCTCCACAGCGGAGCTGCTCAAGGAGGTTAACGTGGTGACCTCCAGCCCCGAGCTCCAGCAGGAGACCCAGCAGGAAGTCTCCTCCACGGAGCTACACCTGGAGGTAAACGTGGCAACCTCCAGCCCCGAGCTCCAGCCGGAGACCCAGCAGAAGGTCTCCACAGCGGAGCTGCTCAAGGAGGTTAACGTGGCGACCTCCAGCCCTGAGCTCCAGCAGGAGGCCCAGCAGGTAGTCTCCTCAAGGGAGCTGCTCAAGGAGGTTAACAAGACGACCTCCAGCCCCGAGAAGCAGCCACCAGAGGTTCGAGAAGAAACCTCCAGTCATGCCCTGTCCATGTCTGAGGTCCATGGGATGACCTCTTCTAATTCTAATCCATGTCCAAGTCCATGTCCTGATTTTTGCCCTATTCCAAGGCCAATCTCTGAGCCAGTTCTCAGGCAGGTTCCCTGTCAGGTTCCCAGTCCTGTTCCCAGTCCGGCTCCTGTTCCCAGTTCCAGTCTAGTTCCTCGTCCAGTTCCTAGTTCAGTTCCATGTCCAAGTCCAAGTTCTGACCCTGTTCCTAGCCCAGTTCCTAGTTCAGTTACAAGTCCAGTTTCTGATTTTGTAGCTAGCTATATAGGTTTAATTTATGCATGGGTGTTTACTCTCCTTCTCAGTTCGGAGGCTGATTTGATTCCCAGTTCCACTTCCAACCCAGCACACTCCTCTGTCTCCTCCTCTGTCTCCAGCCCTGTCTCCATCCCTGTCTCCGATTTAATTTCCAATGCTGTTTCCAACCAAGTTTTTGATTTTGTCTATAGTTTTCGGTCTAACCGAGTTCTCTGTTCTGTTTCCAAGTCTGTCTTGAAGTCTGTTTCCAAGTCTCTCTCAAAGTCTGTTTCCAAGTCTCTCTCGAAGTCTGTTTCCAAGTCTCTCTTGAATTCTGTTTCCAAGTCTGTCTCGAAGTCTGTTTCCAGGTCTGTCTCAAAGTCTGTCTCGAAGTGTGTTTCCAAGTCCTTCTCGAAGTCTGTTTCCAAGTCCATCTCGAAGTCTGTTACCAAGTCCATCTCGAAGTCTGTTACCAAGTCCGTCTCGAAGTCTGCCTCAAAGTCTGTCTCGAAGTGTGTTTCCAAGTCTCTCTCGAAGTCTGTTTCCAAGTCTCTCTCAAAGTCTGTTTCCAAGTCTGTCTCTGATCCAGGTGCCAGAGCTGTTCCTGATCCGGGTGCCAGAGCTGTTTCTGATCCGGGTGCCAAAGCTGATCAGGTGCGAGAGCTGATTCCGATCCTGGTTCCAGAGCTGACTCTGATCCTGCTTCCAGGTCAAGCTTCAGGTCAAGCCCCAAGTCAAGCACCAGGTCAAGCATCACTCCGAGCTCCAAGTCAAGCACCAGGTCAAGCATCACTCCGAGCTCCAAGTCAAGCATCACTCCGAGCTCCAAGTCAAGCACCAGGTCAAGCATCACTCCGAGCTCCAAGTCAAGCACCAGGTCAAGCATCACTCCGAGCTCCAAGTCAAGCACCAGGTCAAGCATCACTCCGAGCTCCAAGTCAAGCACCAGGTCAAGCATCACTCCGAGCTCCAAGTCAAGCACCAGGTCAAGCATCACTCCGAGCTCCAAGTCAAGCATCAGGTCAAGCCTCACTCCGAGCTCCAAGTCAAGCACCAGGTCAAGCATCACTCCAAGTTCTCGGCCAAGTTCTCGACCAAGTTCTCGACCAAGGCCGAAGGGACAGCCCGACATGCTCTGGCCTCAGGACACTGGACATCGCCAGCCTCAGGTCCTGGGGGGCAGATGTTATGATCCTGCCCAGGGGCCCGGGTCCGCCAGAACGGTCAGAACTTTCGGCGCTTCGGGAGAAGCGCCTTTGGGGGGGGCTCTGTTAGAGTTTCCTGTCATTCTCCGAGTCGCTCGCTAGGCGAGCGGTGGACTTGAACACTTCCGCATTCCACTGCGCGCTTTTCAGCGCTATTCAAAAACTCTCCGATGGACATTTCATTCATAAAGACTCTCGTGTTGTTTACCTCTGCCATGTGCTTTTTGTTTTCGTTCACGTCATGTCTCCGCCTCCTGTGTTTCCCCATGTGCTCATGTTTTGGTTTGTGTCATGTCTCCGCCTCCTTAATTCTCATTGGTTTGTGTTATTTAATGTGATTATCGATTCCAGGTGTGTTTGATTTGGTGTATGATTGGTATGTGTTTAAATACGCCACTCCGTTTCCGCTTCGGCGCAGAGTATTTAGTTTATCTTAGTTTAGCATTTGTTTAGTTTATCTTTGTTTAGTTTATCTTTGTTTATCATAGTATTGTTAATCATAGTTTAGTTTATCTTAGTAGTTTAGCGTTTGTTTATTTAATCATAGTTAATCATAGTTAATCATAGTTTAGTTTAGCGTTTGTTTAGTTTATCATAGTTAATCATAGTTAATCATAGTTAGTCATAGTTAGTATTAGTTTGTCATAGTTAATCATAGTATTTGTTTATCATAGTATTGTTAATCATAGTTCAGTTTGTTATAGTTTAGTTTCTATGTGTTTAACCGTGCGCTTTGTTCTGGTGATTCCCAGATCACTACTCTTTTTTAGTACAGCCTGGATTATAGTTTGTTTTGTTCGTGGTATGGATTCTTATTTTTGAGAATAAACTCTTCTATATTTACTGACGTCTCCCCAGTGCATGCATCCTGACTCCCTCTTCCGTCCTACATGTCTGTGTTATGTAACAGCTTTAGTAAGTCTGTCTTTAATTGTACGATTTTTCCGTTCAATAATGCTGGAGCTTTGAGGATGGTATGGTATGTGAAAGTTCCAATTGATGCTAAGGTATTTGCAAAGCTTTTGCGTCAATTTTGCTACGAATCGAGTGCCATTATCGCTGTCAATTGATTGCGGGATGCCGTATTGTGGTATTATTTCTTTGGCAAGGATCTCAACAACTGTGCTTGCATTTTCTTTAGAGCACGGGAAAGCTTCAACCCACTTAGAGAACTTGTCAATGATAACCAATAGGCACTTTAAGTTTTGTATGGATGGCATGTGTGTGAAGTCAATCTGCAGGCTCTGAAAGGGTGCGTCAGGTGGAGGAAGTGTGTCATGTTTAGCAGTTTTGCCTTGAACATTGGCTCTGGCACAAATCAAACAGGCATCCAGTAGAAGTTTCATGGTTTTTACAACATTTGAGATACAAAATTGTTCAGTAATACTTCTGATCACCCCCTTTTGTGCGACATGTGAAATACCGTGAAAATGGCGCACAAGGAAAGGAAGAACAGAACATGGAAGGGCCACACGACCATGTGGGCAGCAAATAACACCATCCAACCCGGGCGTACAACCCTCCATGTGACAAAAGGATAAATCAGCCTGTGTACCAGAGGTCTGCAAAAACACAATATCAATATCATAGGGGGTATATGCATGTGAGAAAAATGAAAATACAGTGCCATTATGGATGTGAGGATAGGGTGAGCCCTCTTTGGCTGCCCATTTAGCTACCTCATCCACCAGACAATTGCCCCTAGCAGAATCTGAATCACCAGGGTCATGACCAAGAACTTTTACAACAGCGAGTTGCTTGGGAAGCAGAGAGGCTTCCAAGGGGTCAGAGACTAGTGTAGCATGTGAGATAGGTTTACCATCAGCAGCTTTAAAGCCACGTGCATGCCATATTCTACCAAAATCATGGGCCACGCCAAACGCATATCTAGAATCAGTGTAAAAAGTTACCACCTGGTCACGAAAGAGACGTCATGCTCTCGCAAGGGCTACCAGCTCTGCGGCTTGAGTAGATTTAAAAGAAAATGAATGAGTCTCATGAACAATATTGGGTAGTGAACAGACCGCGTAACCACATAAGGTGTTGTCGTCGTTGGGTTTTGAGCATGAGCCGTCAACATAAATGTGAACCCCACCTTCTAATGGATGCTGAGAGAGATCAGAATGAAGAGAGGAAGTCTCAAAAATGTGCGCAAGACAATCATGTTCTAACCAGGTGTCCGAAGCCTGGTCTGAGCCACAAGAACGAAGTAGTTGGTGTAGTAAGATAGCGGGACTGTTCGGGGCAGTCACAGGTTTAATGGTAAGATGGTGTGTTGTGCAGAGAATGACTTTGAGCTGTCATATGTTGTGTTTGGATGTTATTCAGGATAGTAACAACCTGGTGTGACGTATGTAGAACAAGGGAATGTGAAAGTACTACCTTTTCAGTGTTCGAGACAAGCAGAGCAGAGGCAGCCACGGCCCGCAAACAGGCTGGCATGCCCTGTACCACAGGGTCGAGAGATTTGGAAGAATAGGCTACTGGACGAAAACTCCCACCATGTTCCTGGGCCAGGACCCCCTGCAGCCGTGCTCCCATCCTCAGAAATGTATAGATGAAAAGGTGAGCTATAATCCGGCAGACCAAGAGCTGGAGCAGAGCTCAGAGATTGCTTAAGATAGCAAAAAGAGTTCATCATCTCTTTAGTCCATTCAATGGTGTCAGGCTGTCCTTTGATTCAGCACTGCCTGAGTATCTTTTCATGATGTGAACAGTCAGGTATGTATTGACGACAATAGTTAATGAGTCCAAGGAAACTGAGCATGCCTTGTTGTGTCTTAGGTGGAGAAACGTCCACAATGGCTCTCAGGCGGTCAGAGGAGAGGCGCCATTCACCTTGGCTGATGAGGAATCCCAGATAATGTACCAGAGGCAGGCAGTACTGAAGCTTTGAGAGGGATGCCTTGAATCCACAGTGAGCAAGGTGCGTTAGGAGAGCCATTGAGCCCTGTATGCATATAGAGTTGTCCGCAGCAGAGAGGAGAATATCATTCGCATACTGCAGGAGGGCACAATCATCAGGGAGGACCAGGGAGGAGAGGGCTGTGTGCACGGTGGAAGAGAACACGGCTGGAGAATCAATGAACCCCTGAGGCAGGCAGGTCCATGTGTATTGTTGTTGTTTAAATGTAAATGCGAAGATGGGCTGCGTCTGCTCACTCACAGGGACACTGAAAAAAGCACTGCATAGATCAACAACAGTGAAGTAGGCATGATTATGAGGAATAGAGGACAGTACCGAACATATGTCAGGCGCTAACGGGCTAATAGGTATCACCAGATCATTAATATGCCTAAGATCTTGTGTGAAACGCCATCCCTTACCGTTAGGTTTTCTCACTGGATTGACAGGAGTATTGTAAGGGGATAAAGTTGGAACGAGGACACCCTGTGATAAAAGAGAACGAATAACCTCACCCATACCCTCTTCCTTCTCGGGAGAGAATGGGTATTGTTTACAGTACACAGGTGTAGATGAGCGCAATTTAGTGATGTAGGGGGCCACCTGTATATGTCCCACCTCATTGGCATGTGTCGCCCACAGCGTGCGCGGGATGTCGACAAGGGCAACAGGAATTACCAAGTCGTCCTGTGTCTCTAGCTCAGGAGAAACAATGGAGGAAAACTATAAATTGGATGGGGTGCACAGAATGAAATGGCCCTGCTCAAAAGAGAGAGAACAACACAGTTTAGACAAAACATCGCGGCCTAAAAGATTAAATGGTGAAGAAGGAATGACAACAAATTTATGGTAAAACATAATATCGGGATCGTCAGGGCTGGTGACTTGGAGAGGGAATGTCTTATGACAGGTAACAGGAACCCCATCTATTCCCACAGAGTTAATGCTAGCGCCCGACACAGGCCCACAATACTGTTTCCCAAACAAGGTGCATGTAGCCCCAGTATCTACCATAAAGGGGTACACCCTATTGGCAACACACAAATGGATGATAGGGAGTGAATGTGGGTTGCTAGACAAAATAAAAGAAAGTATGGAGGGGTTTTCTGAACTCTGTGGGCAGCCCTATGGTTGTTTGAAAGACCACTGGGAAGGGTAGTTCCCATTTGGGACAGTATTCTGAGACTGCTGAGTTTGTTGGATTTTAGGAGTGGAAACCAGTCCACTAGATGTGGGGCGAGATTGGAGATCAAGTTGTTTTTTACGGCATTCCCTTTCCCAATGTCCTGAAATGTTACAATAACGGCAGTTCCCTACTCATCTGTTATAGCATTTACGTGAGGGTCGAAATGGGACATCGTGAATGTTAGACGCCATTATTTGTTTGGCCTTAGGTTTGATAGGAGGCTCAAAGGCCAAGGCAGATTCCAATTCCCTAACGCAAGTGGCAAAATGATGTGCATTCATTCCCTGCAGATTATGTGTAGTTATTCTGATGGGTTGAGCACATTCGGGGTGCATGTTGTTCAAACACGTGTTTATGAATAGGATGGTATGGTCTCCTCCTAGAGGCAAATGTGAATTATTCTCCCATTCTTTCTGGAAGCAAATTAGGAAAGAGCTAGGAGATTCATGTACCTGCTGTTTAGTGTTTGCTGCGTGTGAGAGATTCTGTTTCCCTTGTGATCTTTGCTGCAAGAAGGTGCGCAGTTCATTATAAAAGTTATTAAGATGTTGAGGGTTACTCCAAGCATACTCATATGGGTCTGCTTGTGTACCTCTACCCTGGATCTCATCGTGAGCCAAGCCAAGTGTTGGAATGTCTACAAGTAGAAGTTCCTCTGTAGTGTCATGGCCAAGGATTTTCAATAAAATACAACAAAAATTGGGACCAGTTAATTGAGCTTATCTAGTTTAATGTTTAAGGGAGTCTACAAAGTGACCAGGTTTATCTGGTGAAGGCAAAGCGTCACAGATGGATTTTATTTCAGCAACACTGGGTGGCTTCAGTGTGAAACGGTTACCAACCTGCACGAAGGGCGTGGCAACGTTTGACTCAGCATGAGCATCATAGTTATGAAAGTTAGAGGGCGTGACGGTAGTGGAGTCAGCTGTACTTTCTGAATAGTGGTTAGTTTGAGCGCTATCGAGCAGACGTCGCACTTCCGGATTTAGTTTAAATATTGGAGTTGCGTCGGATGGCCGTTATATCGACGAGTTATAGGACGGCGGTGCTGTTGGTGTTGGAACTGAGGGGCATGCCAATATAATTTTACTTTTAGAATTTCTCACCTTGAGCCATGCAGAATTTTTATAGTTCGATTTGCCTTTGTTCTTACAATCAAGCTGCTTGTCCCAATTAGGTTTCTGGTCCAGCCATTTATTTAGTGCGCACGTCATGTAATCATAATCCCACTGAGAGTCCCTATACTGTTCATTTACTAATAGTGTAGCTGTATTTAAATCATCCTCATTAAAGGATCCCTCTCTAGGATAAGGACGCCACTGAACAGAACGTGTAGTCCATCCTGCCAAATTGTCAACAAAAGGTTGTACAAAGATGCCAAATCCCCGATTGTACATCCAATCATTAGGGGTTATCACTGACTTGGACTGACCACTTCCACCCATGTCTTAATGATTTACACAGAGAGAGAGAGAATAAAATAAAATAAGAATAAAAATAGTGCGCGCGACCGAGACTTTGAACGATAGGGTTATACCATCTATATTTATAATATTGCCGATAGAAGCACTAATCAGCTGTCGGGACCAGTTATTTATTTATAATATTGCTGAGAGGAACTCTACTCAGCGGTCGGAACCAGTTATTTATAATAATGCCGATAGGAACACTAATCGGCAGTCGGAACCAGTTTGCCAAATGACACACAGAGTTCAAATGGCAGAATCTCTCTTTATTCAAAGAAAAGGCAGCATATACAGGTGCATCTCAATAAATTAGAATGTCGTGGAAAAGTTCATTTATTTCAGTAATTCAACTCAAATTGTGAAACTCGTGTATTAAATAAATTCAATGCACACAGACTGAAGTAGTTTAAGTCTTTGGTTCTTTTAATTGTGATGATTTTGGCTCACATTTAACAAAAACCCACCAATTCACTATCTCAACAAATTAGAATACTTCATAAGACCAATAAAAAAAAAAACATTTTTAGTGAATTGTTGGCCTTCTGGAAAGTATGTTCATTTGCTGTCCATGTACTCAATACTTGGTAGGAGCCCCTTTTGCTTTAATTACTGCCTCAATTCGGCATGGCATGGAGGTGATCAGTTTGTAGCACTGCTGAGGTGGTATGGAAGCCCAGGTTTCTTTGACAGTGGCCTTCAGCTCATCTGCATTTTTTGGTCTCTTGTTTCTCATTTTCCTCTTGACAATACCCCATAGATTCTCTATGGGGTTCAGGTGTGGTGAGTTTGCTGGCCAGTCAAGCATACCAACACCATGGTCATTTAATCAACTTTTGGTGCTTTTGGCAGTGTGGGCAGGTGCCAAATCCTGCTGGAAAATGAAATCAGCATCTTCAAAAAGCTGGTCAGCAGAAGGAAGCATGAAGTGCTCCAAAATTTCTTGGTAAACGGGTGCAGTGACTTTGGTTTTCAAAAAACACAATGGACCAACACCAGCAGATGACATTGCACCCCAAATCATCACAGACTGTGGAAACTTAACACTGGACTTCAAGCAACTTGGGCTATGAGCTTCTCCACCCTTCCTCCAGACTCTAGGACCTTGGTTTCCAAATGAAATACAAAACTTGCTCTCATCTGAAAAGAGGACTTTGGACCACTGGGCAACAGTCCAGTTCTTCTTCTCCTTAGCCCAGGTAAGATGCCTCTGACGTTGTCTGTGGTTCAGGAGTGGCTTAACAAGAGGAATATGACAACTGTAGCCAAATTCCTTTGCACGTCTGTGTGTGGTGGCTCTTGATGCCCTTCTTGATGAGCTCAACCTCAGTCCATTCCTTGTGAAGTTCACTCAAATTCTTGAATCGATTTTGCTTGACAATCCTCATAAGGCTGTGGTTCTCTCGGTTGGTTGTGCATCTTTTTCTTCCACACTTTTTCCTTCCACTCAACTTTCTGTTAACATGCTTGGATACAGCACTCTGTGAACAGCCAGCTTCTTTGGCAATGAATATTTGTGGCTTACCTAGTGAACCAAACTGAGAGACCATTCTGAAGGCTCAGGAAACCTTTGCAGGTGTTTTGAGTTGATTAGCTGATTGGCATGTCACCATATTCTAATTTGTTGAGATAGTGAATTGGTGGGTTTTTGTTAAATGTGAGCCAAAATCATCACAATTAAAAGAACCAAAGACTTAAACTACTTCAGTCTGTGTGCATTGAATTTATATAATACACGAGTTGCACAATTTGAGTTGAATTACTGAAATAAATTAACTTTTCCACGACATTCTAATTTATTGAGATGCACCTGTATATCTGGCTTGGCACACAACAAAGACAAGGGGTTATCTATTGATTGGTCAGTTGGAGGGTGTATTTGCATAAAACAGGAAGCCTATTGATGTAAGACAGGAACAACACCATATGGTTTCTAGGAAGTAATAACAGGACAACAGATGTTGTTTGTGGAAGAATGTAAAAGCAAATAGTATTTGGAGAGACAGAGGAGTACACAAATGGTGAGGGGCTTCCTCCATCCACACCTAAGTCAACAGAGAAACAAAGAAGAGAGGTGCCAACACAAGAACAGAGAAAGGAGGGGGTGTTCACAGAGAGGACAGGAGGGGAAAGTGTTAATATGGAGACAGAGAGGGCAAAAGGTTAATAAGATTAATACTAAGCAGAGTGTTCACATTAAACTCTATCGCCTACTGATGGAGCCTCTGTGACAGGCCATACCCTCAGTATGCTCACGCAACATTGAGTTCACTTAGAAATTGAATGTCTGTGTTACACATTTAACCCTGTTCCCTGAGAAGGGAACGAGCCGTTGCGTAGCTTTGTCATACTGGGAATGACAGGCTTTTTCGTGCCTGTGAATTGCGTCTTTTCTTCAGATAATAGAGGTTGACGGAGTGGTTCACAGGTGCTGTTTTTATACCACATGACGCACTTAATCGCCACGTCACCTGACCATGGCAGGCCTATAAATAGGAGTGATTTTACACAGATTTCAGATACTGGTTGGAAAGGTGCTTTCCACAGCGTGAAGCTCACGCAACATCTTGTTCCCTTCTCAGGGAACAGGGTTACATGCGTAACCCAGACGTTTTCTTTGATGGCAAATCCGCACTGTAAAAAATGTCTATGGTTTTAACGGCAAAAGAATGTAAAATAGCGAAGGTAAAAAAAAACTGTAAATTATAAAACATGAAATTACCCTTTAATTAGCGGTTGACACTTTTTGCGTTATTGTTTTGTAAAAAAAAAAAAAAAAAAAAAAAGCATTATTTTACCAGAAAAAAACAGAAAACCCTTAAAGGAAGGGTAAAGTACACAAATAAGACTAAACAGTAAATCACTGTATTTTCTACAGATGCATGCTATTAGAAATGTGATTTTTTTTCTTGTATTGTTTACAATAAATCACAATTATATGGTCAATAAGAATATGAATGTACTTCTATGGGAATAAACCATTTTAGGCCCGATCTCTCCCATTAATTAGATTACATGATTATTTACATTACAATGACTGTTAAGTGTCTCATGAAGATTCACAGAGAACTTAAATTAAAGAGTGTTCATCATTATAAGTAATGATTTGTTTACTTCAAAAAGATCTTGCCTCATTACAAATAGACTGCATCGCAACAAAGTTGAAAATGGCATGAGGGGCATTGGCCCCAGCTGAAATCTGATTGGTCCCTGAATTGCCCCTGTCCTGTCAATCATTGCTGATCTAAGTCAGAGCACTCCATTGGCTGAGACTGTTCATTTGAAATTCAACCCGCGTAACCGTTTCTTTCTACCGTAGTGCATTTTCATCATCCTTGTCCACTTAAGCTTCAGTGGTAAGTACCTATTCAACACTTTAACTAATGTCTCAAAGGAATTTAGTGTGGATGTCACTTAATTTCTCTTAGTATAACATTAGGAAGCTAGTTAGCTACAACACACTAGTTAGTTTATTAGCTAGTTACCTAGGTTAAGCAATGTTGGATGGTAGCTAGCTAGCTGGCTAATTTGTTAGGTTTCACACATTAGTTCACAGTTGCACAGTTCAGGGAAGTAAAATATAGTGGCTGACACATAAAACCTATAATGTTTGGTCATGCCACACAGCCACAGTCATTAATTGTTGTAAATAAAACTAATCCTGCGTCCCGTATAAGTGCACAGAGACTTTGACACAGAGTTCTGACTTCAATGGAATGCAGCATAACGTTAATCAGTGAAGGTAATTTTTAAAATTACCGTCTTTGTGTTAACTACAATGTTTGGTAGCGCTATAAAACATGAAGGATGAGAAAGGATGAAAGACATTCTGTGGTTTCTGACTAAAAAGAAGCCTAGCCTGCCTGTCGCTGACAGTGACAGCAGTCAGTGTGAGAATGAGGGTGTTACGACACGTGGTGTGTAGTAGAATGAGGGAGTCAGGATGCAAGCGCAGGGGAAACGTCAGTTTAATAGAAACAGGAGTTCAAAATTAAGGGAACACAAAAAACACCATCAAACATAAATCCACAAACAAAGGAGTAACAATAATCCAAAATAATAATGTAGTTAGCTGAGGAGGCAGTAATCCAAAAAGGTAAAAGTACTCCAAATGAGAATGTACTTAGCCGAAGAGTCAGTAATCCAAAAAAGAAACACAGTAATCCACAACGGGTAGTAAATCCAGAAAACACAGGGAAATGAACGCGCAAAGCTAGGAGGTGGTCTGGAAACAACTAATTACGAGCTACGGAAATAAACGCGCAAGGCTAGGAGGTGGTCTGGAAACCACGAATTACGATCTTCGGAAATAAATGTGCAAGGTTAAACACAGCTAATCTAAACTAATACTCCACTCCGCAGCGGAAACGGAGCAGCGTATTTAAACACACATAAATCACATGTCCAAATCAATGACAGCTGAAACTCATAATCATACAATAAACAAGAACCAATGAAAAAATGGGGCAGAGACATGACACAAACCAAAACATATGCGCACATGGGGAAACACAGGAGGCGGAGACATGACGTGAACAAAAACATGGGAACACATGGCAGAGGTAAACAAAACGTGAGTTCATGAATGAAACGTCCATCGGAGAGTTTTTGAATAGCGCTGGAATGCGCTCAGTGGAATGCGGAAGTATGCCACTCGCTACTCTTTGCAGCATAGCGAGAGCTGGAGGAGACAAGACCTAACAGAGCCCCCCCCCCAAAGCTCCCGAAGCGCCGCAAGTTCCATCCACTTTGGTGGACCTGGGCCCCTGGGCAGGATCCTAACCTCTGCCCTCCAGGACCTGAGGCTGGTTATGTCCAGTGTCCCGTAACCAGAGCAGAGCGTGTTGGGTTTTCCTTTAGAACTTGGACGAGAACTTGGACGAGAACTTGGACGAGAACTGGGACGAGAACTGGGACTGGTGCTTGAACCGATGCCTGGTCTGGATCTCGGAGCTGCGCGTGACTTGGTGCTTGACCTGAAGCTTGACCTGGAACCAGGATCAGAGTCAGCTCTGGAACCAGGATCAGAGTCAGCTCTGGAACCAGGATCAGAGTCAGCTCTGGAACCAGGATCAGAGTCAGCTCTGGCACCTGGATCAGGGACAGACTTGGAAATAGACTTCGAGAAAGACTTGGAAACAGACTTCGAGAAAGACTTGGAAACAGACTTTGAAACTGGACAGAGAACTAGGTTAGACCCAAAACCATAGACAAAATCAAAAACTTGGTTGGAAACAGCGTTGGAAATTAAATTGGAGACAGGGCTGGAGACAGGGCTGGAGACAGAGGAGGAGACAGAGGAGGAGACAGAAGAGTGAGCTGGGTTGGAAACGGAGCTGGAACCGGAGCTGGGAGTTAAATCAGACTCTGAACTGAGAAGGAGAGCAAAAACATATCCAGAAATTAAACCAATGTAGCTAGCAACTAAATCAGGAACTGGACTAGGAACAGGGTCGGAACCTGGACTTGGACATGGAACTGAACTAGGAACTGGACTAGGAACAGGGTCGGAACCTGGACATGAACATGGAACTGAACTAGGAACTGGACTAGGAACAGGGTCGGAACCTGGACTTGGACATGGAACTGGACGAGGAACTGGACTGGAACTGGGAATGGGAGCAGGACTTGGAACTGGATCAGAAATTGGCCTTGGAATAGGGCAAAAATCTGGACATGGACTTGGACTAGAGCAGGAACCTGGTCATGGACTGGGACATGGACTAGGACTCAGACAGGAACCTGAACATGGACTCAATTTTGCGCTAAAACATGGGCTAGGACTTGGAACGGAGGTCATCCCTTGGACCTCAGACATGGACTGGGCTTGAGAAGAGGTCATCCCATGGACCTCAGACATGGACTGGGCTTGAGAAGAGGCCATCCTGTTGGCCTCTGACATGGACTGGGCTTGAGTAGAGGCCATCCTGTGGGCCTCTGACATGAACTTAGTTTTGGAGGAGGTCATCCCGTGGACCTCTGACATGGACAGGGCAGGAGTGAAGGTTTCTTCTCGAACCTCTGATGAGAACATGGCTTGGGCGGCGGTCTCCTCGTGGACCTCCGGTATAAGCAGGCCAGGAGAGGAGGTTTCCTCTTGAATCTCTGGCTGCAGCTCGGGGCTGGAGGTCGCCATGTTAACCTCCATGAGCAGCTCTGCTGTGGAGACCTCCTGCTGGGCCTCCGGCTGGAGCGTGGAACTGGAGGTCACCATGTTAACCTCCATGGGCAACTCCGCTGTGGAGACCTCCTGCTGGGCCTCCTGCTGGAGCTCGGGGCTGGAGGTCGCCATGTTAACCTCCAGTGGTAGCCCCGTGGAGGAGACTTCCTGCTGGGTCTCCGGCTGGAGCTCGGGGCTGGAGGTCGCCATGTTAACCTCCAGGTGTAGCTCCCTTGAGGAGACCTCCTGCTGGGCCTCCTGCTGGAGCTCGGGGCTGGAGGTCGCCATGTTAACCTCCAGTTGTAGCTCCATGGAGGAGACTTCCTGCTGGGTCTCTGGCTGGAGCTCTGAGGGTGCCCTCCTGTGGAGCTGCTTATGCACCTGCCAGCTGCCCTTGAAACAGCCTTGGGAGCAGAAGTGCTGCCCCTTACTCCCTGGTTCCTGCAGGTGGGACACTGCAGGATGGCTGGTCGGTGCATCCCTCGGTGGCACACTCCTGGGTTAGGGGATGAGAGGTGTAGGCCACCACATTAGCCCGCTTACTCTCTCATAGTACTCCAGGAACGTTTGACTAGGTCGGTCACCCAGACGATCATTCCCCAAAAAGGTTCTGAGGTCGTGTTGGAAGTCTGGGCTTCCGAACACCTGGACCAGTAGATCCACAAAGCCCGAAACTGTTCTGAGCTGCGTGGACCTACTGGCAAGGTGAAGCTCCACCCATTGGCGAGCGGAGCCGACCAGACGAGAGAGGAGGAACCCCAACCACTCTTCTTCCTCGGGTTTGGGGTCCTCCAAACTCAAAAAATAAAATTGGGCCTGCAAAACGTAGCATTGTGGCCAAGTAGAACAGCCGTCATACTCGTCTGGGGGATGAAGGAAAGTCCACTGGGGAAAAAACATAGAGTTAATTGTAGGCATTTTAAGTGTGGCGTGGCATGGTGTGGCGTGCCCTCGCTTTCCCCGCTGCATCCATTTTTTGGCGGAGTATTCTGTTACGACATGTGGTGTGTAGTAGAATGAGGGAGTCAGGATGCAAGCGCAGGGGAAACATTAGTTTAATAGAAACAGGAAGTTCAAAATTAAGGGAACACAAAAAACACCATTAAACATAAATCCACGAACAAAGGAGTAACAATAATCCAAAATAATAATGTAGTTAGCCGAGGAGGCAGTAATCCAAAAAGGTAAAAGTAATCCAAATGAGAATGTACTTAGCCGAAGAGTCAGTAATCCAAAAAAGAAACACAGTAATCCACAACGGGTAGTAAATCCAGAAAACACAGGGAAATAAACGCGCAAGGTTAAACACAGCTAATCTAAACTAATACTCCACTCCGAAGCGGAAACGGAGCGGCATATTTAAACACACATAAATCACATGTCCAAATCAATGACAGCTGAAACTCATAATCATACAATAAACAAGAACCAATGAAAAAACGGGGCAGAGACATGACACAAACCAATACATATGCGCACATGGGGAAACACAGGAGGTGGAGACATGACGTGAACAAAAACATGGGAACACATGGCAGAGGTAAACAAAACGTGAGTTCATGAATGAAACGTCCATCAGAGAGTTTTTGAATAGCGCTGGAATGCGCTCAGTGGAATGCGGAAGTATGCCACTCGCTACTCTTTGCAGCGTAGCGAGAGCTGGAGGAGACGAAACCTAACAGAGGGAGAGAATGAGGGAGAGTCAAGCTGCCAGCAGTGGCAGAGAGCAGTGCTGCTCCCAGCCCTTTTTTTTTTAACAGGTTAGCAAAACTGCAGGATAAGGACAACAGGTGAAAATAACTGTATATTCTGTATGTGACACTTAGGTTTGCAATTTAAAACACTGATGGGTGAGATATGAAAAGAAAATATTTCTTGTCATTAATTCTTGTCCGCTATAGTGATTAGGTCTAATGGCTTTTTATGCTGTGCAGTGCATTTTCATGTCTACCAGAGCTCTCAATATATGTTTCCAGTGTTCAGGCTTTTCTTTAAAAATTTCACCCATGAACAGCTATCAAACATTTTGTGTTTCACCCTGGTGTTATTCAATTCAATTCAATTTTATTTGTATAGCGCTTTTAACAATGGTCATTGTCCCAAAGCAGCTTTTCAGAAATATATAAACTCAGGATATAGATTTTAAATGTACTAGTTTATCCCCAGTGAGCAAGCCAGAGGCGACGGTGGCAATATAATATGATGAGGCTTAAATCCTGACTGATACATTTCATGAATGTTATTCCTATATACAGGTGCATCTCAATAAATTAGAATGTCGTGAAAAAGTTCATTTATTTCAGTAATTCAACTCAAATTGTGAAACTCGTGTATTAAATAAATTCAATGCCACAGACTGAAGTAGTTTAAGTCTTTGGTTCTTTTAATTGTGATGATTTTGGCTCACATTTAACAAAAACCCACCAATTCACTATCTCAACAAATTAGAATATGGTGACATGCCAATCAGCTAATCAACTCAAAACACCTGCAAAGGTTTCCTGAGCCTTCAAAATGGTCTCTCAGTTTGGTTCACTAGGTAAGCCACAAACATTCATTGCCAAAGAAGCTGGCTGTTCACAGAGTGCTGTATCCAAGCATGTTAACAGAAAGTTGAGTGGAAGGAAAAAGTGTGGAAGAAAAAGATGCACAACCAACCGAGAGAACCGCAGCCTTATGAGGATTGTCAAGCAAAATCGATTCAAGAATTTGAGTGAACTTCACAAGGAATGGACTGAGGCTGGGGTCAAGGCATCAAGAGCCACCACACACAGACGTGTCAAGGAATTTGGCTACAGTTGTCGTATTCCTCTTGTTAAGCCACTCCTGAACCACAGACAATGTCAGAGGCATCTTACCTGGGCTAAGGAGAAGAAGAACTGGACTGTTGCCCAGTGGTCCAAAGTCCTCTTTTCAGATGAGAGCAAGTTTTGTATTTCATTTGGAAACCAAGGTCCTAGAGTCTGGAGGAAGGGTGGAGAAGCTCATAGCCCAAGTTGCTTGAAGTCCAGTGTTAAGTTTCCACAGTCTGTGATGATTTGGTGTGCAATGTCATCTGCTGGTGTTGGTCCATTGTGTTTTTTGAAAACCAAAGTCACTGCATCCATTTACCAAGAAATTTTGGAGCACTTCATGCTTCCTTCTGCTGACCAGCATTTTGAAGATGCTGATTTCATTTTCCAGCAGGATTTGGCACCTGCCCACACTGCCAAAAGCACCAAAAGTTGGTTAAATGACCATGGTGTTGGTGTGCTTGACTGGCCAGCAAACTCACCATACCTGAACCCCATAGAGAATCTATGGGGTATTGTCAAGAGGAAAATGAGAAACAGGAGACCAAAAACTGCAGATGAGCTGAAGGCCACTGTCAAAGAAACCTGGGCTTCCATACCACCTCAGCAGTGCCACAAACTGATCACCTCCATGCCACGCCGAATTGAGGCAGTAATTAAAGCAAAAGGAGCCCCTACCAAGTATTGAGTACATGTACAGTAAATGAACATACTTTCCAGAAGGCCAACAATTCACTAAAAATGTTTTTTTTTATTGGTCTTATGAAGTATTCTAATTTGTTGAGATAGTGAATTGGTGGGTTTTTGTTAAATGTGAGCCAAAATCATCACAATTAAAAGAACCAAAGACTTAAACTACTTCAGTCTGTGTGCACTGAATTTATTTAATACACGAGTTTCACAATTTGAGTTGAATTACTGAAATAAATGAACTTTTCCACGACATTCTAATTTATTGAGATGCACCTGTAGGTACGAGCATAGCTGCTACAACCTTTTCTAAGATCTTGGAGATAAAGGGGAGGTTTGATAACTGCTAGTTTAAAGAATTTAGGTACATAGTCAGTGCTAAGGGAAGAATTATATTAATAAATAAGAATCTAGGATTATTTTTGTTATCTTCAATTAAGGTGGAGAGATAGACTGATCTAGCAGCATTAAGAGATTTCCTGTAGTTCAGGAGGCTATCCTTCCATGCTGTTTGAAATTCTACCAATTTGGTTTGACACCAGTTATGTTCTAATTGTCGAGTGGTCTGTTTTAAGGTGCGTGTGTTATCATTATACCAGGGTGTTAGCTTTTTCTCTCTAATTATTTTTCATTTAAGTGGAGCTACTTTATCTAGTGTGTAGTGGAACATTGACTCAAAGCATTCAGTCGCCTGATCAAGTTCTTTGGGATCAAATGGTGATCGAATCATAGCTGATATCTCTGGGAGGTTATTGATAAAACTCTGTGCAGTAGCTGACGTGAATGTATGTTTGACACGGTAGCGTGGCAAGGTGCATATATTATCATCAATACGCAATTTACACGAGATGAGATAATGATCTGAGATCTGCTTCAGACTGTGGAAATGTGACTATATTTTCCATGTTTAATCCATATGTTAGTATAATGTCAAGAGTGTGACCCCCATTACGAGTGGGTCCTATTACATTCTGATTGACCCCTACTGAATCTAGAATAGACACAACCGCTGTTCTCAGAGGGTCTTCCGGGTTATCCAAATGAATATTAAAGTCACCAACATTTAATGCTTTGTCTAAAGAAACAACCATGTTTGAGATAAAATCTGCAAATTCACCAAGGCCCTGGGGGTCTGTAAATAATAATGAGTGGAATCGACTTGGTAGACTTATTTTTTGTGGCTACATATGTTATACTAGTATGAAGAACTTCAAATGAGTTGAACTTATGGCTAGGTTTTTCTGTGACGCCTAGATTATCATTATAAATGATAAATGATATTTATTATCATTCTGAATGCGTGTAATCTCTGATCCCTCGGACATCATTGTCTTAAAAACCGTCAGAAGTCTGTAATGGATATCCTGACATGGGCTCGGGAATACTTTGGTAAACCTTTGTCAGTCAACACCATTCGCTGCTGCATCCACAGATGCAAGGTAAGGCTTTACTATGCAAAGCAGAAGCCATACATCAACACTGTCCAGAAGTGCTGCTGACTTCTCTGGGCTTGGTCTCATCTGAGATGGCGGGTAGCACAGTGGTATCATGTTTTGTGGTCTGACAAGTCAACATTTCAAATAGTTTTTGGACAAAACAGCCGTCATGTTCTCCGGGCCAAAGAGGAAAAGGACCGTCCAAGCTGTTATCAGGTACAAAAGCCAGCATCTGTAATGGTATGGGAGTGTTTCAGTGCCTATGACATGGGTAACTTGCACATCTGTGAGGGCACCATTAATGCAGAAAGATATGTACACATCTTGGAGCAACATATGCTGCCATCCAGAGCAGGACAACACCAAATCACATTCCGCCTGGATGGTTGCATAAGCAGAGAGTGCGGGTGCTAGCATGGCCTATCTGCAGTCCTGACCTGTCTCCAACTGAGAATGTGTCACGCATTATGAAGCGCAAAATAAGGCAACAAAGGCCCAGTACAGTTGCGCAGATGAAGAAAGGCATAATCAATGAATGGGGGAAAATTCCACTTGCTAAACTTAACCAACTGGTGTCTTCAGTGCCCAAATGCTTAATAAGTGCTATTAAAAGAAAAGGTGATGTTACACAGTGGTAAACAGTTGACTGTCCCAACTTTTTTGAAGTGTGTTGCTGTTATCAGATTTGAAATGAGTGTATATTTTCAAAAATAAATTAAATTCAGCTGTTACTGTGGCCAAACAACTCTATCTTTGATTCGGCTGTCCAGAGCACATTATTCCAAAAGGCCTGGTCTTTGCCTATGTGCTCATTGACAAAATGTAGTCTTACTTTAATGTTCTTTTTAGAGCCATGCAGGTCAAATTTTTGCAATCTCTTTCTGATTGTAGAAGCATGCACTTTGACACCAACAGTTGCAAGATTTAGCAGATCCTGTGATGAAATTTTGGGGTTCTTGGAGACTTCTTTTTGCATCAGAAAGTCTGCTCTTGGGCTGAATTTGCTGGGACGGCCAGTCCTGGTCATGATATACACAAAGGGGCCTTAGTCAGGAATGTTTTTTGCTTGGCCTAAAAAGGACTTGGGATGGAAAGTTAATGTAGACAATACAGAGGGCTAAGCACTGTTCCAACATCATTTTGATGTATAAGACAATGTAATGTTGCAAGAATAAAAACCGTTTAAAAAATAAACTGACTGGACTTGCGCCACAGTTATAAACAACCCATGACCAGGAGGAATTAATTGTGGTGAGAGTTCAGGTTTTTTCCAAAAAGAGAAGGGGTTGTAGGACCTCAGCACAAGCAGCATCATATGACTCACAAATTTAAAAACCGGAAGAAATGAGACCTTTTGCTCCCTCAGGAAGAGTCTAGAGCAAGCCCCCGGGTTCACACATTCCACAATCAGAGCAGTCGGAGCCTACCAGAAGCAATAACTGTGGAAATTAATACATCTTTAAACAACTGCAATCACCTATTTTCTGCCATGTTTTCTTCTATTTTCTTTGCATGTATAACCATTAATTTGCCACTAATTGTTCCATTTATTTAGCATGTATGAGGATAGGAGCACTAGGAGGATCATTGTGTTTTAATATTAGTAGTGTACTTAACAATAGTCAACATATGTCATGTGTGGTATGTGTGCGTTCGTTGAGTGATTTCCTGAAGGATACGAGTAAGGAAATTTGTGTAGAATGTCGTTGTATGTGTGTTTAATATTTCAGGGCAAAATTTAATCCACACATCATTGAAGAGTGTGGAAGCACCCATCTGCAGAGACAATGGGTTGATTAGCATAATAGGTGGAGAATCTGGCTAACACCCCACCCAAAGACAATGTTTGATTGGAGAAAACCTCCTGGGGCTGGACTAGAGAAAAGTTAAAATCCTAGAACACAAAAGGAATTCTCTCTTACACTCTCCTTCTTGGAACGTTTCGCTCTTACTGCTCAGAACTCACAGCTCATCAGAAGGACGGAGTCAGCGGAGGGTCTCCAGAGCCATCAGAGAATTCTCCACAGTCAATGTCGGGGAGATCAGATCACGTTACATCGGGCTGAGCCGCACAAACATGGCCATTGAAAAAGGTAAGCAGATTTGCTTTTAAATAAATGGTTTGTGTGGTTCGCTCCGGGTCAGCCTGAGGCAGAAGGATCTCTCACAGGTTAAAAGAACTAAATTGAACAGAGGGGTTTTGGACCTCAAAAATAAGTATAACTGCATGCATTATATATATATATATACTATTGTTGAGAAGAAGTATTTGGTGAGCAGTGAGCCCACATCCTGCTGTTTTAGTGGATAGGGAGTCAGCTAGACAGAGGTGAGCGAATTGGCACTGAGCCAAAGAAGCATAAGAATACAGAGAATGGGACTTCCAGTTCGAGCAGTGTAGGTAGCGGAGACGTATGTGTGAGCCTCCCGACAACTTCAACTTAAATATCAGTAATTATCATCTATAACAGTTCAGACACACATTAGGGGGCTGTAATACAGCTGCGACGGCAAAATGCCTAACTCTAAAATGAAAACTGATCAAGATCCAAAGACAATTTTATTAAGCAGCAAGTTAGCTAAAATGGCGGCGGCTGCTTTGGACGCTAACAAGGAATTCTCTTTGAGTATGCTGACTACGAAGCTGGAAAAACAGCACAAATAATTCAAAGAGGATATGACTGCGTTAATCAAGTCTTACCTTGCACCAATCCAGCTTTCCATAGAATTGTTTCAAGAAACTGTGGATGTGCTTGGAAAGCGTCTCACAACCGTGGAAACAACGGCTGGGGAAAACTTTGAGGCTCTTACTAAAGCAGAGGCAGACATTGCTGCATTAAAAGCAACCAACAAAGTGCTGTTAGACAGTTTGGATGACCTGGAAAATCGTTCACGCAGGGCAAATCTTCAGATCACAAATGTTCCTGAGGACAGCAAAATCGGAACAGACATGATCAAGTTTACTTCAGGTCTGCTGAAAGACATCATGGGGGATCAGGTGTTTGAGAAATCACCAGAACTGGAAAGAGCACATCGTACACTGGCGCTTAAACCCAAGATGGTCAACCTCCAAGGCCCACTATCATATATTTTCATCGATACCAGGAGAAGGAATGAGCTTCGCGCTGGGCCAGGCAACACGAACTACAGTACCGAGGGAAGATTCTCAGATTTTATCCTGACCTGAGTACGGCACTCTCCAAGATGAGCGCTGCCATTAAGAACATCAAAACAATGGCCTACCAGAAAGGGATTTGTTTCAGATTTCTCTACCCTGTCAACCTGTGACTTACACATGACGAGGAAACCTTCACTTTTGAGTGAAGCCGAAGCCTTTTGGAATGACGGATTAATGTGACCACCGCTGCCGGGGAGTAATTCCTGCTAACCACAGACTGTTTCTAAATGACTGATTTAAAGGGATAGGTTGTCAGGGGCTCAACAGCTGAGCAGTTAATGAAGAGTTGCTGGGAGTGCAACAGGATTACAGGAGTCCTGCAGCTTGCCTCAGTTGGGGAGGTAAACATAGGAAAGAGTGTTCTAATGTCCATGGGTTGGTTTACTGCTTCATTGATTGTGCTTTTCTTTTCCTACATTTTGTTTTTGTTTTTTTAGTGGATACTCCATTTGTTTTTGGTTTGTTTTGGGTCATTGCCAGAGATATTGAGACATTTAGCTGGGTACCAGCTTTGTTTATGCCACAGGTGCAATGTGTATCCTTTCATACTGAACTATGTCCGATGTTTTAAGCAGAGGAGGAATGACAGGAAAGTCGTCCATTAGGTTTGCATCATCGAATGTTAAAGGTCTTAATGGTCCTATAAAGAGGTCTAAAAATTTTCTCATCTTAGTGTTTTAAATCAGATATAATCTTCCTTCAAGAGACACGTTTACTCAATTCAGATCATCTTAGGACACATTTTCCATTCTAAATTTAATGCTAAGGCAAGAGGAACAGCTAAAATAATACACAAAAAAATTCAGTTTTCTGCTTCTAATGTTATTGCTGGTCTTCAGGGTTGTTATATCATGGTGTCTGGAAAACTGTTTCATACCCAGGTCCTGCTGGTGAATGTTTACGGCCCCAATTGGGATGATAAGAAATTCATAAATAAGCTGATTGTGGCTTTACCCAGTTTTAATTCACATTACCTGATTTTAGGTGGTGATCTTAACTGTGTAATGGATCCGAATTTGGACCGCTCCAACCCAAAACCGCAGGTCCCTTGTAAAATGGCAAATGAAATCTCAGCATTTTTGAGCCAGATTGGTTGTGTAGACCCCTGGCATTTCTTCAACCCCCATATTAAGGTTTTTTCTTATTTTTCACATGTACACCATTGCTATTCGAGAACTGACTATTTTTTATAGACAAAAATCTCCTTTCTTCATTAAAGGGAGTGGAATATTCCGCTATTGTAGAATCTGATCATGCTCCCTTACTACTAGATCTCCCCTCTCTGTTTAATTTTACAGGCTACATATGGAGATTAAATTCATCGCTTCTGTTAGATGAATCATTTTGGCAACTTGTATCTTCTTCATTTGACAATTTCTTTAAATTTAATTCAATGGTAGTGATGTTATGTATGACACTGAAGCTCCGAGGCATGTATTGAGCACAAACACAATCTCCAGTGAAGCCCCGTATCGGGGCATGTATTGGTTTCACATTGGTGCACAATTCCTTTTGCGTGTCGGAATGTTCGAACCCCAGATCTTACTTTACGAGTCCTCGTTGGCTCAGTCTGGTTGGTTACTTTGTGAGGAGTACTGTACTTTTGAAAGTTGAATAATCAATGCGTTACATTTAAATCATCACTAATTATTTGTCACTAATTATTTGTTGTTTTCTTTTGGTAATTTATAAACTTTGACATTGCAGTTTCTTTGTACACCGGCCTCCTCTGTACCATATGAAAGAGTGTTCTCTAAGGCAGGGGAAGTACTGTCAAAGAGGAGAAATAGACTCAGCCTCAACACTGTCAAACAGCTCTTATTTCTCAATAAAAATAATTAAAAACACCTTTGTCACCTTTCTGTCATTCCCACAGTTACAGAAGCACTATCACTGTCAAGTCTCATAAGCACATTTAATAAACAGATGATCCCATCACCCAATGTCCTTATTCACATTTTATTCCCACACTTTATATGAATGGATCATTTTGTCAAAATGAATGATTTTCATTCAAACTTATTCAATTGCATTTTAAATACCCAGTCATATAAGTAATAATAATAATATAGAATAATAATAATATAGAATAATACAGATAATTTGAGGCAAAATACTTGCCATATGCAACTCTGTTAGTGTTAGGCTTTTATTTGTGCACATAACATTGAAACTATCGAGTGTGTGATGGCTGCTTCATCCAACGGAGCCGCTTCAACAGGTTTTTGGCTGCTTTATTTTTTTTTTACTAACCACAAGATGGCACTGTTTTCGACACTCTCGAAGCTTTCGAGAGTGTCGGAACAGTCAGGGGAAAGCCTCAGTGCTTTATGAGGCTTCATCTCTCCATCCCTATTCAACGGAGCATATCTCCCCCTCTCTCCTTTGGGAGATGCTAAAAGTAGTGCTTATGGGGGGACATTATATCACATACTACTTTTATTAATAGAGAAGGAAAGGAAAAGGCAACAGCTAATTGAGGCAATATCCAAAATTGACAATCAGTACTCTACTTCTCCTACACCAAAACTAAAGAAAGGATTGATCTTCAGACCCAATATAATTTAATTTCATCAAGTCACGCAGAACAGCTTATTCTTCGGTCACGGGGTTTTTCTATGAACACGGCGATAAGGCTGGCTGACTCTTAGCCCAGCAACTTAAATCCAGGTCATCAGCACAACATATTTCCTAAATTGTAGATGATGCTGGGGAATTAACTATTGATCCCCTTACAATTAATAAAATTTTTATTAACTTTTATACTAGCCTTTATAAATCAGAACACCTAAGGACCAGTCTAAATTGTTAGAGGTTTTTGACAAAATAAATGTCCCCACTATTTCATTGGAATATAAAAAAGACTTAGATCATCCCCTTCAGCTGCAAGAAATACAGTATCTGAGGCCATATCAGCATTGCAGAGTGGCAAGGCTCCGGGGCTCGATGGTTTTCCGATCGAATTCTATAAGAAGTTTTCTGTTAAATTATATCTGCTCCTACCCAATATGTTTGGTAGAGTTCCTTGAGATAAAGAATGTTCAAAGTCCCTTACCGAAGCACTGATTACACATCTATTGAAGCCGAGAAAGATCCAACAAAATGTAGCTCATATCGACCAATTTCTTTGCTAAATGCATATGTCAAAATTTTTGAAAAATTACTGGCTATCCGATTGGAGTCTCCCTTAGTCAATATCATCTCATCTATTCAGACCAACTTTATAAAAGGCCAGCACATATTCCCTAACGTCCATTGCCTCTTAAATGTTCTTGGGACTTTCTCAGGCTATAAGTTGAATATCTCTAAAAGTGAATGTTAACACACTTGCCATGCATATGCCTGACTCTGTGTTCCCATGGACTCCTTTCACATGGCAAGATCTAGGTTTAATTAACTGGGTATTAATATTACACATAACGTCAAAGGGCTATATGTCTATATGACTATATATTTCAATGCCTCCCATCTTCTTATCCAAAGCCTTTTTCAACACAACTTATTTCTAGTTTTATATGGGATGGGAAAACCCCTAGGATTCGGAAAGAGTTTCTCCAGAAAAATAGGATGAAGGTTTAGCGCTCCCTAACTTCCTATATTATTATTGGGCAGCTCATGTCCAAAAGATAGTCTATTGGATGTGCTCATCAGGTACTACTGATTGGTATGAAACATAATCTAAATCTTGCAAGCCCTAGTAACATCTAGCTTACCTATTAAAATAGCACAATATACATCAAATCTGGTTGTTCATTTTACTCTTAAAATATGGACCCAGCTATGTCAGCATTTGCAGTTAAGACCAGCACTTCTGTTTCAGAGCCCAATATGTAATTATCATGCATTCCTCCCTGCCAAACTAGACTCTGCATTTAAACAATGGCAAGATAAGGGCATTGCTCAGTTTGGTGATCTTTATATTGATGGTCTTTTTGTTAGTTTTAATGATCTGGGTTCCAAATTCAATCTTAATCAAGCTGATCTTTTCCATTATTTTCAGATACATCATTTTGTGATTGCCCAAAGTCCAACATTTCCATATATTCCCTCTAAGTCTCCTTCAGACCCTCTGTTTGAAGCCCCCCTCCATCTACAAGGCTTTATTTCAAGAATATATACAATTCCCATGTTTTTAAAAAGTGTGGGAACAAACAAGATTAGAAGTGGATGGGAGAAAGAGGCTTGGAATAGCATTTTCAGAGGAATTTTGGAGCAGTGCCCTATGCAGAGTGAATGATAGTACCTCTTGCACCCGATTGAGTTTAATACAGTTTAAGGTTTTGCACCATATGCACCTAAGCAGAACACGGATTGCTTCTTTTAATCCTACTTTTAACAAGACCTGTATAAGGTGTCACACAGGTGAAGCTGATCTGACTCACATGTTTTGGATGTGCTCCACACTTACAGTGGGTATAGAAAATAATCACCCCCCTTTAAAAAAAATCACATTTTGTTGCTTTTTAGCCTGAAATGAAGACAGACACAGTTTTTGTTTTATCCAGCTGTATTTACTCAGTGCAACTTATAACATACAAGTGAAACACACTTGTGTCTTTTATTCAATAAAAAAAGACATAGAAAACATGGTGGCAGTGTGGGCACTTATAGACTATTGTAGTTAAAGAAGTCTGCAATTAGACAGTTGAGATTTGCACTGGAGCGCTGCGCCAAAGAGAGAGAATATTCAGCTACATGATGGATGGACCCCCATCACCCCCATGGAGGGACCAGTTTAATCTCTTCATCAAGCTAACTATGGCGGACGCAGAGGAAACGACGAAAGTTAAGTTGCTTCACTACCTCATCGGCGAGAGTGGTCGGTAGCTACTGGAGACTCTGATGAGTGATATAACCGCGGATGCAAGAACAGTAACAAACATCATTGCAAAGTTCGATGAACACTGTAATCCCAGTATAAACGAGACTGTAGAACGATATTGATTCTTCACAAAATGTCAGGGAGCTGATCAATCGATCGATAACTACGCCACAGAGTTAAGAATGCTTGCTAAAACATGCAACTTTGGAGACATTAAAGACTCACTCATACGTGACAGGATGGTATGCGGAATTAACAATGCAGGTCTGAGAGAGAGGCTGCTGCATGAGAAAGATTTAACACTACAGACATGCATACGAATATGCAGAGCAACGAAGCTGTCACAACAAAACAGTAACGCCATCGCGGGAGCGGCAGTGGAAGAGGTGCATGCTGTGAGACAAGTGGCGCGACAAGGTCAACACCAAACTGGCAACACAATTACATGCAAATTCTGTGGTTAAGCACATGATATGAATAAACAGAAATGCCCAGCTTTCAGTAAAAAATGTAAAAAGTGTGGAAAAGACAATCACTTTGCAGTTAAATGTAGATCACAATTCAAGCAAAAGAACCATAAACTGGCACACAAAGTAATTAAACAGGACAGTGATGAGTATGAGGACATTCTCACAGTCAGTGCAGTAGAATCAGTGACTGTAAACAAAACAGAGAAGGATAAAGAGAACAAAGCACAGCTGTACGCAGGAATGCTTTTGGGTAAGGATCTTGTGAAATTTCAGATTGACTGTGCAGCAAGCTGTAATGTAATTCCTATCAAACTACTGAGCCCAAATACAAAACTGGAAGATACAAAGACTGTGCTAATAATGTACAACCAAAGCAAAGTGAGACCACTAGGAAAGTGCAAACTGAAAGTAATAAACCCAAGAAATCAAAAGCTGTACAGGCTGGAGTTCCAGGTGGTGGACAACAACTGTACTGTCCCACTAATAGGAAAAAGAGCCAGTGAAGCGATGAAACTGATCAAAGTACATTATGAGAATATTTATGTAATAGACAGCATTGTCACCACAGAGAAACCAGAAATCAGCCAGTGGTCACTACAGCAGATAGAGACAGAATATGTTGATGTATTCACGGGAGATGGCTGCCTCGAGGGAGAATACAAGATTGAGTTTGACGAAACTGTAAAACCTGTACAACTCCCAAGAAGGAGGGTTCCAGTGGCCATGATGAAACCTTTGAAGAAAGAGTTGCAAGACCTTCAGAGGAGAGGAATCATTGCACCAGTAGAAAGGAGTACGGATTGGATCAGTAGTATGGTGTTCGAACAAAAGCCCAGCGGCAGACTAAGGGTATGTATTGATCCAAGACCTTTAAACAAAGCCTTGAAGCGCAGTCATTGTCCACTACCCACCATAGATGATATTCTCCCGGACCTATCTAAAACCAGAGTGTTCACTGTGTGTGATGTTAAAAGTGGGTTTTGGCATGTCGAACTAGAGGAAGAGTCCAGCTATCTCATCACATTCTCTTCCCCGTTTGGAAGGTACAGATGGCTATGGATGCCAATGGGCATAAGTGCAGCTCCTGAAATCTTTCAGAGAAAGCTTACACTTGCACTAGAGGGCCTGACAGGAATACACATTATAGCTCATGATGTGCCTATTACAGGACAGGGAGAAACACAACAAGCAGCGGAGAGGGACCATGATGAAAAGTTGAAAGCCTTTCTAAACCGATGCAGAGGGAAGGGTATAAAGCTAAATGCTGAGAAGTTCAAATTGAGACAAAGAGAAGTCTCTTACATCGGACACCTCCTGACAGCTGACGGATTGAAAATAGATCCAGATAAGGTACGAGCGATAACGCACATGCCCAAACCAACGATGTAAAAGCAGTTCAGAGACTATTAGGGATGGTAAATTACCTCTCAAAGTTTTGCTCGCATCTGTCAGACCAGTGTGAGGTCATGAGACAGTTGACCCACAAAGACTGTGAATGGAGATGGACCATACAGCATGAGGAGGCATTCAGTAAAATAAAAGAGACAATTGCGAACGATCCAGTGTTAAAGTATTACAACCCTGAGGAAGAACTCACCATCCAATGTGACGCCTCTGACGGGGGTCTTGGTGCTGCACTCATGCAAGGCGGTAGGCCAGTAGCATATGCAAGCACGGACACAAACAAAGCGGGGCTACGCACAAATAGAGAGAGAGTTCTTAGCTCTTCTATTTGGGATGGAAAAATTTCACCATTATACATATGGACGGGAAGTAACAGCACAAAGATACTCTAAGCAGATCATACCTGCTAGATGGTGCAGAAACAGGAGCTGTGGAAGCTGAGCTAGAGACAATAAACAGGACACAACACTTACCTATATCAGAGGACAGACTTGAGATGATCCGCTCAGCAACAAAAGAGAACGAAACATTACAGACATTAATTAGAGCTATTCAACAAGGTTGGCCAGAGGACAAGGCTGACACACCACAAGAAATAAGACATTACCACCTGTTTCAGGAGGAGCTAAGTTACCAAGATGGAATTGTTTTCAGGGGAGAACGAGCTGTTATCCCAAGGCAACTCTGGAGGGAAATAACCCAACGTATACATTCCTCTCACTTGGGTGTGGAAGGATGCCTGCGGAGGGCCAGAGAGTGTGTTTACTGGCAGGGAATGAATGAGCAGATCAAAGCATATGTCCAACAATGCGACACCTGCCGCTCAGTGGACTGGAACCAGCAGAAGGAGATACTGCGACCACACGAAATGACGAACAGACCTTGGGCCAAGGTAGGCACAGATCTGTTTACATTTGACAAAAAGGATTACCTAATCACAGCAGACTACTATTCTAATTTCTGGGAAATAGATTATTTACCAGACACCAAGTCAACTACTGTCATCAGAAAGCTCAAAACTCACTTTGCACGGCAGGGTATTCCAGACATAGTCATCTCTGACAATGGCCCACAGTTCTCATTAGAAAAGTTCCTGAAGTTCAGTCGTCACTGGGAATTCCTACATAAGACCTCATCACCAGCCTATCCTCAGAGCAATGGTAAGGCGGAATCAGCAGTAAAAACCGCCAAGAGACTGTTGCTCAAAGCACAAACATCAAGACAGGATCCATACTTAGCAATTCTGGATCACCGAAATACAACAACACTATCAACCAGCCCAGCACAGAGGCTGCTTAGCCGTCACACTAAGACTCTATTGCCCACCAAAACCAGCCTCCTGCAACCAAAAGTTCAAAATTCCTGGAGAGAACTGAAAGACAACCAAACAAGATCAGCAAAGGATCTGGACACATTAAAGCAGGGAATCTGCTTCTGATCTCTGATTCTCGTACGGAATCTGGAGATTCCAGTGGAGCCTCATGGGACCTGGAGAAAGGGCACAGTGGTCCAGCCCATCGACCTGAGGTCCTATAAGGTTCGGTTAGATTCGGGAACTGTTATAAGGAGAAACAGGAGACATCTTCGAAAGACTCATAGTATGAACACTACAGACAAGAAGCAACCAGAGCCTGCTGGTTCTGCGGAACCTGCTAACACACAGACACAATCCTCCACCCAGACAGAGAAACAGATACAAAACACTGTACAGACACAATCCGACACCTGTTGTCACAAGAGCGGTACGGTTAATAAAGAAACCTCAACACTTACAGGATTATGTCACATAAAAGCTTGTGTGACAGAAGACTGTGACAGAAATGACATTTCTATACAGATGGAACTGCTATAATGTTTTGTTTGTTCCAAGAATCAATATAGATGTTTTGAATGTTAGTTTTGTATTCAAAAAAAAAAAAAATGTATGAGAAAGGATGTGACTATTGTTTGATTGTTTGTTTGTGTTGATTAACTATTGAACTATTGTCAATAGAAACTATTGGTGTTGTAGCACGAGTCTGTTAGAAGGGTACACACGGGGTAGTATTGAGCTGTAATGAGATAACTACACATGAGTAGTGTGTAGGGATGTACGTGTTCAGTAAATAAGAGCCCAGTAATATTCAGAATGTGTGTCTTTATTCAATAAAAGAAGACATAGAAAACAGCATGCAGCGGCCTCTCCGGATCCAAAATGGTGTAGCGAATCTAGCTCAAATGGGTGAAATATATCTATAGCTCTAATCGAAGCGTGTTCTGATTAAGTATGGATATAAATCGACCATGAAAGGGAATGTTATATTAATTACTGTAACCTAGCTTTAGAATTAAATGCGAAGCAGCTTGATCTGTTTGTCCACCAAACTTACCAGGGCAATCTTCGTATTACTCTAAAAGAATAAATTATTCTTCTGGCCACGAAGCATAGTTTATTCTAAGTTAACAGAAATACAGCGCGTAGCGAAGAGCAACGTTAAAAGTGAACCTTGTCATAAGTAAAAACAGACGATCCAGCGTGATAACCATGGATTTTAATAACTACGTAAAAACTACTGATATACACAACTAGGTACAAACAAATAATACATATATACAGGGTAAGTGAAAGAAACAAAAGGAAAAGTGATGAAAGTAACAATGGCAGAACACACAACAGTTTAAACTCGAGAATCAGCAAATGAATTTGAATTCACCTTTTAACAAAGGTGGCTCTGACTTAAAGGACACCTCTATAGATCGATTGGAATTATACTTGCGTTAATTTTATGCCATTCACGAGGGTCCTTGGTTCGTAGATTTAGCGAGGAGTTTGCTGAATCTTCTGCGTCGGTAGAGTAGGGGTGAACGGAGTTGGGTCTCGCCAAAGAATAAAGAATATGGTAATTGCCACGTGGTTTAACGAGACAAAGGAGAGTCCGGAGGAAATGGAAGGCGGAAGAAAGCAAGTCCGCGAGAGAGAAAGAGAGAGAAAAGTGAAGTCCATGTAGAGAGAAAGGAGAGGAAGAAGAATAAGTAGTGAAAAGGAGGAAGCAAAGGCGAAAAGCAAGAAGAGGGCAAGAAAGAGCGAGCCTAGAGGGACGCGTGTCGCGGTCTTTTATGGACAATGCCAATGTACACGCCTCTCTGAGCTGTTGGCGAATCCAGAGAGAGATGAGAAAGTTCTGGGGGAAAACTTCCTTGGTCTGTCCCAGAGCGGGTCGCATGTCAGGGCGGGGTTTGTGTTAAGTTTGGATTAATATGGTATTTGATAAAACATGGAAAAGTATAGAATGATACATCCTATCGTCCTGTAGTATGCATCATTAATTGGCATATTATGAGACAATGATTTTGGTACCAAACTTCAAGGAAATTATGATATCTTGGACAGTGTAGACATTAGACATGGTTACAGACAACTTAAAAATTAGCTTCTCGCTCAAAATATTTAAAATCACTATAACTAGGTTATCTAGACACACAACACATGCATATATGAATACATTATAACTATCTAGAGATATGATTACAGGTTACATTCAAGAGACATGTTCACTGTGTGTGTGCGTGAGTGTGTGCATGTCCAGAAGAGGGGGCTGGCGTTCTTCTAAAGTCCCCCGGTCCTTGGTCACCTCAGGGTGACCTTTAGGGAGGATGTTTTCTTTGCTAGACCGGTGGGCTCCGATGTTAATCTATGAGATCGTAAACTGAGATTAGATCGAAGATTTACAGGCCCTGGGTCAGAGTTTTGGTGGATCCCTGCTGACGAACTAATCATGAAGTTTCCCAGACGTTCAGTCATCAAAGGTTTCTTTTATTGCAGGGGTAAGTCCTGTGTGGGTTCCAAAGAGTCTCTTGCATTCCAAAGGTGCATCTGGTCAAAGGAGGCCTCTCGGGTTATTCTAGGTCACCTGAGGGATGAAACTTTATATGTTTCATTTGGGTTAATTTAGAAATCAGTTTGGGCACCGTCATACGTTACAATGGTGCTATTTTTGTTTCTCAGCTTGACTGTTTACAGCACATGGACATCGGAGCTGTCGGTGTTCGTGTATGCCATCACCAGACACTGCTAAAATACAGAAATCATGCAACAACCAACCTGCACGATGATTTGCTGGAGAAGCTACGCATTCTCAGCGTGCTGTGGAGACCAGGCCTCCAGACCATGGAGTCGCCTGATGCCGGTGGCCAGGGGAGGGGACGTCGTAAGCATTGTGTGAGGAAGCGGAAGCGTGGCAAAAGGGCGGGGGTCCATGCTAGGCTAAAAACAAACCCTATCTGGCTGGCTCTCCTATCTATCCTGCTCTCCAATGTCTGCTCCCTGGACAATAAATTGGACTACATCTGACTCCAGCAGGCAACGCGGTGTGAGTTTAGAGACTGCTGCGTCTTTGTTTTCACAGAGACTTGGCTCAGCGACAGAGTTCCGGACATGTTTGTTTACACAAACATCCCCGGCATGTACCGGGCGGAGCCCCGCCCCCACCTAGGCTACTCAGAACACATCTCTGTTATGCTAATCCCAGCATACAGAATGCTCGTCAGACGTATTAAAGCAGGTGAAAAAATGGCCAGCAGGAGCCATCTCTGCTCTTCAGGACTGTTTTGAGCATGCTGATTGGCACATGTTCAGGGAGGCTGCAACTGACAGCGACTCCACTAACTTGGAGGAATACACGGCATCAGTGACCAGCTACATCAGCAAGTGCATTGATGACATCACTGTCTCCAAGACAATCACTACACGCTCCAACCAGAAACCGTGGATGACTGCGGAGGTGCGTGCACTGCTGAGTACCTGAGACTCCACCTTCAGGGCAGGTGACAAGGTGGACCTAAGAACAGCGCGAGACAAACTGTCCCGAGCCATCAGAGAGAAGTAAACACACAGAAGATGTGTATGAATCAGGCACCCACACTTGCCAGAAATTAAACAAGCTAAGTAGCCGAATAACAACAGAGATAGTAATAGTCATGCTTAAGGAATGTATTGCATAAACAGCTTGCTAAAAATCTAGAGACACAGCTTACAGACTATATCCAAAGCATTACTTAAGTCTCACAAAAACAGCATTAAGTATATTACAAGAGTAGAAGGCATAACAAAAGTAAGTGCGTAGAGTAAAAATAATAAAATGAGAAGAGTAAAATGAAACTTTTTAGGCATCTTGAAAAGAGAATAATGGTAAGGCGTCTGGTAGCACGGTAATCCACTGCTGAATGTGCCAAAAACTAGGAAGTTTGTTTAAATACAGACAGTTTTTTTTAATAACGAATGACGCCAAAGGCCAAAAATAAGGGGAAATCTAGAAGACAGGAACATCCAAAAAAGGACATAAGGAAATGTGTAAAAATAAGGAAATAAGGGGAAATTCAGAGAACAGGATATGAGTCAAAAATGACGAATAAAGAGGGGTATCCAGGAAAGTGGAAAATAAGGGGAATTCGGTGAAGGATGCAAATTAGAATAGGAGGGGCCAAAAAGGCCATAGTAGAAAATAAGGGGAATTCGCCAGGGCACATGCAAATTAAGAAAGGAGGCGCTTCACAGCACCCCAGGATAAATAGAGGGGATTTTCTAGGGAGTTTTTGAGAACACAGAGGACACTGAGGATACAGTGGCTGCTGATATGTACTTGCTTACAATAACATAGAATTGTGTTTTGTATTGTGAGTGTTGTTCTCCTTGAGCTCAATGGATTCTTATGTTTTTGGATTGCATTAAAACAACGTTTGCTCTTTCTCATCCAAGTCTAAAGAGTCTTGATTTGTTGAAAGTAGTTTAAGTGAAACAAGAGTTGGAAAAGACTAAAAAGCCGAGAAGGACTTCAACTCCACCCTGGATGTCGGAGCTCGGAGGGAGGCTCTGAGGTCTGAATTTTCCGACACCACCAGCATTGTGGATGATCCTACACACCCCTCACACACACTCTTCACCCTCCTGCCATCTGGAAAAAGGTACTGAAGCATTCGGGCCCTCACGACCAGACTGTGTAACAGCTTCTTCCCCCAAGCCATCAGACTCCTCAATACTCAGAGACTGGACTGACACACACACACACACACACACACACACACACACACACATACACACACACACACACACACACATATATACTGAATTGAACACCATCCCACTCCCCTTGCAAATTTTTGCACATTTTGTAACAGCCACCTTTACTTTTGCTGCTAAACTTTATATTAAACTAATTTAACACCTGTTAAATCAAAGTTTCTGCAGTAGTATTGTGTGGTCTTTGAGGGCAGGGGGACCCCACTTTTGAGACAGATCAGTTCTGTGACCCTCTTTAAAAGAGCCTAGTAAACTAAAAAACTAAAAGATAAGAAAAAAAAATGGGCATTTTTCTAGAGTAAAAAGACTGGATTGAGAGGAGAATATACACGTTTGCAAACGGGTCTGTGTAAAGTATATATGGGCACATGGTGATGAAATGTATGTGTACATCTATGCTTAAGAACAGATTGTGACTCCAACCTGTGGATACTACTGTCTTTAGGAAGACAGGTCTGCACAGGTAGGTTAGTGATGGAAAAAACCTGTGGATACTGCTGTCTTTAGTAAGACAGGTCTGCACTGACAGGTCAATAGTGGAAAAAGCTGTGGATACCGCTATCTCTAAGGGGATAGGTCTGCACTGTCAGGTCATTGTTAGGAAAACCTGTGGATACTGCTGCCTTTAGGGAGGCAGGCCTGAACGGACAGGTCTCAGGTGTTTTTAGAATTGTTTTTGAGTGGTGTGTTAAGAATTTTTTTTGAGTGGTGTTTTAAGTATTATATTTGAATAATGTTTTAAGTATTGTTTTTGAGTAATGTTTTAAGTAGTGTTTGAAGTATTGTTTTAAGCAGTGTTTGTTTCCTGAGATACCGCTGTGGTGGGCAAAAGGTGCCAACACAGGACTGCATGGGCAGGAGAGTTAGAGTTTAGGTAAATAGGGATAAGGGAATGTTGGTCCAACAATACTATGTGTGAAGTTGTCTGAAAGGATGAGTGAATGCCGATTTATGTTGTTATAGTATTGTGAAAATTGGTAGATGCGGGTGTATTACCAGTTGATTCCCCCGTGATCGCCTCTATCTAATACATATTGTTTTATAGATTTTTATAATACTTACAAAGTTCATAGAGTACCTAATACACCTTTCTCAGTTGGTTTCATACACTAGCTCCTAGTTCAGACAGGATCTGATCTCATATGTGTAGCATTGCCAGAACCACCTCGGAACACAAGGGTAAGGAGCATACCAACTGTAAAAGTATATAGATACTACTTGTGTCGGGGACGGAGAAAGAGAAAGTGTGTTTGATGATTCCCTAGAGCCAGGAGACTCTAAGCCTAAGGAGAAACTCCTAAATGACACTGCACATGTTAGTACCATGCTATATAGGCATTGAAGAAGACAACAGTGTGAGAAGCGTATCAGAATTTCACCACATAATAGCCCCTAACCACCCAATTGTACAGCTCCTCTTGGAAAATCTGACAGAAATTAGACTGTGGGCAGACGGGTTACATATCACAAGGTATAGATTGATAAGGTCCCAGAATCAGTACACCTTGTTGATCAGGTATATAAGAAGCAATCTAGGGTCAAGAGAAGAATAGGTATAGCACAATCCTGAATCGTAAGAAATAGCAATCATGGACCCCATAAGGGAACAGTGAGTTGCTGATCAGTTCATAACAATACCATGGGATACTGAACTTAGGATAGAACAGGTCATAGACTATGAGACGGTGACAAGTCCCTGTCTGTATGAAAGTGAGAACAGAGTACTGCAGCTCCTGAAAACTAATGTGGGTCTCGATTTGGTCAGGTTAGAAGAATACACTCTGGGATACAGCATGACAAGGTTTAGCTTAACACCATCAGATGTCGATTGTACTGTAGTCTGTACAAGATACTTTGTGGAACCACTGATAAGTGCAGTTTTAAAGCTGGTGGGAACAATTGAAGACCTGCCCATTTAGGGTTAGCATCATTGATCTCTTAGCACTATGCCAATGGACGCCGCGTCAGGAGATTTTTTTACATTGAAGTATGCGTTTGGATATTATTTGACAAGACCTGTGCAATGTGTTTTCAGACACAGTGGTAAATGGTAGAGTGTCATGCGGAGACCGAAGACAGGAGACGAGCAGATAATAGACTCGTTTACATCACAGGAATAATTCTTACTTTGAGTGTGATTTGATCTCTCTGGTGGACGTGTGCTCTGTGGTTACCAGAAGGTTAATGGCACTGAGCGATATACTTGCTGAGACTAGAGGAATACGAACACATTTTGGGACGAAAGAACCTTTAGAGACAAAAGTGGGGTTGAGAGGTGGCAATCAGAAGAGTTGATTGCAGCTAAATTGTGGTGTACTGTATAATTAAGTGGGACAACTTAGACGATTTACAAATTGAATTTCCCGAGGTTGAATGGACTGAAACATTGAGAAGACTCTGGACACCTAGGCTGCTTAGTTCTATATTGCAAAGGTTAGTGGAAGATTTAAAGTCAACTAAGGCTGTCATCCCCTTGTTTGAATTTATAAAAGACCCAGACAACAATGTAATGGTGGCGGCTCCCAGGAAAAACAATTTAAATTAATAACTGATTATTTAAATGAATAATTGATTTAACTAAATTTAATTGTTCGGGTGCCAGACAGGAGAAAGCCTGTCAAAAAAAGAAAAGACCCATATAAGCTCTGAAAGAGAGGTGCAGATTGAAGGGATGATAACAGGAATAACGAAGGTACTGAGAGAAGAATATGGGGAAGAATCAGTGAGTGGTCAGAGCGACGCTACAGAAAATCTGTGTGCCCCCTCAAGTACAATGAGGAAACTCAAATGGAGCAGCTTAAAGTAGGGAAGTAACAACCACCTGAAGAAGATAGGGGTACCCACCAACACGCCATCAGCTCCAGCAGCAAGTGAAATGAGAAAAGAATACTTAGTCAACAACTCACTGGAACAGCCTCACGAGGGAAACCTATCCTGAAGAAGAACAACAAGTGGATAGATGGCCAATGGGAGCCACCCAGGACCCGCTTACGCCAGATGACAGAAACAGAATGGATGTAAACAGACCAGTGGGAAGTCGGGTAAATGGAATATTGTATATAGAACCTGAGTCAGAGGCACTGAGAAGAAAGGACCAAGGGCTGTTGGGAATGCTAGAATGCGACTGAAGAACTATTCAAGAAAAGCGCAGCAGATGAACAAAGGAATACAACATGCAGGGGAAGAAATTATGTGGAACATGGAGGAGCCAGAGGATCAGGTGGACGGCCACCCTGGAAGAAGCTACACCTGGCTACCACCTACAACTAACCCACAGAGGGGGCTTGGAGCGATTAGGAAGACAAGGCATGGAAGAATAAGCAAACCACCTCAGAAGTATAGGACAGAAAATGAGGAATGGCAGCTGGTGATGACGGAAGAACCAGACACGTGTCAGTGCCCCCTAGTGGTTAATGGAGGAGGGGTGCAATATGTGCCATGGTCATTCATGGACATGACAGGACTAGCAAGTCAACTCCCAGACATTTGTCAAGGAGGACAAAAGTGGATACCCTACCAAGATGGACCCAGGAAAGCTGGATGCTATGACACTGGGTGAAGAAGAAAATGTGATGAAGTTCATTCAGGATTTCCAGAACAGATGGTGAGAGGAGACAGGAACAGTGTGTAACCTGAATGACACAAATCAAAGCTTATTCAAGATGATGCTGAAAAGGTACATGCCTGTAGCTGTACAGGAGGCATTGGAAAATGTGGTTGGACTCAATACCTTGCCTTATAAAACCTTCCAGGCCCATCTTTCGCAACACAGGAAGAAGAAAAAAGAAGCCAAGCATGCCACTTAAGTGCTGGTGACACACCTATATAAAACACAACTAGTAGAACTTACCAAGGCCAAAAGGGAAAAGGAAAAGGCTGGAAAAGTGCAGGCCTCAATGCAAGCTCCAATAATGGAAGCAGCAGTGATGGTACCAGCCGCATCCAATCTACCTCAGGCAGTACAAACCTACAACTCGAGGTGATAACAACAGATGTAGTAATAGGACCACAAGGAATGGTTCTACTCTACTCTACTTATGAGGGTCTGCAATACACTTATGCGCGCCTCCCTCAAGGATACTGTGAAAGTCCATCTAATTTTAACCACATGTTAGCAGAAGACATAGCCTCAGTTGATATCGCAAGCACATTGATTCAGTATGTACATGATGTTCTGATTTGCAGCCCGACCAATGTGCTTGCAGAAAATGGTCATGAAGTCAGCAGGGACAAGTTGCAGTTTTGCAAAAGAAGAGGTGGAATACTTGGGCAGAATTTTATGTGGAACAAATCGGTCTCCCGCTCCTACCCATGTAGAGGTCGAATGAACCACCCCCAAACCTCAAACGATAAAGCAAATGCTTTCCTTTTTAGGGATGGTAGGCTATAGTGGACAGTGGATCTGTGACTTCACACTAAAAACGGCTCCATCGCGGGCTTTAATATGCGCAGCAGACCAGGGGAGAGAAAACGCGTCCCTTACATGGACAACAGAGGTGGTTGCGACATTTGAAAGGTTAAGGAGTGATCTCTGTCCTGTGCCAGCTTTGGCTGGGCCTGACTATAGTAAGCCCTGTTATTGGTATGTCTCAGAAAAACAGGGATTTGCCAACACCGTGTTAACCCAATAGTAAGGCCCAGGTAAACAGCTCATCATGTATTTTAGTACATCCCTCGACAATGTAGAGAAGGAAATGCCACCATACTATCGTGGGTTAGCGGCAGCCATCTTCGCTTACCAGAAAGCCTCCATTATCACTATGGGCCACCCTACTATTTTATACACCACCCATGCCCTGCATGCACTTCTAACAAGCCTAACAGCTTGTAAATTGGCAAATGGGAAATCGTGTACAATTTACACTGATTTAGCATACGTTACCATCTAAATTGACTATTGTTAAATGTGCTGCACACAACTCAGACAGCTCATTTTTCACTAAGGGAAATATGGCAGCAGATGAAGCCGCCAAGCAGGCAGCCTTACAGTGTATTGACATAATGCCAGTCTCGGTCCCAGATGCCATGCCTCCACCAGAGACAAACTTAGCCTCCCTAGCGGAAGCACAAAATGCAGCCTCTGTTCATGAAATCATGCATTGGAAATAAATGGGAGCAAGAAAACATGACCAAACCAGACTCTAGCAAGGGCCACAAGGACACTTTGTAGCTCTGCTGTCATTATTGTCCACACTAATCGGGACTGCGCATGGTCTAGACCATTGCGTGAGGGGGGAGGTAGTAAAAAGACTTAAAAGAACCTGGTGGACACCACCTCTAAGCCCCATGATTGACCACACACTAACAAATTGCGAGATATGTGCTCAGAACAGGGATTTGCTAATGCCGTGTTAACCCAACAGTAAGGCCCAGATAAACAGCTCGTCATGTATTTTAGTACATCCCTTGACAATGTAGAGAAGGGAATACCACCATACTATCGTGGGTTAGCGGCAGCCATCTTCGCATCATGTACATCATGTACAAAAAGGTTAAATAGAAGAATGCATGTTTCCTCTGGATAAGTGTCAGCCCATTATCAAGTAAGCACTGTGACTTTAAAGTCACAGAGGGGGGGATTATGTGGGAAATTTTGGAATATTAAATACAAAAAACTAAAACACTTTAAACTCATTCAAAAATATGAAATAGAGTGAGCAGAGAGACAAGAACTAGAGAGGCCCAGCAAGAGCCTCATGTACTGCTAAGGTGAAAAGAAAAGTACATACACTGAAGTATTTCTACCTAATATAGGCAAAAAAACACCTCAAAGGGGTGACCCAGTTACACTAACTCTTTTTGTACGTCAGTAAAGCATATCATTGAGAGGGTACTCACCAAGTCCTGGATCCGTGCTCTGGGCTTGAAAGAAAAAGATGACCAATCTGCTGATTCTGTGAAGTATGAGTCTCTATCTAGTCTAAGCAAAAAATCAGCCAAACAACTCAAAGATTTGTGGTTTCTCGAATCGTCAATAAGATTGACTTCGGTTTATTAACTTGTTACAATAATTTGGTTACAATAATTTGGTAGTTACAAAATAATTTTAAAAAATAATAAACTTCTGAGAGGACCCTTCTAGCACAACTTTCGACTTAGATGTTTCACTAAGCCCTATGGCATGTGCTAGATAGCAGGATCTTTATATCAGAGGCAAAATAAAACTTAATAGAAATAAAATAACAAAAGGATTTTTCTGAGAGGCCCCTCTAGCGCAACTTTGATCTGAATATTTCATCAGACCCCTTGGCATATGCTAGATGGCAGAGGCTCAGTCTAAGAAAATTTACTCAGTTATTCAGTGTTGAATATTCTTTTACTGATTCAGAAAAAGATATGCTTTACCTATCTAGAGACTATGTGAGAGCGGAAGTAGACAAGCAAATATTCTTCAATAAATGCTTGGAGAGAGAAGTCCTTTAAAGGCTCGCAGATATCTAATAGCTGGGTGACTGGGTGACTCAGTGACAGCTAAAATTAGCTCACATTGTGGTTAGCCGGGCTCTCTGTGTTTTCAGGCACAGAGTTGTCAGGAACTTTTACTGACATCTTACTAAAAAGCTCCTCTAGAGGGGGGTGCAGGCTTGCTACTTCTGCTTTCCGCTTATTATTCATTCTTTGTTTCAGTTCAGTGATTTTTCAACCATGATATTTCAATATAACTCTATCTTCATCAATTACATCTAAATCACCTCCTATTTTTGCTAGCACATCTTGTTCAAGATGTAACATATGCAATTCATCTTCAATAGACAACACAGTTTCATTTATTAAAGCCAAAATCTTTTCAAGAGCATTTAGTTTTCGTTGCAATTCATGAGCTTTAAAGTCCAGGTCGGCTGAAGATAATTCCATCAGGTAACCAGAGGACGATGTCAGATGGTGATGATGCTGTCCCCAGACTTTCCTTACTTTTATTTCTCTTTCCTTGTTTTTCCTTTTTCTCTCGAGTGAGGGCTTTGTCGCTCTGCAGCTGTCGTTCTCCACCTTTTCCTTCTTTGTATAATTCTCAAGATACATACACATTTATAGTTATTACATTTACAATATATTCATATTTACAGTAATGTTTGAGATGAGGGTGTAGGGAAGCTTTAGTAATGTTTACATTTAATGATTGTTAGGAGTAAAGGAACTGGTAGGGGAACTGGGAGGAATATGGTCCACCAATTCTGCACCTCCCACAACAACACACACACACTAGAGAGGCTCGGTGCACAGATGCATCTGTACTGATAAGATAAGACACAGGAAAAGATAAGACACAGGAAATGAACAGGGCACATAGTCTGGCTTGTGTGCTTTAGGATAGGGTCCAGTATAGAGGTGTTTCAGTCCCATGGGATGAATAAACAAAAGTTTGCATAGAAGCATCAACCATCTTGATAGTAGACTCCAGTCCTTTCGTGTGAGAAATAGAGCGCTCCATAGAGGACTTGGGGTTGACAGAGTCTGATCATAACAAGCACACAAAATATAGATTTTATATAGAGCACATTATAGAGCACACAAAGCAGTTAGGCAGTCAACAAAATAACTATATAGCCCCAGGATGATGACAGACATAGAAGCAGACAGAGAGGCCCACGGATGTACAGTGAAAAGCAGATAAGGATAGAAGTTTCACACATGTTCCGTTTATTCCTTATGACTGCTAATTGTGTGTTTTTACTGCTAGCGCTAATGATTTGAGAGCTTGTATAATCTTTGCCACGATAACCTGCGAAGTCTCGAAGCCTTCCTAAAGCATTTCTGTTATCCTGTGTCCTTTCTACATGTGTGCTGAATAAAGTGACGAAGTTTTGACCGCAACTGTGTCCAGCCTTCTTCCGGTGATATAACAGAATACTTCGCCTTGACATGGACGCAGCGGAAGAAATTCGTCAGGCAATCGCAGCGCACGGTCAAATTATCAACGCGCAACAACAACGCTTGGGAGAAATGGATCAGAATCTTCAACTTCTCTCTCAAGTCACGGCTACAGCAACACAGCGCGCCGCGCCCACCTCCTTTTCCACACCTCGGCTGCCTATGCCCGTACCCGAAAAGTACAACGGTGACACTGGATTATGTAAGGGTTTTATCTTACAATGCTCCTTATACTTTGACTGTTGTGGGGAAATGGGGGATCATGAGAAAGTGGCGCGATTCATCTCCTTATTAACAGGCAAGGCATTAAAGTGGGTGGCGGCAGTACGGGAACGAGGGGGAGAGGCGGTTGCTTCCTATAACACCTTTGTCTCCATGTTCCGTCGGGTGTTTGACCACGCCCCCGACCACCAGGAGGTCGGGGAACGGCTCCTAACACTGAGACAAGGCTCACTTCGAGTGGCGGAATACGCTTTAGAATTCTGGACTATCGCTGCGGGTAGCGGCTGGAATGACGTGGCGTTAAAAGCTGTCTTCCGTCAGGGCCTCAATCCCACCATCATCACTGAGATGGCCTGTCATGATGAGCCTCTTACCCTAGATTCGTTGATTGATCTCGCCATTCGCCTCGATCAACTTCTTTACAGCCGTAATCGTTCATCTCAGCACCCCGAATCAACCCGACTCCCCGCTAGCGACGAACTCATGCAGATCGGTCATGTAAAACTGGACCCCGACGTGAAAGAAAGGAGACGCCGAGAGAATCTGTGTCTCTACTGTGGCCAAGCTGATCACCTCCTTCATTCCTGCCCTGTCCGCCCTGCAAGCATAACTCCGACGAAGGGCGGACAACGCACCCGTTCAACCCCGGTGAGTCAGATTCCTGATGTTGTTTCATGTTCCTTTACTCTACCTGTCTACCTTGAACATTCAGGTGTCTGCACTCTCGTTACAGCCATGCTCGACTCCGGGGCGGCGGGCAACTTCATCGATGAGGAGATAGTGTGTCAGCTTGACCTAAACACTCGTCCCCTACCACAACCGTTTAAAATTCAGGCCATCGACGGTACACCCATCGGAGACATCACCCGCTACACACACAGCCTGGGGCTTCGTGTCAGCGCGCTCCACCACGAAGAAATATCCTTCTGGATTACCAAGTCTACCCGATACCCCGTGGTCTTGGGCTTACCGTGGATGAGAAAGCATAACCCTCACATCTCTTGGACTAACCAGCAAATACTCAGCTGGTCACCCTTCTGTCACCAACAATGCCTAAACACCCTATCACTCACTGTGGCAACCACATCCGTTGAAAGCCCTGAAAACGCACCCACCGTCTGTATACCCGACGAATATAGCGACCTAAAAGAGGTATTTAGTAAACTCAGGGCTAGCGGTCTTCCACCCCATCGTTCATATGACTGTTCCATAGACCTCCTGCCGGGTATGACTCCGCCACGTGGACATATATATCCCTTGTCCCAAGCAGAACATAAAGCCATGTCCGAATACATTCAGGAGGCTCTCCAACAGGGATATATTCATCACTCCACTTCCCCGGCAGCAGCCAGTTTCTTTTTCGTGGCCAAGAAGGGAGGGGGCCTTCGTCCATGCATTGATTACCGAGGGCTCAACTGCGCCTCGGTGAAGTATCCTTACCCCCTTCCACTCGTCCCTTCTGCCTTAGAACAACTGCGTGAAGCCCGATATTTCACCAAGTTGGACCTACGTAGCGCGTACAACTTGGTGCGTATCCGGGAAGGGGATGAGTGGAAAACCGCTTTCAGTACAACAACAGGTCACTACGAATACCTCGTAATGCCATATGGGCTAACTAACGCGCCCTCAGTATTCCAATGCCTAATCAATGACGTGCTGAGGGACATGTTAGGAAAATTCGTGGTGGCCTATATTGACGACATTTTGATTTACTCCCCCAACTTCAAAGCCCACGTGTCTCAGGTACGCCAGGTTCTCACACGCCTATTGGAAAATGGACTCTATGTAAAGGCAGAAAAGTGTGAGTTCCACAAGAACACTACGACCTTCCTGGGTTACGTCATTAGCCCCGAAGGAGTGGCCATGGACAAGAGTAAGGTCACGGCGGTAACACAATGGCCCACTCCTACTACCATAAAGGTGCTCCAAAGTTTCTTGGGTTTTGCCAACTTTTACAGACGCTTTATCCGGGGTTTTAGTTCTATTGCCCTACCCCTTACTGCTCTGTTGTGGGGCGGTCCTCGCCATCTGGTTTGGAACCACGAGGCCAAGCGGGCATTTTCCAGACTCAAAACGGCTTTCACCATGGCTCCAATCCTCAAGCATCCAGATCCTTCTCGTCCCTTCGTAGTAGAAGTAGATGCCTCTGAGGCAGGGGTGGGGGCCGTATTATCCCAACGTCTAGGGGAAAAACCAAAATTTCACCCCATCGCCTTCTTTTCTAAAAAATTATCGTCAGCAGAGCAAAATTATGACGTGGGAGATCGTGAATTGCTAGCGATAAAATAAAGCTCAGGCGGATCGCCACCGACAGGTACCACCACGCTACCAACCCGGTGAACAGGTATGGCTCTCCACCCAAAACTTGCACCTCAGACATCCCTGCCAGAAGCTCTGTCCTCGTTATCTCGGCCCTTTCAAAATCATCAGGCCCATCAATGAGGTAACCTACAGACTAGCCATCCCCAAACATTGGTGCATTGCCCCATCGTTTCACGTATCCCTTCTGAAACCCTTCCACACAGGCATCCTCACCTCTCAAAACCCTTCTAATCCACCACCTCCTCCACAGGAAGTTGACGGACAACCGGCCTATCAGATTCGTCAAATTCTAAAATCCCGGCGACGTCAAGGAAAACTTCAGTACCTCATTGATTGGGAGGGGTACGGGCCCGAGGAACAGAGCTGGGTGGCGGCTAAGGACATGCTGGACCCTGAAATGGTGGACGAATTTCACCGCATCCATCCAGAATACCCAAAACCTAGACCCAGAGGTCAACCCAGGCAAGGAGAGGCTCCCGGAGTGAGCCCTTTGGGGGGGGGCTCTGTCAGGTCGCGCAAAAAGCGCGACTTCAATTACCAGAATTCTCAGCAGCTCAAGAACATGGCCGCCACTGACTCTCATTCACACACTCCACACTACATTTCCCAGCAAACTCGGCGGCCTACAAACATGGCCGCCAGAGACTACAACATCCAGAGCACCCACACACTACCACGGTCACAATCACCTTCCTTCTAATCCTGCACACCTGTCTTCAATCTCACAAGCACTTTATTTAAGGACTTTTGTTTTACAGGTTGAACGCGAAGTATTGTTTGTTCTCCCGAATCTCACTTTACCGAGCGATTAAATTCTGGACTGATTCTCACGGCATTGACCTCAAAGCTAAGTACCTTGGATTCCGACTTCCTCTAAAGCCCTCTTGTTGTTTATACATCTCTGTGATAGTTTAACGTGCACTTGTGTCTGATCTCTGTTAGCACTGTGTAGTTAGCACACTTTATGCTTTGACCACTAACGTATGTAAAAGGTTCTGGGTGCTTATTTTCCGTTTATTCCTTATCACTGCTAATTGTGTGTTTTTACTGCTAGCGCTAACGATTTGAGAGCTTGTATAATCTTTGCCACGATAACCTGCGAAGTCTCGAAGCCTTTCTAAAGCATTTCTATTATCCTGTGTCCTTTCTACATGTGTGCTGAATAAAGTGACGAAGTTTTGACCGCAACTGTGTCCAGCCTTCTTCCAGTGATATAACAACACACTCATGGTGATGAGGCTTCTAGAAGCAGACAAGAAAGGTCAGGATAGGGATAAGTTATAAACATCTCAGTAGAATGTCGCAAATAATGAATTGAGAAATGGACCAAGTTACAAGATAATGGAAAATTCTGAAGAAGTGCTAAGTTCGAAAAACCTAAGGCTGTGACCAAAAATTAACTAAACAAATTCAGAAATACAAATATAAATATGCACATAATAATAATAATAATAATAATAATAATAATAATAATAAACAACTTATAATAAATAAACTCCAACATGTTAGAGCTCTCGCCAATCGCTGCTCCGGGAAGGAACAGCATGAATCGCTGCTCCGGGAAGGAACAGCATGAATCGCTGCCCCGCTACGGAGCAGCATGTCTACGCGTTTTCTAGCACTATTATTAAAAGGAACTCTCCGCTGGACAATCCTATCACAAAGACTCTGGTTTTGTTTGCGTTGCCATGTGCTCCTTTGTTTTTGTTTACGTCATGTCTCTTCCCCCGCTTCCTTATTGGTCCTTCGGGTTGCTGTCACGTTATGTTTCCTCCCATATTTTGTCATTGGTTCAACTGTTATTGTCTAATCATTATTTCCAGGTGTCGTGTGTTTCTTCTCGTTTGCGCTTAATTTCCTTTGGTACTAAAACCCCTAATTTTGTCCACGTCTTTGCGGAGTATTGAAGTAGATTGAATTAGATTGAATTATATTGAATGATGTTGAATAACTGAAAGGGACTCGTTATAGTTAAACTTAACGATATGTTCCTAATGATAATGATCGGTAGCGAGGAAGCTCAAGCTTCGTAGTTTTTTCCTAGGTTTTTTGTTTACCAGGTGTTCCCTGGTCCTTGCGCTAGTTTTGAAGTTTTTGTTTACCCGGCGCTCCCGGGTTCCTGAATGTATGTCTCGCTACTTCCTGGATTTGCCCTGTAAGCCTTTGGAGTAATGTTTCATGTCTTTCTGGATTTTGCCCTGTAAGCCTTTGGAGTAATGTTTCATGTCTTTCTGGATTTTGCCCTGTAAGCCTTGGGATTCCTGTTAAATGATGTTTGGGATTTTTGCCCTGTAAGCCTTTGGAGTAATGTTTCATGTCTTTCTGGATTTTGCCCTGTAAGCCTTGGGATTCCTGTTTAATGATGTTCAGGATTTTTGCCCTGTAAGCCTTTGGAGTAATGTTTCATGTCTTTCTGGATTTTGCCCTATAAGTGTTCTCTTCAGTGGCTAACCCCTCTTGGAAAAGTGATATGCTTTCCTCTGTATTTATTATGTTGATGTCCCGTCACTTTTGAATGTGCCCGGTGTTTTGTTCCTAATAAACTGATCACTTTCCCCTGCGAGTGCATCCTGTATAACTCTTAACCCCAGTAACGTAACACAACACTTATTATAGACAAACGGCTACAACATTCCAGCCCCTAATTCTTGTTTACAAGTAAATACAACAAATGCAGTAGCTGTACCAAATATGAAGAAAAATATTTCATTTGACATTGTTCATTTCAAGTCCATATGGTTGATAGATTTAAGTTCAAAAAAGTTATTTAGGCCTTTAATGTCCAAAATTGTTTAAAAATCTTCTTTCAAATCTTCAAAAGAGAAAAAAGACAGATGGTATGCAAGTGTTTTGGTGTGTATGTAGGTTTATCAGTGTATATGAGTCAGTGTAAATCTAGAGTCAAAATTTGACTCAAAAGTTCAGCATGCTGCTGCCATCAACAGACATAGCTTATCGATAGGCCTTTCTAGTACACCTGTTTGAGTCTTCAAGCGCACACGACAAATGACTATATCTTTTTTGAATACCTCTTTTTAAAGCAGAAATTTCCTCTCTGAAATGTTCTCTTTGCACAAAAGATACAATGGCTTTTTCTGCCGTAATCAAATCTTCAACACAAAGGGTTGAACTAAGATTTTCCGGCGTCTGTTGCTTTGTTTTCTTCTTACAACTTTTCTGTTCACCGAGTTGGTTCTGCATTTTCTTTTCTTTCACTTTCCATTTCAGAACTCCCAGAAACTTACGAATCCATGCTACCACTCTTTTCAGATGTGTCCAGTCAGAGAAATAATTCAAGAGTCGACTTGTTGGAGGTTCCTTTTCATCAGTCACAGAAACACAAGCACAAATCTTTTCTCCTACATCTGGATCATTATCCAGAATCAAATTCACTTCTTCCTAAGGCCATTGAGGTGGTGGCTTTAAAAGGAAGTCAGGCCCATTGATCCACACTTGAGAATGAAGGAATTCTTCAGTTCATGCCTCTTGAAGCTGCATCTGCACAGTTTTGTTTAGAGCAGATATACTTCCACTGTGAGACATTTGAATGGGTTTGAATAATGGAGATTCTGTTTGCTACGTAAGTTTTCAATCTTTTCGTTGTTTTAGCTATGTATTTCAGTAGAGTAGTTGTTATGTAATACGGAGGAAGGGCTGAATGCATGCACAGGGGAAAAATCACTTTAATGGGGACAAATGCAAAAATAACAGAACATGTGCAAAACTGTCGGAACAGGGGAAAAAAGGAACACAAACAATAATCCAAAGAAACTTAAATGAGCATAATCCAAAAGGCAAAACAAAAATTCACATGGGCAAGATATAGATCAAAAAGGCAACGAGAGAATAATCCATAGTCCATGAAACGCGAGCAAAACAGATTCACAAGGGCAAGGCATAGATCCAAAAGGTAGGTAGGTATTTCGGTATGTAGGTAGCTAATACTCCACGAGGAGACAGAGAAACACATGTGTTTAAATAAACAGAATTAAACACTCCGCGTGCGAGGGGTTCTCTAACAGAGCCCCCCCACAAAAGCACTGCTCCCGAAGCACCGAAAGTTTCAACCACTCTGGTGGACCTGGGCCCCTGGGCAGGATCCTAATGTCTGCCCCCCAGGACCCGAGGCTGGTAATGTCCAGTGTTCCAGAGCCAGAGCGGAGCTTGCCTGGTTGTCTCTTCGGCCATGGTCGAGAACTTGGCTTGGAACTTTGCTTGGAACTTGGCTTGGAACTTGACTTGGAGCTTGGCTTGGAGCTTGGCTTGGAACTTGGCTTGGAACTTGGCTTGGAGCTTGACCTGGTGCTTGGCTTGTCCAGACTTGGCACCTGGATTGGAGACAGACTTGGAGACAGACTTGGAGACAGACTTAGAGACAGACTTGGAGACAGGACAGGAAACAGGACAGGAAACAGGATTGGAAACAGGATTGGAAACTGGGCTGAGAACTGAAATAGAAACTAGACTGGGTACAGGAATGGAAACTAGGCGAGAAACAGAACCAGAAACAAAATCAAAAACCTGACTGGGAACAGAACTGGAAACAGCACTGGAAACAAAGCTAGAACCTGAATTGGAAAGTGGACTTGCAATAAAACTAGAAACTTGACTGAAAGCTAAACTAGAAACAGAACTGGAAATGAAATTAGAAACCTGACTGGAAACAGAGCTGGAAACAGAGCTGGAAACTGAACTGTGACCTGGACCAAAAACTGGACTTGGAACTGGATTGGAAGCTAGGCTAGAAACTGGACTGGATTCTGGACTGGATTCAGGACTGAAAACTAGACTGGATACTGGATTGGAAACTGGCTTGAAACAAAACCAGAAACTGGACTGGAAACTGAGCCAGAAACAGGATTGGGAACAGGATTGGGACTTGGACTGGAAACAGGACTGGGAACAGAACTGGGAACAGAACTGGGAATAAAGCTAGCTGCATGGGTGAAAACTGGACTTGAAACAAAACCAGAAACTGGACTGAAAGAGAAACTAGAAACAGAATTGGAAACAGGACTAGAAACTGGACTGGAGTAAGGACTGGATTCTGGACTGGGACCTAGACTGGAAACAGGGCTAGAAACTAAACTAGATTCTGGACTGGATTCTGGATTGCATACTGGCCTTGAAACTAGACTGGATACTGAACTGTGACCTAGACTGGAAACTGGATTGGGAACTGGATTGGAACCTGGATTGGGAACGGGATCTGAACCTGAACTGGAAACTAAACTAGAAATTGGACTGGATTCTGAGCTGGATTCTGGGCTGAGAAAGGACTCTGGGTCTGAACTGAGGCATGGACTGGAACAGGACTCTGGATAGGGTAGGGATCGGGACTGAGACATGGACTAGGATATGGGTCAGGACAGAAACTTGGATCTGGCCTTGGACATAGACTTGGACTAGGACATGAATTAGGGCTAAGACATGGGCTAGGACTTGGACATGGACTAGGACTTGAAAAGGAGGTCATCCTGTGGACCTCTGACATGGACTTGGCTTCGGAGGAGGTTATCCTGTGGACCTCAGACATGGACGTGGTTTCAGAGGAGGTCATCCCTTGGACATCTGACATGGATTTGGCTTGGGAGGAGGTCATCCTGTGCACCTCCGACATGGACTTGGCTTCGGAGGAGGCCATCCCGTGGACCTCCGACATGGGCTTGGCTTGGGAGGAGGTCATCCCGTGGACCTCTGACATGGACTTGGCTTGGTAGGAGGTCATCCCATGGACCTCTGACATGGACTTGGCTTGGGAGGAGGTCATCCCGTGGACCTCTGACATGGACTTGGCTTCGGAAGAGGTCATCCCGTGGAACTCAGACATGGACGTGGCTTTGGAGGAGGTCATCCCGTGGACCTCAGACATGGACTTGGCTTCGGAGGAGGTCATCCTGTGGACCTCTGACATGGACTTAGCTTGGGAGGAGGTCATCCTGTGGACCTCTGACATGGACTTGGCTTGGAATGAGGTCATCCCGTGGACCTCAGACATGGACTTGGCTTGGTAGGAGGTCATCTCGTGGACCTCTGACATGGACTAGGCTTCAGAAGAGGTCATTCCGGGGAACTCAGACATGGACTTGGCTTCGGAGGAGGTCATCCCGTGGACCTCTGACAAGGACTTGGCTTGGGAGGAGGTCATCCTGTGGACCTCCGACATGTACTTGGCTTCGGAGGAGGTCATCCCGTGGACCTCAGACATGGACTTGGTTTCAGAGGAGGTCATCCCATGGACCTCTGACATGGACTTGGCTTTGGAGGAGGTCATCCCTTGGACCTCCAAGATGGACTTGGCTTGGGAGGAGGTCATCCCATGGACCTCTGACATGGACTTGGATTCGGAGGAGGTCATCCCTTGGACCTCCGACATGGACTTGGTTTTGGAGGAGGTCATCCCATGGACCTCCGACATGGACTTGGCTTGGGAGGAGGTCATCCCGTGGACCTCCGACATGGACTTGGCTTCGGAGGAGGTCATCCCATGGACCTCTGACAAGGACTTGGCTTCAGAGGAGGTCATCCCGTGGACCTCTGACATGGACTTGGCTTCAGAGGAGGTCATCCCGTGGACTTCCGACATGGACTTGGTTTCGGAGGAGGTCATTCCTTGGATCTCTGACAAGGACTTGGCTTCGGAGGAGGTCATCCCGTGGACATGAGCAGGACAGGAGTGGAGGTCTCCTTGTGACCCTCCAGCGGGAACGTGGCTTGGGCGGAGGTCTCCTCGTGAACCTCCGGCGAGAACAGGGCTGGAGCAGAGAACCCCACTTGGGTCTCTGACAGGAACAAGACAAGAACAGAGGTCCCCTCGTGAACCTCTGGAGGGTGCTCTGCTGGGGAGACCTCCTGCTGGGCCTCCTGCTGGAGCTCAGGGCTGGAGTTTGCCACGTTAACCTCCAGGTGGTGCGCCACTGGGGAGACCTCCTGCTGGGCCTCCTGCTGGAGCTCAGGGCTGGAGGTTGCCACGTTAACCTCCAGGTGGCGCTCTGCTGGGGAGACCTCCTGCTGGGCCTCCTGCTGGAGCTCAGGGCTGGAGGTTGCCATGTTAAACTCCAGGGGCAGCTCCGCTGAGGAGACCTCCTGCTGGGCCTCCGGCTGGAGCTCGGGGCTGGAGGTTGCCACGTTAACCTCCAGGTGGCGCTCTGCTGAGGAGACCTCCTGCTGGCCTCCTTCTGAAGATCAGGGCTGGGGGTTGCCACGTTAACGTCCAGGGGCAGCTCCGCTGAGGAGACCTCCTGCTGGGCCTCCGGCTGGAGATCGGGGCTGGAGGTTGCCACGTTAACCTCCAGGTGGTGCGCCACTGGGGAGACCTCCTGCTGGGCCTCCTGCTGGAGCTCGGGGCTGGAGGTTGCCACGTTAACCTCCAGGTGGTGCTCCACTGGGGAGACCTCCTGCTGGGTCTCCGGCTGGAGCTCTGGGGGTGCCCGCCTATGGAGCCGCTTATGGACTCACCAGCTGTCCTTAAAAAAGTCCTGGGAGCAGAAATAGTAGCTCCTTGTTCCCTGTTTTCGACAGGTGGTGCACTGTAGGCTGGCTGACCGGGTGCATCCCTCGGTTGCGCACTCCTGGGTCCAGGGCTGAGAGGTGCAGGCCGCCACATTAGTCCACTCCTTCGTAGTGCTCCAGAAACGACTGGTCGGTGTCACCGGGCAGGCGCACATTGCCAAAGAGGGTGTTTAGGTGGGGATTGAATTCCAGACGCCCGTATTCCTGGAGCAGGAGATCCACAAAACCCGAGACAATGTTCATCTCCTGGTGTCCACTGTCGAGGTGGGCTTCTGCCCACCAGTGAGCCAAGCCGACCAAACGGGATTGAAGGAACCTCACCCATTGTTCCTCGCTGGGTTTCGGATCCTCCAAACTCACAAAATATCCCTGGGCCTGTAATAAAAAATACTGGGGGTACCAGGAGACGCCATCATAGGCAGTAGGAGGAGGAAGATAGGCTTGAAAGGAACTTGAGTCCAGTGGGGGAACGAAAAATTTGGCATGGTTAGCCAAGATTTTCCCCGCTGCATCCATGTTTGGCGGAGTATTCTGTTATGTAATATGGGGGAAGGGCTGGATGCATGCACAGGGGGAAAATCACTTTAATGGGGACAAATGCAAAAATAACGGAACATGTGCAAAACTATCAGAACAGGGGAAAAAAGGAACACAAACAATAATCCAAAGAAATTTAAATGATGCTCAATCCAAAAGGCAAAACAAGAATTCACATGGGCAAGATATAGATCCAAAAGGCAACAAGAGAATAATCCATAGAATAGTCCATGAAACGCAAGCAAAACATAGATTCACAAGGGCGAGGCATATATACAAAAGGTAATGTGAGAATAATCCATAGTCCATGAAACGCGAGCAAAACAGATTCACAAGGGCAAGGCATAGATCCAAAAGGTAGCTAGGTATTTCGGTATGTAGGTAGCTAATACTCTGCGAGGAGACAGAGAAACACAGGGGTTTAAATAAACAGAATTAACCAGGACTAACACAAAGCAGCTGAAACTAACGATGAGACAATGAACGGAAAACCAATGAACAAACAGGGGCGGAGACATGACGTAAACCAAAAGCAAAGAACCAATGAATAAACGGGGGCAGAGACATGACATAAATGAAGACAAAAGCACATGACGAAGGTAAACAAAACGAGAGTCTATGAGCGATTCAGTCCAGCGGAGTTTGTGAATGGAGCTCGCGCTACCCTCCATAGCAGTGCGAAGCGTGGAATGCGGAAGTGTTCGCGCAGCGAACGACTCCGGGACTCAGCCGCTCACGTTGCAAGCAACTCCGCGTGTGAGGGGTTCTCTAACAGTAGTGTTGTCTGACCAAAAGAAAGATTCCTCCAGATGAAACTGCAACTCTGCTTTCAACAACCTGTCTAAGCGTACAGCTAGGACAGCTGCTGCTAATTCCAGTCTTGGTATGGTCATTCGTTTAAGTGGTGCTACTTTGGCTTTTCCTATGGCGAATGCCACATTTACTTCTCCTTTGTCATTTAGGAGTCTGAGGTATGACAAAGCTCCATACCCAGCCTCACTTGCATCCGAAAAATTTTGTAAAAAATTGCGTAGATGCTATGCTCCCGAAATCTTTGCATGTCAAGCAAAACACTAAAGGTGTTTAAAGGAATCAACTCATTAAGCCATCTTTGCCACTTTAAAGCAATATTCAAAGGGACCTTTTCATCCCATGGAAGTTTGATCCTACACAGATTCTGCAGAATTTGCTTGGCAGAAAGAATGATGGGTAACAGAAACCCCAAAGGATCATAAATTGAACTCACAATAGATAGAATGCCACGTCTCGTTATTGAGTGTTTTTTGATTGCTATACTAAAAGTGAACACATCCTTTTCTATGTCCCACTGAACACCCAGAGCTTGCTCCATGGGAAGCTGGTCTTTACTGAGGTCCAGCGTCTTTTCTGCCTTGTCTCAGTTTTCCTGAGGGATTACACTGAGAATGGAACGGTCATTGCACATCCATTTGTTGAAGTCGAAAACCTCCCTTGCTTCACACTTCTGTTAATTGATCATACAGAGATAAAGCTTGGTCTACTGTATTTAGAGCTTTTAAACAATCATTGCCATAAAAATTCTGCCTGATCGTGTTAATTACATCTTCTGCATAATCATTTTGGTTATCATCAGCTGTTTTTAGCAAGGCAAAGGTTGGTCGAAGTATATGGACAACCATTCTGTGCTCTTCGAGGTCCTTTGTAATGTCTCCATCTGGCCACCAAAGGAAACTGAAAATTTACATCTTCCTTGGCCACTCTAACCTGGTGTAACATCCCTTCAATATCGGTCATGAAGCCAATGGGACCTTGACAAAACCTAAGTAGAACTCCTACCAAGTTATTTGTCAAGTCTGAGCCTTGCAAAAGTTCTTCATTCAAGGAAGTCTCACCAAATGTTGATGCACAGTCGAATACCACAAGCAGTGTCTTTTTGCGTGGGTGCTTAACTCCATAGTGTGGTATATAGCACAGCTTTCCTTTTTCTAGATCCAGCTGTTTGCTTGGGACGATCTCTGCATACCCCTTTGTAATCACATCATTCATAAACTCCTTGTACTCAGCAAAGAACGACACATCTCTTTCAAACCTTTTCAACAAGTGCTGTGCTCACTGCTGCACCACGTTGTTTGGCATTTTTACATTGGACTTACGAAAAGGCAAATTTAAATAGTAATGTCTGTCTTTGAGTTCTGCAGTCTTTGAAATCATGTCCATGAATTGCCGATCTTCTAATGACATTTCTGTCTTTTCATCGTACTGCTGTTCAATGAAATCTTGATTATACAGTTTGATCAACAGCTCCACCAAATTTTCAATGGACATTCTATTTACTTGCATTACAGGGGCATTATCCTCATCATCATTCATACCATGATTAAGCAGATCTTTAATGACCCAACCAAGGAGAGTTTTCACAGCATACGGTCTTCACTGTTGACTATTCTCCATGGTTCCAGTACCTTCGGAACACTGACACCTATAAGCAGCCCAATGCTTGCATTTATTGGTGTCAAATCAACATCCCTCAGATAAACCACTTTCTAATGTCCTTTTCTTTAAAAATGTTGTCTTTGGTGACTGGGATAGATTTCTGTGTATATACATCAGGTAATTCTAGGAATTCATTTTCCTTTAGAGCAGCCACTTCTAATCCAGAAACTCTGTAACTGGTCACAAGCTTTTCCTGACCAATAGTTTTCAGAAGTATTTTCATTTTTCTTCCTGCAGCATTCAGTTGGGCCATCAGTTCTTCTGTGCAAAACATTGCAGAACTACCTGGATCAAGGAACGCATACGTCTGCACAACTTTGGTTCCCTTACTCAATTTCACATTAACAGGAACTATAGATAGAGCACAATCTTTTGCACCAGCCCCAATATATTTCCCATCTTTCAAGGAAACCAATGCACTTGATATTTGATCTTTTGAAAAGACTTTAGGAGTTTAGTCTTTTCGTTGAATTTCCTTACTCTCGATATATAAAATAGTTGGGTGACGTTGATGACAAATCTGACAATTCTTGCGGTTTTGACAGGTTTTACTCATATGCCCATTTCCCAAACATCCAAAGCACAATCCTTTTGCCTTCATAAATGCCACCTTTTCATTGTTAGGTTTACCTTTGAATGCATCACAAACTTCCATTGTGTGGTCTTTACCACAAAACATGCATGGCTTTCCCACTGCATTTGAGGCAGTATAACTTAATTTCAGCTTGTCATTCATCTTTTCTGTTACTGCAGTAACTGTGGTAGCAAAACTGGTAGATTTGATATTGGGCTTTGCAGCTGTTTGCGAGAGAGTTTCCCCTCTTGTCTGTTGGGCTTTGTATGTCACCAAATACAGGATCCAATACAGCTCGTGTCTGGTTTTCAATGAATTCAAGAAGATCTTTGAACTTGACTTTCTCTCTTGACTATCCTGTATGCTGCAAGCAATTGTTCTCCACTTGTCGCGAAGCTTGAAAGGCAGCTTGGAAACAATCGTTATCAAATTTGCTGAATTTTCCATCTCCTCCACAAAATTAACTTCTTGCATAGTGTTAAAGCAGCCACGAAGAACGAGTGCATACGATCTTAGAGCTGGTCCATCCTCTGCTTTTAAAGCAGTCCAATTCAAAGCCTTTTCCATGAAAGCAGATGCTATCTTTATATTGTTACCAAAATTCCACTCAAGTTGCTGATTTGCTTCCTTGTATCCTTTTTTCAGGATCCATGTGCATGTAACTGCGAACCAAATCTTTGGGTTGTCCAACTGTAAATTGCTCTAAATAATATGGTCTGTTTTGTATACTCTCAGTCTTGTTTTCAATACCCTATTCAAATGCTTTAATGAAGGATCTGAACTGCAGAGGATCTCCACCGAACACAGGAATTTCCCTTGTTGCAAGAAGGGATGATTGCTGTTGCTTTACCAACAAAACAGTTATTTCATTTTGTTTTTTCAAGACATCTACAAGAGCAGTATTGCCCAGAGTAGATGAGTCCTTTTTTTGTTTCGAACTTTTTCAAAGTGTTTTAACTGTCAGAGTTGATTTACATTTTTCTGCTAGTTTGACTTGATTTGTTTGAACCTTTGGTGTTCTTGCAGGTGCAATATATTTAGTAGATAGATAAGTACTGCTTGTGACAGACTTTGCACTTCCTTTTGTGCTGTTTGAGCTAATTTTTTTGAGGAGTGATTCAGATTTTAGGAAAACATTTGCTGCAGCCATTCCAGATTCTAAAGCAAGCTTTTTCTTCGTTGCTTTTAATTGAGCCTCCTCCATATCTAAAATATGCTTTTGCTCCAAAACTTGGGCTTTAGCTTTTACTGCAGCATGTTCCACTTCAGCATGCAGAAAAGCAACAGAGGCACTCATTTTGCCTTTTGAAGAAACTCTAGATGATTTTCAGGAAGTTCTTTTAGAGGACTTAACAGTGGTCTGAGATACACTCATTTCGGCTCATACCAGTCTACGTGGTCAGCCTCCTTTTCATCATCATCCAACAAACTCTGATCAGACACTTGCAATTCCATAGAATCCACCAACACAATGTTAAAAGTTTCAACATATTTAGCAACAGTTTCTTTATTTTCACCAGCTTCAGTCAAAGCATTTATTTCATTTGCTTTCTTGACAAAGCTCCAAGCTTTCCTCTATGAGATGCAAGCAATTTAAACAATTCCATTTCTTCCATAATCACTTTTTCAGCAACATCCATTAGCCATCCATCAAGCATCAAGCATAAACTTCACTTCATCAAATCATGCCTGTGCACTAACTCAACAACATTCTGAACTTCAGCATTGTAAATCAGCATTTCGTTTCCACAATACATAAGCATGGCAGCTTAGCGAATTAAACTCTTCACCACGTACTCATGAAAATCCATGTTCTCCTTCAGCTCGTGGTGCAAACTCCATATTCCTTCAAGTTTTTTTACTTTTATGTATCGGCCTTTCCTATTAGGCCATGGGAATGGTGATTCTTTTGCATGCACTTCACTCCAAACGCTATCTTCATTTCAAAAATGTATTTTGTTTATTAAATGCAAAGTTTTCTTTTCAAAAGTATTTCTAAATTCAGTTCATATTTCCAACAAACGAAATCCAAGTGAAAATAATGAAGTGGTCAAAAAACTGGGAGCCACCATGCCCCAAATCCAAACATAAGCTCTTTCTTCTCCCCCTCTAGCTCCACCTATACATAGTAAAATATACATTCCTCCCCTGCCATGTGACCAAAAATTAACTAAATAAATTCATAAATACAAATATAAATATGCACATAGTAATAATAATAATAATAATAATAATAATAATAATAATAATAATAATAATAATAATACACAACTTATAATAAATAGACTCCAATACAACACTTATTATAGACAAACAGCTACAACAGGTGGTGTATAGAATAGTAGGGTGGACCGTAGTGATAATGGAGGCTTTCTGGTAAGTGAAGGCAGCCACCACTAATCCACGATAGCATGGTGGCATTCCCTTCTCTACATTGTCGAGGGATGTACTAAAATAGTCGATAGGCTGTTTACCTGAGCCATACTGTTGGGTTAGCACGACGTTGGCAAATCCCTGTTTTTCTGAGACATACAAATGAAAGGGCTGACTATAGTCAGACCCAGCCAAAGCTGGCGCAGAACAGAGATCGCTCTTTAACCTTTCAAATGCCGTGAGCGGCTCTGTTGTCCATGTAAGGGACACGTTTTCTCTCCCCTGGTCTGCTGCTTATATTAAAGCCTGGAAAGGGGCCGTTTTCAGTGCAAAGTCACAGATCCACTGTCTACCATAGCCTACCATCACCAAAAAGGAAAGCATTTGTTTTATCATTTGAGGATTAGGGGCGGTTACTTTGACAGTACCCTTAAGGGAGGCATGCATAAGTGTATTGCTGTCCCTCATAAGTAAATGCAAATAGATGCCTTGAATCTGGATGTAGCAATATACTAAAGAAAGCTGAACACAAGTCTATCACCGTATACCATTTTGTATCCTCAGGGATGTTCGACAGGAGGGTGTGAGGGTCAGGGACTATAGGTGTCTCTGCTCGTACTATTCTGTGAACTGAACATAGATAATGTACAAGCCTCCATTTTCAGAGTTGGGCTTCCTTACAGGGAATATGGGAGTGTTGCATGGGCTTTTGGTTGGAATCAGGCCCCCTGCTTCCAGAAGTCCCTGAATTGTAAGTCTGATTCCGTCCCTAGTCTGTGTTGTCAGTGGGTATTGTTTCTGATAGGGCAACCTAACATTAGGCCTAACCTGTATGCTCACCTGTCCTGCTGATTTGACTAATCCTACAACTGTCTGGTGTTTTGTCCACAATGTATCAGGCATGCTTTTCAGCAGTGCTTCATCTTCTTCTTTGCCTGTCTCTGTTACGAGTACCAGTGTGTGTGATGACAATGGCATGTGCCTCTATCCATGTGTGTGTAGCTATCATGCTGTCTACTCCCTTCTGTGAAATCCTTGTGTACTTGTTGTCTGGTGAAGTGTGCATATATGGATTATTAGTAGGTTTCCACTCTCTAATCTGTGCTGCCTCCCTAACAATAGGCCCTAAGTCTTTAGACTCAAATCCTTCTGCTACCATGAGGGAGATGTGTGGGGCAGCTTATAGGTTTCTACTGTCTGAGGTAGATTGGATGCGGCTTTTATCATCACTGCTGCTTCCATTATTGGGGCTTGCATTGAGGCCTGCACTTTTCCAGCCTTTTCCTTTTTCCTTTTGGTCTTGGTAAGTTCTTCTAGTTGTGTTTTATATAGCTGTGTCACCAGCGCTTCAGTGGCGTCCTTGGCTTCTTTTTTCTTCTTCCTGTGTTGTTCCACATGGTGCACAAGATGGGACTGGAAAGTTTCCCAGGGCAAGGTATTGAGTCTGACCATGTTTTCCAATGCCTCCTGTACAGATAAAGGCATGCACATTTTCAGCATCATCTTGAATAAGCTTTGATTTGTGTCATTCAGGTTCGACACTGTTCCTGTCTCCTCTCACCATCTGTTCTGGAAATCCTGAACAAACTTCATCACATCATCTTCACCCAGCGTTATAGCCTCTAGCTTGCCTGGGTCCATCTTGGTGGGGTATGCTTCTCGTATTGCATACCACACTCGATTTATGTATGCTCCAAAGGCCAGGTCGTCTCCATTCTCCAAGTCCATCACACTTATTAATCCTGCCTCTGCCAGTATTTCAGCGGCTTTGCTCTTTGCTTCACTTGTGCTAATATGGCCTTAATATCCCCTACTGCCAGTAGGTGGCCTGTTGTTTTTTCCTAAAACTTAGTTATCCACTTTTGCCCTCCTTGACATATGTCTGGGAGTTGACTTGCTAGTCCTGTCATGTCCATGAAAGACCATGGCACATATTGCACCCCTCCTCCTTTAACCACTAGGGGGCATTGACTTGCCTCTGGTTCTTCCATCATCACTAGTTGCAACTCTTCATTTTCTATCCCATATTTCTGAGGTGGTTTGCTTATTCTCCCATGCCTTGTCTTCCTAATTGGTCCAGACTCCCTCTGTGGGCTAGTTGTAGGTGGTAGCCAGGTGTGGCTTCCTCCAGGGTGGTCTGGCTCTTCCATGTTCCATGTATTTTTTTTTCCATGTAATTAATTTTCTGCATGTCGTATTCTGTTGCCCATCTCTGCAGTGCTTCTCTCCAATAGCTCTCCAGTTGCTTGTGCCCTCCCTTCTGTTCACTTTATTTGTTGTTCCAACCAGCTGAATGTTTGTTCTAGCATTCCCGACAGCCCTTGGACCTTTCTTCTCAGTGCCACTGACTCAGGTTCTATATACAATGTTCCATTTACCCATCTTCCCTCTTGTCTGTTTACATCCATGTGGTTTCTGTCATCTGGTGTTGGCAGGTCCTAAGTGGCTCCCATTGGCCATTTATCCACTTGTCGTTTTTTTCCGGGATAGGTTTAACTTGTGAGGCTGTTTGGTTCTGTTCTGTTTCTTAGGTGCATGGAGAGCTTTTCCAGTGAGTTGTCGACTAAGTATTCTTTTCTCAGTTCACTTGCTACTGGAGCTGATGGCGTGCTGGTGGGTACCCCTTGTAACATCTGAATGTATCTAACTGATTTCTGAATCAGCCTGGACTTAGCAAAGAAGTTTCTCTGTTTCTTTGAGCTGTGAATCCATATCAGTAACCCCTCAGTCTTCTGCTGCCAGATGCCATCGGAATGCTATGGGGGGGTGACACGACCCCCCTCTTCAGACACACACACACACACACACACACACACACACAATGGAAGAATCTCTCTTGAATGTAACATGTAATTATATGTAATTATTCGATGTCCAAATAGTTCAATGTTTTCTTATTTGCATATATTGTGTGTTTATGTAACCTAACTATAATGATTTTAGATTAGTTTAATTTAGGATATCATTTTAAATGTCTGTAACCATGTTTCACCTTTTAATATTTTTATAATTCCATCGAATTTGGTATGTAGTTAATCGTCTCTCGATGCTCTGATTTTTTATGCATATCATATTGCAATGGGATACATTATTTCATGCTTTTTCTTAATCGCATATATAATACAGTTTAAACTGTCGCCGCCCCAGATGGGCAACCCACTCTAAGAGGACACACAGGAAGTCCCTCCTGCCAACAAATCCAGCTTCCTGATTGGCCAATAGCCCAGAGAGGCGTGTGCGTTCGTGTTGTCTTTAAAACAACAACACGCATTGAAAGGCCCGCTTCCTCTTCAATCTCTTCAGTCTCTCTTCCTCTGCAGATTCTCTTCTCGCTCTTCAGTGTCTCTTCAGATTCACTTCAGTCTTACTCTTTCCGGTTTCCCTCCCCCGGGGCCATGTGCCCCGGGAAGAGGGAGCCACTCTCTCTCTCTGGGACAAAGATGCAACTACCTCATGGCCCACGCCTTTTCAAACAGCACGATGAACCAGCGAACTCGACACAGACCGCGTGCAAAACTTTGAAACCGACACCTAAGCCATGCAAGTATAGTCTAATTGATCTATATATGCATTAAAGTTGTACCCCTGTTTACAGGAGATTTAAGTTTGTTGCTTGTTTTGAAAAGGGATAATTAATTGTTGTTTTTGTCTGCTACCCTCTTCCTTTCATTACTTTCTCTCTATACTCTCTCTTTTCTTATATATAGATGTACATATGTATTGTTTGCTTAGAGATAGTTGTGTGTATCCATAGTTACACTTAGTTATTAAAATCTATTATCACCACGCTTGATTGTCTCTGTTTTGGTCACTGATAAAGTCCCTTCTTCACTGCGAGTCTCGCTACACGATCTCGAAACGGAGAATCCTTCCTGGCCAGAAGGGTAAACTCCCTCTTTAGAGTTCATAATTCTAAAACTAGACTACAGCTAATCATAAAAGCTGATCTAGACCACATACAGGTGCATCTCAATAAATTAGAATGTCGTGGAAAAGTTCATTTATTTCAGTAATTCAACTCAAATTGTGAAACTCGTGTTAAATAAATTCAATGCACACAGACTGAAGTAGTTTAAGTCTTTGGTTCTTTTAATTGTGATGATTTTGGCTCACATTTAACAAAAACCCACCAATTCACTATCTCAACAAATTAGAATATGGTGACATGCCAATCAGCTAATCACCTCAAAACACCTGCAAAGGTTTCCTGAGCCTTCAAAATGGTCTCTCAGTTTGGTTCACTAGGCTACAGAATCATGGGGAAGACTGCTGATCTGAGAGTTGTCGAGAAGACAATCATTGACACCCTTCACAAGGAGGTTAAGCCACAAACATTCATTGCCAAAGAAGCTGGCTGTTCACAGAATGCTGTATCCAAGCATGTTAACAGAAAGTTGAGTGGAAGGAAAAAGTGTGGAAGAAAAAGATGCACAACCAACTGAGAGAACCGCAGCCTTATGAGGATTGTCAAGCAAAATCGATTCAAGAATTTGAGTGAACTTCACAAGGAATGGACTGAGGCTGGGGTCAAGGCATCAAGAGCCACCACACACAGACGTGTCAAGGAATTTGGCTACAGTTGTCATATTCCTCTTGTTAAGCCACTCCTGAACCACAGACAATGTCAGAGACGTCTTACCTGGGCTAAGGAGAAGAAGAACTGGACTGTTGCCCAGTGGTCCAAAGTCCTCTTTTCAGATGAGAGCAAGTTTTGTATTTCATTTGGAAACCAAGGTCCTAGAGTCTGGAGGAAGGGTGGAGAAGCTCATAGCCCAAGTTGCTTGAAGTCCAGTGTTAAGTTTCCACAGTCTGTGATGATTTGGTGTGCAATGTCATCTGCTGGTGTTGGTCCATTGTGTTTTTTGAAAACCAAAGCCACTGCACCCGTTTACCAAGAATTTTTGGAGCACTTCATGCTTCCTTCTGCTGACCAGCTTTTTGAAGATGCTGATTTCATTTTCCAGCAGGATTTGGCACCTGCCCACACTGCCAAAAGTTGGTTAAATGACCATGGTGTTGGTGTGCTTGACTGGCCAGCAAACTCACCACACCTGAACCCCATAGAGAATCTATGGGGTATTGTCAAGAGGAAAATGAGAAACAAGAGACCAAAAAATGCAGATGAGCTGAAGGCCACTGTCAAAGAAACCTGGGCTTCCATACCACCTCAGCAGTGCCACAAACTGATCACCTCCATGCCACGCCGAATTGAGGCAGTAATTAAAGCAAAAGGAGCCCCTACCAAGTATTGAGTACATGTACAGTAAATGAACATACTTTCCAGAAGGCCAACAATTCACTAAAAATGTTTTTTTTTATTGGTCTTATGAAGTATTCTAATTTGTTGAGATAGTGAATTGGTGGGTTTTTGTTAAATGTGAGCCAAAATCATCACAATTAAAAGAACCAAACACTTAAACTACTTCAGTCTGTGTGCACTGAATTTATTTAATACACAAGTTTCACAATTTGAGTTGAATTACTGAAATAAATGAACTTTTCCACGACATTCTAATTTATTGAGATGCACCTGTATATAGTCATAATTAATTATAATCTGTTGTAGTTAATTATCTATACGTATATGTGCACATACATTAATTCACAACATTAGGTCACAACAATCTATATATAGATATATTTCATGCCATTCGAGCTAATTCCTTACATAAATTGGTGGAGGATACATTTAAATGTGTTAAACATCTTTTAATGTGTTACATAAATTGGTGGAGAATATATTTTAAATGTTTCAGATTCATATGATTCGCTGCAACTGGCGGAGATAATGCGGGCACACTTTAAAACCCTTGTCTCATGGTAAAAATGTGCTTCGAATCCAAGTATCCGCCTTTTGCTTCGTTTCATTTTTAAATCTGATTTGCTACACCCTATCTTCTTCAGGTAGTTGTTACTTCCTTCCTTTAATTCGTTCCATTCAAGTTTCCTCAGTGTGCATGATTTGTTCCATTTTCTAGTGGACACTTTGTTTTCTGTTCTTATTTATTTTACTATCCTTAGTTTACACTAATCTGTGCTCTTGTATTTTGCCATGTTTTATTAATGGGGAATCATCAAACACCCTTTCTCTTTAAGTCACCCCCGACACAAGTAGTATCTATATACTTTCACAGTTGGTATGCTCCTTACCCTTGTGTTCCGAGGTGGTTCTGGCAACAGTACACATATGAGATCAGATCCTGTCTGAACTAGGAGATGGTGCATGAGACCAATTGAGAAAGGAGTATTAGGTACTCTATGTATTACATAAGTATTACAAAATTCTTTAAAACAATATGTATTAGATAGATAGATAAATTTGCATTCACTCATCCTTTCATACAACTTCACACATACTATTGTTGGACCAACATTCCATATTTTCCTAATCTCTAACTGTCCTGCCCATGCAGTCCAGTGTTGGCACCTTTTTGCCCACCACAGCAGTAACTCAGTAAAAAAACAATACTTAAAAACAGTACTTGAAATAATACTTAAACCAATGCTTAATACATTACTCAAAAACAATACTTAAAACACCGGTGACCTGTCTGTTCAGACCTGCCTCCCTAAAGGCAGTGGTAACCACAGGTTTTCCTAACACTGACCTGTCCATGCAGACCTATCTCCTTAGAGATAGTGGTACCCACAGGTTTTCCTACTACTGACCTGCCTGTGCAGACCTGTCTTCCTAAAGACAGTGATATCCACAGGTTAGTCTTTCCCCCAACCTGTCCATGCCAACCTGTCTCTCTAAGGACAGCAATATCCACAGGTTGGAGTCAAAATCTGCTCTTCAGCATAGATGTACACATACAGTACATTTCATTACCATGTGTCCATATATACTTTACACAGATCCGTTTACAAACATGCATATTCTCTTCTCAAAAATTTTTTATTCTAAAAAATGCAAATTTTGTTTCTTGCCTTTTAGTTTTTAGTTTACAAGGTTTTTTACGGAGGGTCACGGAACTGTTCCGTCCCAAAAGCGGGGTCCCCCTGCCCTCACAGACCATACACTATTGCAGAAACTTTGATTTAACAGGTGTTCTGCTTATCTTTTTCCTATGGTTGGCCAAAGTTGTCTGGTCTGGATGGCTGAGTTGTACCCCCCGTCAGGGTCCTGGGTATCTGACGAACCCTCCTGGCTGGCTCGCCAATGCAGGATATTCTACTTCACTACCTACATTGATCCAGCTAGCTCACTATTTCAAAACATAAAAATTAATCAAGAAAACTCTGTATTAAACTTAAAATGAATAAAAGTCCAAACTCACAAAGACTATATTCAGATGAGGTAGGTTTATTAGCAGTCAAGCAAGACAACAAACAAACCAGCTTGTACCAGCGGTACAGACTGTGGTCAAATTATCCTTATATACATTTCATGCAAGTTCTCAGTTTACACTTCTAACCAATCATACATGATTCCTCGTGTACATCCAATCACAATCTTTCAACTATGCCTCTGCTCTGCCTATGACATTGAGTTTGCCCATGATTGATCTGTGCCAGCCTTTACGTCTGTTTATACTGCTTCATTTAATAAAGCTACAAATGGATCCTCACTCCGTGGACTCATCATTACACTTGGTCTGTTTCTCAAGTCATTATTTGCGACACTCTACTGAGACGTTTATAACTTATCCCTATTCTGATCTTTCTTGCCTGCTTCTTGTGGCCTTATCACCATGAGTCTGTGAAACTTATATCCTTATCTGCTTTGCACTGTACATCTGTGGGCCTCTCTGTCTGCTTCCATGTCTGTCATCCTCCTGGGCCTATATAGTTATGTTATTGACTGCCTAACTGCATGGTGTGCTCTATAATTGTCTATACTTTGTGTGCTTGTTATGATCAGACTCTGTCAACCCCAAGTCCTCTATGGAGCACTCTATTTCTCACACGAAAGGGCTGGAGTCAACTATCAAGATGGTTGATGCTTCCACGCAAACTCCTGTTTATTCATCCCATAGGACTCAAACACCTCTATACTTGACCCTATCCAAAAGCACACAAGCCAGACTATGTGCCCCGTTCGATATACTGTAAACCATTACAATAAAAATTTAATACTTCTTTGCATAAGCCCTGTCATTAAAAATGCCTCTTCTACACTCTGTCACTGTGTGTGTGTGTGTGTGTGTGTGTGTGTGTGTGTGTGTGTGTGTGTGTGTGTATTTTCTGTGTCTTATCTTATCAGTACAGATGCATCTGTGCACCGGGCCTCTCTAGTGTGTGTGTGTGTGTGTGTGTGTGTGTGTGTGTGTGTGTGTGTGTGTGTCTGTCTGTCTGTGTATGTGTATGTACTTCTCCTTTTGCCTTAACAGTACATGAGGCTGTTGCTGGGCCTCTGTAGTTATTGCCCCTCTGCTCACTCTATTTCATATTTTTGGGTGAGATTAAAGTGTTTTAGTCTTTTTGTATTTAATATCCCAAAATTTCCCACATGGGGAAAAGCAGTGAGCAAAAAACATGTACTTATATGCCATCATGTGCATGAATATGACAGAAAATTCCCATGTAATAGAAAGAACTGTAGTTGCTGTGTGTGTGTTTTGGAAATTGTAGAGCAGCCAAGAACCTGGTTTTGTAAATATTTTGGACATTTACCCAACTGTCGTTGTTGCAATCCACACAACAATTCAGTTAAAGGGCTTGTTGTGTGCAAAAATACTCCTAGAAAGTGGATGCGTAGATTTTTCGGACACTCTCCCAGTTGTCATCACTGTGACCCAGATAGGGAGACTCAATCTTTGTTGAGCAGTTCATGAACTCTTATATTTTTGTTGTTTGAATTGAGTGCTGTGTATTCCGTAACCTATGACACCATTCGCATTGTATAGAAGAGGGAATCCATTTAGGCCTGTTTTTAATCTTTCAATCACAGCTCAGACTAAATTAGTAGAACCTTACAACGACACTTTTGCAGAAGATCCAATAGGAGTAGTGTTTAACAAATTCCCAAAAGAAATTGATATCAGGGAACAGAATAAAGGAAGTACGTTGTCAGCATTTTTACCCCCTAAACTGAACATTTACTATTAAATCCTAGGAGTTAATTGAATGTCTAGATCCCAGCCCCATGTACTCTATTTTTCAGTTCCTCATTACTGGGATCATCATACATTAACAACACTCAGTTTACAACAAGGATATTGAGGAAAGCAGTTCAAGAGGGGAGAAAATCTCTGCCATCTATAGTTTCATTTTTGTGGGCATCAGGGTAGAGATCACTAAGGGGATTTGAGCATATATGAATATAGAAGAAAGTACATTCACGAGAGGACATGTTCATTTAGCTACAGAAGCACATCAAATTAAGAGTTAAAATGTTGTATTGATATAGAGTTGATTCAATTGCTAGGAGAAACACGGGGAGTCAGTAATCACTTTTGGAAAGAGCAAATTTATGTAGATATCACAGGAAGAAGGCAACCACTAACAGAGCAAAGAAAGAACACATATTTAGCAGTTAACTAAAATATTAAATCTAAGATGGGTACAAGAAGAATGGCAGTATGTTAATTGGCAGGGACTGATAGAAACAAGCTGGACAGTTGGCATTTTGGAAAAACTAATAGACGAGTTCTGTCACCCTGAGCCTTTCCTGCACTTTCACAGAGCATCTATTGCTGTGCAGGTTGAGCCGTATTTTAGATTAGGAGAAGAAAGAGGTTTTGAAAGAGGAAAGGGAGAAACTGGCAAGATTATAAGTGACCCTGCAATTGAAGTGTCACCATTACTGAGAGAGGTTTCAGCAGAGGGGAAGATAGAATCAGTAGAGGAACACACTACTTTGAGAGGACTAGTGGTGACCATCATACCAAATAGGGCCGAGTATTAACTGTCAGATAGACCAGCACTAGGGAGCTCTAGAGTTTGGGGCAGATAGATTAGGAAAGCAATAAACTTCCAGCGACATTAAAAAGAGTTATTCGGTTGTTAGCCAAGAGAACTTGCACATCACCTAAGACAAAGATGTAGAAGGACTAAAGTTAAAAAGAATCTTAGTGACTTTTATTCCTGACTGTGATAATGGCATCCACTCCTGTAGAGTTACTGGGGTCTAAATACCCACTATGTAAGGAATACATAGCTAAGATCTCAGAGAAATGGCAAAAAATACTAAACTCATGAAAACAAAGCGGCCAAAGGAAGACATTTGACGTGGCATTGTGCAAAGTAATGGAAACTATGATAAAAATTACAAAGCTAAAGATAAAAGTAAACTGAGAGAATTAAAAAGGGAAAAAGAACAGGAGGTCCTGAGATTGTTCAAAAAGGAAGGGGAAGATTTGCGAAAAAGCATGAAACAGGCAAGAAAGATACTAAAAAAAGAGGATAAAAAGTCAGAAGAAAAAATGGAAGAAGCATTTGCTAGACCACCTCCCTATGTGCCCCTCAATCCGTATGCGCTGCCTGGGGGTCAGTTCCCGATGATAACAGGGACAGTACAGGTTGCAGGGGATGTAGAGATAATAGAGAGAGAAGGAAGTACATCTGTAGAAAAGAAAGGGTGCTCAGAAAAAACAACGGACGAAAGACAAGGTAAGGGGAAAGAGAAAAAAATAGAAAGAATACATAGATGCTTATTCTCAGCTAGACATGGCCACTGGGAGTTAACAGAAAGGGAAGTTGCAAAGCTGGGAAAGACTGAAAAAAAAGCTGGTCCAGTCTAACTGAAGGAAAGCTCTGTGGAGGAGAGGAAGGAATTAGCAGAATCATCAAAGCAAATGAAAGAGGTACAGATATCATTTGACCAGCTGGAAACAGCTGGGAGACACATAAGGGAAGCAGAAAAATCACGGAGACAGCAAAAACAGTAGGAAAACAACCAAAAGAAAGACAGCATAGGTCACAGGTAATAGAGCACAAGCGAATTGTGTGAGACATGTATCTTGAAAATGCTGAAGAAGAAGAAATAACTCCATCATGGGAACTACTCAGACCAAGCAATCTTAGAGCTAGAAACCAAACAGCCCTAGCTAAAGTGGCAAAAGTATTTCCAATTTTGGTTAAGGGTGCACAGGCCCAATATATACAATCAGCAGTGATGGCTCCTATGAACACACCTCCCCCATCTGCTGTTCAACCAAACCCTTTGGCAGCTTGTCCTAGTCTGCAGCAGCACCCTGCACCTATCATTAATGTCTACCAGCAACCAAGCAATATGAACTGGCAGAAAAGGCCACCCCTAAGAGGACAAAGAGGGAGAGGCAGACCCAATTCTGGTCCTCCAGGGGTATGCTGGGGTTGTGGACAGGTTGGATACAATAGATGTGACTGCCCTACCTATCCTTGGCAACAGCCTCCCAGGGGTAGAGAGGAGTCTCTGCGCTTCAGGGATTTGAAGCGCAGAGACCAGAAACTGGTCACAATGATTTATGACTCAGACTGTGACCCAGACATTGAAAAACAGTGGTTGAGCAGAACCAAAGGACAGGAATTTCCTATGATATTGCAGTACAGGGGCGATTCTCGGATTTTCATTTTAGAATGGCTCATCCCGCAATGAGGGTATGATTAAAAAATAAATTGTTTCACTACTAGGGTAGGGTTGTATATTTATTGCAGTTGGGAACACAATGGTATTGTGTATGTGAGAGGCTGTCCATGTTCTATTTTCACCTGACTGCTGCTCATTTGCAGACCTACTCCCACGCGACAAAAAAAATGCTGTATATCCATCTACAATGAAATATAAATGTCAAACTTTCGATCATGTTATCTAGTTAATTTTAGCCACATGAACAATACAGTTGGATCAACATTGTCAACCCCTGAAAATTGACTTCATTTCAAATAATTTTAACTAACCAGCTAATATTCATTAATATTCGTTAAGAATATAGACAAATCTTGTATTAATGTAATTGTCTAGATTGGCAATATGTTCAATCTGTTCTATATTAAATCATTTTTATAAAAAAAAAAATAACATGAATCTATCAGTTTGCCACTTCTATAATTCTGTGACATCAAAAATCACAAATCCCTTTACTCTAAGGCTAATAAATGTACAGTATCTCACAAAAGAGAGTATGAGAGTATACCCCTCACATTTTTGTAAATATTTTATTATATCTTTTCATGGGACAACACTGAAGAAATGACACTTTGCTACAAAGTAAAGTAGTGAGTGTACAGCTTGTATAACAGTGTAAATTTGCTGTCCCCTCAAAATAACTCAAAACACAGCCATTAATGTCTAAACCGCTGGCAACAAAAGTGAGTACACCCCTAAGTGAAAATGTCCAAATTGGGCCCAAAGTGTCAATATTTTGTGGGGCCACCATTACTTTCCAGCACTGCCTTAACCCTGTTGGGCATGGAGTTCACCAGAGCTTCACAGGTTGCCACTGGAGTCCTCTTCCACTCCCCCATGATGACATCACAGAGCTTGTGGATGTTAGAGACCTTGTACTCCTCCACCTTCTGTTTGAGGATGCCCCACAGATGCTCAATAGCGTTTAGGTCTGGAGACATGCTTGGCCAGTCCATCACCTTTACCCTCAGCTTCTTTAGCAAGGCAGTTGGGTGTACTCACTTTTGTGAGATACTGTATGTCATGATCCACTCCTGGGTACTAGTTTGTAATGCTGTAATATTTACATGAATGTTGAAAATGTTTAAAACATACTTATGTTATATGATTGTTTTCTCCCAGAAGACTTATCAAACCTTGTAAACAAGGTTGGTACGTCTGGGAACGATAATCAAACAGTGAGGTCTAACGGGTGCTAAAAATCAGAGAAGAGCCAAACGTAAAGAGATTACGATCGCTCAGGTTCATGTGCCGGTTGATGGTTGTGTAGTTAATTCTGAACACCCATCGACAACACCAGAACGGAAACGGGTAAGACGTTTGAGTGTGGCATCAGATGGCATGTAGCATATGTACATGTTTGTTAAAAACACTGTTTTATCTTTTCCCTAATTCATACACCATCCCTGTATTCTTTTTCCACAGAGCTGATTGTGGATAACTGCCCCGACGACAACATAAAGGAAGATTTGAGCTGGGATGATGACCTGTTAGAATCGTGGGACGCATGCGATTTTAGTCCAGTAGGACAGCCTGAAGAAGAAGCACTGGCGCAAACCAAGGAGCGCGACACAGAGGTTCTACCTTCAAATCAGGAGGCGTACAGACGGGAATCACAAAACGTGTTTAATCGACGTGATACAGGACGGTTTCAACACCATTGAGGATCGTTTAAAAACCATTGAGGAGCGTATTGACGAACATTTTATTAACATTAACCAACATTTCGATACCATTGAAAAGAACCAGGATTGTTATGTTTGGGGTTTGACTGCTACACTGTGTTAGATCACGGGAAAGGGAGCCGGATGCAAGCGCAGGGGAAAAGTCCGTTTATTAGGTATAGTTCAAAAGTAATGGGACAACTCAAACACATGGAGCCAAAACACTCAGGAACATAGGGCAAGGTTATAAGCAAGGGCAAAACTAGATAACATGGACAAAGCTCGTAGCAATGGCAAAACTAGAAAACATGGGCAAAGCTCGTAGCAATGGCAAAACTAGAAAACATGGGCAAAGCTCGTGGTTGGCTGTCCCATCGGCCACAGGCGTGAACGGAGCATGGTGGACCGTTCGGTCGGCCTCTGGCATGAGTGGAGAGTGGCAGGCTGTCCCGTCGGCCACAGGCATGAGTGGAGTGTGGCTGGCCGTCTCCTCGGCCTTAGACCTGAGCGGAGCATGGCGGGACATCTGGTCAGCCCCTGGCTGGAACTTGGCTTGGAACTTGGCTTGGAACCTGGCTGGAACTTGGACTGGAACTTGGACTGGAACCTGAACTGGAACCTGGAATGGAGCTTGGAATGGAGCTTGAAATGGAGCTTGGCTTGGAACTAGGCTTGAAACTTGGTTTTGGAGGCCGCCTTGTCGGCCTCTGGCTGGAACTTGGACTGGAACTTGGACTGGAACCTGGACAGGGACTTGGACAAGGACTAGGACAGGAACCTGGGCTGGGACCTGGACTGGGACCTGGACTGGGACCTGGATTGGAATCCGAACTGGAATCTGAACAGGGACTTGGCCTGGGACCTGGACTGGAACCTAGACAGGGACTTGAACTTGAACTGGGTCTTGAACTTGGACATGAACCAGGGCATGGCCCTGGGCTTGAACTCGGGCTTGAATCAGGGCTTGGACTGGGACATGGACCTGGACAAGGACCAGGGCATGGACTAGGGCATGAACCTGGGCATGGACCTGGACATGGACTGGGACTTGGATTTGGACATGAACCTGGGCATGGACTTGGGCATGAGCTAGGGCATGAACTTGGACTTGGACATGGCTCTGGAGAGGAGGTCATCCCGTGGACCTCTGCCATGGACGTAGCTTGAGAGGAGGTCATCCCGTGGACCTCCGGCATGGATGTGGCTTGAGAGGAGGTCATCCCGTGGACCTCCAGCATGGACGTGGCTTGAGAGGAGGTCATCCTGTGGACCTCCGGCATGGACATGGCTTGAGAGGAGGTCAACTCCTGGACCTCCAGCATGAATGTGGCTTGAGCGGAGGTCATCACATTGATCCCCGGTCGGAGTTCTGCTGAGGAGGCCATCTGCTGGGTCTCCAGCTGGAGCTCAGGGCTGGAGGTTGCCAGGTTGACCTCCAGGTTGGAACTCTGCTGAGGAGACCGTCGGCTGGATCTCCGGTTGGAGGTCTAGGCTGGAGGTCGCCAGGTTGACCTCCAGTTGGAGCTCCGCTGAGGAGACCATCTGCTGGGTCTCCAGCTGGATCTCCGGCTGGAGCTCTAGGCTGGAGGTCACCCAGTTGACCTCTGGTTGGAGCTCTAGGCTGGAGGTCGCCAGGTTGACCTCCAGTTGGAGCTCCGCTGAGGAGACCATCTGCTGGATCTCCAGCTGGAGCTCGGGGCTGGAGGGTCGCCAGGTTGACATCCAGTTGGAGCTCCGCTGAGGAGACCATCTGTTAGATCTCTGGCTGGAGCTCTGGGGGTGCTCGTTTGTGGAGCCGCTTGTGGGCACGCCAGCTGCCCTTAAAGCACTCCTGCGAGCAAAAGTAGGAGCTTCTCTCCCTTGTTTTACACAGGTGGGGCACCGTAGTTTGGCCTGTCGGATGCAGCCCTCGGTCACGCACTCCTGGGTCTGCGGCTGAGAGGCGTGGGCCGCCATGTCGGCCAGCTCCCTCCCATAGTATGCAGTGAACAGCCAGCTGGGCCGATCAGACAAGCGATCCCTTGATAACATGGACAAAGCTCGTAGCAATGGCAAAACTAGAAAACATGGGCAAAGCTCGTAGCAATGGCAACACTAGAAAACATGGGCAAAGCTCGTAGCAATGGCAACACTAGAAAACATGGGCAAAGCTCGTAGTAATGGCAAAACTAGAAACATGGGCAAAGCTCGTAACAATGGCAAAACTAGAAAACATGGGCAAAGCTCGTAGCAATGGCAAAACTAGAAAACATGGGCAAGGCTATAATCCAAAGTCCGAGAAGCATTAGCAAGAATAAAAAAAACAGAATAGACAGTCCATATAAATCCGCTTGGTCCTTGTAAAGTCGAGGTGAGTGTACAAATAAACTACGCCAATACTTCACGAAGACGTGAAGAAACAAAAGGGCTTAAATACATGAAGGAAACAAGAGGTTAACGTAAAACACCTGAAACTCCGTGGCGAGGAGGGAGTGGCCAGGCTGTGAGGACACACACCTGGCACTGATCTGTCTAATCAGTGGGAGAGAGAGATAAAGGAGTGGCTGGAAGCGCTGGAGGGAGAGAGAGAGATGCACGTGCATTTTGTGTTCCGTTTGTGTTTTATGTTCTGTTTCAGTTTCATTTATGATTAAAATTCACGTTTATGTTCAGCCAGTTCCCGCCTTCTCCTTGCCTGACCTTTAAATTGTTACACTGGTGCTGAAACCCAGGAAGGAGGAGGGACGCGCTGTAAGAGAGCTCTCGCCGCTGTCGGAGGACCGCAACACCGAGGAGGCGGTGGTGCTGGAGCGATTGCCGAGGAGGATGGAGGAGTCGCTGCCATCTGCCTGAAAGGGGAGGAGAGGTTGCCGTCCGCCAGGAGATGGAGGACCCACTGCTGTCCGCCGGGGAAGCAGAAATGTGGCTGCCGTCCTCCTGCAAAAGGGGAGCAGCCTGACTTCCGCCGGGGAAGCAGAGATGTGGCTGCCGTCTGCCTGGAAAGGGGAGGAGCCGCAGCCGTCCGTAGGGGAGGGGCCGCAGCCGCCCACTCGGAAGTCCGGTGCCATCGCCCGGCATCATGGGGGAACGCTTCCCAGCTGGCTGAGAACCGGATGACAGCGTATCTGGGGACCGGAGTGTTTTTTTCCTCTCTCTCTCCTCTCTTTCTCTCTGGCTTGCTCTCCAGCTTGCTTCTTCTCTCTCCCCTCTTCCTCCTCCTCATCTCTCCTCTCGCTCGCAGGTTGAGTGGCAGCACCGCCCTCCCGAAAGGGTGGGAGGGGGTGTACGTCAGGCCGGAGGCCTGAATCTGGCAGTGGAGGAGGGCGTGGCCAGGCTGTGAGGACGCACACCTGGCACTGATCTGTCTAATCAGTGGGAGAGAGAGATAAAGGAGAGGCTGGAAGCGCCGGAGGGAGAGAGAGAGAGAGAGACGCACGTGCATTTTGTGTTCAGTTTGTGTGTTTTATATTTGGTTTCAGTTTTGTTTATTATTAAACTTTATGTTTATGTTCAGCCGGTTCCCGCCTCCTCCTTGCCCGACCTTTAAATTGTTACAAACTCATAATGACATTAGAACAGAAAACCAATGAACATACAGTGGCGGAGACATGACATAAACCAAAACAAAGAAACACATGGCAACATAAACAAAACGAGAGTCTGTGAAAGCGGAAGTGCACTGCTTGCCCGCTTCAGCGAACAGCACGGGGGGGAACCCTAACACACTGCAACAACACGGAATATGTTTTAAACATGTTTTAGCTAAGCAGACATTGTATGGACGACCGACCCGGCAAATAGCCAACGACCAAAACCTAACAACTGATTTGTTAAATGAGATAGTACTCGTGCTTAAAAACAAACTCAGGGAAAAAAAAAGCTTCTTATATATTCTGTGTATTTTTATATCTTTTCCCTCAACATTATAAATCGTGTATTTAGTGTTAGTTTGTGTGTAATAGTCATTGTTTTGGTAGTGTTCTTGTTTTACTGATTACTAGTGTTATTTCATTAGTTATTTTGTGCACACCCCATACGTGTTTGTTTAAATAAATTATTTTTAAAAATGGCAAAACGTTGTTGGGAGGCCGATGGGTGTGATCAGGGTCGAGCAGTTAGATTTAGACAAGACAACATCAGTGAGCAGCGCACCAACACCGAAACATTGCATTATTTAATTCAGGCGATAGAGGATATGAATAGATCTGAGTCTACAACTGACACATTGCTAGATTTATTAAACATAGTAAGATCAATGTCTGATGATCCACCAGAACAACATCCAAATTTGACATTAGGCTCATTTGACATTTTAAATTCACACCAGGTGGGTGGGGGTAAAGATAATCAGTCGTATCATTCATTCTACCCTACAGCACAAAATATGGGGATAACCCTCTATGATATTGACAAGCTTGAAAGAGAGGGTAGCGATACTGGTGGATATACAGTGGTAGCAAGACCCAGATTCAATAGTCTGGAGATACGTCGGCGTATAAATCTGAGGAAGCTATCCACCGTAGACTTAGCAGCATATGCTATATTTCTGCACAAAATTTTGGACGAAATAGTGTTGTTTTCCAGGCTGTTGGCTGGGGATGGTGGTTTGATTAACATAACAATGAGCGGTCCTAGTCTAAACACTGATGTTAACGCCGTCTTGTCACCTAGCAATGATTACAGTGTGGATGTCTTCACAAATCAGCTTGAGAAGATAATGCAAAGTAATGCCGATGTGTGGGTTGATGATAGTTTAGATCTAAAGGTGTCTATAGCACGGAGTAAATATGGGGCTGGGTATTGAAAGATAAGTGATCTTGCCCATAACAAAGTGATCGCCAGAAATAGGATGAATCTGTTCTGCCCCATCAACACAGCCAATAATTTGTGTTTTACAATCTGTTTGGCCCATTTTCTAAATCCTCAAAAACCACTTACAGATCTACAAACTATAGCAGCGTCGATGCAGAAGGCGGCTGGGTATTCAGAACAGCATAAGATAGGATTTAATGATATCACACGGTTTGAGCATATGTTAAGCATAAAAATAGTGGTCTTCCATAGGTCATGCACTGGTTTGTTGGAAAAGTATATGTCCAACGATGCATGGCATCACAAGACAGTGTTCTTGCACCTGCATGACGGTCACTATTTTATGATTAAGAAGTTGAATGCGTTCATAAGTACACAAGTTTTTTATACAGCCAACAAAGCTCAAACCACCTAGTGACAAGTACATATTCTATGATTTTGAGACGCAGTACATAAATGGTAAACATGTTGCAAACTTTGTGTGTGCCATTATGTTTAAAGGGGAAGAGTTCACAGCCGCTGGTCCATACTGCATTGCACGACTTGTTAAAAGGTTTAGATGGCGGCATTATCAGAATTTCACATGGCTAGCCCACAATGCTTCTGGTTTTGATAACTTTATACTTTTGGAATATTTCGCAAATGCAGGGCATACGCTTAAAATCATGATGCAAGGCTGTCGGATAATTTTAATCTATGACGACACGTTCAAGCAGCACTTTATTGACAGTTATTCATTCATCCCCATGCGTCTGGCCATGACATCTGCTGCGTTAAATCTAAACTGCGCAGAGAAACGTTATTTTCCGCACATTTTCAGAAGAATAGAAAATGAGGATTACATAGGACCATATCCGGACAGACACTTCTACGGCTATGAGACAATGTCTGACAAAGAAAGGGCACTGTTTGATGAGTGGTATGCAACAGTATCGGGCAAAGTGTTTGATTTTAAAAAAGAACTTATTATGTACGGCACGAAAGACGTTGTTTTGCTCAAGGAGACGTGCATGAAGTACCATGATGAATTCATTCAATGCACTAAACTCGACCCATTTAGATACACTACGTTAGCATCTTGTTGTATGGCCGTGTATAAAACCCACTTCCTACCAAAAGACACCCTAGCTCTAACCCATAACAACGCATACACAAATCAGAACAAGACATACTCAAACATTTCCATCGAATGGCTTGAATATGTTAAAACAACATGTGGCATAGATATTCAACACGCATTAAACCATGGCAAGATGGTGATTGGTAAATACCAACTCGATGGTTATTATGAAAAGGACGGTGTAAAAAAAAAGCTTTCGAATTCAACGGTTGTATGTTTCACGGGTATGAATGTCATTATAATCCTAACCATTCACATCCCTTATCAAAACTGACTTACAGTACACTCAGAAGACAGTTTGATGACAAGGTGGAAATTTTAGAGCGTACGTATGGCTTGGAGGTAAAGGTGATGTGGGAGTGTGATTGGAACAATGCTAAACAGACTGATGTTGATGTCATGGCATTTATGGCCACTTACAGACATCCTGAAAGATTGAAACCACGCAACACATTATTTGGCGGCCGTACTAATGCGTACAAACTATATCATAAAGCTGACATTGGTGAGAAAATACGATATGTCGACTTTACAAGCTTGTATCCGTTTTGCCAGGCCAAGAAATGCTATCCCATAGGGTATCCCCAAATAATTTTTAAGGATTTTGAACCTCTTGAAAATTATTATGGATTTGTCAAAGCCACGGTGCTGCCACTGCAAAAGTTGCTTCACCCCGTCCTTCCCTGTAGGACTGGTGGTAATCTTATGTTTCCGCTCTGCCACACATGCGCGGATCAGCAGAATCAGACACCCCTGTGTAGGCACGATGATGAGGAATGGGCTATTTCAGGCTGTTGGGTCAGTATTGAACTGTTAAAGGCTGTGGAGAAAGGTTATGTTGTTACAAAGGTGGATGAAGTGTGGCATTTTCCTCAGCGATCGGAAACCTTGTTTTGTGATTATGTTAAAACGTTTTTACAGTACAAACAAGAGGCCAGCAGATTCCCCACGCACGTTGTGACAGACACACACAAAGAGGCATACATTGCTGATTACTTTGAGAAAGAGGGTATTAAGCTGAATCACAACAAGATAAGTATTAACCCCGCACACCAGTCTATTAAGAAACTTCTGTTGAACTCGCTTTGGGGTCGGTTCTCTATGTGTGAAAATTTGCTATGTACAAAACTGCTTTCTAATCCTGAGCAGTTTGCCCAACACATTTTTGGCGACGGTTATGACGTTAACCACTTCTCGTTCATGTCAGACACTGTTGCACTAATCCAGTGGTGTTACGTGGACGGGAAAGGCGGTCAGACCCATGACATTAACATCTTTCTTGTTGCGTTTACAACAGCGCACGCGCATCTAGAACTGTATGATCTAATGGACAAGTTGGGGGATAGGTTGTTGTACAGTGACACAGACAGCATCATCTTTACATCTAGAGCTGGTGACTGGGATCCTCCATTGGGACCTTACCTCGGTAATCTGACTGATGAAGTTAGGGATGGGGATCACATTGTAGAGTTTTGTTCAGGGGGTCCGAAAACATACGGCTACCGCACAGCTAAGGGGAAGGTTTGTATGAAGGCCAAGGGAATCACACTCAATGCTGTAAACTCAAAAGCCATTAGGTTAGACACACTGATCGGTCTTGTCGATCACTATGTCATGGGGGAGGATAATAGTCATCATATACTGGCATACACCGACAGCATTGGGAGAAATAACAACACTTCACACTGCACAATAGGTCAGTCGTCAAAAAGTTTAAGGTGTTGTACAACAAACATGTGCTGCTCCCCGATTTCACCATGCTCCCATATGGCTTCTGACAATCTTTTTGGACACAGGGGTGTGCGAGACACTGATGGTTTTGATTTCCGATTACAGCATCCATTTTCATGCGTGATAAGTGGCCCTTCAAACTCGGGAAAGTCATATTTTGTAAAAATGTTGTTGCAAAACACTGTACAGTTGATTTCTAAAAAAAATGAAAATATTGTATATATTTATGATTGTTGGCAACCGTTGTATGACGAATTGTTGAAAATGCACAAAATAAAATTTGTTGAAGGACTACCACAGACTCTGAACGATGATGATTTGCTCCCAGTCAACAAAACTAATTTGTTAATCCTGGATGATCTGATGAAAGAGGCCAGCAGGAGCAACGAGGTGGAGAAGGTGTTCACACAGTATGTTCACCACAGAAATCTTAGCACTATTTATATTGTACAGAATTTATTTTGCCAGGCTAAATCCAGCAGGACTGTCATCTTAAACACAAATTATCTGATGTTGTTTAAAAACCCCAGAGACATCAACCAAGTTAGTGTACTAGGAAGGCAAATGTATCCCGGTAACACAAAATTTTTTATGGAATGTCATCAAGATGCAACCAACAATCCTTTCGCATACCTGATGATTGATTATAAAACAAATACACCCAAACACTATCGACTCAGAACAGATTTAATTTCACCGCATCCTGAAATGAAGGTAGTGGGAAAAAAGTGTTGGATTGTGAAAATGTCGGATAGACTTTGTAGAAACATGCCTCTTTTAAAAATATTATTAAAAGCATTGCCCCAACCGAGACAGGTTATTTTACAGTCTGCTGCAGAAGAACTCATTGCGACGTTGTGTGAAGTGGCTCTTAACGTTCTCCACGGGAATATTCCGCTCACGGTACCACAATACCACAAGCTGAGAAGGAATAAAAAGGCAATCAAGTTTGTGGCTGATAAGAAAATAGGTGTTAAAAGAAAAAGACGTCTGATAAACCAGCAGGGGGCGTTTCTTCTACCACTCTTAAGTGTCATAATACCTTTTATCTCCAGTCTGGTCACTTCTAGATAACATGTGGGGGATGGAGTATGCAGAGAAGATGTTTTAAGTTCCACATCACCAAATGGTTAAACTAAAGACTGGCCCCCGCGCGAGACTATTCAACAGGTTGTGGAGAATGATTTGGACCTGACTATAAAAAGTATTTTGCACAGATCTGATTTGGACAATTATGAAAAGGCAAAGCTGTACACAAATACATTACAGCGATTTTTAACAATTGCTAGACAAGGGGACTGGGAAACCAACACGTTAACATTAACTCTCCCGCAGCCTAACCGCGTTGAAAAAGAAGACCAACCCACGGCGGCCAGTGTAAGCGTTCACACATGCTCGATTTAGTTAAAGATGTCACGGCTTCACAAAAGATTTCTGATGCGCGGAGACCTATTGGCTGGAAAGAGTTTCTGCAGGCTTTTTCTATTTTAAATATACCATACTCAACGGTGCCAAATCATTATGTCAGACATGTTATGAACTCTTTCAAAGCCAATATGACTCCGATTATAACCAGCACGTCTAAGAATAGTAAAAAACAGAAAGCGCCCTCGAGTTCGCCATCATCACGTTCAAATTATTCAGACAACCCTATATTATTCAACTCGCCACCTCTCGACCCGAGTCAGTGGCTGAATTTTTCTTTTTAGAGTTTTTTGTATGTTCTGTGTTTCCTATTTTTTATGTTATTATCGGTATTGTTGATTGTGTTGTATGTATAACAATAATAAAAAGTTGTTAGTTGTTGTTTATTGAAAATGTTAAACACGAGACATAAACATTTCACACGTCTGAACACATCGAACACATTTGAAAACATTTTCATTACAATGAGTCTTTTACAATGAGTTTTTTCACAAAAGCAGACACCTTTTTGTCATTTTTAATAAAATCAACGGTATACAGACTCATCACATAATCAAAATCATACCCCTTTGACATATGGTAGAGAAAGAACACACAGTGCTGACCACATGTATCTGATGAAAAATCTTGGACTTGCGTTGATGAATGTTGTATTACACTAGAATTGTGGTTTAGAAAGTTTTTAATAAGTCACAGAAAACGTGGGTAATCTGGTTTATTACCAAAGCTGTCGAAAAAACAACCCACTCCATCTTCATTTATGTAGATGGCTAACCAGTGTTCACCTGGGAGACCTGAAGGGTGTGTGTTGGTTACAACCATAGCAGGTAATTTTCTTAATGGAGCTTTTGGAAGATAGTCACATGGGAGTACTCCGAGAAAATGTGTGTTGCACGAGATCTTGTCCATGATGGTTGTAAGTTGGACAGTGTCCATTTAAAAATTTTTTTTTTTACATATTAAAAGTAGTCAACCAGGATCTGTCGGCGATTTGACACTTCGATGATGCTGTCGAATATCACATAAACAATTAAATTAATCGTTCGAGGTAGCAGTTGTCTAAAACGGGCTTCTAGTCTGATATTTCCAGACTTGATAAGTGATATGTGCTGACCACACTCCTCATCTGGTGTGAGATTGAATGCGTACAGGGTATAGCCATGTAGAAAATCCTCCCTATCTGTCGATAGAGCCTGATTTTTAAGATGCTTTCCAGAAGCCAGCGCTAACTGGTAAAATTCCCGCACTGCAGAGCCACTTTCATATTCAGGCTGCAGGGGTTTTGCAGGGTGTTGTTGTCCATCCAGATAAATGGCCAAAAATAGACAAAAAGTCATAGTTTTTAAAAGCAAATGTATCTGTATTATAGGCTCCTGTAAATGCGTCATTATCAACCATCGCTAGAACCACAGATTTTTCACCGATTCAAGTTCCTAAGAATAAATTTTCTTGATTGCAGACACACGAGCCTGCAAGTTTTTCAGACAAACCCTATCTATCGGATATTTTGTGGTTGATGATAATAGAGTTTGCATGTCCCAATCTCACAGCCGGTGATACAAACACTTTTTTTGACAAATAGTGAGGCTTATAGGATGTTTAGTTTATAAGCTGCAGCGTCGCTCCTCATCAAGCAGAATTCGTCTTTACCTCTTACCATGCGAATTTTAATATCCACCCTGTTAAGCATAAGTTTTTCTTGAAAGAAAATATCACTGTGAACAGGTGTGAGTAGCTCCACAACGTTACTCGCGTTGGTAAAGGCCGCTCTTTTTGTTAGGCTGTGATTACCCCCAGCGGGGTCTGCTACGTCCATATGCCCAGCCGTGTCTTTGTAAAACAGCCCTGCAGAGAAAAGTGTTTCAAGGCTATCTCTACCATAATTGGTAAGACACTCTACTATGTACTGATAAGGGTATGTGGTAGAACTCTGCGATATAAGACGGTCTCCTAGCGACACGTCCACTTGTGAAAATATAGTTGCGCCTGCATAATTAATAGGTCCCACAGGTGCTCCATCCGCAATATCACTGCCGTCAGCGTTAGTGATTTTGAGATACAAAAACACCAGCATGTTGTTTAGGTCTACATAATCCTCTCCTATGAAAAATTCCAGCGGTGATGAGTTCGATATGGCTGATAATGGTGGTACTTCTATATAAGCATTTTTTTCAATAGCTGTTTGAGTCATCGGCACTGTGAACAGATCCAGTTCAGTTTTTAAACATTCTTCTAACATGTTGTGTAGTAAAGACATGAACTAAAATATAGTTTTAACACCGGTCTTTGGTCTTTTTTATGTAGCTCGTTTTGTTGTCACCACAACTGATGCATTCTTAACCGTGTGTTTTGTTTTCTTCCGCGTTTGACCACTCCTCCCTTCAGGACTCACCCCCGATGGTAGGTTTGCGTTGATCTCCCTAATAAAAAAAAAGCACGTCATCATAATACCCCATCTTTAATGTGTAAGGTATGTTTGACGTCTTTCGATTGCCAGTGGTGAAAAGCTCTTTGGGGTCAACACAATATTCGGTGATATGATTCTTACTATCTGACGACTTTGTTTCATCATAGCTGAAAATGAACATAGTATCTGCCTTATTAAATGTGTACCATGACACAGGATATTCAAATTTGAGTAACTTCTCCTTTTAGCTTTATAGCTCTCGCCAACCTGGTTGTATAACTAGACATGCGATTTTCCGGATAAACAGATAACAAGGCGTTGCAGGGCAACGTGACATAAAAGCCACCCTCTGCCATGGCTGGTTTTTATGTGTGCACACAACTTAAGTTGGTCTTTTGTTTTTATGGCATCTGTACATCGACTAAATCTTTCTGGTCCATCCATGACGCGAATTTTGCAGGCCACCCGAGCCATCGAACCAACAATAAAGTTTTCCGGCCTTGTTTCTTCTTCTCTAAAGTTTTTTCCACTTTAAACGCTTTGTTTTTGTTCACAATTATTTTTTGTAATTCCTCCTCGTAAAAAACGCCGTCAATGACATCACCATCATAATCACACAGTCTGTAGACCGGTGGGTCGCGCGGGACATGTTCTATTATAGTGAGAAATTCATGCATATACTTTTCCTCATACTATTTTGTGAACGGTCCTCTTACTTTAGAAATTCTAACAATGTCGCCAACTTTATATTTAAATTTGGCACAGCGACACCCATATAGACTACACTGCCCTGCATCAGATTTGCTGAATAGGATCTGATAGTTGTTTCTTACTTACACTTAGATGCTGAGTCCAGATATGCTGTTAGTTTTGCTCTAGAACATCACAACTTTTCACAAAGCCTGATGTCCAGTGTAGAGCTTTTTTGCCTAAGATGGACCATAAACGTTAGAGCTATTACCAGATACACTGCCACCAGCACTATGTTTATCTACAATAGGTGAGCAACATTTATCACTTTTCCTCTGATTAGCCCTTATATGAATGCTAGGCACACTTACATGCACACAAAACTCCTGATTTCAGGGATTTATAATGACCAGTGAAAGATGGAAATGCAAGCATAGCCCAGATGATTTCTGCTACATCTGTGGGTGTTTTGCAACATCCAAACAATGGCAGAAAATTACAGACTTTGTAAAAAAGGCATATTCTGCATATTTTGGAATTAAGCTGGGTGACCAGGACAAACCATGGTAGATGGAATGTGAACATGATGGCTGACTACTGCTGGTAGCTTCAGAGAGATTGTCAAGAAGTCAGCCATTCCAGAAAATCCCTCAAAAGGAAGTTCACTCCTTAAGCACTCTGCATATTATTATAATGTTCGTCTTTTGAAATAGCTTTATTTAGAGATTTTCACAAACATTTCTCAGACTATTTGTCTGCTGTTCATGTTGTAAACAAGTGTTATGTTTTGTGTGCCTATTGTTGTAATTAATAAATAATAATAGTGAAATTTGACAGCTTCTACCAATTTAAATAAAACCCTGAAAGCAATATATATTTAGCAAAATTATTAAAAATTTCATTCTTATTTTGTGGGAAAACAATACGTGATAGGGAATTTTCAGTGGCATATTTGAACTCAGCATGACCAACATAGGTAAAACAAGTGTGATTTGCAAAACAGCATAAACTTTTTTTCTAGATGCAGGGCGGTGTTATGAAACACCACAGACTTGTTCTCTCTGTTCACATCAACCGGTCTCATCTTGATGCTTCTGTGATAGCTTACAGCCATGGCCAAAAGTTTTGAGAATGACACAAATATTAATTTTCACAAAGTCTACTGCTTCAGTGTTTTTAGATCTTTTTGTCAGATGTTACCAACTGTTACTGAAGTATAATCACAAGCATTTCATAAGTGTCAATGGCTTTTATTGACAATTACATGAAGTTTATGCAAAGAGTCAATATTTGCAGTCTTGACCCTTCTTTTCAAGACCTCTGCAATTCGCCCTGGCATGCTGTCAATCAACTTCTGGGCCACATTCTGACTGATGGCAGCCCATTCTTGCATAATCAATGCTTGGAGTTTGTCAGAGTTTGTGGGTTTTTGTTTGTCCACCCGCCTCTTGAGGATTGACCACAAATTCTCAATGGGATTAAGGTCTGGGGAGTTTCCTGGCCATGGACCCAAAATGTCGATGTTTTGTTCCCCGAGCCACTTCGTTATCACTTTTGCCTTGTGGCAAGGTGCCCCATCATGCTGGAAAAGGCATTGTTCGTCACCAAACTGTTCTTGGATGGTTGGGAGAAGTTGCTCTCTGAGGATGTTTTTGTACCATTCTTTATTCATGGCTGTGTTCTTAGGCAAAATTGTGAGTGAGCCCACTCCCTTGGCTGAGAAGCAACCCTACACATGAGTGGTCTCAGGATGCTTTACTGTTGGCATGACACAGGACTGATGGTAGCGCTCACCTTTTCTTCTCCGGACAAGATTTTTTCCAGTTGCCCCAAACAATCGGAAAGGGGATTCATCAGAGAAAATGACATTACCCCAGTCCTCAGCAGTCCAATCCCTGTACTTTTTGCAGAATAGCAGTCTGTCCCTGATGTTTTTCCTGGAGAGAAGTGGCTTCTTTGCTGCCCTTCTTGACACCAGGCCATCCTCCAAAAGTCTTCGCCTTACTGTGCGTGCAGACGCACTCACACCTGCCTGCTGCCATTCCTGAGCAAGCTCTGCACTGGTGGTGCCCCGATCCCACAGCTGAATCAACTTTAGGAGGCGGTCCTGGCGCTTGCTGGACTTTCTTGGGCGCCCTGAAGCCTTCTTCACAACAGTTGAACCTCTCTCCTTGAAGGTTAGGAGGGTTGTAATATTTTTTTTTCATTTCTTCGGACATGCTGACGGCTCAGACTCCACAAAAGAATAACTCAGATGGTTTAAATGTTTGGGAATTTATTTCGGTGAAAGAAATCAACATCACATAGCATCGAGATGCTGTAGAAATTTTATACACCTTACAATGTTTTTCTCAACAACGTAATCAACAAATTTTTCAACAATTTCACAAACATCAGTCTGCTCATTTCTTGACAACATTATGCATAAATCAGTCACATATGCACACATACACGTTATGTCAGCAATTCTAATACTACTGCCAAATTCAGTCATCAGGTCTAGTATTTTTCTGATAATTGTACAAACCGGCTCACCCGCATTAATACACATATGCATCATATCTGTCCACACATTCGACATCCCTCTCACAACACATATTTGTCTCTTGAGGGTTGTTAAACGTTTGGGATCAATGACACAATCGTTTACGTCAATAGACACATCAACCACATCATTAATGATCTTATACATCAAGTTGATCATCTACATCTAATACGGCATTTAAATAGATATTTTGCCAGACCTGTTGCACACCACGTGTACCCCATTTCAGTATCACGTTCGGGATATTTGCAGGGCTCCTTTCCACCCGTCCACGGCGTCGTAGATAATCTGTTCGTTGCTGACATCCACAATTTTCTCTCAGACTTCACGAAGCTTTTCCACGATGTATACTTTGTCACGCTATTCGTGCAAAATACCATCCACTGTACCTTGAATTCTCTCGGGGTGACGCCTAAAACCAAACCGACTTAATGCTTGGGCTATGATGTGTTTAAGGCCCGGTTTAACCAGATTACGTGACAGTTCCTCAAAGTAGCCATTGAAAAAATAGGCGTCAGGTTCGAACAGACAGGAATGTCTAAGCTGACTCAGATGGTCCATCTCACACCCCAGAGTTCTTTCTGCTTTTTGTTAACGGGATACTCCAGAAGCACCACGACTATTGCTTTTATGATTTTGAAGCCGTCAGAGCGTGTACAGCCATCTGTGTCATCAATCCCAGCATAGACCGCAGCTCCAGCTATCGCTCCAGAGTTACCGTACGGCATTGTAAGAAAGGTCATGCTGGGATAACCCAATTCCATGCTAAATTTATCCAGCCAACTGTTCTCACAAGTCTGGGGCAGGGGTTCCAGTTTTTAATTGTTGTGATGTGGGGGCGGACTTAAGATCCAATCTTCGGACTTGGTAACGCCCTGCTCCGGGTGAAACACCAGCGTCTTCACAACATCCACATCTTCATGATGAAACTTTGTTAAACTAACATTTTGTTTTTTCCTTGGCGCAAAAGTCAATTTCTCTCTCATTTCAACAGGAATTATAGGCATTGAAATACACATCATCCTTCAGCAGCCTGTCGTCGTGTCTGACCCACGTTTTTAAACATTAGGTTCAGGATGCACACACATAGGGTGGTGTAAACCCATTACCATATAACACTTTGTATAACACACACACACACACACACACACACACACACACACACACACACACACACATACACACACACACACACCTGGGAACGATCAACTCCACACAGACAGGAACATCATAAATTACATGGCAGGCCAAACTGTCAATCAGGATGACATGAGAAATCATAAATTACACACAGTCATGGAGTGATGTGAGGGTCATAAATTAAGTGACATACAGAAACGACCGTGGGGCGGACTTAAGGGGCGGTCTTTGGTTTTGGTAACACCCGTGTTTTTCCCTGACACAAAAGCCGATTCCTCTCATTTCAACAAGAATTCTAGGTGGTGAAACACACATCGTCCTTCTAGAGGTTTAGCGCTCACTGAACACCCATTGTGTGAGTTTTGCAGCGCGCCTTCTGTGTTTTAACAACGGATCTTTATTTAAACATCAACTTCAACACACACACACACGCAAGCACACACGCATGCGCACACACACATGCCTGGGAAAGATCAACTCCACACAGACAGGAGACAGGAAGATCATAAATTACAGGGTGTGCTGAACTGTCAATCGGGATGACACGAGGGATCATAAGTTACACACAGTCATGGGAGTGACATGAGGTAGTAAATCATACAGGGTCATAAATCACATTTTGACATAAAGTATAGGATATATACTACTCATGTGTTGTGAAGTTCAATGATTTCCCAGCATTTTCTGAACATTGATTAGTTGGCAAAATGGAAGAAGACGGTTCCTCGGTGCAGTGCGCACACCCATGGCCATACTTAAAAAGTATGTTCCAGTTTTCTGAAAAGGTCAAAGATTCTTTTTGTTTTAAATGTTTGCTTTGTTTGCCTAAAACAAAGCAAATCACAGCCTTCAAAAACTCGCTATCCAACCTGCGGTTTGATTTATTGAAATGGTTTGTGCTTTATAGATAAAGTTTCAGTATAAAGTATGGTCAGTCAAATGATTTATGGATTTGCCCGCCAAGTTGCCATAGCCTTGTGGATACACCGCTTACACATAGGTAAGTTTCGACAATGATGCTAGTTAGCATGCAAAAGCGTGAATTCAAATGTAAATGAGTTTAAGAGTTAAATAAGTTAATATCTTGTAACTTTTATAGTTTTTTTTTGTTACCTTGCATAATTATATAGTTATGTGTAGAGCTGCACGATTAATGATGAAAAGATTAACAAGATCGATTCACAAGATCTCTTTCCTAAATGATAACGATTCACCTGTCTATTAAACCTTTGACAAAAATCACACTGGAACATTCAAATCTGCGTTGGTGCTGCCGCTGAGCCAGAGAGAGCAGTTATCATTTCTATAGGTTTTGTAACATTCTAAAAGCTCTTTATTCCACAGATACTACAAGCTAGTCAGTGTATTCAGTAGGTTGCTTCAGAGGCATATGGTATTGTAAGTATTACATACAACAATGCAACAATAATAAAACAATGTTTTGACATAAAAAAGGAAATTTACTTTTGATACTTAAGGACTTTTTAAAACCAAGTACTTCTGTACTTTTACTTAAGTAAAAAAAATGAACTTGTAATGGAGTAATATTTGACCAGTAGTATCTGTACTTTCACTCAAGTAATGGAGTTGTGTACTTTGTCCACCTCTGGTCATAATTATTTAATTATTTAAAACTATATTTAATAACAAAACAAAATAACTCTACATGATATTTCTTTCTCTGTCATTCATTCTGATATCCAGTTTAAATGAGTGCATTGACTGAGTTCTATCTGACATTGATATGTGTCTTTAATCATTTCTGTGCACGACTGCATGGTAATATAATGCCACAATCTACAATAATATGTTTTAAATTAAAAATAAAATTTTCAAATGAAAATAGCATCATGATCGTTTTCTAAAGTATGCGTTCATGGGTGTTAATCACTCCATTTCGCTGAAAGAAAACAACTATAATGTGTTGATGGGTAATCTCAGCGAAAATCCACTTCGCTGTCCACAGTGGATGGGAAATGCCACTTCCCATCCACAGTGGATGGGAAACCGTCCTGTATTGCTCCAGCAACCTTATGTAAACTGCATTTATGACAAAGAACTGCACAGATGCAGATGTCATGACAATCTATCAATAAATGCATACACCTCTGCTTCTGACGTTCGTTCTGCTCGGATTCGCTGCAGATTGAAGAACACGCTGAATCAATGCAAACTAAAAGACAGAGTGGAGTCTAAGCCTGCCACCATTTTTATATGAGTTTTAAAGGGGACTGAAGTTATTGTATTAATGTACAAATTATGGAGTTAATCGCAATTTTTTTTAGGTGGACTGGGCAGAAGTTTAAAAAGGGCCTAGTGACACCCATGTTGCAGTACATAGTGATAGGGACACAGGGAGCAGCTATGCATATTGACAATTGTGAATTCATTAACAATTGGTTATCAGGTTCCAAATTCAGTTCCGCATGTGACCCTTTATGTAAATAGTGGATGGGAGTCAAAAGACTTAGGACCAATGATGAAGGAGGTAGAAAAATGTGAGTGGGAAGCTACAGAGCATCCCTTAATTTACCAAATCAGTTGACAAATCACTTAAAATTCTCTGTGCTACCATGGTAGGAATTCCACAGGAGATAGTGATTGATGAAAGCACACACATGCAAATGACAGAAACACTTGTAGCAGAAACTAAAACAACTGTGTTACTAAGAGACATGGAAAAACAGGTGCCAGCTGAATTATGGCCCCAACATTACACTGACGTGGGCTTAGTAAAATCTGCCAGCCCGGTCAGAATAGGACTAAAACCAGGAGCATGTTTACCACGTAAATGACAATACCCCTTGCATCCGCTGAGCAAGGTATTAAACCAACTGTTGAGAGACTAGTCCAGGCAGGAGTTTTAGTTGAGACATCCAGCTACTGTAATACTCCAATTTTGCCTGTTGCTAAATCAGATAAGTCAATATAGCGTCTGGTACAATGAGGTAGTTCAGGATTGGCCAGCAGAAGTTCCCAAGCCGCAAACGCTACTGACAAATGTTCATGATGCTAAATACTTTACTGTAATTGATCTTTGTTCTGCCTTCTTTAGCATTCCTCTGGCTGAGGAGAATAGACATCTATTCGCCTTCACATATTCTGGTAAACAATATACAAGGCTGTGCAAAAGTTTTAGGCACCCTATTTTTTTAGTACAAACTTTTTTTTACAAAGATAGAAAGATTTTTTTTATTTTATGACTTCTACATTATCAAGTCAGTGCAAAAAACATTTTAGATACCCAAACATAGTTTTCATAGTTTAATTTTCTAGTAAAAAATTAAATGTTACAGAAAAATATTCTGTATGTCATTAAAGAAAGCCGCATATTATGTAAGAGACCACTTTTCAGACAAAAAACACAATGAAGGCTGTTGGGTTTTGCTGCAAAAATAAGAAGCAAGTGCGAAAGTCAAAGTCTCCAGAAGGACTATGGCTGGTTCTGCAAGATGCTCAATAAAATTTACCAGCTAATTTCCATATAAAACTGCACAAATTGTACTGGAGACTACTATTTTTATTTTTTTGTCACACCAAATATTGACTTTGTTTCATTTACTACTGTTTACTGCTCCTTACGGGGTTTTTTTTAATGTAGAAACATTTAATTTCATTTTTTTGAAGGCATCTTCGCTCTACAGCATTTCTTTGCATGTGCATAGCAGATTATGCAATCAAAACTGCTCCATTAAGGGCACTCATGAAACAAGCAGGGCATCAAAACCTACTATGGAACAGTGATGCTCATTTAGCTTTTGAGTCGCTAAAAAGAGAACTTCAAGTCATACCTGCACTAGCTATCCCAGACTAGGGTTAGGGTTAGGGTTAGACTAAGGTAAACCCAGCTGACATGATTCCCCTGGAATGTGAAGGGAAACCACATGACTATGTAGCAGAGTCACTAGATTTCACTTGTCTCAGACCTGATTTAGAATCTTAACTTATTCCAGATGCAGATGTTGACTATTTTGTTGATGGATCTTGTTTTAGAGATCATTTGGGTATTCATGCAGGGTATGCAGTAGTGAAAAAACAAAAGGAAGTTTTGTGCCTGTAATTTCACAGCATTGTAACCAGCCGTGCTCTACCCAACTGGCTGAGTTAAAAGCCCTCACTAAAGCATGTCAATTGGCCAAAGAATAAACTTCTAATATATAAACTGACTCAGCTTATGCCCATGGTGTAAGCCCTGTTTTGATCCGTTTGGAAACTTTAGAAAAAGTGATTGTACACGCATCCAACATGCTGAGCAGATAGTTCAATTGATCGCTGCTATGATGCATCCAAAGTGATTAGCAATCATCAAATGTCAGGCACACAAAAAGGGCAATGATTTTGTTATCAGAGGTAATAATGCTGTAGACATGGAGGCCAAGAAGGCCTCAGGTTGCCAAGTAGCAGTAATGGCACCAGTAGTTTTTATTCAGCCTCAAATTACCATGGACTACATTGCCCGTATACAGCATCAGGCAAATGCTTATGAGCATTCAGTTTGGCAACAGAGGTGTTTTACTAAAGATGCACACGGCATATGGCGCTCACATGAGGGACACTTGATTGCACCCACCGCACTTCTCACGGTATTCATTTCAGATGCACATGGTTTTGACCATTGTGCAAGGGGGGAGGTGATGAGAACGATAAAACAACAAAGATACTGGTCTCCATACTTACAGGCGATGATGGATAATTCTTTATCTGAATGTGAAGTTTGTGCTCAAAATAATGTTAGGAAAGGTACATCAGCACCAACAGGGCACATACCAGTAACAGAAGGACCATTCAAACACCTTGTAATAGACTATGTGTACATGGTAAGAAGTGTGAGAGGTAAAAGATACATGCTGGTGATAATAGGCAGGTTTAGCAGGTGGGTGGAAGCAACACCATCAGCAGATCAAGCTGCAGGAACAGTGATTAAATTTTTGACAAGAGAAGTAATTCCCAGATTTGGCATACTGTCTCATATTAGCTCTGATAATGGATCAGCATTTGTTCAAAGAACAATGAAAACAGTGTTGCAGCAACTGAGAATAAAGCAGAGACTGGGATGTGTTTATCAGCCTCAGTCACAAGGAATGGTGGAAAGCATGGTACCCTTAAGGCTAAGCTTAACAAGATTTGTGCTGATACTAAACTCATTTGGGTGGATGCTCTACCTCTTGCGCTGATGACTTATCGCATGCATGCTAACAGAATTAAGCATCTAACACCCTATGAAATGCTTATGGGTCGACCCATGCCTGTGCCATATCTGAGAGGTCCTTATGAAGGACCACCTATGGAGCAGTTGCAAATGGAACTAAGGGCATATATGCAACAACTAAATGCTATACATGAAGCTATCTATTCACAGGAACAGAGCAGGGGACTGAGAGAGGAAACAGAAGCTCCTTGTCCAGTGGCTCCTGGAGAACAGGTGTATCTAAGTGTGTTCAGAATGAAGTGGAACGAGCCTAGAAGGGAAGGACCATACAAGATGGTAAGAGCAACCCCAACAGCAGGACAGGTGGAAGGTAGCACCACTTGGTATCATTTGAACCACTGTACCTAAAATAAGACCTAGAAGAAAGGAAGATCAGGTGGTTGAGGTGGAAGAGGAGGGGGTCAAGAAGCTGACACCTCAGAGGAATGTCAGGAAGACACAAGAGAAGGTTTAGATGAGGGTGAAGGAGAACCAAGGGTAGGCTCAGGTGACGAAGGCAAAGGAGGTCCCGCCCCAACAGAACAGGAGAGAGAGGGTGATCCTGTTGCTGAGGGCAGTTCTGATGTGCCTGCTATGCCTGCTGAAGGAGGAAGAGACGAACCACTTCCCATCCAGCTGGGGAAGGGGGATGAACCATTCCCAAGCCCTGAGCAGGAGGGAGAGGAAGGTCCTGGTGCTGAGCATGGTGTTAATTTACCTTTTGAAGACCTTCCCACTGACCCAGGCCCAAGCGGTCATCCCATCCAGGCCGACTTTTCCCAGCTCAATTTTGCAGCCCTTGACTGGTCTCCAGAACAGCATTAAACTAACCATCACAAAACACGAGTTGAATGAGACAATTACTTGGGCAAAGACTATGTGTCATGATGTAGGTAGAGACGGAGTCGAAGGCAGATGCAAGTGCAGATTTAGTTTTAATAAAAAAGGTGAAAACAAAACACAAAACAGAAACTAGGGACACACAAGGCTTGAAAAATAAACATAAACCAATGACCAGAACATCAAACAAGAAACTGTGGTATGGAAAGACAAAGTGTGCCGTGAAAGCGTGACTCTATATACAAGTGCTCATTAGTTCTAAATGTGAATAGTGACAGACATGTGATGGAATCAGGTGACAGGCAGTGGCTGATGGGAATCGTAGTCCTTAGTATTGTTCTGGTATTTACATGATAGAGCCTCCCCTTTAACGCATGGCTCCCGACACGCACAACAATTTTTGGAGGGGGTCCCGAAGACCCAGACCAGATGTCCCTCTGCATCTCTAAATTCCATCGTCGAGATGCAGCGCTATCCCCGGCCTGGCTTGGGCGTGGAGCGGCAACTACTGCGCAGCCAACGGCGGGAATGAAGCTGAAGGCGGAGCCCGAGGGGGGAGCGACGCCTGCCATGGAGCCAGAGGGGGGAGCGACGCTCTCCATGAGGTCAGAGGGAGGAGCGAAGTTCTCCACAAAGCCAGAGGGGGGAGCGATGCTCTCTGTGCAGCATGCAGGGGGAGTGATGTCCGACATGGAGTGGAAAGGGGGAGCGACATGCGGCGTGAAGCAGAGAAAAAACGAGATGTCTTCAGTGGAGCATGGAGGCAGAATGACATCAGCGTAGCAGGATGGCAGAGCGATGAACTCAGCCAAGCAGGATGGCCGAGCGACGTCCTCAACCGAGCAGGAAGGCGGAGCGACGTCCTCAGTGGAGTGAGAAGGTGGAGCGATGTCCAAAGCGGAGCCTGGCGTAGTGACGTCCGAGGTGGAGCGGCAAGGTAAAGCGGAGCTTTTGTCCGCATCGGGCGACAGAGTAACGTCCTCAGCTGAACAGGGAGGCCGAGCGGTGTCCTCAGCTGAACAGGGAGGCTGGGTGGAGTCCTAAGTTGAGCCGGGAGGCTGAGCGGCGTTCTCCGTTGGCCTGGCAGGCAGTGCGAGTTCCGCAGTAGGGGAGGGAGGGTGGGGAAAGATCTTACGCATGGCTTCTAGCCATACTTCTGTGGACCTAATCCATGACTCGCTCCCTCATGGCTCCTTTTTCAGGGCTTCCAGGATTTTCTCCTGCTTTGCGAAAAAATCCGCTGCATCCATATTATGGTCTTTCATACTGTCACGATGTAGGTAGAGACGGAGTCGAAGGCGGATGCAAGTGCAGATTTACTTTTAATAAAAAAGGTGAAAACAAAACACAAAACAGAAACTAGGGACACACAAGGCTTGAAAAATAAACATAAACCAATGACCAGAACATCAAACAAGAAACTGTCGTACGGAAAGACAAACGAAAGACAAAGTGTGCAGTGAAAGCGTGACTATATATAAGTGCTCATTAGTTCTAAATGTGAATCAGGTGCTGACAGTCATATGATGGAATCAGGTGACGGGCAGTGGCTGATGGGAATCGTAGTCCTTAGTCTTGTTCCGGTATTTACATGACACTCTGGCTTATGTTTTTTCAAACTGCCAGCCCCAGAATCACATTAAACCAGCTCTCGCTGGATGAAAACTAAATGAGGGTGTTAGAGAACCTCTTTCGCTACGCTGCTCGCAAAGGCTAGCAAGTAGCGAAGGCTAGTGAGTAGTATACTTCCGCATTCCACTCTTTCATTCATAAACTCTCGTTTGTTTACTTCACCATGTGCGCTTTTGTTTTGGTTTATATCTTGTCTCTGCCCTTGTTCATTCATTGGTTTTCCGTTTAATGTCATTATGAGTTCCATGTGTGTCTTGTTTGTTTTTCATTATTTAAACTCTTCAGTTTGTCCGCTTTGTAGATTTATGCCTTGCTAGTTTCGGATTATTGTTTGCTTCCCATGCCTTTGTGTTCCATTATTTTTGCGTATGTCCCTAATAAACTGACTTTTTCCCCAGTACTTGCATCCAGCTCATGATATGTACACCGTCACCTTTAAAAAGGCTTATGGTAGTACCCAGCCAGTATGACTGCAGACAATGCGCTGACCATATTGCCCTGCTGAATGCTGATCCTTCCAAGGTAGCCCAGACTACCAAAGGAATTATACTTCATCACGATGGGGACAATGGTGCCAGCACCTGGACGTACGAGTAGACCTAAAAAGAAGGAAAACTCCTCAAAGTATGAGATTGATTATACGAATATGAGTGAATATGAGTGTTTTAACAAATCACAGGGAAGGTATTATATGGGTCAGTTTCAAGGTAATTGCACTGTTATATGGCACCTAGACAGTAGAACTATTAAACAGACGGATGTTCTAAGAAAAAATGTGAAACACACAACCCATATGAAGAGCAAAAATTAGTAGTGGCAGATTTATTTTGGCTTTGTGGAGAAAAATGTTTAAAAGCCACACTGCCAAAAGGATGGACAGGAATATGCGCCAGGGTATGTCTGCTTCAGAAATTAACAATGACAAGTTGGGAAGTAGACCTATCAGTTCAGGAGAGTAAGAAAGGGGGTCATAGGGTAAAAAGGGCTTATCAAACAGATTCAATCTGTTTGTATATCTATGTGTATATAGATGCAATAGGGCAACCAAGGGGGATACTAAATAAATACAAGGCCAGAGATGAAGTAAAACCAGGATTTGAATCCATACTAATTTGGATATCGCCTAATAAAAAGACAGCATGGATTAACTATATTTACTTAAACTAACAGAGGTTCATTAACTACTCTGATGATACTCTAGCAGCATTAGGAGAACAGCTAGATGCCACAAGATGACATGGCAAAATAGACAGGCATTAAAATGGCTTTTGGCAGAGAAGGGAGGTGTTTGTGTCATCCCTAATACCACTGCACCTGAGGGAACTTTTACTGAAGCTATGAACAAACTGAAGAACTTAAGACAGGAGGTCACTGAAAATGCAGGAAGAGATGTGCACACATGGGATTGGTTTGAATCTATGTTTGGACAATGGGGAGCCTGGCTGACAAAACAGAATAATCTTGGCAATAGTTGTAATTATTGTAGGACTACTGTTTTTTGCTGTGTTGTGCCCATACTGAAATCCTTTTTGGTACGAGCTACTGTTAAACAAATGTCTCTTGTGACTGGGACGATTATGGACAATAATCTGCAGAAGGACAATGAACTGGTGAGAGAACCTTTTGACCCCATGCCAGATTGGCCCCCTGAGCCAGATTGGATCCCAGAACAACGACAGGATGAAATGAATTTCAGCTCCTCAAGTGAGGACGAAGAAGAAGTTTGATGAGCCATGCCCTGGGTGCAAGTGCTAGCCTAACCTCTCCCCATGGGTGACCCCCTACGATATGCAAAGTATCTGGGTTGAAGAGAAACATTGTTGGGACACCCACTGAGAAAAGAACTGTTAAACCTTTTTTGAACTTTCTCTAAGTTGAACCTGTTTGTTAGAGAACCCCTCGCACACGGAGTCACTCGCTAAGCGAGCAGCTGACTCCTAGAGTCATTCATTGCGTGAACACTTCCGCATTCCTCGCTACTCTCCATAGCAGCACGAGCTCCATTCACAAACTCCACTGGACTGAATCGCTCTTAGACTCTCGCTTTGTTTACCTTCGCCGTGTGCTTTTGTTTCCATTTACGTCATGTCTCTGCCCCCATTTGTTCATTGGTTCTTTGCTTTTGGTTCACGTCATGTCTCGGCCTCCTTTTGTTCATTGGTTTTCCTTTCATTGTGTGATTATGAGTTTCAGGTGTTTTGTGTTAATCCTTGTTTATTCTGTTTATTTAAACCGCTTTCTGTTTCCGCTTCTTTGGGGAGTATTAGAGTTAGTTTTAGCATGTGTTACGCCTGCTACCTTCTCGCACGCTCTCGCCCATAGACCATAGCTCATAGCTCTTAGATCATTGTTCATAGACCTTCGCCTCCTTTCATGTTTTGCTTTGTTTTCTTCCCGGATTTATACCCGTTTGGATTTATGCCCATTTGGATTATTACCCTGTTTATTTGGATTATTGCTTTACCTTTTTTGGATTACTGCCTCACTGTTTTGTGGATTACTGTTTGTTTCCTTTTTTCAACCATGCTTTTGTGTTCCGTTACTTTTGAATTCCACTGTTCCTAATAAACTGACTTTTCCCCTGCGCATACATCCAGCCCTTCCTCTGTTTTACATAACACTGTTGATTTGAGGCAGCGTGATTACTGCCTGACTTATCACTGTAATCAAATGAGAAATTGATTTGTACTCTGTTTAATGATTGATCTATAATTTTAAAAACTGTATGAGTTTAATCAGTATTGTACTCTACATAACCGTGACAGAAACGGGCAAGTGCTGAACCAAATGTATGCTCATGCTTTCAAACACTGTTTGATTTTTGAAGACAGAGATATAGAGATGTAGAGATCACTAGTTAGTGTACATTGAAGGGACTGAATTGACAGACTACTTTCTTGAGGCAGGTGGGACTTAGTAAGTCCCAGAGGAGGGAAATATATAGAGTATTTTCTAATCAAGAAAATGTTTTACTCATATGATAATTGTTGAGTTAGAAATATTGTGTATCTGCCAGTAGAAGAGTGTTTAAAATCAGCATTTACCCACATGCTTGAAAGGACTCTTGGTCGGACTGCCGGAGTCGGGATACCCTCAATAGCCAATGAGAGCGAGCAAGCATCACCAACTGGGTGTTGCATGCTTTTATAGAGGGTGTATAAATAAGACACCTGCACTCCCTAAGCAGGTTCTAATCACTGGCACCCAATCTTGAACACCTGATTCTAATTTTATGGATTTGAAGGTGTGATAAATGTAGGGGTGTACTTAATTTTTCCATGTGACTGAACTGTTTTTTTTTGTTCATTTAAATTGTGAGAATTACTACAAAATGTCAACTTATGTGTCATTTGATGGACTGTATCAACTTTCAAAGCACTGTTTCAAAGAGGATCAAATGTTTGTTTGTCCAATTTCCATGGGGTGTACTTATTTTTTCACATGACTGTACATAATATGTATAAAAAGAAATTTCATTATTGTGAAATTTTGTTTTTAACATTTTATATATTTTTATTTACACTGGACCAAATTCATGTTACCCAGAGTGCCAGTCTTCTGAAAAATAAGACATAATCAAACCTCAGAAGCGATCTGTACCGGTCCCACCATCCCCTCTAGCTCCACCAGCCTCTTCTATACTCGACTCATCAAGAAGGCTGACAATTACTCATAAGCATTGGTTTTAGGCTTAAGTAGGCTCAAGTAAAAGGCTTTACATTGCCAAAGCATTGGTAACATTAAATTACAGACATAAACATTTACACACATTCACACACAATTAAAACAAAAAGTTTGAAAAAATAATAGCAATAAAAGAAGAAGAAAAAACACAACGATTTTTTTGAGCATTTTGTGCATGTTTACAGTGTTGATGTTATTGTGCGGTTGGTGGTCTTGTTCCACTGGTTATTCTTTTGTCGTGACAGGACTTCACAAACCTGGCAGCCAGGTTTAAGCTTGCTGAGGTTTCTCCTAACAGGTGTGGTAGTTTGTTCTTATTTGGCATCAGATTTAAGACTTTTTCATGGGTTGTGTAGTGGGGGGAAATGTTTCCCTAATTTGTGTATAATCAGGTCATGTTGTTAAAAAGTGAAGTTCTGTCTCTAATTAATTTAGTGTGCAGTGGGGGCATAGTCTGTCTTCTTTTGGTAGCCAGGTCTGTCTGTCTGCCCATCTCTATGGCGAGGTTGTTTATTGAATCTGTACATGGTCATGACTTTTCTTTGTTTAGGGTCGGCCACTGTGCTCAGGTATTCTGCCAATTTATATTCTCTGTTTAGGGACAGATAACATTCTAATTTACTTTGTTGAGCTGTTGCTTCTGTCTAGTGTTTTAGATATTTTTCTTTTTGTGTTTTAATAATGTGATTTGGTCTATCTGGGGTTTTAGTCTGGGGTTTGGCTGGACATGTTTTGGATTGTAAAGTCAGCTCTAAGACCAGCTTGCTGAGGAGGCTTCCCTCTGGGGTTAGCTCTTGGTATCTCAGCGTTTTGTGATGGAGGGTCTCTGTATCACTATTTTTTAGGTGGACATGGAATTTAATGGCTTTTTTTATTATTATTTTAATTATTAGTGGGTACAGTCCTGCTCTGCAGTCATTATTTGGAGTTTTTCGTTGTACCCGTCTTTTAACCTGGCTGTGAATAAATGTAAATATTCAAAACAGTTTCAGTTAGTCTTACAACCCCAATTCTGAAAAGGTTGGGACAGTATGGATGCTAATAAAAAACAAAGAGGAGTGATTTGTATAAAGACAAAGTATTTGATGTTTTAACTAATCAACTGCATAGTTTTGTTTGTTTTTTTTGCATCTTTCATACTGTCCCAACTTTTTCAGAATTGGGGTTGTACTTTATTACTGTTACTTTCAACAAGTGTGATTATTCTGCATATGCATTAATAGTAATGCTGTGGTATACTGCAGGTAGCAAATAGGTCCAAGTGTAGTGTACACCAAGTGTGTGTGTAGTATGAATACAATCCCGGACATGGCATTCACTAAATTCCAGGGGTTTCATGAGTCTGTAATCAGTAAAATGGGCGTTCTCTTTCTAAGGGAACTCAACATTGCGTGAGCCTCACGCTGTGGGAAGCGTCTTCGCGTGCAACCGGTATCTGAAGTCTGTATTAAATCACGCCTATTTATAGGCCTGCCCTGGTCAGGTGACGTGGCAATTAAGCATGTCGCGTGATATAAAAATGGCATCTGTGAACCATGCCGTCAGCCTTATTGTTAGCTCTCCCACTCGCGGCACCGCTACGGAGCATATCTTCCGCATTCCACGGAGCGCATTCCAGCGCGATTCAAAAGGAACTCTCTGGACTACGTCATGAACTCGGCGTTTGTTTATGTTGCCATGTGCTTTTCTGTTTTGGTGTTGCGTCTTGTCTCTGCCCCCGCTTCCTGATTGGTCCTCTGTGCTGATTATCATTTCCAGGTGTCGCGTATCTAATCTGGTTTGCCTTAGGATGAAATGCCATTATTTAAACCCCGGTCTGTGTCCGCTTCGTGGCGGAGTATTGAGTTTTGGTTAATGAGTTTTGTTCATGTTAGAATGTTCATGTTGGAATGTTCATGTTGGAATGTTCATGTCAAAGATAGCGATGAAGCAAAGTATTACCGATGTTTTTGTTAACCAGGCATCCCCTGGTTCTTGCTTTTTGTATTTATGCTTTTGATCACCCGGCGTCCTCAGGTTTCTAGAATTCCTTGGAATTTCTTGGACTGTGACCCTGTGAGTGATTGCATCTATGTGTAACCCATTTAGGAAGATTAACGTGCTTCTGTTTTTGGAGTTTTGGTATTTGTGTCCCGTCACTTTTTCGTTTCTGTTCCTAATAAACTGACCACTTTCCTCTGCAAGTGCATCCTGCTTCCTTCTATCCCTGGTGTCGTAACACTTATTATCTTCAGCGAAGACCGGTCCTAAAAACTCTTCACTTTCCCTCTATTTTTCAGAAAAGAAAATATAATCTTTACTTTTCTGTCCTTCACCTCTTTGCGAGTATGAGAGAATTCAGGAAGTGTTATTCCGTGCCTGGTTTTATTTCGGATAACGGACACACTTTCTGTGTGAAGTGTTTGGGGGTGGAGCATGCTGCAGCATGTAGATTTATAAAAATTGTGGCAGTAATTTGATTAAGGTTAAAATGATCAGGAATGTGTTTGAGATACCAGGTGAACTAAAACTGGTAATCTAAACTGTGTTTAATTACAGTATTCCTCAGTGCATGTTTGGTATCATTTGTATCCATATTTCATGGTGAACGATGTGGTAATATAATAAATATTATATAAGTTTAGGAAACATCATTTACAATATATGTTGCAATATGTGCTCTTTCCACACACACACACAGACACACACTGACATGCTGGCTCCCCCTGGTTTGCTTGGGAGACCTTTTGCCATTTTGTTCCCACTGACTAATTCTCAGGAACTTGATTAACATACAGTTATTTAAGGTGAGCTAATCAGCTGGGGGTCCATCCTGCCATAAAACACATGGTTTCATTTCCATTTCATATCCTGGTCACTATACATTTCAAAGAAGCTCAGGCGTATAAGAGGATATGCTTGGTAGAATACCAGGAGTTAAGAATAAGGTAACATCAGAAATGGGTTTGTAACATCAGAGGGGCCTTTTGCCATAGATGCTTTTCCATCACGCATCCTATGTCCGTGACGCTGACCATAATCCTGTAAGTTACCTTTGTCTCTATTTCATGTACGTCTTCAACTGTGATTTTGTATTAAATTCATTTGCTATTCTATCTCTGGATACACAGTGTTTCTTCTGAAAAAGTATGATGCACTAAGAGTTTATGTTTCACATGTTTTATATGTTTACTAGGAAGAATTCCTAACTTTTGGAGACTCGTGTCTCTGGGTCGGCTGTTGCCAAGGCAGCCAGCCGGCTCGAGTCCTGGGGATCCCGTATGGCTCTGGGGAAGGAACCAGAGACGAGCACTGTTCTATCTTTTGCGCTGTCCTCCGGATCCAACTCTTCGTTTCTGGGTTTTGGAGCTTGTGTCGTGACTCCTCTTTTCAGTATGGAGAATCAACCCACTCTCTCTGACTCCGAGGAGCTTGTGAGCTACCTCTCTCCATGGATGGCAGGGAATTTAGGGGGGCCGGCTTTGCCATCCAAGCCGTGTAAGGCCACCTCGGTGTTGGTTGGCAAAGCCTATGCGGCGGCAGGTCTCGCTTGTGGGCCACTGTATACAAGGGCAGTGTTGCAGGCCTACCAAGCAGACCTGCTGAATGAGCTCGACATTCCGGCCTGTTCGGCGGCGCATTTAATGCCATCAGTGACAGGTTCTGAAAGGTGAAACAGTAAACACTAGGAACGTCATTGTGACCCAGTGAACTGCGCAATGGCTACAGTCCTGGAGTTCTTACAGGAACGTTTCTCAGCAAGGTTGGCTCCTTCTACAATTAGGGTCTACGTGGCAGACATTTCGGTAACTATTTTTTTGATGTTTAAAAAAAAAATCCCTTAAATGCCAAATTAAATGGTTCTTCCAACTGTCAACTTTGCTCTTTCTGTGTAAATAAAGTTGAGTATGAAAACATGGATAATTATATGGAGTTTGTTCTTTATAATGGGGCAACTGCAGTGGAAATGATACTGAGGTTAAAAAGAACTAAGGTTTCACTGCAGATTTTTAGTCTTGCATGATAGGACCCATGATAGAATTGATGTAAAGTCAGTAAGACTTTGAGCTTATTTAAGTGAAACCAAGCATTGCATTTCAATTGGGTTACAAGCATGGTATTTTTCAAACATGAAACCCCTGTGATCACAGACAGGTATCTGAAGTTACAGCAGTATGAATAAAAGGGTATTTGGCACGAAAGCCCTGTGATCACAGACAGGTATCTGATGTATGAATGTAAAAGGGTATTTGGCACGAAACCCCTCTGATCACGAACAGGTATCTGATGTATGAATGTAAAAGGGTATTTGGCACGAAACCCCTGTGATCACTGACGGGTATCTGGATTTATAGCAGCATGAATGTAAAAGGGTATTTGGCATGAAAGCCCTGTGATCATGGACAGGTATCTGATGTATGAATGTAAAAGGGTATTTGGCACGAAACCCCTGTGATCACGGACAGGTATCTGATGTATGAATGTAAAATGGTATTTGGGCATGAAACTCCTGTGATCACGGACAGGTATCTGAAGATATAGCAGAATTAATGTAAAACTCTTGTGATCATGGACAGACAACTACCTGCAGCAAATAGCTTTTCTTCCCAAACTGCCCATGATTGTTGACATATGCAGATTCTCAAAATAGACCATGCCTACTTGATGATGTAATATCTGTTACGCTGTCCTGAAACCCCTGGAAAAAAAGTGCCTGCCATCCTGGACGTACTACATCCACCATGTTGGCATTGTCATGTGACCTTCGACATCATCATAAACACTAAAATCTTAAAGGGACCACCAGATAAAATCAACTGCACTAAGGAAAAAGGGATATCAGGAAAGTTAAATGAATTAGCAATTTAATGTGGGCAGTGTTAACAGGCTGAGGTAAATTCTTTGCCATTAGCTTGGCTGGCTAAGGCATGATGGAGATCACAAAAAAGGTTTCAAACTCTGTGACCACTGTTTTCTTGCTTAAACCTTCAACAAGTTAACAATTTATTCGGATATTGTTAACACACTCGCGAGCATTACAAATTACAAGCACGAGAGGAAAATAGATGTACATGCATGGAAAGGGGAGAACTCGTGCTTGTTTTAAGCCCTCATGCACGCGATATCTACTGCGCACACACTACAAGCTCTTGCACATGAGGAAAAATCTGGCGGCAAATCTATTGAGTTATATTTGTACCAGAATTCTGCGTAAAAGGGCATTTTGCATGTACTGAGTTTTGTGAAGAAATGTTCGTCTTGCAAAAAAGAAAGTATTTAGGCCAAACAATTTTGCAAAAAAATGAAAAAAAAAAAATCTGAATGTGTGCAGATGTCCTCTTTTGCCTTGCCCTGCTACCCACCCTTCGTGCTCTCGAAGCTCTGACGGCTCATTCACTCAACACAACCCAGCGTTACAATGTATCATAATTCCAGCCAATCAGAGATGAGGCTGCTAAATTCTGATTGGTTGGTCTGACAACCAATCACATGATTCCCTGCACTACCGAGAAGAAAAAAAAATACATGGTGGAAAAGATGTGGGTTTAATGGCTTAGACACTGTTCATATTAAGTTGCACTAACTTAATAACATGTCTAACACTCAACAACCACACGTAAGTAGCTTATTTTTAATCGTGCTATTACATCATGTACCAGTGTTTCCTACACCACAGTCGTGGTTCTTACTGAACTGCAAGTTATTGTAATTAGTGGGATTCAAATCCCACTAATTACAATAACTTGCAGTTAATTAGTAATTAATGAGCCATATATGGCTCTTTCAGTGATTGCCAATGGCTCGACAGCAGGAATAAATAAATAAAAGCAATTATGAATCACAAAAGCTAGGGTGTCGATTCAATTAAAAATTGACATATTTTAAAATATTACATAATTCATAATTGATGCTTGTTTGTCATGTAGACACCAACCAATCGAGATGTGGCCCAACAAGCTCAAATTTCACTGGACAATGTGGAGCAGAGCAGTAATTTCCCGGTCTAATTTATAAATTGGTTGAAAACTACATAGCCAGTCTGTTTTCAGTTTTTACCCCAGTAATAATTAAAATATGACTGAAATTACAGATTTATGATAGTCTACAGTCTGTCAGCACACTGCCACACTGATACCCACTTAACACCACCTTTACAAACGCTCCAAATCATTTAGTCCTAATGAATGGGACATTAGCAGGAAAAAGCCCCCTCAGTATACCTGCAAGTATTAGAAAAATAAATAAAAACAAATCAATATAAAATCTCTTTCATATAAAATCACACTGTATCTCTGATCCTCTAACTTTACACATAAATCTAAGCCTAACCTTAACCTCAGTAACGGAAAGGATTTTCACTCCTTTACACATGTTGCAGACTAGTCTGCTTCCTCAAACGTCATCACTCACTCCTCTTTATGTGACTTAGTTTGGAGATGCTGGCATGCACTCAAAAAGCCCTCACCACTCACCAGATTACTCAAAAAGCTTTACATTTCTAAAGCAGGGCAGTTGGAAATTGCCTCACTACTGTCTTGTAGGAAAATTATTTGTATTGTTTTATTAATTGTGTGTATTAAGACTTGTGTTCAATTGACTAATATTATCTCAAATGTTTAAAACAAACATTTTTTTTAATTCATATATATATATATATATATATATATATATAGTATCTCACAAAAGTGAGTACACCCCTCTTGTATCTTTTCATGGGACAACACTGAAGAAATGATACTTTCCTACAATGTAAAGTAGTGAGTGTACAGCTTGTATAATGGTGTAAATTTGCTGTCCCCTCAAAATAACTCAAAACACAGCCATTAATGTCTAAACCGCTGGCAACAAAAGTGAGTATACGCCTAAGTGAAAATGTCCAAATTGGGCCCAAAGTGTCAATATTTTGTGTGGCCACTATTATTTTCCAGCACTGCCTTAACCCTGTTGGGCATGGAGTTCACCAGAGCTTCACAGGTTGCCACTGCAGTCCGCTTCCACTCCTCCATGACGACATCACAAAGCTGGTGGATGTTAGAGACCTTGAGCTCCCCCACAGATGTTCAGTAGGGTTTAGGTCTGGAGACATGCTTGGGCAGTCCATCACCTTTACCCTCAGCTTCTTTAGCAAGGCAGTGGTCGTCTTGGAGGTGTGTTTCGGGTCGTTATCACATTGGAATACTGCCCTGTGGCCCAGTTTCCGAAGGGAGGGTATCATGCTGTGCTTCAGTATGTCACAGTACATGTTCGCATTCATGGTTCCCTCAATGAACTGTAGCTTAACAGTGCTGGCAGCACTCATGCAGCCCCAGACCATGACACTTCCACCACCATGCTTGAATGTAGGCAAGACACACTTGTCTTTGTACTCCTCATCTGGTTGCCACCACACACGCTTGACACCATCTGAACCAAATAAGTTTATCTTGGTCTCATCAAACCACAGGACATGGTTCCAGTAATCCATGTCCTTAGTCTGCTTGTCTTCAGCAAACTGTTTGCAGGCTTTCTTGTGCATCAACTTTAGAAGAGGCTTCCTTCTGGGATGACAGCCATGCAGACCAATTTGATGCAGCGTGCGACGTATGGTCTGAGCACTGACGGGCTGACCCCCCACCCCTTCAACCTCTGCAGCAATGCTGGCAGCACTCATACATCTATTCTGCAAAGCTAACCTCTGGATATGATGCTGAGCACGTGCACTCAGCTTCTTTGGTCGACCATGGCGAGGCCTGTTCTGAGTGGAACCTGTCCTGTTAAACCGCTCTATGGTCTTGGCCACCGTGCTGCAGCTCAGTTTCAGGGTGTTGGCAATCTTCTTATAGCCTAGGCCATCTTTATGTAGAGCAACAATTCTTTTTTTCAGATCCTCAGAGAGTTCTTTGACATGAGGTGCCATGTTGAACTTCCAGTGACCAGCATGAGAGAGTGTGAGAGCGATAACACCAAACTTAACACAGCTGCTCCCCATTCACACCTGAGACCTTGTAACACTAACAAGTCACATGACACCGAGGAGGGAAAATGGCTAATTGGGCCCAATTTGGACATTTTCACTTAGGGGTGTATTCACTTTTGTTGCCAGCGGTTTAGACATTAATGGCTGTGTGTTGAGTTATTTTGAGGGGACACCAAATTTACACTGTTATACAAGCTGTACACTCACTACTTTACATTGTAGCAAAGTGTTGTCCCATGAAAAGATATAATAAAATATTTACAAAAATGTGAGGGGTGTACTCACTTTTTTTTATATATAAAAAATGCCTATTGTATCGGCATTTAAATTATACTGTTCCTTTATTTTTCATTAATATTTTTGCGCTATCATCTCCATTTGTTGTAGTTTCACTTTCCCTTCTGTCGTATGAGTGCTTTTGTTTCTTTGACTAAAGACAGCAAGCGGAGTTCATCCACATCGGATCCGTCTAAAATAATATCAACTTATCTTCGACTAAGGTACGTTAAACACTCAATATGGCAAATCTTCAGCTTGTTCAGTGTGTTGAGTGCAGGATGTGTAGTTATTCTTCCTCCGTCATTAGTAATAGCTTTATTTGTGCTAAGTGTATACTAGTTAGCTCTCTGATGGAGAAGATTGCAGCATTAGAGGTGCGCATCCAGACTCTAGAGCTGGTTAGTCAGACTGAGAGCAGTGTAGTTTCTGTAGGGGAAAGTCTGGATGCCTCAGGCAGAGATAGCAATCCCCCAACTCCAGCATTTGAGCCCTCACAGCGGGGCGAATGGGTGTCGACTCAGTGGCATAATCACAAAGCCAAAGCTAACGCTAAGGCTCGCCCACGGGAGCACCACTCTTCTCCGCTTCACGTATCCAACAGGTCCAACATGTGTCCTCCTTAGTGAAGCACCCGCTGAGAAACCTGAAAGAGCTCTGGTTATAGGAGACTCCATCTTAATCTATCTTAATTTCACGTAAATTTAGCTAGGCCTTTAGGGGCTCCAGCAGCTTTAGTTAGGTGTAGCCAGGGCGCCGGACATAGCAGGTAATCTTGTGGTCTTAGGAAAGCACAGGTTTTCAAAGATAGTTATTCATGTAGGAGCTAATGATATTAGCTTCGTCAGTCAGAGGTTACTATGAGTAATGCTGTAGAGGTGTGTAAATTAGCGAAGGCAATGTCCGATGCAGTAGTATGCTCTGGCCCCATCCCAATGCGGCGTGGTGATGTAGCTTACAGCAGGTTATGGTCACTGAATTGCTGGATGTCCAGGCAGTGCTCTGAAAACAATGTGGGATTTATAGGTCATTGGAGTAGTTTTGAGGGCAAGGCTGGCCTGTTAGGGTGGGACGGTATCCATCCCACTCGGGAAGGTGCTGCTCTCATTTCTTGCAGCATAGCACATAGTCTCAGAACAGGCCTAGTTAATGTGTGAAAATCCAGAACCAAGGCCAGGAAGCAGACAAACAGCCTAAACTGACCGTCTGCTAGCTGCACTGAGTCGTCACCTAGGTTCCACAATATCAAGACTGTGTCTGTTCCCCGAGCTGAATAAAAATGTAGAAAGTTTCAGAAAGTTTGTTTTAGTAACCTAATCAACATAAAATTAGACCATACTGAATGCACACCCAGCACCTTTGATCTGAAGCTAGGACTGTTAAATATTAGATCTCTTGCATCTAAAGCACTGAATGTTAATGAAACCATTACTGATCAGGAGTTTAATATAATGTGTTTAACAGAAACATGTATTAAACCAAATGAGTACATAGCACTAAATGAAGCCAGTCCTCCTGGATACAGTTATATACATCAGCCCTGTCTAACTGGCATAGGAGGAGGTGTCACACTCATTTATAATGAAAATCTAAGCGTCACAAAAAAAAACGAGTCATGACTTCAACTCCTGTGAAGTTCTTCATATTAGTATAACATATGTAACCACAAAAAATAAGTCTATCGAGTCGATCCCACTCATTATTATTTACAGGCCCCCAGGGCCATATTCTGAATTCCTTGGTGAATTTGCAGATTTTATCTCGAACCTGGTTGTTTCTCTTAATTGTTGGTGACTTTAATATTCATTTTGATAACCCGGAAGATCCTCTGAGAACAGCGGTTGTGTCTATTTTAGATTCAGTAGGGGTCAATCAGAATGTAATACAACCCACTCATAATGGTGGTCACACTCTTGACATTATACTAACATACGGATTAAATATGTGAAAATATAGTCACATTTCTGAAGTCTGAAGCTATCTCGGACCATTATCTCATCAATTGCGCATTGATCATAATATATGCACCTTGCCATGCTACCGTGTCAAACGTACATTCATGTCAGCTACTGCATAGAGTTTTATCAATAACCTCCCCGAGATATCAACTATGATTCAATCACCGTCTGATCCCATAGAACTTGATCAGGCGACTGAATGTTTAGAGTCAACGTTCCGCTACAAGTTAGATAACGTAGCTCCACTTAAATGAAAAATAATTAGAGTCTATCTCTCTACCTTAGATAACAAAAATAATCCTAGATTCTTATTTAATACTATAGCAAAATTAACTAGGAATAAAACCACCACAGACACATGCACACAATCATTATATAGCAGCGATGATTTCATGAATTTTTTTATTGGCAAAATTGAAAATATTAGAAAAAAATTCAGACAATTAATTTAAAACCAGACAGTCTTATAACTAACCTTGTAAGTAATAATACAGCAATATCAGATCAACGATTAGAATGCTTTACTGCCCTTAGAGAGACCGAACTTATTTCATTAATTTCTTCATCAAAATCATCAACTTGTATACTAGATCCCTTACCTACATTCTTCAAACAGATTATTCCAGAAATAATCAAACCCCTTCTAAAAATAATCAATTCTTCCCTTAGCATTGGCTATTTACCTAAATCATTTAAACTAGCAGTTATCAAACTCCTGATTAAAAAACCTGACCTCGACCCCTGTCCATTGTCCAGCTATAGGCCAATATCAAATCTCCCCTTTATCTCCAAGATCTTTGGCCTCTGATCAGGGTTGTGTCTCCATGCTTGTGTTGCTTGACCTTAGTGCAGCTTTTGATACAATTGATCATACTATTCTCCTTGGTAGACTAGAAAACATTGTTGGCATTAAGGGAACAGCCCTCTCCTGGCTCAGGTCTTATTTGACTGATCGCTATCAGTTCATAGATGTAAATGGTGAATTCTCTATGCATACTGAGGTAAAGCTTGGTGTTCCGCAAGGTTCTGTTTTAGGCCCACTGCTTTTTTCTTTATATATGCTACCTCTGGGTCAAATTATTCGTAAACATGGAATTAGCTTCCACTGTTATGCTGATGACACACAGTTGTATGTTTCAGCAAAGCCAGATGACAGACACCAGCTTAATAAAATTGAGGCATGTGTAAAGGACATTAGACAGTGGATGCTTATTAACTTCCTCTTACTAAATTCTGACAAGACAGAAGTACTTATACTAGGACCACATGCAGCTAGAAGTAAGTTTTCTGATTACATTGTAACTTTGGATGGCCTTTCTGTTTCATCATGTGTAGCAGTAAAAGACCTTGGTGTGATTACTGACTCCAGACTTTTCATTTGACCCCCATGTAGATAATATTACTAGGACAGCCTTCTTTCACCTCAGAAAGCCTTACTGTCTGGATGTTCCAGTAGGAGCATAAACAAATTCCAGTTAGTCCAGAATACAGCTGCAGAAGTCCTTACTAGAACCAGAAGATATGACCACATCACACCTATCTTATCCACACTGCATTGGCTCCCAGTGAAATTTCGCATTAATTATAAAATACTACTATTGACTTATAAAGCGCTAAATGGCCTCGCACCACAGTACCTAAGTGAAGTTTTGGTCTTTTATGATCCGCCACGCCTACTTCGATCAAAAGGTGCAGGCTATTTGTTGATACCTCGAATAGTGAAGGCTACAGCAGGGGGAAGAGCTTTCTCTTACAAAGCCCCGCAGTTATGGAACAGCCTTCCAATTAGTGTTTGGGACTCAGACACAGTCTCAATATTTAAGTCCAGGCTGAAAACATATTTGTTTGGTCAAGCCATTTGTGAATATTTTTTTCCTTAGGTAAAGGAGCAGATCTAGAGGTCTCACAGGCATAGAGTGTAGTGGTGGGATGTTTAGATGCTGTTGCCCCCCCACTTTCACGCGGTCACCCAGGTTTGTTGATGGTGGAGTGGCTGGCCGCCTTATATCCCAGGGAGCCCTCATGTTTGTGTTACCTTCTGGCGCTCCCTTTTAGTTATGCTGTCATAGCTAGTCTTGCCGGAGTACCTGCTTGCACTCACGCAAAGTACATTGTCCTTAACCATTATGGGACAATAAGCATACCTAATACTCTCTCTTGGAGATCTCATCAATTGATGAGATCTTGATGGCAACTTGATGGCACTCAAGTCTGCATCAGTGAACAGTGGTGAAGTTCAACAAAACAGACCTCAGTGAGATTACTGAGGATGGTACCACTTAAAAACCATAAAGATGGCTTTGGACCTCAATTCATATGAACAGTTATGCTATGATGGCTAGGACTGCAATTGCCACAAAATGTTTGACACTCAAGTCTGCATCAGTGAACAGTGGTGAAGTTCCACAAAACAGACTTCATATAAAAACTGTAATGAATTTTCATAGTTTCACAACTGCTATTTGACCATGTCGTATTAGTACATTTATAGAATGGATTTATTTATTTATAATTTCACTATCCTGTGTTACCCAGATGAGGATGGTTTCCCTTTTGAATCCTCTCAAGGTTTCTTCCTCATATCGTCTCAGGGAGTTTTTCCTTGCCACCATGGCTTGCTCATTGGGGATAAATTCATAAATTTAAAATCTATGTCCTGAATTTATATATTTCTGTAAAGCTGCTTTGGGACAATGTCCATTGTTAAAAGCGCTATACAAATAAACTGAACTTGAAACAGAACTTGAAATAGACTGGTGAACTCACTGTGGAGGGCTCTGACCTGTAGCTGGATGTCTTGGGTGACTTGATGGATGTGGCCGGCCTCTAGGGGGAGTCCATCTAGCACTGCCACTGCCAAAGAAGAGATACAGGGTTTTAAGGGTATATCGTGGACCTTGGCGAATCCCTCATCAATGAAATTACCCGCGGCCCCAGAATCAAGCATAGCAGTGGTATTAACCGGTCTCCCCGAAACAGTTATTCTGACATGTAACACCAGGCATGACATGTACTCACTGTGGAGGTTCGCAGCAGTGGACGAACAGGGCAGGAGGTTCTCAGATGACCCGCTTGGCCACAGTACAGGCAGAAGTGGTGTCGTATGTGGCGATTCCACTCCTCCAAAGACAGATGAGTGTATCCTAGTTGCATGGGTTCTGGTTTGTTCCCATGGTAGGGTATGTGGACGCTGGGTATTCCTGAGCTGAGGGGTTTGCGGGTTCAAAGGAGATTGTCAATGCGGATGGCCAGTTCTATGAACTGATTGAGAGTTTTCCCCTCACCGCGGCAGGCTAGCTCTGATTGGAGTTCCAGGCATAGTCCCTTTCTAAACAATAATTTCAGCGTGTCCTCAATCCACCTGGTTTGTTTCCACGTCGGATGTATGGCTTTTTGGCTGCAAGTCTTTCATGAAGGCCACTTCTGACCAGACTTCTCCGGACAGCAGATGGGTGTATCATGGTCCCACTGGTTGCTGCCAGGTCTGAGCTGATGGCACTGCTGGACATGTTCCGATTGTGAAGGGAAGTAAGCCTGATGTGTCTTTCATCTGCTGCAGTAAGTTTCCTTGGCAGACCACTACGTCTATGGTCCTCAATGTTGCCCGTTTCATTGTGCTTCTTCAAAAGAGCTTGGACAGCACATCTGGAAACCTGTGTATGCCTTAAAATTTCTGCCTGAGAGAGACCTTACTGATGCAGTATAACTACCTTCTGTCTTGTTGCTGTGCTCAGTCTTGCCATGGTGTATGACTTTTGACAGTAAATTGTCTTCAGCAACCTCACCTTGTTAGCTGAGTTTGGTTGTTCCTCACTCAGTTTTATTCCTCCTACATAGCTGTTTCTCTTTCAGTTAATGATAGTGTTTCAACGTACATATTGAATTGATGATCATTTGGTATAATCATACACCTGACTATATGTCTACAAAATCCCTGACTTTGTGCAAGTGTACCTAGAAGAATTGATGCTGTTTTGAAGGCAAAGGGTGGTCACACCAAATATTGATTTGATGTAGATTTTTCTTCTGTTCACTCACTTTGCATTTTGTTAATTGATAAATTAACAAACTATATATACAAGCTATATATAGTCCTGTGCAAAAGTTTTAGGCACCCTATTTTTTTTAGTACAAACCTTGTTATAGATTTTTTATTTTATGACTTCTACATTATCAAGTCAGAACAAAAAACATTTTAAATTCCCAAACATTAGTTTTCTAGCACAAAATGAAATGTTACAGATAAATGTTTGTATATCATTAAAGAAAACAGCATATTACATAGGAGACCACTTTTCAGACAAAAAACACAATGAAGGCTGCTGGGTTTTACTGCAAAAATAAGTCTCCAGAAGAACTGTGGCTGGTTCTGCAAGATACTTAATAATACTTACCAGCTAATTTCCTTATAAAACTGCACAAATTGTACCGGAGACTACTATTTTTATTTTAACTTGAATTTTTTTTTGTCACACCAAATATTGACTTTGTTTCATGTACTACTGTTTACTGCTCTTTACGGTATTTTTTTAAATGTAGAAACATTTAATTTCATTATTTTGAAGGCATCTTTGCTCTACAGCATTTCTTTGCATGTGCCTAAAAGTTTTGCACAGTACTGTATATATACACACATGGAAATTGTTGTTTTTTTTTTTTTTTAACATATTTGGACAAGCAAACATTTGATCATCATTGAAACAGTGCCTATTAATAAGGTATACTGATATACTTGGACAAAATTAGCTTTTTCAATCATTTATTCAGCAGAAATATCAATAGATGTGATATTCTTCTATGGAAAAAGTAAGTACACCCTTGGCCTCAGAAGGTAGTATTGCCCCTTTCACAGAAATAATTTTTGTATAATTGTTCACCAGGCTTGCTGGAATTTTTGACCACTCGTCCATGCAATATTGTTTCAGTTCCAAGATGTTTGAGGGTTTTCTTGCATGTATTGCCCGTTTCAAATCCCCCCACATAATTTCAGTGGGATTCAAATCCAGGCTTTGACTAGGCCATTCCATAACCCTCCATTTCTTCTTTTTGAGCTATTCCTTGGTGGATTTCCTAATGTGCTTTGGATCATTATTCTGTTGAAAGGTCCACTTCAACTTCAATTTTCAGACAGATGGCCTTACATTATCTTCAAGCACTCTTTGATATGATGGAGAATTTATAGTTGAAACAATGAATGCAAGATGTCCAGTCCCTGAGGCAGCAAAGCAACCACAAACCATAACATTTCCACCACCGTGCTTCACAGTTGGTATGAGGTGCTTCTCCTGTCTCCTGAAATGTTGGGGTCCTTGGAGGCTTCTTTTTGCATCAGACCAACTGCTCTTGGGCTGAATTTTTGCTAGGATGGCCAGTCCTTACAGTGGAATGATGTATCTCAAATAATTTGGACATCTTTTAAATCCCTTGCCAGACTCTTAGGCATCCACAACTTGTAGGCCTTACAGCACTCTTTAGATCTTGGCATGATGACACCACACACCTCAATAACAAAGGGAACACCAGACACTAGATATGAGAGGGGTATAAATAAGACAGGCTCCACCTACACTCCCTAAGCAGGTGCTAATCACTGGCACCCAATCTTGATCATCTGATTCTAATTTTATGGATGTGATAAATGTAGGGATGTACTTACTTTTCTGATATGCATAGCCAGACACCAGCTTCTGGCAGCGTTCTTGAGGAATCTTAGGTCATTCCTCATGAGCAATGGCCTCCAGTTCAGTAATATTCTTGGGTTTTTGTGCTGCAACCACCTTCTTCAAATCCCACCAGATATTTTCTATGGGGTTCAAGTCAGGTAACTGTGATGACCCTGTAGAATCTTCCAGGACGACTACTGCAACCAGGTTGAATTTGAGGTCAGCTTCCTGATACTTCAATGAATCCATCTTGCCTTCCACACGCTGCAGGTTTCCAGTGCCAGAGGATGCAGAGCAGCCCCAGAGCATCACTGATCCACCACCACGCACTGCAAAAATGTCTTTCTTGAAACAAGCAAGACACACTTAAATCTAGCTAAAGTGTACTAAAATCAAGCAAAAACATCTGCCAATGGGGTGAGCAAAACTGACTTGGTAAGAATTCTTGAAAATAGCATAAATATCTAGTCACTAAAAATGCTATTGGCTCTTAAAACTAGACAAAAATGCCAAAATTTAAGCAAGTTTCACTTATTACAAGCAATGAAAACTCAGTTATTCAAGATAGAATTACTTAAAATGAGTATTTTGGTCTCTTGCTTGAGCTGACTTTAAGAATTTATCCCTTAATCAAAGATTAATAATTAGCAAAAAAAACAAACAAAAAAAAAACAACAAACCTTACAATAGGACACAATTTCTTCAAACAGCATAATAAAAATGAATGATTTTGTCTTAAATTAAGGCACCAGAAGCATTGTTATTTTTAGCATTTTTATTGAAACAGGGAAAAACTCTGCAACATAGTGTCAGGGATTGTAGAAGGCAGCAGATGCAAGCACAGATTTTTATTGAATAAAGTGCAAAACAAACAACCAAAACTGTGAAAACAAGAACCATAAACATAACAATGGACACAAGGCAAAAACATGCAGCCTATGAGAGCAGCTGTAGGACACATGATAACACATGAACACGACAACAACAAAAGCTTGACAATTAGGTGCTGAAAAACTAGTACTTCTATAGGGTTTATTAGGGGTAACACAAAACAGGTGTGAGTGATCAGTGGGACATGTGACATGGTCATGTGACATGCTGGGGCTGATGGGTAATGTAGTTCAGTGTGGATTTCAGCATTACCATGACACATAGCTGCTTCATTGAAAAATTTAAAGTGCAAATGGTCTTAGTCTTAAAATAAGGAAAACCATCTTGTTCCTCTGCTGGTATATTATGCAAACCTTTGTTGTAGTACTGGTTAAATCCTGCTCAATATTAGCTGGAATATCTTATTAAGACAAAGCTAAATATATTTTCATAAAATGAGATTACTTTTCTAATGCAAAACATGCTTGACAAGATTATTTTTCTTTTTACAGAAAAAATAAGACTCATTTCTCCAGAAAAAAGGTTTTTTTTTTCACTTTCTTGAAATTCCTTTTTTGCAGTGTGCTTGACTGTGGACAGGGTGTGCTTTCTTCATTCTTCTTTCTTCAGATATACCGCTGATCCATCGTGCTGAAAAGTTCCTGTTTTGTTTCATCGAACAGAACAGAATCCCAAAAGTTATGTGGCTTATTTATATGATTTTGAGCCGACTTTTCAACTAATGCAACTAATGAAGCCCTTGATTAGTTACATCAAGTGTGTTTGAGACAACACCTGTTTTGCATATTTGTGCTGTTGTGAGGGATTCTATTCAGGGGGCCGAATAATTTTGAGACTGGAGGAGTCATTATAAGTTGCGTTTTCAGTTGAATATATATATTTGTACTTGTGATTATGTATATTATTTATTTATAATAAATACATAAATGGTTCCGTGTTTGGTGGTGCAGTTGTTTTATCAATACTACTACCTTGATAGCAGAGCCTCTGCAATGCAAAGACACAAAAACTTCTAGATTTTTCCAAAAGGTGATCTTGGTGAGATAAAATAAGTTAAACAACCGTTGATAAGGATGAAGTATTCTTCATCTTGTAGTTGCCCAGAAGGAATTGCTCTGCAGAATAAAGAATTAATCATTAATGCTTGAGCAGTAATGATCCTGAGAGTTGGCACTATTGGTAAATTATAATGGATGATGCCTCGTAAAAGTCTCTCTGCTCTGGCCTCTCTGCCTTGTGGATCTAAATTAAACTTCAGAGCAGGCGAGTCAGCGAGTAAGCAGCCCTGAACAAGCGGTGGATTGATTTTCTTATTTTTATCTGTCAGCCTTGCTCTGAAGAATGAGTTTTAATTCGGGAATGTGTTATTAACCTCCCTGTGCTTTACCCATGCTAAAAATGAGCATGTGACTAAGAGAGAGAATGAAATATACAAAGAAAAACAAGCGAAAAGACATTTGGCCACGAGCTGGACTGGCTGTGTGGGCTGAATGGCACCTGTCAGTGGATGATAAATGACCCCCTCTGCCCTTTAATTCCCACTGCTGTCACTCAGGGTGGGGTCATTAATCTTCATTGCTGGCTTGTCAGGTCAACTGAGTGACTGGAAAAAGAGCAGGAGACTGCAAGACCAAGGTGTACATCAGGTCTGAGGAGACACAAGGAGATGAGCAAACCCTAAACAGGTCAAGATTGCATAATTTATTATGATTCACCACATAGCCTGATCCCCCTGCCCCCATTCCCACTTATTTTCTGGTATATGGAAGATGACCAGAGATGATACAAGGGTGTGCAGACAGATGGGGAGTAAGCCACAGCCTGCCAGCCACCCAGAGTGTCATGTCATGACCAATCAGGGCATAGCCATCGCCCTCTCTGCCCAATCACTGGCCTGCTCCTTTAATTAATAAATAATAAAGGAACATTCATCATTCAATTAAGCATCTGTCATGGATCTAAAAAAAAAGGGGGGGGGGGCGACAAGACAAAGGCAAACGCCAGACTGCAAGACAAACATCAGTGCACAGCTAAAGAGTTAGAGCAAAATATTGAGACTGCTAATTGCAATGCCATGGTAACCTAAGATGGTAATGTGCATGGCTTGTCTAGGACATAGGTTGCCATACAGCACAAATAAAGATGAACTCAAGTTTATGATTGAAAGGAATGAACTGAAATTAATTTTGCTGTAAAAAAAAAAAAAAAAAAAAAAAAAAAAAAACAGTTATTTGTATCACATCACATTCTTCTTCTTTATAAATAACCATCTAAGGAATGTTATTTAGAATAGTTGACACCTCTTTTTTCTCATTTTTCTTTATGTCCTGTTTTCCAACCACCTTCTCCTAATGCATGCTCAGTTCCAGACAGAATTTGTGACTGTCCTTTGCCCATGTCTCCTTGATAATAGAGCTGGTAGCAGTGAGACCTAAAATGCTTACAGCCATCCCTCTCCTGAACAACAGTGAAAGCACAAGGCATCTAATGAAGTAACCAGTGGAAAGAAATCAAGAAGAAAACCACCTGACTGGGAGTAAAAAATGATAAATAATTCAGGGCTTCAGTGTCTAATAGAGTCTACTGCTCAGTAATATCCTATGGTGTCATTAAGCAACAACAGAGGGCCTCAAAAGAATGATATTTGTCTTGGAAATCAAACCCTCTTGCCAACTTTTGTTTCTTTTCTCTTTTTTTTATTTTTCCTGAGAGAACAGCGCAATTACAGTCATAAACAAGACGTGGCAGTTTTAAACTGTTGTTAAAAGTGTGAGATTGTAAGCAAGAAGCCATGGTCTCTGAGGCTGGGGGGAAGAAATTATCTCTCTGGCATGGCATCAGGTGTGTGCCAGAGAGGGCAGCAAGGACTGAAGATGTTTTGTTAGCAGTGGGAGAGCAGGGGCCTGTACAATGAAAGTAGTTGAATAAACTCAAGGTTATGGGATTAGTTTCGAGTTGACAAAACCGAAACAATCCAATTTATTTGTACCATGACGCTGGTTATCAACTTTCTCTGTCAACTCGGGCTTTGATCCTTAAGCTACGATTAGTCCATGAGTGCGTGCACATAAAAGCGTGATGTCGGCACTGAACAGCCAATAGCATTCAACATGGAAAAAAGCAGCAAACCTCTGGTTGAAGAGCAAGAAATGATTATGGGAAAATACGAGGAATTTAAATCTACACTAACTGCAAAAAGCAACATGGTTTCGGCTGCCAAAGCTCGGGAACATTGTTGATTGTGTAAATGCGTAGGTTTACTTTTATATTAGGGTATTAGGGAGGCCAGCAGGTGGTGCTCTCCCTGTAGTCTGTGTGGGTCCTAATGCCCTAGTATAGTGACGGGGACACTATACTGTAAAAAGAGCCACGTCTTTCGGATGAGACATTAAACCTAGGTTTTTATAACCCCGACATTCACTTAATATGAATATCATTTTTTAAATTAAATATTTAAAACAAACATCAATTTACGAAAATATATTAGGACAGGAATAATGCCACCCCATGCAAATATGTACCACACACAAAGAACCGCAAAGCAATACATACAGTCTGCGGTACAGTAAGAGCTTTAGCTTGTCAGATTATTAACGTTCGGCTCAAGAAGTTAACAAAGACATGAGATTCCATCCGCAGAAAATCGAAATCTTCCATGCAAGTAAGTATCGGGAAAAGCCAGGGCATTTTGTCTATCCCTAAAAACTCATTCTCTGCAAAGTTCTCTTCTTATAATTTGCGCTGAGAAGTTTAATTAGTTGTGTCACTTATGTCACATTGCTCACAGCTGATCCAAGTTGGGTTTGAGTTCTCTTACCCAGAACATAACCTGTCCCGGAGCAGGTTAGCCGTGGAGCGTAAGTTACTATGGCGATGAACACCGGTAAAAGCAGAGCCACTTGCATGGTATTTAAAACCCAGGGTTAGCACAAACTAAACTGCATCCCGAATAAACAAAGCTGTGGTTGTGTTCATTTTCTGGAGCCCAAGCACATAGTGCATGGAACCCTATTGTTTTTGTTAGGATTTTACTTCCATTTATTTATTTATTTATTTATTTATTTATTTATTTATTTATTTATTTTTCTCCTTTATAATTAATCGTGCAGACCAAACCATAGGTCCTAGAGATATGAAACTTGGTCAGTATGTAGTCCTTCCACCCACTACTCAGGCAAGAGAGATGTGCCCGATCGAGCTAATGGTGGCACTACAGCAAAGTGTTTTACATTCTGGCTTGTATCTTGAATACCATAAGTTCTATAGTGAAAATTCTTTTTGCTACAAAATAAAAAAAGAACCACTTAGATGTTTTGCTAATTTGCATAATATGGAAAACCTATGCAAAACCTAGATTTGTAAACAATAAGGCAACCACATGACAATCAGTAAAAAAACATAAAGATGGCTTTGGTCCTCAATTTATATGAACAGTTATGCTATGATGGCTAGGACTATAATTGCCACAAAAAGTTTTGCACTCGTCTCCATCAGTGAACAGTGGAGAAGTTCAACCAAACAGACTTCATGTAAAAACCGTAATGAATTTTCCTGGTTACACAACTGCACTATTTGACCACGTAGTATTAGCCCATTTATAGAAGGGATTTATTTATTTATATTTGCACTATCCGTTGTTACCCAGATGAGGATGGGTTCCCTTTTGAGTCTGGTTCCTCTCAATGTTTCTTCCTCATATCATCTCAGGGAGTTTTTCCTTGCTACCATCGCTTCTGGCTTGCTCATTAGGGATAAATTCATACATGTAAAATCTATATCCTAAATTTATATATTTCTGTAAAGCTGCTTTGGGTCAATGTCCATTGTTAAAAGCAATATAGAACTAAAACTGAATTGAATTGAATTGAATTTTAAAGAGGCAGAGTATAACTCATGACATTTGGCATGAATTTGCAAACTTAAACATATATACAGGACTAGATTCTGAGGTCATCTGCACAGTTTGGGGCATGGTCATGCATAAGGGCTGGAGCTAAGGTCAGATAAGTGTTTCTTAAGAACTGCACATCTGATCAAGCTGAAACTTGGTATGGTGCACTCTATGCCAATCTGCAAGTGGATGTTTTATGACAACCTGGTTACTTGGCCTGGTTAAAACATGGCCACCATCAGCCAATCAGGTTTCAGCAAGCATTTAACAGGCTAAACAGCGAGCTATGGTCACAAAACTTGAAAGTATGGGCCACCAAAGGACCCCCTAATAAAATGATACAGTCTTACTCAGTGCTGGCCTCGTTTTTGCACTTAAAAACAACCATAAAAGGGTATAATGAAACCCTTTTTCCTATGCTTTGTGTTCTTACCCCCTAAAATATAATATGGTAATGTTAGGGTAATATATGCAGTTATGTACAGTACTTTACAAAAGTTTTAGGTGCCCTATTTTTTTAGTACAAACTTTGTTATACATTTTTTATTTTGCATTATCAAGTCAGTACAAAAAACATTCTAGATTCCCAAGTTTACTAGCATAAAATTAAATGTTACAGAAAAAATGTTTGTATGTCATTAAAGAAAGCAGCATATTACGTAAGAGACCACTTTTCAGACAAAAAACTGAAAACCCAGGCTGCTGGGTTTTGCTGCAAAAATAAGAAACAAGTGCAAAAGTCAAAGTCTCCAGAAGAACTGTGGATGGTTCTGCAAGATGCTCAATAAAACTTACCAACTAATTTCCTTATAAAACTGCACAAATCATACCGGACACTACTATTTTTAATTTTTTTCTCACACCAAATATTGACTTTGTTTCATTTACTACTGTTCACTACTACTTACAGTATTTTTTATAGAAACATTTAATTATAATATTTTGAAGTCATCTTTGCTCTACAGCATTTCTTTGCATGTGCCTAAAATTTTGCACAGTACTGTACATAGTTACTAACATAAAATACTAACATAGTATATTTGTTACGGTGAATTCTGCCACTACTTTGTATTTAAATTATGGCTTGTGATATTGTGCTTTGTATTTAATTAATATAGAGCTGCACTCATAAGCACTGGATCAATCATGCACTGGGTCAATCATGCAGTGGGTCAATAATTCAGTCAGCATGTGAAGACCTAACATTTGAGAACAGTCTGTATCTGCCCACTAGGGATGCAGTGATTATTATAGATAATGTTATAGAGACCACAGTAGAGTCAGAACACTTCATAAGTATGTTTGGTCACATTTTGTCAGTATTTTGGACTTGTCATTTTGTGTTTTGCCACTAGAGGTCCTCATTGTTTCCCCATGTTGTTTCCCCTCTGTCTGTTAATAGTGTTATTGCTGCCACCTGTGTCTCATACCCCCATGTGTATTTAAGTTCTTTAGTTGTTCTTTTGTTTCTTTGCTTGGTGTTTAGTTGTTCTAAGGGCAGTCTCTCATGTCTCATGTAAGTAACGCTGTTCTTCTTGCCTGTTGTTTTTGAAAACTTTTGTGATTTTCCTTTTTGAGGATCCATTTCTGTTGGTTTTCTTTTTGGAGGAGATTTTTTGCATTGTGGACTTATTGGATGATTTCTTTGAATACACTGCTGGAACTTTGTGGATAAAATTTGCATCTTGTTTTGCCTTTTTTTTTTTTTTTTTTTTTGAATTCTCATTAAACACTTTGGAACTTTTACTGACACCTGAAGGTGGTGTTGTAGTATTTATTTCCTGTTCTATATCTTGAGACCTAGATTTGCTACACTAAAAATATTCAAATACTAGTTTGTTCTCTTCATTGGTCTACATACAATGGTGCTTGAAAGTTTTAGAATTTTCTATATATCTGCTTAAATGACCTAAAATCTCGTGAGATTTTCACACAAGTCCTAAAAGTAGACAAAGAGAACACAATGAAACAAATTAGACAAAAATATTATACCTGCTCATTTATTTATTCAGGAAAATGGTCCAATATTACATGTCTATGAGTGGCAAAAATGTGACCCTCTGGAATTAGCAGTTAATTTGAAGATGAAATTAGTCAGGTGTTTTTAGTCAATGGGATGACAATCAGGTGTGAGTGAGCACCTGTTTTTATTTAAAATAAATAAAACGGGGCTCTATCAAATTCTGATTTTCACAACACATGTTTGTGGAAGTGTATCATGGAATAAACAAAGGAGATTCCTGAGGACCTCAGAAAGAGTTGTTGAAGCTCATGAGGCTGGAAAAGGTTACAAATCCATCTCTAAAGAGTTTGGATCCACCAATACACAGACAGAGATTTTGTACAAATGAAGGTAATTTAAGACCATTATTACAACCAACCAACAAAGATCACTCCAAGAACAAGACATGTAGTAGACTGCAAGGTCACAAAGGAACCCAGGTAACTTCTAAGTAACTAAAGGCCTCTCACCACCAGGAAAACACTGAACAACAAGGGTGTGCATGGCAGGGTTGCAAGAAGTAAGCCACTGCTCTCCAAAAAGAACATTGCTACCCAGCTGCAGTTTGCTAAAGATCGCATGGACAAGCAAGAAGGCTATTGGAAAAATGTTTTGTGGATAGACGAGTCCAAAATAGAACTTTCTGGTTTGAATGAGAAAGGAAAACACTGCATTCCAGCATAAGAACCTTCTCCCATCTGTGAAACTTGGTGGTGGTGGTGGTTTGGGCCTATTTTGCTGCATCTGGGCCAAGATGGCTTGCCATCCTTGATGGAACAATTACAGGTGCATCTCAATAAATTAGAATGTCGTGGAAAAGTTTGTTTATTTCAGTAATTCAACTCAAATTATGAAACTCGTGTATTTAAATAAATTCAATGCCACAGACTGAAGTAGTTTAAGTCTTTGGTTCTTTTAATTGTGATTTTGGCTCACATTTAACAAAAACCCACCAATTCACTATCTCAACAAATTAGAATATGGTGACATGCTAATCAACTCAAAACACTTGCAAAGGTTTCCTGAGCCTTCAAAATGGTCTCTCAGTTTGGTTCACTAGGTAAGCCACAAACATTCATTGCCAAAGAAGCTGGCTGTTCACAGAGTGCTGTATCCAAGTATATTAACAGAAAGTTGAGTGGAAGGAAAAATTGTGGAAGAAAAAGATGCACAACCAACCGAGAGAACCGCAGCCTTATGAGGATTGTCAAGCAAAATCGATTCAAGAATCTGAGTGAATTTCACAAGCAATGGACTGAGGCTGGGGTCAAGGCATCAAGAGCCACCACACACAGACGTGCCAAGGAATTTGGCTACAGTTGTCGTATTCCTCTTGTTAAGCCACTCCTGAACCACAGTCAACGTCAGAGGCGTCTTACCTGGGCTAACGAGAAGAAGAACTGGACTGTTGACCAGTGGTCCAATATCCTCTTTTCAGATGGGAGCAAGTTTTGTATTTCATTTGGAAACCAAGGTCCTAGAGTCTGGAGGAAGGGTGGAGAAGCTCATAGCTCAAGTTGCTTGAAGTCCAGTGTTCAGTTTCCACAGTCTGTGATGATTTGGAGTGCAATGTCATCTGCTGGTGTTGGTCCATTGTGTTTTTTGAAAACCAAAGTCACTGCACCCGTTTACCAAGAAATTTTGGAGCACTTCATGCTTCCTTCAGCTGACCAGCATTTTGAAGATGCTGATTTCATTTTCCAGCAGGATTTGGCACCTGCCCACACTGCCAAAAGCACCAAAAGTTGGTTAAATGACCATGGTGTTGGTGTGCTTGACTGGCCAGCAATCTCACCAGACCTGAACCCCATAGACAATCTATGGGGTATGGTCAAGAGGAAAATGAGAAACAAGAGACCAAAAACTGCAGATTAGCTGAAGGCCACTGTCAAAGAAACCTGGGCTTCCATACCACCTCAGCAGTGCCACAAACTGATCACCTCCATCCCACGCCGAATTGAGGCAGCAATTAAAGCAAAAGGAGCCCCTACCAAGTATTGAGTACATGTACAGTAAATGAACATGCTTTCCAGAAGGCCAACAATTCACTAAAAATGTTTTTTTTATTGGTCTTATGAAGTATTCTAATTTGTTGAGATAGTGAATTGGTGGGTTTTTGTTAAATGTGAGCCAAAATCATCACAATTAAAAGAACCAAAGACTTAAACTACTTCAGTCTGTGTGCATTGAATATATTTAATACACGAGTTTCACAATTTGAGTTGAATTACTGAAATAAACGAACTTTTCCACAACATTCTAACTTATTGAGATGCACCTGTAATTCTGAATTCTACCAGTGAATTCTAAAGGAAAATGTCAGGACATCTGTCTGTGAACAGTATCTCAAGAGAAAATGGGTCTGTTTGGAATGGCCAAATCAACGTCCTGACCTTAATCCAATATAAATGTTGTGGAAGAACCGGAAGCAGTTCATTTGAGGAAACCCACCAACATGCAGGAGTTGAAGCTGTTCTGTACTGAGGAATGGGCTAAAATTCCTCCAAGCCAATGTGTAGTACTGCTCAGCAGTTACCAGAAACGTTTAGTTGCAGTTATTGCTGCACAAGGGTGGTCACACCAGATACTGGAAGCAAAGGTTCATATAATTTGCCACTGACAGATATGTAATATTGGATCATTTTCCTCAAAAAATAAATTACCAAGAATAATAGTTTTGTCTCATTTGTTTAATTGGCTTCTCTGTATCTACTTATCTACTTACATATTTATGCAGAAATATAGAAAATTCTAAAGGGTTCAAAACTTTCAAGCAACACTCCACATTGGCAAGGACTGGTCACTGGAGGCGATGTTTGCTAAGACTGCATAGACCCCACAGATCGCTACTTGAGGCTATATTTAGGAGTCCAAACACAAAGTGCTTGTACCCCTGTAGTTTTTTTTCATCTTCAATCTATAGATTTTCCTTCTTCTTCTTCTGATTCTCCACTAAAACGCAATGGGCATCCTAAACCATAAGTCATAGAAACAACAAAATTTATCAGATGGTGCAGAATTCCCACCACTAAAAGGACCAGCATCGGTGTAGACAGGTTTTGATGAGCATCAACAACTCTTTTTCTGAGGTCCTCAGAATTCTCCTTTGTTCATGCTATGATACAGTGCCTTGCGAAAATATTCACTCCTCTTGGCATTTTTCCTATTTTGTTGCCTTACAACCTGGAGTTAAAATGGATTTTTTGGGGGTTTGTATCATTTGATTTACACAACATGCCTGCCACTTTGAAGATGCAAAATATTTTTATTGTGAAACAAACAAGAAAGTCAATACTTTGTAGAGACACCTTTTGCAGCAATTACAGCTGTAAGTCTCTTGGGGTACGTCTATAAGCTTTGCACATCTAGCCACTGGGATTTTTGAACATTCATCAAGGCAAAACTGCTCCAGCTCCTTCAAGTTGGATGGGTTCCGCTGGTGTACAGCAATCTTTGTCATACCATAAATTCTCAATTAGAGTGAGGTCTGGGCTTTGATTAGGCCATTCCAAGACATTTAAATGTTTCCCCTTAAACCACTCGAGTGTTGCTTTAGGAGTATGCTTAGGGTCATTGCTCTGCTGGAAGGTGAACCTCCGCCCAGTCTCAAATCTCTGGAAGACTAACACAGGTTTCCCTCAAGAATTTCCCTGTATTTAGCACCATCCATCATTCCTTTTCACCAATTCTGACCAGTTTTCCAGTCCCTGTGAAGAAAAACATCCCCACAGAATGATGCTGCCACCACCATGCTTCAGTGTGGGGATGGTGTTCTCGGGGTGATGAGATGTTGGGTTTGCGCCAGACAGTGTTTTCCTTGATGGCCAAAAAGCTCAATTTTAGTCTCATCTGATCAAAGTACCTTCTTAAATATGATTAGGGAGTCTCCCACATGCCTTTTGGCAAATGCGTTTGCTTATTTTTTTTCCTTAAGCAGTGGCTTTTTTCTGGACACTCTTCCGTAAAGCCCAGCTCTGTGGAGTGTACGACTTAAAGTGGTCCTATGCACAGACACTCCAATCTCCGCTGTGGAGCTTTGCAGCTCCATCAGGGTTATCTTTGGTCTCTCAAAAGAATGAAAACTGGCAGAGATTTATACAGCTAGAATCACAAACAACAGCCATGCCTCTTACAAAACTGTCTCCATTTGCAATACAGAAAGGCATTACAAGCATAGCAGGAACAGTTAAAGATGTTAAAAAGCTAAGATCCGGACAAATCCTAGTAGAATGCTCCAAAAAAAAGCCATGCCAAAAACATCATATGGGCCAATATGCTGGAAAATGTACCAATAGAGGCATTTTATCACACATCATTGAACAGCAGCAAAGGAGTCATACGCACTAGAGAGCTACACAACATGGATGAGACTGAAATAGCATCAGAATTCAACAAGGTTGAATGTCAAGAATGTCAAGAGGATCACAGTCAAAAGAGAAGAACAGATAATTAAGACAGGAACTTACATTATAACTTTTAATAAACCCCAACCCCCAGAGAAGATTCAGATTAGACATATGAGTGTACCGGTCAATATCTTTATTCCAAACCCATTGAGATTCTACAACAGTCAGAAATTGGGCCACAGCTCTGCTTTCTGTAAAAGAAAAGCATTCGGCCCGCAACTGTGGAGATGAAGGACATGAACGGGGATGCTCAAGACCACCAAAATACAGCAATTGTTCAGCTAATCACCCAGCTTCAACAAAAGAATGTCCAATTTGGATAAAGGAAAAAGAAACCCAAAGAATAAAATGTGTTGAAAGGATCAGCTATGTTGAAGCACGCAGAATGGTTGAGGAGTCCCCATCCTTTAATCTGAGGAAAACATATGCTTCTGTGGTGAAACCAACTATGAGCACCACTGACTGTCAGACTGATTTGACCTGGGTGAATAGTGAAAAACCACAAAATGTCAGTAACAGAAGTTGTGTTTTAATCATAAAGAAGAATCAAGGAACAGAAAGGACAAGCAGTCCTTAAGAGGGAAAGAGATACAACAAAGTACAAAAATGCAAAATCAGCAAAATCGAATCAAGAAAGGAAAACTCAAAAGGCTGAATGCTCAAAGAACAACAATTTTGAAATGACAGACTATAAGTTCCTGAAGTCAAAGCTTGTCTCCAAAATGCAAAGGTAAAGGGCAGATACCACATCTCTGTTATGCTAATCCCAGCATACAGACCGCTCGTCAGACACTCCAAACCGGGTTTGAAGCAGGTGAAAACCTGGCCAGCAGGAGCCATCTCTGCTCTTCAGGACTGTTTTGAGCACACTGACTGGCACATGTTCAGGGAGGCTGCAACCAACTGTGACTCCACCAACTTGGAGGAATACACCGCATCAGTGACCAGCTACATCAGCAAGTGCATTGATGACGTCACTGTCTCCAAGACAATCACTACATGCTCCAACCAGAAGCCGTGGATGACTGCAGAGGTGCGTGCACTGCTGAGGACGCAAGACTCCACCTTCAGGGCAGGTGACAAGGTGGCCCTAAGAACAGCGAGAGCCAAACTGTCCCGGGCCATCAGAGAGGCAAAGCGCACACACACATCCAGAAAATCCACAGGCACTTCAAGGACAGTGGCGACATGCAGCGCATGTGGCAGGGCATTCAGGCCATCAGCAACTACATGACAACATCACCCACCTGTGACAATGATGCCTCCCTTCCAGATGTGCTGAACAACTTCTATGCTCGGTTTGAGGCGCAGAATGAAGTGACGGCGAGGAAGACCACCCCTGAATGTGCTGGCTTGAACACCTCCCTCTGCAACTGGATCCTGGATTTCCTGACAGGGAGACCTCAGTCAGTCCGGATCGGGAACAGCATCTCCAGCACGACCACACTGAGCACTGGTGCACCCCAGGGCTGTGTGCTCAGTCCACTGCTGTTCACTCTGCTGACTCATGACTGTGCAGCAATGCACAGCTCCAATCACATCATCAAGTTCACCGATGACATGACCGTGGTGGGTCTCCTCAGCAAGAATGACGAGTCCGCATACAGAGAGGAGGTGCAGCGGCTAACGGACCGGTGCAGAGCCAACAAAAGTTAAGAGATGGTTGAGGCTTCAGGAGAGCACAGAGTGACCACTCTCCGCTGAACATCAACGGCTCCTATATGGAGATCGTAAAGAGCATCAAATTCCTTGGTGTTCACCTGGCAGAGAACCTCACCTGGTCCCTCAACACCAGCTCCATCACTAAGAAAGCCCAGCAGCGCCTCTACTTTCTGAGAAGGCTGAAAAAAGCCCATCTCCCACCCCCCATCCTCACCTCTACAAAGGAGCTATTGAGAGCATCCTGAGTAGCTGCATCACTGCCTGGTTTGGAAATTGCACCATATCAGATCGCAAGACCCTGCAGCGGATAGTGAGGAAAACTGAGAAGCTCATCGGGGTCTCTCTTCCCACCATCACAGACATTTACACCACACGCTGCATTCGCAAAGCCACCAGCACTGTGGATGATCCCACACACCCCTCACACAAACTCTTCACCCTTCTGCCGTCTGGAAAAAGGTACCAAAGCATTCAGGCCCTCACGGCCAGACTGTGTAACAGTTTCTTCCCCCAAGCCATCAGACTACTCAATACTCTGGACTGAGACTGGACTGACACACACACACACACACACACACACACACACACTCACTGAATTGAACACCATCCCACTCCCCTTGCAATTTTTGCACATTTCGTAACGACTACCTGTACTTTTGCTGCTAAACTTATAAAAAATATTATGTTCAATTTCTTGTCATTATCATACACTTTTACCTGGCTGCTACCACAATAACTGCTATGTCCACATATGGTATAAGCTAATCTGCTGAATTCTATGCCATAGAATGTTATGTTTAGATTCACAGCATCTTTTAATTATATTGTTATTCTCTTGCACTATCTTTTTGCACTACCTATTATACTTGACACTTTCATACTAGTACTGTGTACTGGTCGGCATGACACTGTTACTTACTGTGCCCATTGTCCTGTTTTAGGAGTTACTGTACTGTCTTGTGTTGTTTGCACATGCACTTTATGTAGAATGTGTAGATCTTTAGTTCTGTGTCGTCTCATGTAGTTTTGTGTGTTGTTTTATGTAGCACCATGGTCCTGGAGGAACGTTGTTTCGTTTTGTTTCACAAGTTAGCAACTAACTTGTATATGGTTGAAGTGACAATAAAACCACTTGAACTTGAACTTGTCTAACCTACCTGAAGGTTAGACAAATGAGGAATCATATAATTCAGTGGAATTGTCGAAGATTTAAGGAAAACTTTTCAGAGCTGCAACAACTAGCAGTTATTTTGAGTCTCATTGCCTTCTGCCTCCAGGAAACCCATCGAACAACAAATAGTTAACTGACATTGAAAAAGTCAAAAAACACTTTTGGTCAAAATATACAACGTCCATCTGGTGGATCAGCCATATTAGTAAGACACAACATAATACATAGCCACATATCAATAAATACAAACCTGCAAGCAGTGGCTGTGCCATACCTGTCAACACTCCCGTTTTTCCCGGTAGTCTCCCGTATTTCACACCCATCTCCCACCTCCCTCCCGTTTTGTTATTTTTCCCAGGAAACTTCCGTAATTTGTATGGCCCAAACCTCATTATATGAATAATCACATCAATATATTTTTCCAAGGTTGTCCAGTTGCCAGATGAAACTCATGAATGGAATTGTATGAAACACATCCTACTCACACAATCGACACATCATACAAATTTCAACGCATTTGTGACCTCAACCTGGCAACCTACTATCCAGCTGTTGATATCTGCTAAGGTAGTAGACACAGGAAGTCGAATCAAGCGTCACTGGTAGAAATGGGAGCAGAAGGCACAGGTGGTGCTCCGGCGAAAAAAAAAAAAAACTATATATATATATATATATATATATATATATATATATACACACACATACAGGTGCATCTCAATAAATTAGAATGTCGTGGAAAAGTTCATTTATTTCAGTAATTCAACTCAAATTGTGAAACTCGTGTATTAAATAAATTCAGTGCACACAGACTGAAGTAGTTTAAGTCTTTGGTTCTTTTAATTGTGATGATTTTCGCTCACATTTAAAAAAAACCCACCAATTCACTATCTCAACAAATTAGAATATGGTGACATGCCAATCAGCTAATCAACTCAAAACACCTGCAAAGGTTTCCTGAGCCTTCAAAAATGGTCTCTCAGTTTGGTTCACTAGGTAAATCACAAACATTCATTGCCAAAGAAGCTGGCTGTTTACAGATTGCTGTATCCAAGCATGTTAACAGAAAGTTGAGTGGAAGGAAAAAGTGTGGAAGAAAAAGATGCACAACCAACCGAGAGAACCGCAGCCTTATGAGGATTGTCAAGCAAAATCAATTCAAGAATTTGAGTGAACTTCACAAGGAATGGACTGAGGCTGGGGTCAAGGCATCAAGAGCCACCACACACAGACGTGTCAAGGAATTTGGCTACAGTTGTCGTATTCCTCTTGTTAAGCCACTCCTGAACCACAGACAACATCAGAGGCATCTTACCTGGGCTAAGGAGAAAAAGAACTGGACTGTTGCCCAGTGGTCCAAAGTCCTCTTTTCAGATGTGAGCAAGTTTTGTATTTTATTTGGAAACCAAGGTCCTAGAGTCTGGAGGAAGGGTGGAGAAGCTCATAGCCCAAGTTGCTTGAAGTCCAGTGTTCAGTTTCCACAGTCTGCGATGATTTGGGGTGCAATGTCATCTGCTGGTGTTGGTCCATTGTGTTTTTTGAAAACCAAAGTCACTGCACCCGTTTACCAAGAAATTTTGGAGCACTTCATGCTTCCTTCTGCTGACCAGCTTTTTGAAGATGCTAATTTCATTTTCCAGCAGGATTTGGCACCTGCCCACACTGCCAAAAGCACCAAAAGTTGGTTAAATGACCATGGTGTTGGTGTGCTTGACTGGCCAGCAAACTCACCACACCTGAACCCCATAGAGAATCTATGGGGTATTGTCAAGAGGAAAATGAGAAACAAGAGACCAAAAAATGCAGATGAGCTGAAGGCCACTGTCAAAGAAACCTGGGCTTCCATACCACCTCAGCAGTGCCACAAACTGATCACCTCCATGCCATGCCGAATTGAGGCAGTAATTAAAGCAAAAGGAGCCCCTACCAAGTATTGAGTGCATGTACAGTAAATGAACATAATTTCCAGAAGGCCAACAATTCACTAAAAATGTTTTTTTTATTGGTCTTATGAAGTATTCTAATTTGTTGAGATAGTGAATTGGTGGGTTTTTGTTAAACGTGAGCCAAAATCATCACAATTAAAAGAACCAAAGACTTAAACTACTGCAGTCTGTGTGCATTGAATTTATTTAATACACGAATTTCACAATTTGAGTTGAATTACTGAAATAAATGAACTTTTCCATGACATTCTAATTTATTGAGATGCACCTGTACACTGTGTGTGTGTGTGTGTGTGTGTGTGTGTGTGTGTGTGTGTGTGTGGCAGGCTTAGACTGTGCCCTGGGATCTATTGATGACAAGATGCAGGAATTGGAATATGGTTCATATTGTTTGAGAATTCAATATTGCCATACACTCATTGTTCACTATGTTCAAAGTCCTTATGAAAATTACTGTATACAACTATTCACAGAGATAAATTTTAGATCAAAGTCGTTTGGGCAGAAGAGAACATTACAGATGACAGAGAGAGTGAGTGAAAGTATGAAACACATGGAGATATCCAGGCACTGTTAAACTGTTCTATTTTGGCTTGCAATGAAAAATATTTTAAATGAAAGAGAGGGGAAATTAGGGAAAACAGTGACAAATATCCCCCTACAATAAAAAAAAAATGGAAATCTGAACTGAAATAATTTCCCTTAAATTGAACTCAGGTTTCATTCACTTTACGAAGGCCAGATGAAATAGATTGTCAGGGAGGTATTTGCTTCTTTTCCCCTCGAACTGACTTTGAAGTGACATTTTCTCCCTCAATAGCATGGGCAGGAGGGAGTTACACAGTGGGCATATGCCATAGATCAGGGCTGGCATGGGACACGTGCTCTCACCTTGGGCATGGTACAGTCTAGAGGGAGGTCCTCTATATCTGCTCCTGTCCTGTGCCATCTGGTCCAAGCCAGCCATCCCCCAGGAGGAGCAAACCTGAGCAGGCTTGACCTGAGAGATGTATCCACTGCCCCCAGACCACCAACAATGCAACAACACAGTGAAAAGACAGAGAGCATAAGCCAAACCCAATAACACTGAGACAAACCACTTGGTGCTTAGTAACAAGTAGGGGGAAAAAATTAAAAGATTAAATAACAAGTTGATTTCATTTCTGTCTGTGTTCCTTTAAAAAGTAACAAATTACAATTGTTTGATAGCAACCACCAAACAAATTAATCAGTGTCCCACCCATGGTCTGCATACTTGCATAAATATAACATGACTTTGTCACTGCTTTCTGAAATTTATTGAATTTGCATTTTGTGAATTAAGAGTTCCAATTTATTAATATTTTAGCACAAATGCACTCTGTGGGACATTTATCACCAGCATTGCTATTATAAACAGAATAAACGAGCAGTCAAGCTGCCACACAGCCAGACGTTTCTGTGGGCTAATTAATGAGAGAGAGAGAGAGAGAGAGAGAGAGAGAGAGAGAGAGAGAGAGAGAGAGAGAGAGAGAGAGAGAGAGTGAGTAGTTGTGGGTTGTGTGGAGGACATGCAGAAAGATCTCAGCTCCTTCATCCCACCTTTCCTCACATTAGCAGTCACTCTCCCAGTCAACACCACTGCACCACTACACTAGAGCTCAAACAAAAAGTCAACAGAATCCAAACAGAAATTACTGGATGGATCCAGGGTGACTAAACCTAGCTTACTGTAGATGTCTCATTCAAGGCCAGTTCTAGGTCCCATTTCCAGCTGATTCCCTCTGCATGTTTGACTGGCCACTCTGTTCAACGGGCTACTCTTTTCACACACCAGTGTTCATCTATAACATAGAGCCAAGTCTCTCCACTACAATAAGTTGCCGTTTTCAAAGCTGTTATTTGGCACATTTATTTGGCTGTTCTTGATGGCCCTGTGAGACCATATATCATAACTTGCATGCCACTGATTAACAATATGTCTACACCCAGAGTGTTCATTCAGAATTGCATGCTTTGTTTCAAATGTATGAGCATGTCAGGGATGAGCATTCAGAGCATGTCAGGGATGGGCTACTGTAGCTTGAGAAAGCTGCACATTCTCCCTGTGCAGCCTCTGGTATTTTACCATTGTGGTTGAGAGGCAAAGAAAAACTCCAAGGAGGAACAAGAAGTGATGTGAAGTGATGGCTCTAACATCTCATATTCAGACTGAAATTGACAAATCTGTGCCATTTATTCCCTTGCCTAACCATCAATTCTGTGAAATGCTAACATTTGGTGTGACAGTGGGTGTTCCATTGCCTATTGGGAGACATATTGGATTAGAGATGATAGATCAGAATTTCAGCTTTCATTTCCTGATATTTAAAATTAGATTTGTTAAGAAACTTAAAAGATGGCACATTTGGTGGCAGGTAAGAAAAAGTATAGAAACAGATAGTCTTAAAGTAAATAACACTTAATATCTGGTTGCATATCCCTTGCTTGCAATAACTGCTTCAAGCCGTTGACCCACTGAGATCACCAAGCTGTTGCATTTTTCTTTTGTGTTGCTTTTCCAGGCCTGTACTGCCTGTACGGTTCTCACTTCAATCTCCTCTTCAGGAGGTGAAAAGGGTTAACGTCTGGTGTTTGACTTGGCTGTCTAAAACCTTCCCTCGATGAAGTCATATTTGTGTAGGCATTGCTTTTTGGGTCATTGTCTTGCTGCATAATGAAGTTCCTATCAATTCAACTAGATGCATTTCTTTGTAAATTGGAAGACAAATTGTTTCTGTGGACTTCATGAGTAACATCATCAATAAAGATTAGTGAGCCCATTCCAGAAGTAGCCATGCAAGCCCAAGTCATGACACTACTCCACCATGTTTGACTGTTGACCTTCTACAGTACTGTGAAAAAGTATTTGCCCCATCCTAATTTCTTCTGTTTTTCTGTATATCTCATACTAAATTGTTTCAGAAATTAAAACAAAATCTAAGATAAAACAAAGACAACCTGAGTAAACAAAATACAGTTTTTAAATTATAATGTTATTTATTGAAGCAAAAACGTTATCCAATACCAACTAGGCCTGTGTGAAAATATATTTGCCATAATTACTAATTCCCCAAATCTATGAAACTGCATTCATAATGGTGTTCAGCTGGACTAGACACAACTGTTCAATCAAATCAACACTTTTTCAACAGCATGAAGTTGGTTAAAAGGTCTTACCCAGTAACACATTATGCCAAAATTGAAAGAAATTCCAGAAATCATCAGGAAGAAGGTGATATACATCAGTCTGGGAAGGGTTACAAAGTTATTTCAAAGGATCTGGGACCTCAAAGGACAACAGTGTGAGTCATTATCTCCAAATGGAAAAACTCCAAAATTCCTCCAAGAGCACAGAAACTACTCATCCAGCAAGTCACAAAAGAACCAATGACAACATCAAAGTACCTACAGACCTCTCTTGCATCAGTAAAGGTCACTGTTCATGACAGGCATCCATGTAAGAGTGGCGAGGCAAAAACCACTGCTAACCCAGAAGAACAGTAAGGCTCATCTGAATTTTGCCAAAACACACCTTGATGATCCTCAAACCTTTTGGGAGAATGTTCTGTGGATTGATCAAAAGTGGACCTGTTTGGAAAACAGGGGTCCTGTTACAGATGGCATAAACCAAACACAGAATTCAACCAAAAGAACATCATACCTACAGTCAAGCATGGTGGTGAAAGTGTGATGGTGTGAGGATGCTTTGGTGCTTCAGGGACTGGGCAACTTGCAATAATTAAGGGAAATGTGAATGTGCACTCTACCAGAAAATACTAAAGGAGAATGTCCGGTCTTCAGTCTGTAAGTTGAAACTCAAGTGCAACTGGATTAGGTAGCAAGACAATGATCCAAAGCATAGGAGTAAGTCCTAGTCCTAGAAGTAAGTGAAGGACTGATCTCCAGTTATCTGAAGCGATTGGTTGCAGTTACTGCTGCTAAAGGAGGCACAGACAGATTTTATGTTTAAGGGGTGTGATAGCAGGCTTGCAGCCCACACACACAACACGCGCCGCGCTCCTTGCGCAACTGCCGGCTGGGTGCTGAATGGACAGCGCCACTTCAGCACCCCGTTTGTTTTGGACAGCAAAGGAGCACATGGCTGCAGGGCGAGGTGGCAGAAGCTGGCGGCGAATGATTGGAGCAACTGCTCCTCAACCTCCTGCAGAAGAGTGGCAGCTAGAAAAGGGAGCAGCAGACACAGAGGGGTGAGTTCGCTCCTGGTATCTATGTTCGGTATCTAAGACGACGACGACAATGAACACGGAGGAGAAGAAGAAGCTCCCCGGCTGCGCTGTGCTGCGCCTCTCTCCGGCACCCTCGGCCTGCACCACGCCTCCTGGGTCCCGCTTCACAGCTGCTCCAGCCCGTACACTGCTCCCCACACCAGGAAGATAGCAATCCACACTGCCACTCTGATCACCCTCACTTCCCCTCCTGCACAAGAACTCTAACAAAAAAGAGCACTTTTTTCACTACCTCTGTCTCCAGAGTGTCTGTGTTCTGCCTGTCCTGGCCCTGAGAGGCCACACTGGTGGAGATGCAGGCGTAAGAGCACAGACCCATCCCACAACCATTATGGACCCCATGATGCAGGACCTGCTGGAGACAAACATCCAGCAGCAGGCGGTGACCCAGGAACTGGCCCAAAGCCTGTGCACCACTACCAAGGAGTTTCTGGAGCTCAAGAACAAGCCCCGCTCTGCTGTCACCATCCCTCTCCCAGATCCCTGTCGGGAAGCTCCTAACGTCCTAACAAAGCTTACCAGCAAGGACAACATCGGGGCCTTCCTCCTGACCTTCGAGCAGGTCACCCGATGTGAACAATGGGAGCAAGACATTGGGCTGACATCCTCGCCCCTTTCCTTTCAGGGGAGTCAGCCTCCAGGGTCCACTGCCACTGACATGAGAAGAAGAGGCCAGGCACTGCTAAAACCCGGGTCTGGCCAGCCTACATGGCCCGAGGAGTTGGGGACGCCGCCAGACAAGCCTCCTCAGGTGAGACACACACACCCACTAACCTCATCCCTCTCCCCATTATTGGTTTCAACTTTGAGAGGGTAGGCATGGATCTGATAGGGCCACTCCCAAAGTCTGCCCAGGGCAACAAATACATACAGGTAATCCTCGATTATGCCACCAGGTACCCTGAGGCAGTCCCACTATGAAAGGCCATCTCCCAGAACATCGCCAGAGAACTGATGTACCTGTTCAGCTGTGTGGGGATCCCCAAAGACATCTTAACAGACCAAGGTACGCCTTTTGTCTCCAAATTAATGGGTGATCTATGTCAGCTGTTGCAGGTGAAACACCTCCAGACCTCTTTCTGCCATCCTCAGACCAATGGCCTGGTAGAACGCTTCAACCAGACCCTCAAAATGGATGCTCCGCAGAGTGGTAGACGAAGATGGCCGAAACTGGGACCTACTCCTTCCCTACGTCCTTTTCACCATCCAGGAGATGCCCCAAGCATCCACGGGGTTCACTCCCTTCGAGCTGCTCTTCAGATGACAGCCTCGAGGACTGCTGGATGTGGCCTGCGAAGCCTGGGAAGAGAAGCCCTCCCCGTTCCGCTCCATGGTCGAATATGTACAAGAAATGCAGGAACAAATTGACTGGGTCACCCCTATTGTCAGGGAGCACATGGAGGCAGCACAGCAGGAACAACAACGGGCCTATAACCAGCCCACCCAACCCAGAGAATTCCAACCAGGTGACCAGATGCTTCTGCTACTCCCAAATGCCTCCTGTAAGTTCCTAGCCAGCTGGCAGGGCCCCTACACAGTCCTCAAGAGAGTGGGCCCAGTGAACTACCACCTGCAACAGCCCGGTAAGCATGAAGACACCCAACTATATCACATAAACCTGCTAAAAAGATGGGTCCAACCTGCTCCAGCGCTTTCTGCCTTCTCTGTTGTCCCCTCAGACCCAGACAAGCGTACCTTGGTCCACTGAGGAGATTTTACCCCACGCAGTGCCAAGAACTGACAGAGCTAGTGGATCAGTTCGCTGACGTATTCTCCTCCACCCCAGACCTGATGCACCTGGTCCAAGACAAAATCAAAACACCACCAGAAGTGGTGGTCAGACAGCAGCCCTATCGTGTCCCGGAAGTCCACCGTCAAGCTATTGAGGAGGATGTCAGCCGGATGTTATGGGACAGGGTGATCGAGGAATCCACCAGCCCCTGGTCCAGCCCCATCGTGGTGGTCCTGAAGCCCGATGGCAGCATCCATCTTTGTAATGACTTCCGGAGGCTAAACCAGGTTTCCCAGTTCGACAGCTACCGACTTCCCTGAGTCGACAACCTGGTAGAGCACCTGGGGCGAGCCTGATTCATTTCCACCCTGGACCTAAGTAAAGGCTACTGGAAAGTCACCCTGGCACCTGAAGCCAAGCCCAAGACCGCCTTCAGCACTGCCAGTGGCCACTGGCAGTACCAGATTCTCCCCTCTCCTTCCAGCGCCTAATGGACATCATCCAGCCAGACTGGGTGCGGTGGACTGAGGAAGCAGAATGGGCATTCCAGGCCCTGAAACAGGCCCTCACCAGTTCGCCTGTTCTCAGAAACCCCGACTTCTCCCTACCCTTCACCGTCCACACAGACGCATCTGAGACAGGGCTGGGGGCCGTCCTGTCCCAGACCTTTGACAGTGAAGAGCACCCGGTCCTCTATATCAGCAGGAAGTTAACCCCCGCCGAGCAGAAGTATGCCACTGTGGAACGAGAAGCCCTTGCACTAATGTGGGCCATAGAGGAACTACGGTATTACCTGGCCGCTTCACCCTGGTCACCGACAACACCTCCCTACAGTGGATGGCCCAGGCAAAGGACACTAATGCCAGGGTGACCCGGTGGTTTCTCTCGTTGCAGGACTTCTCATTCCAGGTCCAGCACAGAGCAGGGGCCCAGCACGGAAATGCCGATGCCCTCTCAAGACGGCACGCCCTCCTAACCCAACTCTCACTGGCAGTAGGCTCGGAGCTGAGGGGGGGGCTACTGTGACGGCAGGCCTGCAGCCCACACACACAACACACGCCACACTCCTCGTGCAAATGCCGGCTGGGTGCTGGACAGACAGCGCCACTTCAGCACCCCGTTTGTTTAGGACAGCAAAGGGGCACATGGGTGCATGGTGGTGCCTGGTGGTGCAGGTGGTGCATGGTGGCAGAATCTGGCGGTGAATGATTGGCGCAACTGCTCCTCACCCTGCTGCAGAAGAGTGGCAGCTAAAAAAGGGAGCAGCCGACACAGAGGGGTGAGTTGACTCCCAGTATGTTCAGTAACACGTGTCTCTCTCTGTCTCCTTCCAGACACTGACACCGACAACGACAACAATGAACACGGAGAAGAAGAAGCTCCCGAGCTGCGCTGCGCCTCTCTCCGGTACCCTCGGCCTGCACCACGTCTCCTGGGTCCCGCCTCCCAGCTGCTCCAGCCCGTACACTGCTCCCCACATCGGGAAGACAGCGATCCACACCGCCACTCTGATCACCATCACTTCCCCTCCTGCACAAGAACTCTAACAAAAAAGAGCACTTTTTTCACTACCTCCGTCTCCAGAGTGTCTGTGTTCTGCCTGTCCCGGCCCTGAGAGGGCACAGGGGGCAATTAGTTTTTCACATTGGTGATAGGTGTTGGATAACTTTTTTTGGTTCAGTAAAAAAAAAAAAACTGTATTGTGTGTTTACTCAGGTTGCCAACTATTTAGTAGGAGATATACACAAAAACAGAAGAAATTAGGATGGCACAAATATTTTTTCACAGCACTGTATGTCTTGGATCATGAACAGATCCATTCTTTCTCAACACTTTGGTGGAGGTTAATCTTGGTTTGAGAACGTTTGAGGCTCATCTATGTATTTCTTTGCGAATTTCAGTCTGGCTTTCTGATTCTTACTGCTGATGAGTGGTTTGCATTTTGCGGTATATACTTTTGCACTTGAAGTCTTCTTTGAATGATGGATTGGGATATCTTCAACTCTGCCCTGTGAAGGTTGTTGGTGATGTCACTAACTGTTGTTGATGTCACTAACTAACTGCTGTTGTTTTCTTTGGCCGACCTGTTCCATGTCTGGTTGTTAATACACCAGTGGTTTCTTTCTTTTTCAGGACATTCCAAATTGTTGTACTGGCTATGCCCAATGCTTGTGCGATGGCTCTGAAAGATTTTCCCTCTTTTCTCAGCTTCAGAATGGCTTGCTTTTCTCCCATAGACAGCCCTCTGGTCTTCATGTTGGTTTATCCTTTTTAACATCAAATGCAGTCTTCTCAGGTGAAACCTAGGGCTCACACCAAGAGTAGACATTCAGAACATTCAGGTAGCCTGGGTAGTCCAATATTGTTGATCACTTGAAAAAATGGGTAGGTTCAAACAAAAAGTGCCATGTTCTAAGTTGTTTAACACATCTAGATGTAAATATGAGGAAATGAAAGCTGAAATTCTGATCTATTGTCTCATATTCATTTTGATCTCAAACCCAGCTGTCTTCCATGTATAGTGAAAACAATAGAATTGGCCTTGAAGTTCCAATACTTTCGGTGGGGACTGTACTATTATTTAATTACTAATTTACCAACAAAAAATTATATACCACCATATTACCACCTGTAGTAATACTAATAATACTAATAATAAACAAGGTATGAAAGCACAACCATTAATCATCATATTTTTCATATGTTCCTTAAATTACATGCCTTTATAGAGATATTTACACTACCAGTTTGTACACATTAGCTTTATGCAATAACATACAGCAAGTTGTTAGTATTTTTTAAAAACTTTTTATAGTTTTTCCAAAAATTTTGTTTGTATTTAGAAGCAGCCACCAAATACTTCCTACTTGTGGGTAAAGCTTCCTTATGAAGCTAGTTAAGAAGATGCCAGTTGGGTGCAAATCTTCACCAGGATTACAGTTAAGACTTTAAAATATGAAATAGTTTTCATTTGTTTAACGCTTTTCTTCTGCATAATTCCATTTGTGTTATTTCACAGTGTTGTCACTATTATTAGAAAATAGTAGTAAATAAAAATTTTAAAAAATAATAAATAACCCTTCTATGAGCAAGTGTGTTGATGTCATGCAATGGAGTGGGAGATGGATGCAGTTGCAGTTAGAAAGTTTATTAAAACTGTATTAAAACTCATCATCGGGAGCAGGCAGAAAGTCAGGCGATCAGCAAACACAAACAAAGGCTTGGTAAGTCAGGTAATGAAACACTGAGCGTTACTTCACAAAGAGTCATGTGAAAGTCTGTGTATTTATTGGGTGTAATTTATTGTGTAGTGATTGGAAACAGGTGTGCATGATTAGTATTTTGGTGAGCGTGAACATGCTGGTGAGGAGAGGTGTTGAGGATTGTAGTCTGCGGCAGCCATGTTTGTATGCAGTAGTGTGTTCTGGGAAGTGGAGTCTTCAATGGATTCCAGTGTAACAGCTGAAATGTTTGACTGATAGTCTATATATGAAGCAAATAATATACCAGCTGAGATGAAATAATGTTTCTCCTGGACCCAAGGTGCATATGACATTCACAGCACTGACAGGACATAAATAAAGTGCAATAGGAATAAGAAGATGCAGGGAGGGGATAATAGGAAACAGCAGGGTGAGTATACAGGTACCCAATATCAGAAATTCTGTTTTATCAGAATTTAAAAGAATGAAATTTCTATTCAACCAAACTAACCAAGAGATGTGCTGCTGAACCTGGCTGAACCTCTAAGTATAATTGAAATCCAACACAATATCATGAACAATATTTTCCCAAAATACAGGGAGCTGGATACAAGTGCAGAAGTTTTTAATAATAAAAAAACTAAAAAAATATATATAGCTGCAAGCAGTGTTGACAGGCCCAAGCACTACAGGGCCATCGCCACCTGGTGGGTGTATGCATAGTGAAGCGAGTGCTGTAGAGTATGGATGTGTCCAAACATACAGCTCATATTTGGTGATATAATGCATGAAGAAGATAAGAGATATATGTTGTTATCCTTATTAGCCAATAATTACAACACCAATTCTGAAAAGGTTGGGACAGTATGGAAAATGCAAAAAAAAAAAAGAGTCATTGAAAATTCAATTCACCCTGTACTATATTGAAAACACATTATTAACACATTAATTGATGTTTTACTTTGTGAATTTTATTTATTTATGAAAATATACACATTTCAAATCTGATGACTGCAACACACTCCAAAAAGTTGGGACAGTTGACTGTTTTACCACTATGTAACATCACCTTGTCTTTTAATAACACTTATTAAGCGTTTGGGCACTGAAGACACCTTCAACTGCGCAATTGTATGGGGCCTTTGTTGCCTTATTTTGCATTTCATAACACATTCGTAACACATTCTTAATAGGAGACAGGTCAGGACTGCAGGCAGGCCATGCTAGCAACCGTACTCTCTGCTTACGCAACCATGCGCTTGTAATCTGGGCAGAATGTGCTTTGGTGTTGTCCTGTTCTGGATGGCAGCATATGTTGCTCCAAAATGTGTACATATCTTTCTCCATTAATGGTGCCCTCACAGATGTGCAAGATAACCCATGGGCACTAACACACCCCCATTCCATGAGAGACGCTGGCTTTTGAACCTGACACTGATAACAGCTTGGATGGTCCTTTTCCTCTTTGGCCCGGAGAACACGACGGTTGTTTTGTCCAAAAACTATTTGAAATGTTAACTCGTCAGACCACAAAACACGATTCCACTGTGCTACCGTCCATCTCAGATGAGACCGAGCCCAGAGAAGTCAGCGGCGCTTCTGGACAGTGTTGATATAGGGCTTCTGGTTTGCATAGTAAAGCTTTAACTTGCATCTGTGGATGTAGTGGCGAATGGTGTTGACTGACAAAGGTTTACCAAAGTATTCCCGAGCCCATGTGAGGATATCCATTACAGACTCATGATAGTTTTTAAGACAGTGACATCTGAGGGATCGGATCGCATTCAGAAGAGGTTTTTGGCCTTGCCCTTTACGCACCGAGATTTTACCAGATTCCTTGAATCTTTTAATTATATTGTGCACTGTAGAAGGAGAAATGCCCAAAATCCTACTGATTTGTCTTTGGGGAATGCTGTTCTGAAAGTGTTGGATTATTTGCTGATGCATCTTTTGGCAGATTGGCGAGCCTCGACCCATCCTTGCTTTTGAAGGACTAGGCCTTTTTTGGAGGCTCCTTATATACTATGATTAGACGATTGCCTCACCTGCTTCACATCACCTTCTTATTCCACCTTGTCACATCGCTATTAGTCCTAAATTGCCCCATCCCAACTTTTTTGGAATGTGTAGCATGCAGCAATTTCAACATAAATGTTTATCTTCAAAAAACTATGCAGCTGATTAGGTCCGTTGTTCGAAATGTCTGTGTCACCTCAACTAAAGGCAAGGTACGCGCCCACTCTTTTTCTGGTGCTATTGTTCTCAATGTCGCTGCACAGGTACCCGCGATCATGACGGATGCCGAGAACATCTGAGCTGTCGTGCTGCATGTAGGGGTGAATGACATCAGGCTGTGGCAGATGGAAATCCTGAAGAGGGACTTCGGCAGCCTGATTGAGATGGTATGCAGCATATTACCCACAACGAAGATCATCGTGTCTGGACCTCTCCCCACGTACAGACGTGGACTTGAATGGTTCAGTAGACTTTTCGCTCTAAACGAATGGTTAATGTCATGGTGTAATGAACAGAAACTGTTCTTTGTCAATAATTGGAATCTTGTGTGGGATCGTCCTAGATTGTTCCGTGCTGATGGCCTGCACCCCAGCAGACTCGGAGCGGATCTCCTCTCAGACAACATCTCCAAGACACTACACACCATATGACTAGTAAGTACAATTTCCAACATCAATAACAGTTATGATAGTCAATGCTCGAATTACTTAAATAATAATACGACATTTGTAGTTTACCTTATAGAGACTGTGTCTGATCCCCGACTAACAAGTAAAAATAATAATTATAATACAGGAATTAGAAAAAATCTGATTGCAATTAAATCAGACAACAGCAAAAGAGGCAAACAGAAAGGATTTTTAAAACCTGGGCTCCTAAACATTAGATCTCTTGCGCCCAAGGCAGTAGTTGTAAATGAAATCGTTAGAGATAATAATTTTGATGCACTCTGCGTCACTGAAGGGGGGTGTTGCAACAATATACAGTAATACTCTTAATATTACTCAGAGAACAGGACACAGGTACAACTCATTTGAAGTGATTGTGTTCAATGTTACACTTTTAGGTATAGGGGAAAAAATCACTGCTTTCTCTTGCTCTGGTAACTGTGTATAGACCCCTAGGGTCCTACGTTCATTTTTTAAAAGAGTTTGCAGATTTCCTTTCAGATTTACTAGTTAATGTGGATAAAGCACTGATTGTCGGAGAGTTTAACATCTACGTAGATAATAAAAATTATGCATTAGGACTCGCTTTTACAGACCTACTGAACTCCTTTGGGGTCAAACAAAAGTGATGATATCACAGATCACTATCTCATCTCATGCACACTGCCTGTAGCCAAGATTAGCCAATTAGAACCACGTTATCGAATGGGTAGAACTATTATTCCAACCACTATGGACAGATTCATAACTAAGCTGCCTGATCTGTCCCAACTGCACTGCATACCTATAAATACAGTTGAACTTGATATGGTGACTAGCAATATGGGCACTGTGCTCTCTAGCACTCTAGATATTGTTGCGCCTATCAAATTAAAAAAGGTTAGAGAAAAACATCCTGCTCCATGGTACAACAGTCATACTCATGCTCTTAAGAGAGCAACTCATAATCTCGAGTGCAAATGGAAAAAAACAAATCTAGAGCTTTTTCAAATTGCGTGGAAGGACAGTATGTCTACCTATAGACAGAGTCTAAATCTGCTAGGGCAGAGTATCTGCGTAAACTCATAGAAAGTAACTGTTAGGTCGCAGGAAAAGCGCGACTCTATTTCCCAGAACTCCCACAAATATGGCCGCCACCGACTCACATGCGCACACCCCACACTACACATCCCAGCAAGCTCCGTGGCCTACAGATATGGCCGCTAGGGACTACAACACCCAGAACACTCACACACTTCCACGCTCACATTCACCATCATTTTAATCACACACACCTGTTTTCATTTGCACTGCACTTTATTTAAGGACTTTTGTTTTCAAGGCTCAAGGCGAAGTATTTGTTTGTTTCTCTGGATCTCACATTACCGAGCACTTATCTCTGGACTGATTTCTTGACTCTTGACCTAAGCTAAGTATTCTGGATCACGATTTTGCCTAAGCCCTCGATTGTATATATTTCTCTGATAACTGTTATACACTTTTTATACTGAGTGTTTGCTACTGCTAGTTTTTAGTAGTGTCATACTGTGTGTTTGCTACTGCTAGTCATAGTAGTGTCATACTGTGTGTTTGCTACTGCTAGTGTTAGTACTTTGAGAAATCATTTTGTTTAGGTTACTGCACCCTACGGGGTTCTCGGCATTTGCCTAAAACACTGCTGTTGTCCTGTTTTCCTTTCTGCATGTGTTCCGAATAAAGTGACAGACCTTTTTACCACAACTGTATCCAGCTCTCATTCTGTGGCGTAACAGTAACCAAAACAATCATAGGTTTTTATTCAATACAATATCTAGATTAGCAAATAATAAGACGTCGCCCAAACTGAATATTCCAACACAATTTATTAATAATGACTTCATGGATTTTTTCATTGAGAAAATTGAAAGCATCAGGAATAAAATTGGGAAAGTACAACCAACAGCAGCATCACCGGTTTTAGCCTCCAATATCGTTTCCCAAGAACAATTTCAGTCTTTTAACACTATTGGACAGGAAGAGCTTACAAAACTTCAACACATCAACACATCAAAATCAACCACGTATACTAGATACCATACCCACTAATGAAATAATTAATGAAAGTTGCTTCCTGTAGTAGCAGAGCCTCTCCTCAATATTATTAACTCCTCTTTATCTCTAGGTCACGTCCCAAGAACATTCAAGCTGGCGGTTATTAAGCCTCTCCTTAAGAAACCACAACTACATCCTAGTAAACTATTAAATTACAGACCAATCTCATTGAAATGGTTTAGATCCTACCTATATGACCGCTACCATTTTGTTTGTTTAAACGATGAACTTTCTGACATAACGGCAGTAAAGTATGGTGTGCCGCAAGGATCGGTGTTAGGCCCCCTGCTGTTTTCTTTATATATGCTGCCCCTTGGAAATATTATCAGAAAACACAGGATAAATTTCCACTGTTATGTTGATGATACTCAGCTATATATTTCCACAAGACCAGATGAAATTTCTAAATTTTCCACATTAACAGAATGTGTTAAAGACATTAAAGACTAGATGGCTGTTAATTTTCTATAAAACAGAGATATTGCTAATTGGACCTAAATCTGTACACAAAAGCTCCTAGAATACAATCTCCATTTAGAAGGATGTACGGTTACTTCATCCTCTACAGTCAAAGACCTGGGTGTCATATTAGACAGCAACCTGTCATTTGAAAATCATATAAAATGTTAGAGTTTCCCTTCGTTCTCCGAGTCGCTCGAGTGGTGGACTCGAACACTTCCGCATTCCACTGCGCGCTTTCCAGTGCTATTCAAATCTCTCCGATAGACATTACATTCATAAAGACTCTCGTGTTGTTTACCTATGCCATGTGCTTTTTGTTTTTGTTCATGTCATGTCTCCGCCTCCTTAGTTCTCATTGGTTCTCTGTTTAAGGTGATTATCGTTTCCAGGTGTGTTTGATTTGGTGTGTATCATTTGTGTGTCTTTAAATACTCCACTCCGTTTCCGCTTTGGCGCGGAGTATTAGTTTAGGGTTAGTTAGTTTAGTTAGTTAGTATTAGTATAAGTTTGTCATAGTTAATCATAGTCTTGGTTTTTCATAGTATTGTTATTCATAGTTCAGTTTGTTAGAATTTAGATGTGTTTAACCATGCGCTTTGTTCCGATGTTTCCCAGAATACTAATCGTGTTTACTACAGCCTGGATTACTGTTGTTTTGCTCATAATATGGATTCTTTTGTTTAAAATAAACTCTTCTACATTTACTGACGTCTCCCCAGCGCATGCATCCTGACTCCCTCTTCCGACCAACACGTCTGTGTTACGTAACAGAATACTCCGCCTAACATGGATGCAGCGGGGAAATCTTGGGCCGGCCACACTGAATTTTTCGTTCCTCCCTTCGATTCAGTGTCCTTTGAACAATGGACTTTCATTATTATCCCGGAGGCATATGATGGCTTCTCCATGTGGCCTCAATGTTTTTTATGGAAGGCCCAAATGTATTTTCTCAGTGTAAAGGATCCCTTGCCCACCGAAGAGCAGTGGTTAAGGTTCCTCCTGTCCCGCCTGGTCAGTTCTGCTCGTCAGTGGGCGGAGCTTCACCTTGCCAGTGGGTCCACCAGGATCTCTTTGGTTTCCGGCTTTGTGGATCTACTGATTCAGGCATTTGGCAGCCCAGAATTCATGCCCAACCTCAGGACATTCTTGGGGAAGGACCGTCTGGGTCATCGGTCCAGCCAGTCATTCCTGGAGTATTATGAGAGGAAGCAGGCTAATATGGCGGCCTGCACCTCTCAACCCTGGACCCAGGAATGCACTACCAAGGGCTGCACCCGGCAGGCCAGTCTACAGTGCCCCACCTGTAAAAATCAGGGAACTAGGAGCTATTACTTTTGCTCCCAGGACTGCTTTAAGGACAGCTGGCGAGCACACAAATGGCTCCACAGGCGGGCAACCCCAGAGCTCCAGCCGGAGGCCCAGCAGAAGGTCTCCACAGCAGAGCTGCCCCTGGAGGTTAACGTGGCGACATCCAGCCCCGAGCTCCAGCAGGAGGCCCAGCAGAAGGTCTCCACAGCGGAGCTGCCCCTGGAGGTTAACGTGGTGACCTCCAGCCCCGAGCTCCAGCAGGAGGCCCAGTAGGAGGTCTCCACAGCGGAGCTGCCCCTGGAGGTTAACGTGGTGACCTCCAGCACCGAGCTCCAGCACGAGACCCAGCAGGAAGTCTCCTCCACGGAGCTACACCTGGAGGTAAACGTGGCGACATCCAGACCCGAGCTCCAGCCGGAGACCCAGCAGAAGGTCTCCACAGCGGAGCTGCTCAAGGAGGTTCACATGACGACCTCCAGCCCCGAGCTCCAGCAGGAGGCCCAGCAGGAGGTCTTCTCAAGGGAGCTGCTCAAGGAGGTTCACGTGGCGACCTCTAGCCCCGAGCTCCAGCCGGAGGCCCAGCAGAAGGTCTCCACAGCAGAGCTGCTCAGGGAGGTTAACGTGACGACCTCCAGCCCCAAGCTCCAGTTGGAGGCCCAGCAGAAGGTCTCCACAGCGGAGCTGCTCAGGGAGGTTAACATGGCGACCACCAGCCCCGAGCTCCAGCTGGAGGCCCAGCAGAAGGTCTCCACAAGGGAGCTGCTCAAGGAGGTTAACAAGGCGACCTCCAGCCCCGACAAGCAGCAGTCAGAGGTTCGAGAAGAAACCTCCATTCCTGCCCTGTCCATGTCTGAGGTCCATGGGATGACCTCTTCTCAAGCTAGTCCATGTCCAAGTCCATGTCCAGGTTCCTGCCCTAATCCAAGTCCATGTCCAGGTTCCTGCTCTAATCCCAGTCCATGTCCAAGTCCAAGTCCAGGTTCCGACCCTGTTCCTAGCCCAGTTCCTAGTTCATTTCCAAGTCCAGTTCCTGATTTCATAGCTAGCTACATAGGTTTAATTTCTGGATGGGTGTTTGCTCTCCTTCTCAGTTCAGAGTCTGATTTGATTCCCAGCTCCGCGTCCAACCCAACTCACTCCTCTGTCTCCTCCTCTGTCTCCAACCCAGCTCACTCCTCTGTCTCCTCCTCTGTCTCCAGCCCTGTCTCCAATTTAATTTCCAATGCTGTTTCCAACCAAGTTTTTGATTTTGTTTATGGTTTTCGGTCTAACCGAGTTCTCTGTTCTGTCTCGAAGTCTGTCTCGAAGTCTGTCTCGAAGTCTGTCTCGAAGTCTGTCTCGAAGTCTGTCTCGAAGTCTGTCTCGAAGTCTGTCTCGAAGTCTGTCTCGAAGTCTGTCTCGAAGTCTGTTTCCAAGTCCTTCTCGAAATCTGTTTCCAAGTCTCTCTCAAAGTCTGTCTCGAAGTCTGTTTCCAAGTCCTTCTCAAAATCTGTTTCCAAGTCTCTCTCGAAGTCTATTTCCAAGTCTGTCTCGAGGTCTGTTTCCAAGTCTGTCTCGAGGTCTGTTTCCAAGTCCTTCTCTAAGTCTGTTTCCAAGTCTGTCTCTGATCCAGGTGTCAAAGCTGTTTCTGATTCAGGTGCGAGAGCTGATTCCGATCCTGGTTCCAGGTCTGACTTCGATCCTGCTTCCAGGTCAAGCTTCAGGTCAAGCTCCAGACCAAGCACCAGGTCATGCGCAGCTCTGAGATCCAGGTCAAGCACCAGGTCACGCGCAGCTCCGAGCTCCAGGCCAAGCACCAGGTCACGCGCAGCTCCGAGCTCCAGGCCAAGCACCAGGTCACGTGCAGCTCCGAGATCCAGGCCAAGCACCAGGTCACGCGCAGCTCCGAGATCCAGGTCAAGCACCAGGTCACGCGCAGCTACGAGATCCATGCCCAGCACCAGGTCAAGCATCACTCCAAGTTCTCGACCAAGTTCTCGACCAAGGCTGAAGAGACAGCCCGACACGCTCTGCTCTGGCCTCAGGACACTGGACATCGCCAGCCTCGGGTCCTGGGGGGCAGATGTTATGATCCTGCCCAGGGGCCCGGGTCTGCCAGAACGGTCAGAACTTTCGGCGCTTCGGGAGAAGCGCCTTTGGGGGGGGCTCTGTTAGAGTTTCCCTTCGTTCTTCGAGTCGCTCGAGTGGTGGACTCGAACACTTCCGCATTCCACTGCGCGCTTTCCAGCGCTATTCAAAAACTCTCCGATAGACATTCCATTCATAAAGACTCTCATGTTGTTTACCTATGCCATGTGCTTTTTATTTTCGTTCACGTCATGTCTCCGCCTCCTTAATTGGTTCTCTGTTTAAGGTGATTATCGTTTCCAGGTGTGTTTGATTTGGTGTGTATCATTTGTGTGTCTTTAAATACTCCACTCCGTTTCCGCTTCGGCGCGGAGTATTAGTTTAGGGTTAGTTAGTTTAGTTAGTTAGTATTAGTATAAGTTTGTCATAGTTAATCATAGTCTTGGTTTTTCATAGTATTGTTATTCATAGTTCAGTTTGTTAGAATTTAGATGTGTTTAACCGTGCGCTTTGTTCCAATGTTTCCCAGAATACTAATCGTGTTTACTACAGCCTGGATTACTGTTTGTTTTGCTCATAATATGGATTCTTTTGTTTAAAATAAACTCTTCTACATTTACTGACGTCTCCCCAGCGCATGCATCCTGACTCCCTCTTCCGACCAACACGTCTGTGTTTCGTAACATAAAATCATATTTCCCAGGTAACAAAAACAGCCTTCTCCCACCTTGGAAATATTGCCAAGCTATGAAACATGTTATCTGTTCCTGATGCAGAAAAACTGGTTCATGCGTTCATGACCACAAGACTGGACTATTGTAATGTGCTGCTAGGTGGTTGTCCTGCATCCTCAATAAATAAGCTACAGTTAGTCCAAAATGCAGCTGCTAGAGTGCTTACCAGATCACGAAAATATCAACATATTACCCCAATTTTAATGGTAAGTTCCGTATCGATTATAAAATACTGCTACTCACCTATAAAGCCATAAATGGCCAAACCCTTTGTATTTAACCATTCTTCTATCACGCTACAATCCATCACGCTCTTTAATGATCTAAAACTCTGGACTTCTGATAATACTGAAGATATCAAAGTCTACTAAAGGAGGTAGAGATTTTTCACACTTAGCTCCTAAACTCCGGAATAGCCTTCCTGATAATGTTCGGGGTTCAGACACACTCCACTTTAAAGACACATTTCTTTGGCCTAGCATTCACTTAATCACATCTCATGACCTTGTACTTCTGTCATCGCTGATAAAATAATAACAAATGCACATGGTCATCTCTGCCTGAAACACAATGAACAGCAGCCACGCTAATCCTTTTCCATCTGTTTCCTATTCCTACCTCGGGATGCCCATCCCAAGGTAATCAGTGAATGTGCCAGCTCCAGTTTATAACCAGCCTCTAAGAAGATTCCAGATGACTCCAATGCCTGCGAAGTTTTTGGATGATATCAATGTCTAATCGTCACATCACAAGCTCTACATGTGTTGCTCCAGGGGTAGCAGTGGGCCTGACCTGTTCTGCTCTCTGGGCCAGCCTGGTCTGTCCTGGAGCCCTGCTTCTGGAGTTCTCGTCGCTTGGAGGCCATTCACTGTTGCTGAGGATGGCCCCATATGGACAGCCTGGGGGCACACTTGAAAGCCATGAAGATGGCACGGGACTGCAGTTGATGCTGGCAGTTTTGGTGCGCTGTCGTGGGACTTCGGTTGCGGTGACGGTTTTGGGACTAAAATTGCCACAAACAAATGCACAAACAGACTTTGCGCTTGGGTCTCCATCGGTGAACAGTTCATGATTTCAGCAGAATAGACTTCATGTTGAGACTGTGGTGAATTTCCTGACTACACAGTTGCACTTTTGTTTTATCATGTAGCACATTATAGATGGGAATTAACACTATCCGTCATTACCCAGATGAGCATGGGTTCCCTTTTGAGTCTGGTTCCTCTCAAGGTTTATTCCTCATGTCATCTCAGGGAGTTTTTCCTTGCCACTGTCACCACTGGTTTGCTCCTTTGGGGATAAATTTATCAATTTAAAATTTAGATCCAAAACTTATGTATATTTCTGTAAAGCTGTTTTGTGACGATGTCCATTGTTAAAAGTGCTATACAAATAAAACTGAATTGATATGAATTTAATTAGGTAAAACATCAAATACCTTAATTAAGTGTAATTATACCTGCATTAAAGCAGGTAAATATAAGTATTGCAAAGTCTGTTGTATGAGCCACACTTCCTGCTGCCAGCTGGTGGCGCTCTGACTGTGATGCACAATAGCCAAATCCATGTAATCAGTCCCCATGACCAAACATACAACACCAATTTGATCTAAATCACTCAATGCATGCAGATGATATGAGACACTTCCTGTTTCCCTTTTTTTGCCATAAATTTATTGCCTCACCATGTTGAAACCACTCGAGATATCAATATATATATATATATATATATATATATATATATATATATATATATATATATATATATATATATATATATATATATATATATTATGTATTCGTACATATACATACAGGTATGTATGATATATGCAGCAATGTGTTGTACCATGTAAAAGGGGTTTTACACGGTACAAAACATTGCTGCATATATCATACATACCTGTATGTATATGTACGAATACATAATATATATATTGATATTTCGAGCGGTTTCAACATGGTGAGGCAATAAATTTATGCCGCAACTGGCAGCAGAAAGTGTGTCACTTAAAACAGACTTTTAAATAGTCTTCTTATATCTACCCGAATCTCTTCAAACTTGGTCAGAATAATGTCAAGACACGGCTGATGTCAAATTGCGAAAGGATTCGTGATATTTTAAACAGTGTTGCCGTGGTAACGGATCAAACCTTAATACTCTTTTCTTTGTATTTTTGGGTGTTTTGAGGCTCTTAGCATGCATAAAATGTAATGAAAGTCGGCACACACGTCAGAGTTGCCGTCCATTAGGAGTAGGCAAAAGCTAAGACATGGGCATGGAAGGGGGGCTCTTTTGACTAAAGTGGTGGGGTCAGTTTTACCTACAGTCACCAAACTCAGTAAATATATTGTTCTCATAAAGCCGGATAACTTTCAGAATTACAGTTATTAGCTCTGCCCAACAGGAAGTTGGACATTATGGATTTAATGTGGATTTTTTGAAAATTGCAGGCTCCTCCTAGAGGATTCATGTGATTGTCACCAAACTTGGTCAACATTATGCCAAGACATTGAAGATGCTAAATTGCGAAGGGATTTTTGATATCTCGGTTTTGCCATGGCGAGGCAATAAATTAATGGCGAAAAAAGGGAAACAAAACTCTGTTACGACCCAGTCACACCCCTACTACCGGTGAATATATACACTGTTTGATATTTACAACAATATAGAAATGTGACAATATACAAATTTACACAACAGACAGACATTAAAGGGCAAATCAATCTCAAAGTCAGGACAGGCACAGTTCAAAAAAACAGAAATATCACAAGAAAACTATAGAGCAAACGAACAAGCACAAAGGCCAAACAAGTGAGCATCAAAATGAAGCTGATAGTGCTGGCTTCCTAGGCCTTTAAATACTATCGCCCACTGATGACGTCATCTTGGGGGGAAAGCAGCACACAAAGCTGAGGGAGGGCAGGAAGACCTGGACTGGAGTCTGGAACACCTGACCTGCACAGATTTCACACAGCAAACACACAAAACATACCCGCGGAATATAGCGGGTTGTAATAGCTTAATATCTTCTGCATGCAGTGAGTAATTTAGATGAACCTTGAGCTGTATGTTTGGTACTGGCGGCTGGTCACCAGGCTTGGGGATTAACGGATTACATGTAACAGCATTACGTAATCAGGATACAAAAAACTGGTAACTGTAATCCGTTACAGTTACGTCAAAAAAACAAAGTAATCAGATTACAGGTGCATTTTGTGAAAAATGGGATCAGGATTACTTTTGCAGGGCTCCAGACTGCGCCTAAAAAGGTCGGATTTGCGACCAAAGTATTAATTTGCTATTATATTTTTAATTTTTTTTTTTTATATAAATTATATTTTTGCTGAGATTTTTGCTGACAATATAAATGTACACGTTATGATTTAAAAAATTGCATGTACTGTCTTTTTAATTGCGTTCTTTGAGGAGGAACCTGTTGTATAATTTCTTGTGTTGACGTAATAAAATGAGACGCTGCGCATGAAGGTCAAATTCATCCAGAGCGCCAAAATACGCTCAGGGAAAGCGGGAATCAGCTAAACGAAAAATATCAGAATTTTTCAAACAATCCTCATCTCTGTCGAGCACCAATGCTGATGGCACACGTGCTAATAAAAAAAACAGGCTCCACTGTGCCAGCATGAGAGAGATGGACGACAGAGACACAGAGGATCATCTTTCCGTGTCTATCAATGAACACCCACGTAAAAGTGCAGAAAGGCATTTTAAGACTTCTAGGATTCAAGAGTTTGCATGGCTCAGGTATGATCATCGCACACAGAAAATGTTTTGTGACTGTTGTTCCAAAGCGGGCAGAGAAATAGCGGAAAACGGATTTCATTACGAACGAACCATTTCAAGAAAGAGACCGTGAGAAAACAGGGCAGTAGTCAAAAGCATAAAGAAGCTCGTGACTGTGTAATCACAGAGAGCTCCACAAAAACACCGTTAGCACAAGCATTGTCTCGTGCATGTGAACTATATGACGAGACCGAATGGAAAGAGCTAAAAATAAAATCCAACTCCGTCTATATGACTGCATGTGAAGAGCTGCCTTTCACCAAATTCACTTCTCAGATATTACTTATGAAGAAAAATTGACTGGATGTGTGAAGACCCATGACAACAACACAGCATGTGCTTTGAGCAGAATACATCTAGTTGAAATATTGCTTATTCCTACCAATATTGGCTGCTCAGTGCGAACGTGGCTTTTAAGCTCAAAACAGGATACAATCAAAAGTATGCAATTCAACCTTGGAAGACCTGATCAGGATCAGCACAGAGGCCCATCACTTGAACAGTTTGATCCTGAACCATGTGTCAAATGCTGGCTTTCTGCAACACAGAGGAGGCCAAACTCCACTCAGTGGCCAAGTGATGCTGACATAATGATGGTCAGTGACACTGGCTCAGATTCTGTGTGAAGAATAATTCTTTGTGACTGTATACAGTTCTCAACTTGGAAAAGACATTCATTTCCCACTTTAAGTGAACTTGGATGAAAATGCTGACGCTGTAAAAGGAGGCCAAATGTACACACGTGACAGGATGACTGAAAGTCAGTGTTTTGAAATTTTCATTCTTATGTGGCACTTAAAAAATCATTTGGCGCCTGTTTTTTTTTTTTTTTTTTTTTTTTTTTTTTCTTATAGGAGCCAATAGATTTGTTTGTCTGGAGCCCTGCTTTTGACATAACACAATATAGACAGCTGCAAGATTATAGTTCTGGTTCTCTCTTGCCAGTTGTGACTCACATGAGCAACAAATGTATTATTTTATTAAAACAAATCCAAACACTGAACATGTTTTTAAGCTCTAAAATAATCTCTAAATAAAAGTATTTTAAATCATATTGCTTTTCTCTTGACTTTGTTTACATATGTGACCTTGAAGTAATCCAAAAGTAATCAGATTACATTACTTTCATATTGTGATACTTGGATTACGTTATTGATTACATTTTTTATGAAGTAATTTTTAACTGTAACGGAATACATTTTTAAAGTAACCCTCCCAACCCTGCTGAATATAAAGTAGTTTATAATAGACTTTGTAGATTTGTCTTGGGTTGTTCCTTCTTTTTGCCTTGAATTGGAAATGTTAGAAGATATATTCATTGGTTTCAGTTTATACTTAAATGTATTTATTTCGATTACCCTATTTATTTAAAACAGTATCTTGTACCTTTTGTCTCAAAATATCAAGTCAGACATTCTGTTCAACCCTGTCTAGTTGTTCCCCATGTCAAGAAAGCTATTGGTAAAAGAGCATTTATCTTTAAAGCAACAGGGCCCGTATTCATGAAAATTTTTAGTGCAAAGAGTTGCTCCTAGTGACAAAATTCTAAGAAAATTCTTAGAAAAGTGGGCGTTTCCTCTTGAAATTAAAGAGAAGATCTTAGTAAAGAATAACCTCCTAGAAGTTATTCATAAAGCATCTTAACCCTTAAAAGAGCTCTTAAGGTCAAAAAGGGAGGACGACTTTTAAGAGGCTTAAGAGTTTCTTTAGCAGAGGAGAAAATGGCCGAAAGACTAAGAGGGAGAAAAAATGTGTTGCAGACAGTGGATGACAGTGAGTTAATAAGATGCTACAGATTAGATCGTGTAGGGATCATGTTTGTGACCAATCTTATTAGAGTCAGACTAACATCTCCGACACAGCTCAGAAATGCCACAGTGCCAGAAATGAAAGTAATCACTACATTAAGATATTTGGCAACTGGGAAAATGCAACTATGCAGCAGTGATGATTTGGGTCTGTCACAACCTTCTATAAGCAGAGTGATCACACAGACAATTACAGCACTTTCAGATCGTCTTATTGTGTCGCAGTTCATTTAGTTTCCACTGGACGTTCCCACCTTGCAGGCTCAAAAAACGACATTAAACAGTAAACACTGTTCCTGTGTCCAGTTGGGCTTTCTCATCCTTCTTTTATTTGACTCCATGTTTGCTACAATCAAACCAACATTCAAAACCCCACTTAAATACACATGCAAGCAATCAGTGTAACTGGAAAGAGTGGAGCATTTTTTCTCATTCTTAAGCCTATCAGATATATTAAGCAGGAAATTAACAGCATGGTAAATAAAAAATAAAGAATATATATACATGTATATAATATGTGTGTGTGTGTGTGTGTGATTAGGGTAAAATAGAAAAAAATTGAGCTGTAATTTCAAAGTGAAGGCTTATAATAGACCCTGTTTAAAAGCGCTCTTTTTTCTTCTTCTTCTTCTTGGACAACCAATCACAGTCTTCAAAAGAATGTGTCATACATAGCAACGGGGTCAGCCCTGCCTCCTCCTTAAAATGAAAGTTTTTGTCTTTTCCTCACTCAGAGTTGCTCTTAGATTGGTCCTGAATCACTCTTAAGCTAAGACTCCTAGTTAGAAATTTTTAAGCTAAATTAGGAGCTCGCTGAGAGGATTCTTAGAGGCTTTAAGAATACGGGCCCAGGAGATTGGAATAATTTACCTACTAAAATTAGATCTAGCGCAACACATGGTGTATTTAAGCAGGTGTTGTCCACTTATTTAAAGAATGATTGTGTGTGTCATCATTGAAGCTGTCAATGATTAGGTTTATTGTTTAGACAAATTTAGTTTTTTCTTCATTTATTGCTTATTATAATGCCTTTATTGCTTTGTTGGATCTTTTATTGTTATTATTCTATTATTTTTTTGATGTAATGTATTATTTTATTTGTTTCTTGCACTCTAAAAAACACTGGGTTAAAAACAACCCAAATTGGGTTATTTTTAGCCCAACAGCTGGGTAAATATAGGACAGAACACATTTTGGGCTAAACTAACGCATTTAGTTGGTTGTTAATTTTAACCCAGCAAATGGGTTGTTTTTCAACCCAAAGGATGGTTTCATTTTTACAAAAATGCTGGGTTAACTTTATTTCATAAATGGGTTAATATTTTCAGGGTTATTTTTACCCTTTGAAGTAAATTAATCAAATAAGTCATATATTTAACAAGAAAACATCAGATTTTGATCAAAGGAGACATTTAAAACATCAGAAAAAAACTGAGTAACCAACTTACGATCCAGTGGGCATTTAATGTCATGTAAACTGGACTGTTATCGCACATTTTTGCTTTTTCTAGTGTACAGTAATGGCTTTATGGCGTATTTACTGATACGAACCTTCACTCTTAAAACAGATGTGTTAAAAATAACGTTAATTTTTAACACACCTGTGTGTCTAGTTAAGGACAACACATTTTGTGTTGCTTTTAACCCATGCTGTGTTTTAGTACATTTCCACACAAAGATGTGTTAAAAAATAATACAAAAATAACACGTTTATACATTTTCCCCTACAATTATCCTAAAATGCAATTTGTTTGTATGCTAAAATTCTACTAAAATGTTCACAAAATAAACAAACAATTGCATGAAATTCAGGTGACATTTATTAAAATCATTAAAACATTTGACAGATGTAAGAATTGGAGTTGATGCATCTTCTAACAAATCTCCCTGCCATCTGGGAAGATTAGAGTCCCACTTGCTTCCATTTGAAAGGCTATAAAAGAGCAAAAACAGCTAGATGTTAGCTAATAAATATGGATAATGCCTTTGGGCTTCAACTGAGAAATTGCATTACAGAATCCCAAATTGTGCAATTTTGGAAATGTGACCTCCACTCTCCTAATGAACAAAATGGCACTGTAGACTCACGAGGAAAATGTAGCTAATTTGCGAATATTTATTTTCCCAACTTTAGCACATCATCGTCAATTTTTTTTCTGCACAACCTAATTAAATCAACCAACATTACAGCGATAGTGGAAAAACAAAGTTCCTTCTCTTTCCTTTGTAATGAGCTAATTAATGTGCCTATTAATTGATGAGTGGCGTTAACTTAACGCCTTGCAGCGCTCGGTGTTTATTTAACACCAAGAAGCGTTATCTTAACGCATGGCAGCGATGAGAAAACGGCGTTTTTAAACTTAAAACGGCGTAAAAATGCACCGAATAATGACCCTTTTGGCTTTCCATATTCACGCGCAATAAGACGCGAAAGAGAACATAATCAAGTAACTCGCTTCGCTACTCACGCGCTGTCTACAGACGGTTTTCTGTCCTCCAACATCCGAACCGTGCGTGCAGAAAGCCGACTGTCACAGTCTTCTTTTTCGCGGTATATTGCACTAAAAACGGTCAAATACACACAGTTATGTCAAAATGCCCGCCTTGGTGAGTAATCACCAACGTTATGTGTTAAGTGAACGTAAACAGTTGGGAAAGAAATCGGATGTATGTCAGTATATTGGATCTGTGCATTAGGTCTTAAAGTGACTAATAAACCTGCTGCTGTCTGTGTCATTAATGTTAATCAAATAACAAAAGAAAATGAGAAAATCACTCACTGCTTATGACTGAATAACTTTAGTAGCTTTCATAGTAGCTATATGTAATTCATATAGTGAAGACTAGTGTTTTATTTTTACATTTGATTATTTAATTTCTGTATGGCAGCACATCTCCAAGATGATACCTAGAGCTTTAGAGGACCCCACCTCCAGTGAAACCCGGGGGTCTATATTCAAGCCATACCTGTGCCCTCCTAGTCTACAAATTGTAAGTTATCTTTGCCCCTGTCAGTCTCTTTCTCACCCTGTCCCTCTCTATCTCTCTTAACAGTTCAAGTGTAATGTTAGTGTGTATTAGAAATAATATTGTCCTTTATTTTACAGCTGTAAAAGTAGCATCTGGCCAGTCAATCATAAAGGCATCCCCATGCTCTACAAGTTGCAAGTTATCTCCATTACTTTCTCTGTCCCTGTCTGTTCTCTCCCTGTCCCGTACTATAGAAATCCCTCTCTCCTTGCATCTCTGACACACAAAAAACAACCACGGTGTAATATTAGTATGTATTAATAGTAATATTGTTCTTTGTTTTAGAGTGACTGAAGTAGCGTCTGGGAGGTCCATGCTCAAACCACATGCACTGCTAGTCAACAAGTTGTAAGTTCTCTCTTTTTCTCTCCCTGTTTATCTCTCTGTGTCCCTGTCTCTCTCTCTCTGATCCCAGCTATCTCTCTCCTTGCCTCTCTAACTACATCTCTCTTCTTGCATCTCTGACACACAACCACATTTCAAGTACAGTTGTGTTTAAAAAACATAGCAAAAAAATAGTAGTAGTGATATTTCTGCATTGCAAATAATTTACTTGTAGATGTAATAGTGTAATAGAAAAATAGTCCCCGCTGTCATGACATGCACGCTGCTTGTTCTGAGTAATTGACTCATTCATTGAAAGGGGTGTGTTCAAAATAATAGCAGTGTGGAGTTTAATTAGAGAATTCATTCATTCTGTGAAAAAACAGGTGTCATTAATTGTCCTTTATTAAGGAAGAAGGGAAGCAAATATTTCACACATTGTTATAAAATATATTTCCTTCTGAATTGCTAAGTAAAATTGGCCGTTCCAAACATTGTTCGGAGGTACAATGTAATTTGATTCAAAAGTTGATTGGAGAGGGGAAAACGTACAGTGGGTATAGAAAAGAATCACCCCCCTTTATAATAATCACATTTTGTTGCTTTTCAGCCTGAAATGAAAATTGACACAGTTTTTGTTTTATCCAGCTGTATTTACTATTACTATGACATCCAAGTGAAAGATATAACACCACCACCAACAACAACAAAAAAAAAACAGAATCACTGAGTTGGAAAAAGGCTCACCCCCTTGTTAATTTAATAGTTAATTTACAAATTAAATAGTTAATTTACTAGTTAATTTACAAATTAACTATCTGTTCTCAATGCTTCCAACAATACCCACAGATAAATGGTTTAAATCACTGGACTCATTAACTTCTCATTTTTATTGGAAAAACAAGACACCTAAAATATCTCTGGCAAAATTACAAAAAACAAAATCAAAAGGTGGCCTAGATGCGCCAAACTTTCAATATTACTTTCTAGCAAACCAGTTACAATATTTAGTGAAATTGATTCTGAAAAACAATCATAATAACTCATGGATAGATTTAGAAGAAAATCAGTGCAAAAAATTCCCCAGTTGCAGACCTTGCCTTCCTACCAAACTCAATTAAGAAAATTAACTACTTTAAAAATACAGTGGGTATAGAAAAGAACCACCCCCCTTTAAAATAATCACATTTTGTTGCTTTTCAGCCTGAAATGAAGACGGACACAGTTTTTGTTATATCCAGCTGTATTTACTCAGTGCAACTTATAACATCCAAGTGAAAGATATAACACCAACATGTCAGAAAAAATAAAATAAAAAAACAGAATCACTGAGTTGGAAAAAGGATCACCCCCTTGCTTTAATTTGCCTTATTTTTTAAATTACAGCCTTTAGTCTGTTGGGATATGTCTCTACTAACTTTGCACATCTAGACTTTGCAATATTTGCCCAGTCTACTTTGCAGAACTGCTCAAGTTCAGTTAAATTTGATGGTGACCGGTTGTGGACTGCAGTCTTCAAGTCATTCCACAGATTTTCAATGGGGTTTAAGTCTGGGCTCTGACTAGGCCATGCAAGGACATTCACCTTTTTCTCCTTCAACCAATGTGTGGTCAGTTTTGCTGTGTGCTTTGGGTCATTGTCATGTTGGGAGGTAAACCTTCTTCCCACTGACAACTTTCTGGCAGAGGGCAACAGATTTTCCTCAAGAATTTGACAGTATTTTATCCCATCCATTTTCCTTCTATCATGACAAGTGCTCCAGTCCCTGCTGCAGAGAAACACCCCCATAACAGGATATTACCACCTCCATGCTTTACTGTAGGCATGGTGTTATTTGGATGGTGAGCTCTACTGGATTTCCGCCAGACATATCGTTTGGTGTTGAGGCCAAATAATTCAATTTTAGTCTCATCTGACCATAACACCTTTTTCCATGTGGCCTCAGAATCTTCAAGGTGCGTTTTGGCAAAGCTCAGTCGTGGGTGGCTTTTTTCTTGCAACACTCCCATACAAGCCACATTTCTGGAGAATTTGTGAGTCCTCTAGGCCTCTTGGTTTCCTCCTGGCTCTTTCATCCAGTTTGGAGCAACATCCTGATCCAGGGAGGGTCTGTGTTGTACCAAATACCTTCTACTTCTTAATAATAGACTTCACTGTGCTTCTAGGCATTGATAAAGCCTTTGAAATGTTTCTGTATCCATCTCCTGACTTGCGCCTGTCCACAACTTTATCCCGGAGATCTTTTGACATTGCCTTGCCACTCATAGTTGATTGTTTGCTTCAGTTGCACTACAAAATGCTCCAGGAAAGCTCTTTCTTTGCTGAGCTAATCAGAATTACCACAGCTGATCACAGTTGGAAGTCAAATGGCTTTATGTGCCATTGAGAAGGTGATTAGCTACACCTTGAGTTTACAAGACATTTCTAGGAGGGGAGTGTTTAAGCCACAGTACACTGGGAAGACAGTGAAGCATGGTGGTGCAAAAATCATGGTATGTGGATGTTTTTCAGACTATTGTGTTGGGCCTATTTATCCTATACCACACTGTAAAAATTGCTGTAAAAAATGGCCAAATTCTGACAGTAACATACTGTTTTCCATTAAAACAGTAATATACTTTAGAAAACAATGCATTCTGGGCAACATTTTCACTTTAAAGCCAATTTTCAACACTAATCTGGTCCTAAACAAAATTACAGTACAATGCAGTATTTTTTTGGGAAATTGCTGGAGTGTGCTGGTGTGTGAGTACAAGCTTGGTCAAAGTTTGTGCTGTACTGTTTTATCAAAGTTAAGTTAATTTGTGATTTTTAAGCATCAGAAATCATTTTCAATCAGGGACTCGTGAGGACAGTTTTTTCAGGAAGCACCTTTTCCCCGAAGAGGACGCATGTTCGGAGGACAATTGTCATCACTGGACGTGCACTGACTTCATCTGACTTTGAAATTAATGCACAGCAAGCAGTCAAGCTAGTGAATGTGATGGCACTTCAGTGCTGAGATATGAATAACTCGAACACTTATATTTACATGCATTTTCCAAGTTTTATCAATTCGTTTTAGATCATCTCTAAACTTTGAAGACTGTTGGTGGTTGTTGCTAGCTAGCTAGTCTTCTGTCTGTTGTTAATAACTGCAAATGCCACAAAAACACTAAACAAATTTGATGTTTGATATGGCGATAATTTCAAGTTTAAAGGTGGCTTATTTTTAAAAGGAGAGCGCGCTGATAGTTTCAGTGTTTAATATATACAGTTAAAACATTGATTTTGTTCACATTGTTTGCAATTAGAAATGTGCAAGGATTGATACAGGTGGTACCCAAAAGCAACCATTAATTATACTCATCTTCTTTCTGATATCTTGAGTAAATGTATGGCAGTTGGTTAGGCTGCTTTATTTTTTCTCCAAATTGGCAGCAAAAATGTTCCCTTGTCAGGCCTGTGATCATAACTGTACCACAGTATTGGCTTATGTAAGGCACATGAAAATTCATAAAAATACACCAAATGTAACTTTTTTTAAGTGTGTTTTGCCAGATTGCAGTCGGACATTTCAAACGTTTTTTGCTTACGTACATATCGATAAATGCCAAGTTTTGCGTGGAAACAACCGTAAGCACAGTTTTCTGTCAGATGTTCGTTTTGTAAATGAGGGCCACTGTGTGTTTTTTGGGTGACAAACTTTGCTAAAGTTATGGAAGAATGAGTTTATTTGAGACCTATGTGTGAAGCGTTTTGTTAGTCAACATTGTATCAATATCACCTTGCTGTTTGGGTTGTTATTGTACATTGACAATTTTAGAGTTATTTTAATAAAATATTTTGTTTGCTGCTGTTTTACAGTAGTACCCTGGAATAAATATAGGAGAGGAACAAGCAGCCTGGTGATGGTCACCTTTAACGGATGAAAAGATTCATCTCTGTAAGCATGCACATACCTCAAAGGACTTCCACTTGTGCCTCTTTCACAGGACTCACCTGAACAGATGTTTTTTTCCCCCAGATTGATGGTCACTATGTTCATAATAGTGCAGATTGTTAAAAATATTAAATGTTATATTTGTAATATTTCAACTCTCAGGTGTTTTCATGTTTGTAAGGGCTCTGATATGCAGTTTAAGATTTCTTTTTTGCGATTGTTTCAGGAATTTTTAAAAAATTTTATTTAACTTTTATTTAAAAATTTTGCTCTGCCCTTTTAAATAAAAGTTTATTTTTATTTATATCCTTTCTAAAGTGTGTTTTGCTTATTTTTTTTTTTTTATAGATTTTTCAATATAATGTATTTTAAACAGATGTGTGTAGCCAACATAAATGATTTTCTAAACATCTAAATTATTTTATCAATTATGCCTTTGTACAATAAAGAGTGAAAATTTAAAGTAACCACAATGTTATTTTAAATTGAAATAATCACAGAAATGTACTGCATTTAATTTTGACAGAAAAGGGCTGTAAAATAATTCACAGTATGAATACTGTAGAATTACAGTATATTGCTGGTGTCTCTGCTGCCAGTATTTTACTGTAAATTGAAAAAATAGACATATACTGTATTTCATTTTTACAGTAATACATTGTAAAGTAATTTCACAGTATGAATACTGTGAAATTACAGTAGATTGCTGGTATCTGTGCTGCCAGTAGTTTACTGTTATTTCACAGGAATTTTTTTTACAGTGCAGGGATCATGGATCACTTTGAATACATCAAAATACTAAAGAGATTATGACTATGCCGAAGCGAAAATGCCCCTGAAATGAGTGTTTTAACAAGACAATGACCCCAAACACACGAGTAAGTGAGCAACATCTTGGTTTCAGACAAAAAGGATTGTGGTAATGGAGTGGCCAGCTCAATCCTCTGACCTCAACCCCACTGAAAACTGGTGGGGTTACAGTGCATCCGGAAAGTATTCACAGCGCTTCACTTTTTCCACATTTTGTTATGTTACAGCGTTAATCCAAAATGGATTAAATTCATTATTTTCCTCAGAATTCTACAAACAATGCCCCATAATGACAACGTGAAAGAAGTTTGTTTGAAATCTTATTTTAACAAATTTATGCAAATTTATTAAAAATTTATTAAAAATAAAAAACGAAAAAATCACGTACATAAGTATTCACGGCATTTGCCATGGCACTCAAAATTGAGCTCAGGTGCATCCTGTTTCCACTGATCATCCTTGAGATGTTTCTACAAGTTGACTGGAGTCCACCTGTGGTAAATTCAGTTGATTGGACATGATTTGGAAAGGCACACACCTGTCTATATAAGGTCTCACAGTTAACAGTGCATGTCAGAGCACAAACCAATCCATGAAGTCCAAGGAATTGTCTGTAGACCTCCGAGACAGGTTTGTATCGAGGCACAGATCTGGGGAAGGGTCCAGAAAAATTTCTGCAGCATTGAAGGTCCCAATGAGCACAGTGGCCTCCATCATCCGTAAATGGAAGAAGTTTGGAACCACCAGGACTCTTGCTAGAGTGGGCCGCCCGGCCAAACTGAGCGATCGGGGGAGAAGGGCCTTAGCCAGGGAAGTGACCAAGAACCCAGTGGTCACTCTGGCAGAGCTCCAGCATTTCTCTGTAGAGAGAGGAGAACCTTCCAGAAAAACAACCATCTCTGCAGCACTCCACCAATCAGGCCTGTATGGTAGAGTGGCCAGACGGAAGCCACTCCTCAGTAAAAGGCACATGACAGCCTGCCGGACGTTTGCCAAAAGGCACCTGAAGGACTCTCAGACCATGAGAAACAAAAATTTAACTATTTGGCCTATATAGCAAGTGTCATGTCTGGAGGAAACCAGGAACCTGGCCAATACCATCCCTACAGTGAAGCATGGTGGTGGCAGCATCACACTGTGGGGATGTTTTTCAGCGGCAGGAACTGGGAGACTAGTCAGGATTGAAGGAAAAATGAACGCAGCAATGTACAGAGACATCCTTGATGAAAACCTGCTCCAGAGCGCTCTGGACCTCAGACTAGGGTGAAGGTTCATCTTCCAACAGGACAACGACCCTAAGCACACAGCCAAGATAACAAAGGAGTGGCTACGGGACAACTCTGTGAATGTCCTTGAGTGGCCCAGACTTGAACCCGATTGAACATCTCTGGAGAGATCTGAAAATGGCTGTGCACCGACACTCCCCATCCAACCTGATGGAGCTCGAGAGGTCCTGCAAAGAAGAATGGGAGAAACTACCCAAAAATAGGTGTGCCAAGCTTGTAGCATCATACTCAAAAAGACTTGAGGCTGTAATCGGTGCCAAAGGTGCTTCAACAAAGTATTGAGCAAATTCTGAATACTTATGTACATGTGATTTTTTTCGTTTTTTATTTTTAATAAATTTGCAAAGATTTCAAACAAACTTATTTCACGTTGTCATTATGGGGTATTGTTTGTAGAATTTTGAGGAAAATAATGAATTTAATCCATTTTGGAATAAGGCTATAACATAACAAAATGTGGAAAAAGTGAAGCACTGTGAATGCTTTCCGGATGCACTGTACATTAAAAATGCAGTTTCTGAAGCAAAACCCAAAAATTCTCAGGAACTGTTGAACGTAGTTTGTTCATTCTGGGCTGAAATACCTGTCTCTAGGTGCCAGAAGTTGGTTGACTTGATGCAACGTAGATGTGCAGCAGCTATCAAAAACAATGTTTATGCAACTAAATATTAGTTCAGTAATTGAAAGTGAAGTTAAATCTTGAAAAATTTCTTCAGTTTATAAGTGTTTGAGTTTGAAGAGAAAAATGTCAGCACTGCTATTTTTTTTTAACAGATTAATATTCCTTTTCTTTGCTTTCTGTAAAAGAATAACACAGACTTGATAAACTTTGTTAATGCTTTGATTTGGAATTGAATGTGTAAGGTTTCCACTACATTATAATGTGGAATATGGAAATAAAAGCTATTAAAATATTTGCACTTTATTCACTTTTATTAACGCACTGCTATTTATTTGAACACAACTGTATAATGTTAGTGTAACATTGTTCTTTGTTTTACTGCCACGTAAGTATGGCGGCTTAATAGCCTGTCGCTCTTTCACCTTGCCTTTTAAAGTCTGCCCTGAGTGTCTCAGGGTGATCTCTGAGCAGCTTGTTTCAGTATTTTTTCCTCTCTGCTTCACTGGTCATGTCCTCTGAGTAGTGGAACACCAGACTATCTAGACTCCCTCCATCTGGTTGTTGTTGTTTTGGGTCCATTTTTCCAATTGAGAAAAAAAAATTACTGCTGTGTTCTCCACTTTCTTTATATACAGAGCTAAGTTGTTTAACTATGTTTTTTTTTGTTTGTTTGTTTGTTTTTTTTGTTTTTTTTTTACATGGATGTATTAGAAGTCCAGTTTTTCTATAAATAAAATGTTGATACCCCTCAAGAATGTTCTGTAGTTAATCCTTCTTATTCTTGTTTCTTTTCTTTTCTTAGCTATGTTGTTGGTTCCATTCTCTTTTTGCTATCCTTTTTTAGTAGTTTCATCCTGGTTTAGGTCTAAAGATTCCTTGACAGTTCGTGCTGTTGCCAGTTAGACTGCTAGGTAGCTAGCGTCTTCCACCATTTTGTCTACAGATTTTAGTTTACTGGTTTCTTAGATTGACTTGAAATTTGTTCACTTTGTTTTCAATTTTTAAAGTTTAATTTATTATAAAACTTGCCACTAATCTTGATCTGAAAGCAGTAAAATTATTTGCTGAAGTAGGAGCTCATGTTTTGTTGCTTTTTGTTGATTCTTCTCTCTTGGTTGCCTTGGTTCTGATTTGTCACTTGGTTCTCTCTGTCCCTACCTATCTTTCTCTCTCTTTCCTTGTCTCTATCTCTCTGTCTCCTTTTCTATCTTTCTCTCCAAGTCTATATTTACTCTCCTCTGGGTATCTCCTTTTCTCATTCTTTCCATCTCTTCCGACCATACCTTTCTGTCCCTCTGTCTCTTTCTCCATCTTTCTTTCCCTCTCTGACAGTCTCTTTCTTTCTGTTTCTCACTCTCCCTCTTTCTTTTTCTCTCTTTCTGTGGTAGTATTTATTAATTCTAATATGTTTTCAAAAACAGTAAATCAGTCTGGTGGCTCAAGACATTCTCTGAGGAATTTACTGCAAGTTTATTTTACAAGTGGTAAGGTTTTTTTATTTGTCAATCTGTCTTTTTTTGACACTTTCCATTTGTCTCTTTTAATTGTTGTCAGTGATAATCAGTAATATATTTTTGTATTTTGTTTACAGCCTTCATTTTACCTGCAGATATGAAGCAAATCCCCCCCATCCCTGCCCCTCTGTGTAAACCTTCTTCCCTTGAAAATGTTCCAATAATTTAATCAGTGGATGTAATTTGTTTGTAATGTTAAGAGAGACTGTAATGAATTAGCAAACTTGGAACACTTTACAGATAAGAAACTTTTCTTTCTTCAAATCTTTTTTAGATTTGTTTGAATTTTTTTAACAAGAGTTATCACTGTAGATACACCGTTAACTAACAGAAAAGTTACATTTTTATTGCTGTAGGTATAATATTGAACATATATTGTCTTTTTTTATTTACTGGAGGTATACCATTAAATAACAGAAAATGTCCTGTTTTTTACTGAAGGTATACTTTTTCTGTTATTTTACGGATTTATTTCTTAGAGTGTGGTAAACAGTCGACTGTCCCAACTTTTTGGAGTGTGGAAGCCTGTGCCAAAGCCTCCAATATGTCCTATCAAGATAGGAACAGGTGGACTGAATTTAGCATAGCCAATCCACCTACCTGTATGTTTTAGGACAGTGGGAGAAAACCAGAGAACCCAAAGGAAAACTACAGGAGCATGTGAAACTCTTAGAAGAAAATAACCCAAGCTCAGGATCAGACCCAGGACCCTGGTGCTATAAGGTACCAATGCTAACCGATGCACCATGTGAATCCTCTATTACAGCAAAATAGTTTTTAAAAAATAGTTGAACTTGTCTTTGCTCAGACCGTTCTTTTAAATTTAAACGCAAAATACAGTAACATTCTACAATAAAATTTATAATTTTTTTCAGCATAGTGTAGCTCTTGGCAAACTAATGTGAGTGGGTTTAATCATCTACCGATTTGACTTGTCCAAGGCTTACGATCTCGTATTATCTCGCGAGTAGATGCAAGCTTGGTGCGGACCAATCAGAGACGTGAAGTCATACGACACGCTTAAAAACATGGCCGCGCGGTGAGTGGATAGTCATACCATAACAAAGCTAGATAGCCCATTAAATAATAAGTAAAAACTTAAAGCTTGAACTCAATGAATCGAGTGTTTACTATTAACGTTGTGCAGTGTATGTCTGTAATTAATAAACATGACAGACAAGAATACCATCGATACCCGACCTACAGCAGATGAGACCAAAGAAATTCGGAGCCGAGTTTCTAAGCTTTCCCAGAATAAACTCAGAACAAATAATACATATGTACGGAAACAAACACGCTCTCCATCATTGAGTGCCTCGCTGTATTATGGAAAAGGTAAGCTCGGATACTTTTTTCAAAGGGCGTTTAAAATTCAGCTAGCCCGGGACATTTACGGGACATTGTAAAACGTTTAACGTGAAAAAAACTCAACGTGACTTAATGTACTAAAACAACGAACAGGGGAAACCATTTTTTCTCTCACATTTATCTTGTCATAAAACACTTATCTGAAAGCAACGCGCAAAGTTTCATCTTAAGCTTTTCCCCCATAGAAACCGTTATAAAGAAAAAGCTTAAGGTGAGACTGCGCGGTGCTTTCAGATTCTGGGTTGATCTGCTTGCCTGTATATAGTATGCACATCAATAAGGTGTGTACTAAATTTGGTCCTCCAATGTCACTGTTAATACATTAAGCCACGTTAAGCGTTTTCTTTATAACGGTTTTCTTATGGGGGAGAGAACGCTTAACGTGAAAATAGTGTCTTTCCGCTTGGGTTACGGTGTTTATGACAAGATAAATGTGAGAGAAAAATAAGTTTTCCGTGGTCGTTGTTTTAGTACATTAAGCTACGTTAAGCGTCCCCAGTTTACAAACGGTCTCATTACAACGTCATAATGGCTCAAAATTAACTGCATTTAGTCTCCTAAATGAAATTTAAATGGTGTGTGTGTGTGTGTGTGTGTGTGTGTGTGTGTGTGTGTGTGTCAATCCCATACCTGAATTGCCACAACCTTATAGAAATGTGTTTTATCTCTTAACGCTTGATGTTCAGCCATTAAAGGCCTTGTAATTTATTATGTTCGTAAACTCGGCAGTAATTGTTTTCATTTTGTAAAACATGGCTTACAAAGGCTAGAATGTCCTTTATGTCGATACCTAATATAGGTTATGATTGCATTCATTAAGATCAGTGCATTTCCATAGCAAAACAAAAAGAAATCTACACATGCAGCAAAATTGTTGAGTCAACTTGACTGTTTCAGTCCTCTCTTTACTGGCAGATGTGGGAACCCTAAAACATAGATCAAGAACCAGATTTAATGGTTGCAGCAATGGTGATTCCCCAAGTGAAGCAGAAGTTCTACAGGACATCATCTGGGATCCTGCTTCACCACCTCCAATGAGGAATGGCAAGTATCTTAGAACGTGTTCACACTTGACCATTTCATAGGTCTGGTATTTGGATTATATCTTGATAACATTGTAACTACATCCATTTTCACTCAGCCAAACATCTCTCCACAGTTTGTTTATTGTGTACAACAAATATGGGTATCCTCAATGATTTCTATATATGGATCATGTGTTCTGATCACATAAAGGCTTGTATCAATGGGCTAGCAGGGCTAAGCCCCTCTGTCTTTCAAAGATAAAGCAAAATCAGTGTAAGGTTTCATTTTTGGCATCCACATCATCTTATTTGTGGTTAACAAATGTTTTAAAGAGGATTATTTTGGATTTTTTTTTTTAACCGAGTGCAGCAGCACTGCCAGTGGTCGTAATAAAAGCACACAGAATGATATGAAGTGAGGTTGTGGGCTAACTGTAACAAGCCCAGTGCTGTAGATTCATGCAGTGACATTGTGACATTCATGTCCTGTGATTACACAAATTGACATGCCCCCTACATTTGGGCTCCAGTTGGCTATCTCTCAGCCCGTTTCTGTGACTCTTCCATATAAGCCTGTCACGATAACAAATTTTATTGGATGATATATTGTCCCAAAAATAATTGCAATAAACGACTGACAATTTTATGATAGCGATATAACGATAATATAATAGCAGTTTTTGTGTTCTGACGAAAATATCCTTTATATTTAGTCAGTATTTTATGTCATATTTAATAATTTTATTTAATAATTAATCAATTTTACTCTGACTAAAATGACATCGAATATTAGTCAACAGCATTTTAGTTGATGAGAAAATGCAAAATTAAACCAAATATTCACACATTTTATATATTAACTTAACCATGTATCAACAAAAACATGTGAAAACTGCCCTTGTGAAAACCTGATCTCCTGAAATATTACAATAAGTACAGTATTGTAATACAATATTGTGAATTCTTTATACTTTAGTTATTAATTGTGCGTGTTTTAGTGTGTTAGAGAAAGAACATATTCACAACGTGACTTACCATTCTACCTAGCGCCTCAATCTTATGTATATAGGATGCGTTTGGGTGAGCTGATTAACCCGGTAGTAAAGTGCTCAGTTTACCGCTGTTCATCCACTGTTCAGTTTCAGCTCACGCAGCTTAAGCAGGTCAATCCCCGTCATTATTGACTATGACTGGATTATTTCAAACACTAGAATTATTCTTTCTAGATTTTTCTTCTTCATAAAACATTGTTAGTTAATAATATTGTTAATATCTTGCGTATTGTTTTTTTCAACAGTATGTTTAATTAAAATCAGCTATGCTTGCTATACATCTTAAATTCGATTGCAGTTTTTGCATTCAAATGTGCATTTATATCTTACATTCAATAGTTTAATATTCAAGCTATTGATAGCTATTAGATTTTAGCCCTCCCATCTAATATTACAACCAGCCGCCACTGTTTGATATTTTTGGGAAGGGTTTTGTTGTCCGGTATGGCTTGGGGAGGTGGAAGCATTTACAGTTGTGAAACATTTGGCTAAAATGCATTTCAGACATTCGGATTGAATGCATCTTGGGTGCATTTACATTTTTATTTTGGTATAGTTAATCCCAATCAGAATATAATCTTGACTCCTATCATACAGATACAGGTTAATGTTCACATCAAACATCAGAATGAAGAAAAAGTATGATTGCTGTAACCTTGATCGTGGCATGGATGTTGGTACCAGAAGGGCTGATTTGAGTATTTCATAAACTGCTCATAAATCTCCTGGGAATTTCACACACAACAGTCTCTCAAGTTTACACAAAATACAGGTGCGTCTCAAAAAATTAGAATATCATGGAAAAGTTAATTTTTTCCATAATTTAATTCAAAAAGTGGAACTTCCATATATTCTAGATTCATTACACATAAAGTGAAATATTGCAAGCCTTTTTAGTTTTAATCTCGATGATTACGCCTTACATCTCATGGAGATCAAAAATCCAGTATCTCAAAATATTAGAATAAAGAATTTATAATACAGAAATGTCAACCTTCTGAAAAGCATGTTAATTTATGCACTCAATACTTCGGGGCTCCTTTTGCACGAATTACTGCATCAATGCGGTGTGGTATGTAGGCAATCAGCCTGTGGCACTGCTGAGGTGTTATGGAAGCCCAGCTTGTTTTGATAGCAGCCTTCAGCTCATCTGTATTGTTGGGTCTGGTGTCTCTCATCTTCCTCTTGACAGAATTCAGGTCAGGCGAGTTGGCTGGCCAATCAAGTATAGTAATACCATGGTCAGCAAACCAGTTACTAGTAGTTTTGGCATTGTGGGCAGGTGCCAAGTCCTGCTGGAAAAGGAAAATCAGTATCTCCATAAAGCTTGGTACCTGCAGCAAGACTTGGTGGCAGTAGGCACTGAGGCTTCAGGGAGCACAGTATGGCGCGTACTAAACGCAGAAGGTTTCCATGACAGAACTCCAAGACGTACACCACTACTGACCCAAAAGCACAAGAAAATTCAGCTCAAGATCATATAAATAAGCCACAGAAGTTTTGGGATTCTGTTCTGCGGAGCGATGAAACAAAACTGGAACTTTTCGGCACGATGGATCAGCGGTATGTCTGGAGAAAGAAGAATGAAGAAAGAACACTCTGTCCACAGTCAAGCATGGTGGTGGTTCGGTGATGCTCTGAGGCTGCTTTGCATCCTCTGGTACTGGAATCCTGCAGCTTGTGGAAGGCAAGATGGATTCATTGAAGGAAATCTTAGGAGAAAACGTTATGCCGTCTGTGAGGAAGCTGAAGATTGGGCATCATTGGACCTTCCAACAGGACAATGATCCCAAGCATACCTCAAATTCCACCAAGGCTTGGTTGCAGAAGAAGTCCTGAAAGATTCTACAGTGGCCATCAGACACCTGACTTGAACCCCATAGAAAAGCTCTGGTGGTATTTGAAGAAGGTGGTTGCAGCACACAAACCCAAGAATATTACTAAACTGGAGGCCATTGCTCATGAGGAATAGGCTAAGATTCCTCATGAGCAATGCCAGAAACTCGTGTCTGGCTATGCATCTCATTTGCAGAAGGTCATAACAGCAAAAGGGTGCTCTACTAAGTACTAAAGATGCTTGCCTTAAAGAGGCTGAATAATTTTGAACCTAGAGAAGTCATTATAAGTTGCATTTTCAGTTGAATTTGGGGAAACCACTTGAAGCATTCGTTGTGTTGAACTATTTCAATTGCTTTTGTTTTATTTGTTCATTGCAAACAGCTGAAAGTCTGTAAGTTTTGACAATAAACCTGATTTGCAATGGGGGTTGAATAATTTTGACTGCAACTGTGTATATATGTATATAGTACGGGGTGAATATACATACATACGTGTGTGTGTGTGTGTGTGTATATATATGTATGTGTGTAAATATATATATATATATATATATATATATATATATATATATATATATATATATATATATATAATGTGTATGTGTGTGTGTGTGTATATATATATATATATATATATATATATATATATATATATATATATATATATATATATATATATACACACACACACACACACATGTATGTATGTATGTATGTATGTATATTCACCCCATTTAAAATAATCACATTTTGTTGCTTTTCAGCCTGAAATGAAGATGGACACAGTTTTTGTTTTATCTAGCTGTATTTACTGCAACTTATAACATCAAGTGAAAGATATAACACCATGTCAGAAAAAAATGTAAAAGAAAAAAAAATTAAAAAACAGAATCACTGAGTTGGAAAAAGGTACACCCCCTTGGGTCAGTATTTTTTTGAACCACCTTTTGCTTTAATTACAGTCTGTAGTCTGTTGGGATATGTCTCTATTAACTTTGCACATCTAGACTTTGCAATATTTGTCCATTCTTCTTTGCAGATCTGCTCAAATTCAGTTAAATTTGATGGTGACTCTTTGTGGACTGCAGTCTTCAAGTCATTCCACAGATTTTCAATGGGGTTTAAGTCTGGGCTCTGACTAGGACATGCAAGGACATTTTACCTTTTTCTCCTTCAACCACTGTGTGGTCAGTTTTGCCGTGTGCTTTGGGTCATTATCATGTTGGAAGGTACATCCTCTTCCCATTGACAACTTTTTGGCAGAGGGCAGCAGATTTTCCTCAAGAATTTGATGGTAATTTCCCCATCCATTTTTCATGCTTTCATGCTTGGCCAGTCCATCACCTTTACCCTCAGCTTCTTTAGCAAGGCAGTGGTCGTCTTGGAGGTGTGTTTGGGGTCATTATCATGTTGGAATACTGCCCTGCGGCCCAGTTTCTGAAGGGAGGGGATCATGCTCTGCTTCAGTATGTCACAGTACATGTTGGCATTAGCTCCCCAGTGCCGGCAGCACTCATGCAGCCCCAGACCATGACACTCCCACCACCATGCTTGACTGTAGGCAAGACACACTTGTCTTTGAACGCCTCACCTTGTTGCCACCACACACGCTTGACACCATCTGAACCAAATAAGTTTGTCTTGGTCTCATCAGACCACAGGACATGGTTCCAGTAATCCATGTCCTTAGTCTGCTTGTCTTCAGCAAACTGTTTGCGGGCTTTCTTGTGCATCATCTTTAGAAGAGGCTTCCTTCTGGGACGACAGCCATGCAGACCAGTTTGATGCAGTGTGCGGCGTATGGTCTGAGCACTGACCGGCAGTGAACTCACTTTCACTGCACCTTGTGGTTTCTGTTAATCACTGACTTTAGGCATATTGTTTTACTTATGTTTACTTTGATCATAGTGTTTTAATCTTAAGATCTTAGACATTGCAGATCTTGCTTGCGCTCCCAATGTTTCACTGCCTCTACATTGCAAATGAGGAGCAACACAGCCTTGTTACTAATCGATCACTTTCGCCACAATAAACGACACAATTTACACTGCATCGTGCAAATACAGCATGTAATGATAATAAACCTGAATTAAACTAAACCTTTTAAGCAATTCGCATCAGTTTCCCCAACCCCTTGCACAGTGGAGCATTTTGGATAAAAACATAAGTTTGTGCTCGTGCATCACTGTCATGCTTCCGTGCTACACAAGCTCCATTTTGTAATGTTTGCAGGTTACAGTCTTCTTTGTGGCATTTAATATAAAATGCTCCCCTGCCTTAGAGGACTTGGAGGTCACACTTTTTTCCTCTGTCACTTGACGATTACTCCTCCGTCTGATGGTGACTGAGGTCATGTTGGGCATAAAAGGTAACGCTGACATAAACAGTAAACTGAAGAAATTAATTGTCGTTGACTCTGGGTATTCCGCTAAAGCTAGCGGCGTCACATTACGTGTGTGTGACGTCGTGCCATCGACTGGGCTTATACTTCCGGTTAGTAAAAAAACACCAGTGTTCCATTTAAGATGATACATCCCTTCTAAAATTCATACAATAGATGGTAGAGTACATAGTGCATAGTGTAAGTGTATAGTACGTCATTTGGTACACAACTTTAGTATTTACTCTCTGATGCGTGTTTTCGGAACAGAAGTAACGTAATGAGTAAATTTACCTCGTGCCCTGCGCAGACCAACTAGATTCGTTGACAACAATTTTCATAATTGATTATTATTGATTTTATCGATTAGTTGTTGCAGCTCTACTAATCTTTATTAATGATGTAACTCATGATGATAGCAGAAGAATGAATTCAGAAGTCTACAGAAACATTGGCATTGGCTCCGAAATCACATACTATGACAGTATCTACTGCATTCGATTCAGTACCTACTGCTCGGCCGTTGATACAGTACGTACTGATCAGTATAAGTGATAAGCATGAATACAAACCAGACCTACTACGCTGCACAGATTCTAACAGCTCTTCTGCGCCAGTCCTGTTGCATTATAGGATAGCGCAGTATCCACAGCGTCCAGTGGTTGCAGAATCGAGGCGGAAGCAGTAGGCCATCCGGGTATTTCTCGCCTACTGTTTTATGAATACTGAGAATTCGGACATACTACTCCTTTGGCGTACTGCTTTTCGCCTACTGGGCTATTTGGACGCAGCCATTCTGTCTGCCAATTTACAGAGAAGTGCATTCAGTCTAATTGCGAGGAACATCATGCAGCAAGATAATGACCCAAAACACAGTGAAAACACAACAAAGGGAAAAAAATTAAATTTTTGACTGGCCATGTCAATTTGTTATTTACTTTGACTATCTGTTCCTATACTCTTGCTCAGCTAAAAATTGGGTGGTATGTCAGGAAAGGAAAGCTGAAATTCTGATCTATTGTCTCATATTCATCTTTTGATCTCAAACCCAGATGTTGTCAGTGTATAGCAATAGCAAAAACAATTAAATTGGCCTTGCTGTTCCAATACTTTCAGAGGGGACTGTATAATGAGGGTAATTCCTCATGCTCTGAATTGATTTCATCATTGTCCTCTGTTTCAAATGCTTCTTCCTCTATTCCACTATCAGCACATTATGTTTTGCTCAGTGATATCATGGATTTCATAGACTGTGAACCTCCTTTTAGCCTTTGGCAGATCGAAATAAGCAGAGAGGGTTGTGCGTGTGTGCGCATGTGTTATAGAGAGAGAGAGTAAACATTTCTGCAACATCCTAAACAGCAGACTCCTCCATTTTCTCACGGACAGAAATGTCCTGAGTAAATGCCAAATTGGCTTCCAACCAAAATATCGCTCATCAGACCATATATACACTCTACAAACCATAATTGACAAGCAAATCAACCAAAAACAAAGTCAAATCTTCTCATGATTTGTTGACTTCAAAAAAGCTTTTGACTCAATTTGGCATGAGGAACTTTTACTTCAGTTGATTCAGTGCGGTGTTGGAGGAAAAACACATCATCATATGTACACTAACAACAAATTTGCAGTTAAAATTGGTGACAAAAACACAGATTTCCTCCCTCAGAGTTATGGCGTGAGGCAGGGCTGTAGCTTGAGTCCCATGCTATTCAATATATACATCAATGAACTAGCAAGGGCTCTGGAACAGTCTGCAGCACCCGGTCTTATTCTACTAGAGACTAAAGTCAAATAACTCCTGTTTGCTGACGATCTGCTGCTGCTGTAGAAGGAGGTTAGCAACATCCTGCACATCTTCTGTCAGACATGGGCTTTGTCAGTTAACCCCAAAAAGACTAAAATAATGATATTCCTAAAATTTAGACAGCATGCCCCTTGAACACACTCAGAACTACACATACTTCAATAAGGCTGTGAACGACCTGAGAGCAAAAGCATAAAGAGCTTTTTATGCTATTAAGAAAAGTATCAAAATTGACATCCCAATCAGAATTTGGCACTAATTCAGTTAGGTTACATCAGTTCTAGAACCTATCACACGCTATGGATGTGAGGTCTTGGGTCTGCTCACAAACCAAGAGTTCACTAAATGGGACAAACGCCCAATAGACACTCTGCGGCAGAATTCTGCAAAAATATACTACGAGTACAATGAAAAAGTCCAAATAATGCATGCAGAACAGAATTAGGACTTACACTAATAATTAAAATTCAAAAAGAGCCATTAAATTCCATGCCCACCTAAAAAGTACTGATACAGAGAGCCTTAATCACAAAGCCTTAAGATACTAAAAGCTAACCCAAGAGAGAAGCCCTCTCAGCAAGCTGGTCTTAGAGTTAACTTTACAATCCAAAACATGTCCAGCCAAACCCCAGAACAAAACTCCAAATAGACCAAATCAAATTATTAAAACACAAAAAGAAAAATGTCTAAAACACTAGAGAGAAGCAACAGCTCGACAAAGTAAATTGTTATCTGACATCTGTACAGACTCGGTGAACACAACCTCGCCATATAGACAGGCAGACACAGACGGACCTGGCTCTGTGGTTTCAGGCTTTCAAGGGGTGCATGTGTATGCAAAGCCTACAAAATCTTAGCAATTGAAAAGTTGTAAAATATAACAAGTTGAGAGAACCCTCTGCTATGAACACTAAAATGCTGATCAAAATCATTCTAGATGCTAGCTAGAATACTAACCCTAGAATTAGCTCATCTATTCAGTTTGGCACTTTTATATCAAGAATATGCTAAAATTTTATCGGATATAAGAATGGTTGGCATTTGTCTGTCAAAAAAATGATTAAATTGTTTGAATACATCATACAGGGGCGGACTGGGACTAAAAAGTGGTCCTGGACCACGGTACCAACGGTATTCATTTATTTAGTTATTTATTATATAGGCTACCATTGGATAAAGTATACAGTAGTGATGATCTTAAAAGGAGGACAAATGAGCATCCGACTCAAGGCTGTGCCGGTAGACGGACATGGTATTTTAAAACCGGACTGTCCGACCTAAAATCGGACCTTATTTAGCATTTTTATTTTAAACAGTTGGCAAATATAGCTGTATTCAGCCTCGTCATGTTCAGCTCCTTACATCTTACCTCGCATTATTCAAACATTGAATTACTGCTTGGGCTCGACTTCTTGTGAACTGTAAACCACGCCTTCTTTGATTTGATTGGCCATCCCAAACATTTTGACATTGATGAGTGCTGTTAGACTGCTGCAATGAGCCCCCTAAATAGATTAATCATTTTGAGTCATGTTGGCCGCGCGAGCATTCGCCTGGGCCGACAGAATATGTATGTGTACTATCATTCGTCTTGCGACTTACAGTCCTGTATAATACGAGTGAAAAAATAAACCCCATAAATTAAAGGAAACCTTACGTACACTTCACGCCAAAGTGGCGGGAGCATAACCATCACTCCGATTGCCCTGTGAATGACTCGCTCAAGGACTTTTTGAAGCTCTGATGTAATCTTGTAAACTTTAGGGGCGGACCTCATTTATTATGTGCTACAAAGGCAATGATTGTGAATCATTGCTTGAATTAGTAAGAACGAGGAAGGTGTAATAAATATATATATATATATATATATATATATATATATATATATATATATATATATATATATATATACACACACACACACACATACATCCATCCATCATTTTGAGTCATGTTGGCCACACGAGCATTACATACATACATACATACACACACACACACACACACATACACACACAGTGGGTATAGAAAAGAATCACCCCCCTTTAAAATAATCGCATTTTGTTGTTTTTCAGCCTGAAATGAAGACAGACGGACACAGTTTTTGTTTCATCCAGCTGTATTTACTCAGTGCAACTTATAACATCCAAGTGAAAGATATAACACCATGTCAGATAAAAATAAAAAAAATTTAAAAAAACAGAATCGTTGAGTTGGGAAAAGGATCACCCCTCCTAAAAATGACTTGTAAACTCAATCAGGTGTAGCTAATCACCTTCTCAATGGAACATAAAGCCACTTGACTTTCAACTGTGATCAGCTGTGGTCATTTTGATTAGCTCAGCATGAAAAGAGCTTTCCTGGAGCATTTTTCAGTCCTTGGTAGTGCAACTGAAGCAAACAATCAACTATGGGTGGCAAGGCACTGTCAAAAGATCTCCGGGATAAAGTTGTGTACAGGCACAAATCAGGAGATGGATACAAAAAAATTTCAAAGACTTTGTCAATGCCTAGAAGCACAGTGAAGTCTATTATTAAGAAGTGGAAGGTATTTGGTACAGCACAGACCCTGGATCAGGACGTTGCTCCAAACTGGATGAAAGAGCCAGGAGGAAACTGGTCAGAGAGGCTACCAAGAGGCCTACAGCAACTCTGAAGCAGTTGCAGGAATTTATGACAAAGAGTGGTCATTGTGTGCATGTGACCCCAATATCACAAATTCTCCACAAATGTGGCTTGTATGGGAGGGTTGCAAGAAAAAAGCCACCCACGACTAAGCTTTGCCAAAACACACCTTGAAGATTCTGAGGCCACATGGAAAAAGGTGTTCTGGTCAGATGAGACTAAAATTGAATTATTTGGCCTCAACACCAAACGATATGTCTGGCGGAAATCCAATACAGCTCACCATCCAAATAACACCATGCATACAGTAAAGCACGGAGGTGGTACTATCCTGTGATGTGGGTGTTTCTCTGCAGCAGGGACTGGAGCACTTGTCAGGATAGAAGGAAATATAGATGGGGCAAAATTCTACCGTCAAATTCTTGAGGAAAATCTGCTGCCCTCTGCCAGAAAGTTGCCAATAGAAAGATTTATCTTCCAACATGATAATGACCCAAAGCACACAGCAAAACTGACCATACAGTGGTTGAAGGAGAAAAAGGTGAATATCCTTGCATGGCCTAGTCAGAGCCCAGGCTTAAACCCCATTGAAAATCTGTGGAATGACTTGAAGACTGCAGTCCACAAACAGTCACCATCAAATTTAACTGAACTTGAGCAGTTCTGCAAAGAAGAGTGGGCAAATATTGCAAAGTCTAGATGTGCAAAGTTAGTAGAGACATATCCCAACAGACTAAAGGCTGTAATTAAAGCAAAAGGTGGTTCAACAAAATACTGACACAAGGGGTGATCCTTTTTCTTATTTTATTTTTTTTAAATATATTTTATATATATATAGCCTATATTATTGAAAATGTACAAGGTAAGTTGTAAGCCTATGTGCCCCAGACGGCCCCGGCCCAATTTGACCCCTGATTTGATCTAACTTTTTTTTTAACTGTGTGTAAATGTGTATGTCTGTAATTTTATGTTACCAGTGCTTTGGAAATCTTGAGAGAGAATGTGAGAGAGAAATTTTATAAATTGTAATAAACTTCATCTGCACTCTGATTTCCCATATTCTCAATTGCCATTCTGAATCACAGTGTCAAATTTGATTCTGAACAGTATCTTTGTATCCAAATGCTGTAAAAACATCAAATTGGTCATCTTCATTTTTACACATTCATATCATCACTGTTATAAAGGTTATAGTATTTCGAACAGGCAAAACCATACAAGGGCTGATTGATGTCGCTATTCGGAAGAGCAAATCTGGCAATCCCGATAGCTTTTCAACACCATTTAGAGAAGAAGAGGAGAAGAGGCCTTTATTTGTCACATATACATTACAGCACAATGAAATTCTTTTTTTCGCATATCTCAACATGTTAGGAAACAAGGGTAAGAGCACATGGTCAGCCATGATACGGTTCCCATGGAGCAGAGAGGGTTAAGCGCCTTGCTCAAGGGCCCATTTTGCTCAGCACGACTGAGTACTTTGCATAGAAGAGGCACCATGTAGCCATGTATATGTTTTTACTGAAGCAAAAACATTATCCCACATCTATAACCAATGTGGAAAAACTAATTGCCCCCTCAAACTTAAAATCTGGTTGTGCCACCTTAAGCAGCAATAACTAAACTGGAGTTCAGTCTTTCACTTACTTCTAGGACTAGGATTTACTCCTATGCTTTGCATTATTGTCTTGCTGCATAATCCAGTTGTGCTTGAGTTTCAACTTGCGGACTGAAGACCAGACATTCTCCTTTAGGATTTTCTGGTAGAGAGCAGAGTCAAGTTACTGCAAGTTGCCCAGGCCCTGTATCAGCAAAGCATCCCACACCATCACACTGCTATCACCATGCTTGACAGTAGGAATGATGTTCTTTTTGTGGAATTCTTTGTTTAGTTTATGCCAGATATAAAGGGGCCCCTGTCTTCTAAACAGTTCTACTTTCAACTCATCAGTCCACAAAACATTCTCCCAAAAGGTTTGAGGAGCATCGAGGTGTGTTTTGGCAAAATTAAGATGAGCCTTAATGTTCTTCTGGGTTAGCAGTGGTTTTTGCCTCGCCACTGTTCCATGGATGCCATTTTTGCCCCAATGTATTTCTGAAAGTGTAGTCATGAACAGTGACAATTATTGATGCAAGAGAAACCTGTAGATGTTGTCCTTGGCTCTTTTGTGACTTTCTGGATGAGTCGTTGCTGTGCTCTTGGAGGAACTTTGGATGGTCGGCCACTTCTGGGAAGGTTCACTACTGTGCCCAGTTTTTCCATTTTGAGATAATGGCTCTCACTGTGGTCCTTTGGAGTCCCAGAGCCTTTGAAATAGCTTTGTAACCCTCTCCAAACTGGTGTATTTCAATCACCTTCTTCCTCATCATTTCTGGAATTTCTTTCCATTTTGGCATAGTGTGTTACTAGGTAAGACCTTGTAACCAACTTCAAAAGTTCTATTTAAGTGTTGATTTGATTGAACAGGGTTTGTAGTAATCCACAATCTTGGTTGTCCAGCTGAACCCCATTACGAATGCATAGATTTGGAGAATTACAAATACATTTTCACATAGGCCCAGGTGGTATTTGGTAACAACTTTGCTACAATAAATATCATTTAAAAACTGTATTTTGTGTTTACTCAGGTTGCATTTGTTTTATCTTAGATTTTGTTTGAATTTCTGAAACAATTTAGTATGAGACACACAAAAACAGAAGAAATCAGCATTTCATACTTTTTCACAGCACTGTATGAACTAAGAATTTGTTTATTTATTCAGGATGGAAACTTGGCTAACCTATATTTATAAATGAAGTACTAAAATGAAAAATACCTAACCATAGATTTCACATGCACATCACATAACTACCTGCTTATGAGTATGGAAAATAAATTGTTTACCCATTTTTGGCATTGAATACATCTAAATCAAACAAGCATACAGTCCCCTGTGAAAATATTGAAATGTCAATGCCAATTCTATTGATCTTGATATTCACTGAAGAGTTTGGGTTTGAGATCAAATGATGAATTTCAGCTTTCATTTCCTGACATCTACAGTCCCCTCTGAAACTATTGGAACGGCAAGGCCAATTCAATTGTTTGACATTTGGGTTTGAGATCAAAAGATGGATATGAGGTAAGAGAGAGGATTTAGATCTAGATGTGTTAAACAACATAAAACATACAATCTTTTGTATCAGACCACCCAATTTTTAGGCAAGCAAAAGTATAGGAACAGAAAAGTCTTGTAGTAAATTAAAGTAAATAACGCTTGCATACCCCTTGCTTGCAGTAACTGCATCAAGCCTGCGACTCATTGACCTCACCAAATTGTTCCTTTCTTTTGTGATGCTTTTCCAAGCTTTTACCACAGCCTCTTTCAGTTGTTGTTTGTTTTGGGGGGGGGGTTTCTCCCTTCAGTCTACTCTTCAGGAGTTGAAATGCATACACAATTGGGTTAAGATCTGATGATTGGTTTGGCCAGTCTAAAACCTTCCACTTTTACCCCTGATCAAGTCCTTTGTTGAGTTGGCAGTGTGTTGTGCAGTCAAACAATAATCCCAAATAAAGTTCCTCCCAATTAATTTGGATGCATTGCTCTGTAAATTGGCACACAAAATGTTCCTGTAAACTTCTGAATTCATTCTGCTGCTACCATCATGTGTTACATCATCAATAAAGATTAGTGAGCCTGTTCCAGAAGCAGCCATGCAAGCACAATCCATGACACTACCTCCATCGTGTTTCACAGATGAGCTTGTGTGTTTTCCATCATGAGCAGATCCTTTCTTTCTCTACACTTTGGCCTTTCAATCACTTTGGTAGAGGTTAATCTTGGTTCAAGGAATTTTGTGGCTCATCTCTGTATTTCTTTGTGAATTCCAATCAGGCTTTCTGATTCTTGATTGATTAGTGGTTTGCATCTTGTGGTATGGCCTCTAAATTTCTACTCTCAAAGTGTCCCTTGCGGACCCGGGATAGAATAAGTCCCTAGCACCCCCTTGCTGATCGTAAGAGGCGACAAATGGGGCAACTCGTTGGCCGTGAGTTGCGACTCATACCAGTAGAGGAAGAGATCCTGGTGATTGAGTATTTTGGCTTGCTGCGGCTCCCCCATATCCAACACATCACTTTGGCTCCTACTTCATTCATACGAGAGGTTGGAAAGACTCGTTCCAATCAACCGGTTTTTCAGGATATTTTGTGGTACAAAAATCAACCATATCTCCCACGTTTCCCAGAAGGCGCTGGCGTAGGGTCAATCGAGTACTATAAACCCTGTGTTTGTATGCTCGAGTATATCATTTCTGTATCCTTGGTGTACATCCGGAGGATTCCCGTGGCTCTGTACATCTCCTTGTTGGGCTCCGAGGTGGGTGAGGAGCAGAGATGATGAATAAATACACTCTAAATATGGCAAATAAACAAAACACTAAAAGACGGATACTGGACCAGGACTTGGCTGACGAACTAACCACGGATTTATTTTTCTCCTTTAAAAATGAAAACTGGCAAAGATTTCTACTGCTAGAGTCATTAACTACTGACATGCCCCTGACTAAACTGTCCCCTTTTGCTATACAGAAAGGAGTCACAGGAATAGCAGGAACAGTCAGAGAAATTAAGAAGCTGAGATTTGGACAAATTTTGGTAGAATGTGCAAGGAAAGCAAATTCAGAAAACCTAAACCGGCAACTACGCTGGCCGGTGTCGCCATGAAAGCATTCATTCACCCCTCCCTAAATAACAGCAAAGGTGTGATCCAACTGCAGAGACATGGATGAAGCGGAAATACGAGCGAAACCCAGGGTTCAGACCAAGAGTAGACATTCAGAGCTATTATTTGTTTAAACAGTCAATCTAATAGGGCACACCTGGGCAACAAGAAACACCTGTCAGTCACAAATTCCAATATTTTTGATCACTTGAAAAATTGGGTGGTTCAAACAAAGGGTGCTATGTTCTAAGTTTTTGAACAAATCACAAATCTGATTGTAAATATTAGGAAATGAAAACTGAACTCCTTTTTAATCATCTTATATTCATCTTTTGATCCCAAATTTCTTCAGTGTATAGCAAAAACAAAAGATTTGGCCTTGGCATACCAATACTTTCAAAGGGTACTGTATATGCCTACATTTATGACACTCGACTATGGAAATGTGTCTTTATTTGCAGCAACCACTGTAACAAGCACAGAGGTAGCTTGGGTAAATTGCCATGTCAGTCGGGAACTACTGTGTGGGAATTTGTTTACATGCTAACTGCACTGTTTTTGATGATGTACAAGGTTTGCTAGTCATTTCTTCATTTCTTGTGCTCTGAATATTATTAACAGGAAAAGGAGCAGGAGAAAGTGTCAGAGTCGTGGAGATATCTGAGATTGTCAACAGAATTGCACCAAATGTAAGTAGCAACTTTTTGAAATGAAAATTGCACAGTGTCTACCATTTTGTCTACCATATTGATATAAGACCATGTTGTTTGATTTCAAAGGATGAGAAGTCTGTGGATAAAGATTCAGTGCTTCAGTGGATTGGAGATACTGCAATTCCTTGCACTCCAGAGATTCAGCAACCCAGAGTTCGGCGGTGCTCAGCACGGTCAGTATAAACTAGGGGTGTGAATCTGCCTCTTTCAGATGAAACAATATGCATCTTGATATTTAGTGTATGCTAAGTTACAAGTAACAATGCACTTCAGTTCACTACTGATCCAATACATCTTGGTTCAGCACTGGTCCAATTTGTTTCAGGACAGATTCAGTAAGTTTCAGTTCAGTTAAATTTAACATGCATCGATTGACATTTACATTTATGGCATTTGGCAGACGCCCTTATCCAGAGCGACTTACATTTATTTCATTTATACATCTGAGCAATTGAGGGTTAAGGGCCTTGCTCAAGGGCCCAACAGTGGCCGCTTGGCAGTGCTGTGTTTTGAACTCACGACCTTACGATCAGTAGCCCAACGTCTTAAACACTGAGCTACCGCTGCCCCTATTTGTCTTGGTTTTGATTCTGTAAGGAACAACAATTTCAAAACATTTCCTCACTATATTTATTTTGTCTCAGAATGGGTACTACTTTACCTATCTGTTGTAAATTCATTCATTCATCTTAATTTTTTTCATACAGTGCAGGGGTGCACGTTTTAATAAAATGCTACCAACTCAGTGTTGTGTGGCTTCCACCGTAGCCATAATCCAATATTATGGATTCCAATCCAATATTTTCTGTAATTCTATGGGAGTGCATGTCTTTGCAAATAAAATAAGTGAAATGCTTTGGTTATTGCCTTCGACTCACTAGAATTGTGGGGTAGCAAGCTCTGAAAAAACTGCTAACACTAGTGGTATCTGTTGCATCTTTAGCTTCAGCCAGGCTCCTCTTCAGTTAACATTACCCCATGCTACTTTTCAAGGTGTGTAGCAAGATTTGTGGTGCTACCATTGCATATAGCAATTACAACCCCATTTCCAAAAAAGTTGGGACGCTGTGTAAAATGTAAATATAAACAGAATGCAATGATTTGCAAATCTCATAAACCCATATTTTACTCACAATAAAACATAGAAAACATATCAAATGTTTAAACTAAGGAAATAATAAGGTAATTTTGAATTTGATGGCAACATGTCTCAAAAAAGTTGGGACAGGGCCATGTGTACCAGTGTGTAGCATCCCCTCTTCTTTTAACAACAGTCCGTATACGTCTGGGAACTGAGGAGACCAGTTGCTGGAGTTTTGGGAGAGGAATGTTGTCCCATTCGTGTCTGATACAGGATACTAGCTGCTCAACAGTCCTGCTTCTTTGTCGTATTTTTCATTTCATGATGCACCAAATGTTTTCAATTGGTGAAAGGTCTGGACTGCAGGCAGGCCAGTTCAGCACCCGGACTCGGATTGTCTTGCTGAAATGTGCAAGGCCTTTCCTGAAAAAGACATCATCTAGATGGAAGCATATGTTGCTCTAAAACCTGTATATACTTTTCAGCATTGATGGTGCCTTTCCAGATGTGCAAGCTACCCATTCCATAAGCACTAATGCATCCCCACACCATCAGAGATGCAGGCTTTTGAACTGAGCACTGATAACAAGCCAGATGATCCCTTTCTTCTTTAGTCCAGAGGATGCAGCATCCATGGTTTCCAAAAAGAATTTCGATTAGTCTGACCACAGAACAGTTTTCCACTTTGCCTCAGTCCATTTTAAATGAGCTTTGGCCCAGAGAAGACGGCGGCGTTTCTGGATCATATTCACATATGGCTTCTTCTTTGCATGATAGAGCTTTAACCTGCATTTGTGGATGGCACGGCGAACTGTGTTCACAGACAGTGAGTTCTGGAGGTGTTTCTGAGCCCATGTAGTGATTTCCATTACAGAATCATGCCTGTTTTTAATGCAGTGCCACCTGAGGGCTCGAAGATCATGGGCATGCAATATTGATTTTCGCCCTTGTCCCTTGCACACACAGATTTCTCCAGATTCTCGGACTCTTTTGATGATATTATGTACTGTAGATGATGAGATATTCAAAGTCTTCGCGATTTTACGTTGAGGAACATTATTCTGAAATTGTTCCACAAATTGTAGACGCAGTTTTTCGCAGATTGGTGAACCTATGCCCATCTTTAGTTTTGAAAGACCCTGTCTCTCTAGGATACTCTTTTTATACCCAATCATGTTACTGACCTGTTGCCAATTAACCTAATTAGTTGGAAAATGTTCCTCCAGCTGTTTCTTTTTAGTAACACTTACTTTTCCAGCTTTTTGTTGCCCCGTTCCAACTTTTTTGAGATGTGTTGCAGCCATCAAATTCAAGAAAACCTTATTTTTTTCTTAAAATGGTACATTTCCTCAGTTTAAACATTTGATATTCACAAAAGCACGTAGAAAACAAATATAGGTTTATGAGATTTGCAAATCATTGCATTGTTTTTATTTTACACAGCGTCCCAACATTTTTGGAATTGGGGTTGTGTTTTGTTATGACTTCCTGCTGAGCTGTTGAGTCAGAAGTATTTCCAAGTATTGATTTAATACTTAAGATGCTCGCTCTCTCTCTCTCTCTCTCTTTCTCTCTCTCTCTCTCTCTCTCTCTCTCTCCCCCCCCCCCCTCCCCTGTCTGTCTGTCTCACTTATTCGCATGTGTGACTTGTGAGGTATCTGTCGATTTTCAATGGCAGTATTGGATTTTAACCATTTTCCTTTTCAAGGCAGATCAGGCCATATCGGAGACTGTTGGTCTGATTTTCTGATTCCATTAGTTTTTTTTAACACCCCTAGTATTAATGTAATATTTATATTTTATGTAGTGACTGATTTACCAACTGACATTCTTATTCTTTTGTCAAGCCGGAAAAGTAACAATGTTGAGGACCTCATGAAACTAGCTAAGCAGTTTGACCTTAACATGACCCGCCAACAAAAAGAAAGGAATCTTGAGAGGCTGCAGAATAGTGGGGGAACAGATTGTAAGGACTTGCACAAGCTCAGCAAACTCACTGCCATCCACCCAGAATCACAGAGTAATGGGGCTTCAGCTGGAGAAGCCAAAGGCCTAAGCCATGAGGAGGATCTGCATGCTCTGTTTGATGGACCGACCCAGCACTTGAGTGGGAGACTAAGCCCTCCATCAGCTAACTGTTCACAGGAGAGCAGGACTGAAAAAACAGCTACTCATGGAATGAGACCAGCCACTTCAGACAGCAAGAATCTCCCTGAACATGCTCAGGTTTCAAAACCAGCCTTTGATGATGATTGGGAGAATGATGATCTTCTCAGTGACTTGTTTGTGCTGGAGGTGATTCAGAATCCTTGGAATTTGAGCTCCTGTACAGCAAAGACCACTAGTCAGATAGGGTCTGCTGCTTCCATAAAATGTGAACCTATAATGGTAGCCAGTTCCTCAGAATCAAGCAGCAGAGCTGGTTTCCCTCAGTCTCACCAAATTACCAGTCATTACACTAGGTTTTCATCAAAAATTAGCACCAATCTTGGTACTTTCAGGTCAGATGGTCCTGTACAGTCTATTGCAATTAAGCAACTTCCAAACACCAGCCCTGATTCTGTCAACACAGATTCAGACTATCAGAAAGTACATGCACTTGGTAGAAAGCAGCAGATAGTTATGACCAATGTTGGCCCTGGAGCCAAAGATTTTTCCAGTTCAGCTGGAGCATCAGAGAAGGACGTGGACTCTATGTGGGGTGATGGAGATGATGATGATCTGCTTTGTCAGGCCTGTGATGACCTGGAGCAAATTTCAGCCAGTCAAGAGCAGCAAAGAGACAAGAATTCAACTAAGCCCTTATGTTTCTCACCTGAAGTACTTTCAACCATCACTACTAGTTCTTCAAGCATGAGTAGGAACAGCAGAACTGTTCAATTTCAGGATCCCATGAGCTACAAACAGCCTATGTGTGTTTTTCCACGCTCACATTCAATACCAGGTGCTTCAGGTGTTCATGGAAACAAGCAAAACTTGTATGAATCAGCTAGCACTTCTCAAGTAAACCACTATCCTAAAAACAGCAACCAGCAGCACCATTTCACTCAGCTGAGGCATGCTACACGACTGTCTGGAGAAAACCCCCACCATTCCACATTCAAGAGGCATCAGTCTGACCCAGAGGCACTGAGAAACAAAGGTAAGTATTCTACCACAAATAAATATACTGTGGATTACTGAAATACACTCACCATCCACAGGAACACCTGCACATTCATGCAAGTTACCTAATCATTCAATCATGTGGCAGCAGCACAATGCATAAAAATGCAGATACAGGTCAAGAGCTTCAGTTAATGTTCACATCAGACATCAGAATGGGGAAAAATGTGATCTCTGTGACTTTAACCATGGTATGGTTAACAAATGGGCTAGTTTGAGTATTTGAAAATACTCTTTCTTCATCCTGGGAATTTCACACACAGCAGTCTCTAGAGTTTATACAGAATGGTGTAAAAAATCAAAAACTTCCATCCTCTGAACATGGAGTGTCTGCGGGCTGAAACACCTTGTCGATGAGAATGAGACTGTTTTGAGCTTTCAAGAAGTCTATAATAACTCAAATAAGCACTCTTTACAACCATGGTGAGCAGAAAAGCATTTCAGAAGGCATAACATCAAACCTTGAGGTGGATAGGCTACAATAGCAGAAGAGCACATTGGGTTCTACTTCTGTCAGCAAAAAACAGAAATCTGAGGTTATCATGGGCACAGACTGGGACTGAAACTAGACAGCTGAAAATTGGAAAAAGACTAGTTAATTTTTTTCTTCTTTCTTAAGTGTGGGTGAGCCTATGGTCATGATAGCTTCAGATTTCTGTTTTTTGCTGACAGAAGTAGAACCCAATGTGCTCTTCTGCTGTTGTAGCCTATCCACCTCAGATGTATTGTGCATGCTGTGATGCTGTTCTGCCATGGTTACATCATGGTTGTAAAGAGTTGGCTACACCGTGGTTGTAAAGAGTGATTATTTGAGTTACTCTATCCTTCCTGGCAGCTCAAATCTGGCCATTTTCCTCTGACCTCTCTTCTCAACAAGTCATTTCCACCCACAGAACTGTTGCTCACTCAGTGTTTTTTTTGTTTTTGTTTTTTTTTCGCACCAACCAGCCCGTCTGTGTAACGAATCAATCATTACTCGCATCATTCTTTTCCACCAGAATAATCTAATGGATCAACTTTAAACATGAAAAACGAAACAGAAGCGCATGCTTGGATTCAAAGCACCTTTTTAAAGGGGACGAGTTTTAAAGCGTGCCCGCATTATCTACCAGAATGTGTAGTAAATCGGATGAATCTGCAACGTTTAAAAATATTCTCCACCAGTTATAATTTATGTAACGAATTAAAAGATGTTTAACATGTTTAAATGTATTCTCCAATTTATATAAGGAATTAGCTTGAATGGTGTGAAATATATCTATATATCTAATCAACGCGTGTTGTGACCAGTTATAAATATACATCAGCCATGAAAGGGAATTCATGTATGTGCACATATACATATAGATAATTAACTACAACGGATTATAATTAATTATGACTATGTATGTGGTCTAGATCAGCTTTTAGGATAGTTGATAGCTGTAGTCTAGTTTAGAATTATGAACTCTAAAGAGTTCTTATCCTTCTGGCCAGGAAGGATTAACAAAAGAAGATTGTTATTAAAGATAGAGCGGGTAAGCGAGATCTTGCAGCGTAGAATTGACTCATCACATGACCAAACAGACAATCAAGCGTGGAATAATAGATTTTAATAACTAGGTGTAACTATGGATACACACAACTAACTCTAAGCAAACCATACATATGTACATCTATATACAAGAGGAGAGAGAGATTAGAGAGAAAGTAATGAAATGACAAGGGTAGCAGACAAAAACAACAATTAATTAGTCTTTTTCAAAACCAGCAACGAACTTAAATCTCCTGTAAACAGGGGTACAATCTTAACGCAGATATAGATCCATTAACTATACTTGCATGGCTTCGGTTTGAAAGTTCGTGCGAGGTCGTGTCGAGTTTGCTGGTTTGTCGTGCCGTTTGAAAAGGCGTGGGCCGTGAGGCGGTTGCATCTTGTGTCTGGGAGAGAGAGAGATTCTGGCTTCCTCTTCCCGGGGCACGTGGCCCCGAGGAAGAGAAACCAGAAAGAGTGTAGAAGTTGCTAGCAGTGAAAGTTGAGAGTAAGACAGTAGCATTGTGGTTTCAAAGCGTGGTGTTGTTTTAAAGACAACACCAACGCACACGCCTCTTTGGGCTATGGGCCAATCAGGAAGTTGGATTTGTTGGCGGGATGAACTCTCTTTGTCTGGTCTCAGACACGAATTTGCATGTCCTGGGAGGAGCCGGTTTAAACCGTATTATTTGTGAAATTAAGAAAAGCATGAAATAATGTATCCCATTGCAATATGATATGCATAATCAATCAGGGTATCTCGAGATGATTAACTACATACCAAATTCGATGGACTTATAAAGAATATTACAAGTAAAATATGGTTACAGACATTTAAAATCATATCCTAAGTTAAGCTATCTAAAATCATTATAGTTACGTTACATAAACACACAATATATGCAAACAAGAAAACATCACACTATTTGAACATCGAATAATTACATATAATTACATGTTACATTCAGAAGAGATTCTCCTGTTGAGTGTGCGCGTGCGCATGTGCGTGTAGGTAAACTTTGTGTGTGTGCGCGCGTGTAGGTAAGCTTTGTGTGTGTGTGTGTGTTTGTGTGTGTGTGTCTGAAGAGGGGGGTCGTGTCCCTTGTCTCATTCCGATGGTATCTGGTGAAGAGGTTGGATAAGGATTCACAGCTCAAGGAAACAGAGAAACTTCTTTGCTAAATCCAGGCTGATTCAGAAATCAGTTTGATACGTTCAGACGTTACATCTGTTACCAACATTCATGTCTCAAAGTCCCAAAGATCACACTTTTTCTGCATTCTGATGTTTGATGTAAACATTACCTGAGGCTCTTGACCTGTATCTGCAGGATTTTTTGTACTGTGCTGCTGCCACATGATTGGCTGCTTAGATAACTGCATGAATGTGCAGGTGTTTTGGTGTAGACAGTGAGTGTAAGTATGTTTGGTTAACCCGTTTAATTATGAGCGTCTGTTTGAACCTATAATGAACTGGGAATTTGATGTTAATTTTTGTTTTTTTGTCTACACACACACACACACACACACACACACACACACACATATATATATATATATATATATATATATATATATATATATAATTATATATATATATAATGTGTGTGTGTGTGTGTGTGTGTGTGTGTGTGTGTGTGTGTGTATATACACATAAAAAGACAGATTCTAGAGCAGCATGCTGAGTAGCAAGGAAAATCTGCATTCTCTTGTAGATGTTTTCTCTGTTTGCTTCTGTAGTGTTTATCACAGCACAGCCAGCAGCAAAATGCTCTGCTGCTGAGATTGAGAGGAAGAAGCAGGAGGCTATAGCAAGGAGGAGATTGCGACTACAAGCCACTCAGAAGTCTGGTGCTCCCACATAACTCTCCACAGAGGAGCCTGACTTCTTAAAATGAGTGATATCTGCCCTCTGACATCTAATGGAATAAGTTTAGCTCTCTGATTCTGTATAACAAACATTTGTCATTTGACCTTTTTTCCCCAATTATTCCAGTTTCATCTAACTGCTCCACCTTAAACCACCAGCATACTTGCTCAATATAAGCTGCTAGTTTGTTCAAAACACTAATCAACCTTTTTTTAAACAGTGTTATAGAAAATGTTCTCTAATTTGTAGACCAGATCATTTAAAAAATGTTGAGACAAAAGAACAGTTATGAATCATTAAGAAATACTGTCCCCTCTGAAACAATTGGAAATGACAAGACCAATTTATTTATTTTATTTTATTTATTTTATTTTTTTGGCTGTAGACATTTGGGTTTGAGATCAAAATATGAATATGAGAAGAGAACTTAGAATTTCGGCTTTTATTGTATTTATATGTAGATGTGTTAAACATCAAAGAATATAGCACATTTTCTATCAGACCACCCAATTTGTAGGTGAGCAAAAAATATTGCAACATGTGACTGGCAGGTGTTTCTTGTTACCCAGGTGTGTCTTGTTAGATTGATTGTTTAAACAATAAATAGCCCTCGGTTGTAGCCTTCAGTTTCACCTGTGAAGACTGTATCTGTTGTTAAAAAGGATAAACCAACATGAAGATCAGAGAGCTGTATATGGGAGGAAAGCAAGCAATTTTGAAGCTGAGAAAAGAGGGGAAAATCAATTAGAGGTATTGCACAAACATCGAGCATTGCCAATACAACAATTTGGAATGTCCCTAAAAATAAAGATACCACTGGTGTATTAACAACTAGACATGGAACAGGTCGGCTTTATTGATGATGTAACTCATGATGGTAGCAGCAGAATGAATTCAGAAGTTTACAGGAACATTTTGTCTGCCAATTTACAGAGAAATGCATCCAAATCAATCAGGAGGAACTTTATCATGCAGCAAGACAATGATCCAAAACACACTACCAACTCAACAAATTACTTTATCTGGGGGAAAAAGTTTGGAAGGTTTTATACTGGCCAAGTCAATCATCAGTCCTTAACCTAATTGAGTATGCATTTCACCTCCTGAAGAGCAGACTGAAGGGAGAAACTCCCCAAAACAAACAACAAATGAAAGGGGCTGCAGTAAAAGCCTGGAAAAGCATCACAAAAGAAGAAACCAACAGTTCAGTGAGGTCAATGAGTCACACACTTGAAGTTATAGCAAGCAAGGGATATGCAACCAAATATTAAATGTTATTTACTTTAATATACTTCAAGACCTATCCATTCCTGTACTTTTGCTCGCTTAAAAATTGGGTGGTCTGATACAAAAGGTTCTATGTTTTATGTTGTTTAACACATCTAGATATAAATACCAGGAAATAAAAGCTGAAATCATAAACTCTCGCCTCATATCCATCTTTTGATCTCAAACCCAAATGTCTTTGGTGTATAGCACAAACAAATGACTTGGCCTTGCCATTCCAATAGATTCAGAGGGGACTGTAACTTCTAGAAGAATGTATATAGTTTCTCTCCTGGAATTGTTCATTACTCTGGTTCCATCCTTAGTGGCAGTAGAAACCAAAGTCTGTCATTGTGATCTGTGAATTGAACTTTTCTTGTTTGGTTTTCTGTTGTCTTTTTTTTTTTCCATCAAGGCTGTTTACTCTGGGTTGCCTGTGCAAAACTGTACATTTGATTTAGATTGCCATGATAAAATGATTTTATTGTGCTCTTGAGAAAGGCGAACAGTATTTTGAGTTCAAATAAGAGACTATTTCCAAGCTAATGGCCCACTGAGTTCAGGCTGCGAGAGCCTATGAAAAAAGTGTGATTCCACTTGTTTCCATAAAGAAAATGTGAAATGAAGTAAATCTGTATGTACAAGTGCAGCTCATAAAATGTATTTAATCCAATTTGTCTTGTTGATTGTTATAGTTCGTACGATGATTCATAACTCATTACCATTTTGTGTATAGTGGTCTTAAAATGTCATGTGTGGAAATTAAGGTTTTCTTTGCACATTAAATTAAAAGCCTCTGTCTGTCTCCAGCACATCTGGTGTGCACTGTACATGCCACAGTGATATTCATTATTTGCCATGGGGAATGCCTGTGTATCTCTCAGATCTGGGCTATTGCCATTTTCCGGTGTAGGGTACGCAGGTGTGTGTTTGTGGGTTTGCACACTGAGTCAAGACTTCCATGCACAGTGTTCTCTCCCTCCTCCTGCTCAATGACTGTAAATCAAATGGCACAGTAGTTTGGCATGTGGCTGAGGGCTTTTTTTATTACAGTGATTATGGTTATAATGATGACTACAATTTATTCCAAGCAGAGGATGAAAAGCACAGGGCCCAACAGGTGTTGAGTTGCTATGATATTCAAGTTGGTGACAGATTTTCAGTAATGTGGAATTATCAGACTGCCAGTAGACAGTGTAATGAATTCTTCAAAACCTTTTTCCCCCTGAAAACTAGAGAGCAATTACTGATTATTGCAATGGTCCTGTGCCATACAAAGTCAGCTTTGTGCCATTGGAGTGATGTGTGGAAGAAGTGTACTTTGGTATCAAGCTGTAGTAATTATTGCAAATTACTATATGTTGCTGCCAGAGCAAATTTATGTTTCAGAGGCAAGAGAACATCATTTGTAATACTACTGTAATGTAATGTTACTTAGAAACCTAGTGATGTGTTTGGTTCGTCTGAATGTGTTCTTAACAAAAATAAGTGAACCTTGCTTAAAAATCAAGCCAAGCTTACGATCCATCTTTCATTTTACTCAAGAAAAGTATGTGCACCTTTCCTATAAGAATCTTTTTATATAAAAGCAGGCAAAAGTAAAACATTTAACCTTCAAAGGAACATAATGTATCTTAAAATAAATATAACCCCAATTCCAAAAAAGTTGGGACACTGTAAAATGTAAATAAAAACAGAATGCAATGATTTGCAAATCTCATAAACCCATATTTTATTCACAATAGAACACAGAAAACATATCAAATGTTTAAACTGAGGAAATGTACCATTTTAAGGAAAAAATAAGGAAATTTTTAATATGATGGCAGCAATACATCTCAAAAAAGTTGGGACAGGACCATGTTTAGCAATGTGTAGCATCCCATCTTTATATGTTGCATTTTCAGTTGAATTTGGGGAAACCACTTGAAGCATTTGTGCTTTTGCTTTTGTTTGATTTGTTCATTGCAAACAGCTGAAATTGTGTAAGTTTTGACAATAAACTGATTTGCAGTAGGGGTTGAATAATTTTGATTGCAACTATAAAAGTGCATCTCCTTCAATATCCCAAAAAAGTTAAACATTTCAAAGGAAATGTTGAAGTTAATTTCAAACTTCAACTTCTCAAATGAGCTCTTCTCCTCCCATATCGAACACATCTAGTAAAACAGTCAGGTGAGGGGGCTGCAGTTGTCATCAAGTTAAATGAACTGTGAATATTTTCAGTGTGTCATTAGCAGCTTAGATTTGTTTCAACAAGGCTTATGTGAGGGCTCCATTCACAGGCCCCCAAGATATGAACAGGCAAATGCACACTGAAATCTCAAGCTCAAGGTTTGGGTGCTGAGGAATGTTCTAATGGAGAATATTTGCTCAATGATGTTCCTTAGCAGATTAGCTCATGTACACAGGAATAATGTGCAACTGTTTTTCCTTGCCACCGTCGCCTCTGGCTTGCTCATTGGGGATAAATTCGTACATTTAAAATCTATATCCTGAGTTTATATATTTCTATAAAGCTGCTTTGGCACAATGACCATTGTTAAAAGCGCTATACAAATAAAATTGAATTGAATTGAAACAGCTTCTCTCATCTGAAATCTTTGTGGCTGATGTTTTTCCAATTTTGCCATATCTGTTCTCTCATGTAGCTGTTAATTCATTCAGTTCTGGTAGGTATGCTGATAAAAACCTATAGACTCATTTTTATTCCAGAACTCTCAATGCAATTAACTTTCCCCAAATAATTCTCGAGTTATGTTCCTCATGTCTATACCTGCCAACACCTTCTTGCTACAATGGCTATGCCCCCCCACCCCTTTGTATCACATAATGTGGTGGCATGGACAGGACTGTAATGGTGTGTTGATAGATTTAGACTTGATGTACAGTTGTGAGAGCGGTAGAGTTTGTGAGAGAGGTAAGTTTTTGAATCCCTTGGAATTATCTAGTTTTCTATAAGAATTATGACATGATCAAATCTTAATGTAAATCATAATAAAAAAGACAGCTTTAGAAAAACATGTACATAAAATGTTAAATTGCCATAACCTTATTTAAACAAATGACAAAGAGTGAAGGTCATTGCTGGAAAAAGTACAGCTGTGTATGTGACACAATGCCAAAATCCAAGAAGCATGTTATGAGGAAGGCCAGCTCATGTTGAGTAGTAGCTCACTTCATTCTGTGATGAAAGCTGTATAAAGCAGCCTGGGATTAGAAACCCAGCTGTCAGCATTTGTAGATCTCTTTCTCTCACACACACACACCCCACGTGTACCTGCCACAGCAAGTGCAACAAAGCACATGTTCATGTAGTGAGGCCAGGGATCCCCAAATCCACAGAGTGTAGCCCTTCTACTACTCACCTTTCCTGCTGCTCCCCTCTTTTTTGTGAGTTGTTTAGTTCTGAAAAGAACTGTAGGTGATTGATGTTTTGACCACCTTAGTGGTGATTATCTTTAAAGTCAACAGGCTACTGTTATCATAACTCATAGCAACTTAATATGTGTTAGCCTAACTCTTCTTACTCCAGATACTAGCTAGATAGTTAAAGCTAATGTTTCCATTACAATTAAATCATCAAGTGGAAGCATGAGGACAAACTGACTAAATTCATATAATTAGCATGAATTATTATGTTTTGAATAGATATGAACTCTTCATGATTGCTGCTTCTTCGTGATTTTCTGCCATTAGTTACCTAATTTTGTAACATAAATTGCAGTTTCTATTCTTTCCATTTACCACAAGGGGGTGCCCTATGACTGCCTTAAACACACACACACACACACACACACACACACAAACACACGCAGTACTGTGCAAAAGTTTTAGAAACCCTATTTTATTAGTACAAACTTTGTTATAGATTTTTTTTTTATGACTTCTACATTATCAAGTCAGTACAAAAAAACATTTTAGATTCCCAAACATTAGTTTTCTAGTGCAAAATTAAATGTTACAGAGAAATGTTTGTATGTCATTAAAGAAAGCAGCATATTATGTAAGAAACCACTTTTTAGACAAAAAAACACAATGAAGGCGGCTGGGTTTTGCTGCAAAAATAAGAAGCAAGTGTGAAAGTCAAAGTCTCCAGAAGAACTGTGGCTGGTTCTCCAAGATCCTCAATAAAATTTACCTCATTTAAAATTCACAAAATTCTCTTTAAAATTCACCTCATTTCCTTATAAAACTGCACAAATTGTACCAGAGACTACTTTTTTTTGTCACACCAAATATTAACTTTGTTTCATTTACTACTATTTACTGCTCTTTACGGTATTTTTTTTAGAATGTAGAAACATTTCATTTAATTATTTTGAAGGCATCTTTGCTCTACAGCATTTCTTTGCATGTGCCTAAAACTTTTGCACAGTACTGTACATATACATACTGTCATGTGAAAAAATGAGCACACCCCATGGAAATTGTTGGCTTTTGTGACATATTTGGATAAGCAAATATTTGATCATCTTTGAAACAGTGCCTATTAATGAAGTTGATATACCTGAACAAAACCACAAGGAAAAGTAGCTTTTTCAATCATTTATTCAACAGAAATATCAATAGATGTGATATTCTTCTGTGAAAAAAGTAAGTAAACACTTGGCCTCAGAACTCATAACTTCTTGTAGGCGTTTTGCATGACTGTCCACCAGGCTTTCTGGAATTTTTTGACCACACTTCCATGCAATATTCTCTCAGTTAAAAAATGTTTGAGGGTTTTGTTGCATGTACTGCCTGTTTCAAATCCCCCCACAACATTTCAATGCGATTCAAACCCGAGCTTTGACTAGGCCATTCCATAACCCTCCATTTCTTTTTTTTTCTTTGAGCCATTCCTTGGTCAATTTGCTAGTGTGCTTAGGATCATTATCCCGTTGAAAGGGTCCACTTTTGGTTCAACTTCAACTTTCGGACAGATGGCCTCACATTATCTTCAAGCACTCTTTGATATGATGCAGAATTCATAGTTGAATCAATGAATGCAAGCTGTCCAGTCCCTGAGGCAGTGAAGCAACCCCAAACCATAACATTTCCACCACCGTGCTTCACATTTGGTATGAGGTGCTTCTCCTGAAAAGCTGTCTGTGGTCATGCTCCAAACATGTCTGCTGTTACTGTATCCAAACAACTAGCTTTGATTCATCTGTCTAGAGCACATTATTCCAAAAGGCCTGGTCTTTGCCTATATGCTCATTGGCAAACTGTAGTCTTGCAAAGGCTTTTTCCTGGCATGCCTCACATGCAGGACAAATTTGTGCAATCCCTTTTTGATTGTAGACACATGCACTTTGACACCATCAGTAGCAAGACTTACTAGCAGATCCTGTGATGAAATTTTGGGGTTCTTGGAGACTTCTTTTTGCATCAGATGGTCTCCTCTTGGGCTGAATTTGCTGGGACGGCCAGTCCGGGACAAACTGGCAGTCGTTTGAAATCTGTGCCATTTGTAGATTATTTTCCTTACAGTGGAATGATGTATTTCAAATAATTTGGAGACTTTTTAAATCCCTTGCCAGACTCATAGGCATCCACAACCTTTTTTCTGAAGGCCTTATAGAACTCTTTAGATCTTGGCATGATGACACCACACACCTCAATAGCAAAGGGAACACCAGACACTAGATATGAGAGGGATATAAATAAGACAGGTTCTAATCACTGGCACCTAATCTTGAACACCTGATTGTAATTTTATGTATTTGAAGGTGTGATAAATGTAGGGGTGTATTTACTTTTTCCATGTGACCGATCTGTTTTTTGTTCATTTAAATTGTGAAAATTACTACAAAATCTCAATTTTATGTCATGTGATAGAGTGTATCAACCGTTACTAATAGGCACTGATCAAATGTTTGCTTGTCCAAATATGTCAAAAAAAGAAAAAAGCCAGCAATTTCCATGGGGTGTACTTGTTTTTTCACATGACCATAAATATATATATATATATATATATATATATATATATATATATATATATATATATATATATATATATATATATATATATATATATATAGAGTGTTGGGGAATAGTTAACTAAAAGTAGTGATGCTACTAACTTAGCTGCATTTTTCAGTAGCTTGACAGTAGCTACTTTAAAAAATAGTGTAGCTTTTCCAGTAACAAGTTACTTTTTCACGAGTTTCGATGTAGCACAAGCACTAGCGCTCCTCTTCATTGCATATCTGTGGTGTCTGCTTGCTTCACAGGAATTAAGAGCCTCATTGTAAGTGACCATGGACAAGTAAAGGGGCAGGTAAATGATAATACCATAATAAATTAAAACTGGAGTTTATTCTCTGATACAGAGAATATTACTGGTGCTTTGTTGTTAATAGGCAACACAACACAATGTTTACATTTACTAACCAATAAAATAAAATAAAACAATCCAATAAGTTTATCAGTGCACGCTGAGGTATTTATTTCATGTTCTGAATACAACAGTCTGTATTTCTGAACCTCTCATTTAAGGGAGCAGCAAGAGAATGCAAATAAAAACAGAATGCAATGATTTGCAAATCTCATAAACGCATATTTTATTCACAATAGAACATAGAAAATATAGCAAATGTTTAAACTGAGGAAATGTACCATTTTAAGAAAAAAATAAGGTAATTTTGAATTTGATGGCCGCAACACGTCTCAAAAAAGTTGGGACAGGGCCATGTTTACCACTGTGTAGCATCCCCTCTTCTTTTAACAACAGTCCATATAGGTCTGGGAACTGAGATGACCAGTTGGTGGAGTTTTGGGAGAGGAATGTTGTCCCATTTGTGTCTGATACAGGATTCTAGATGTCCTGGATTTTCTTTGTCATATTTTTCGTTTCATGATGCGCCAAATGTTTGATTTTCGCCCTTGTCCCTTGCACACAGACATTTCTCCAGATTCTCTGAATCTTTTGATGATATTATGTTCTGTAGATGATGAGATATTCAAAGTCTTCACAATTTTAAGCTGAGGAACATTATTCTGAAATTTTTCCACAATTTGCAGACGTAGTTTTTTGCAGATTGGTGAACCTCTGCCCATCTTTACTTCTGAGAGACTCTGCCACTCTAAGATACTCTTTTTTTATACCCAATCATGTTACTGATCTGTTGCCATTAACCTAATTAGTTGCAAAATGTACCTCCAGCGATTTCTTTTTAGTAACACTTACTTTTCCAGCTTTTTGTTGCCCCGTCCCAACTTTTTTGATACGTGTTGCATCCAACAAAATTCCAAATTACCTTATTTTCTTTTTAAAATGGCACATTTCCTCAGTTTAAACATTTGATATTTTGTCTATGTTCTATTGTGAATAACATATGGGTTTATGAGATTTGCAAATCATTGCATTCTGTTTTTATTTACATTTTACACAGCGTCCCAACTTTTTTGGAATTGAGGTTGTAATATATTATTATTATTATTATTATTATTATTATTATTATTATTATTATTATTATTATTATTATACAGTTCGAGTATTCATTGTATCTTTGGATGGTCTATAAAGAGAACAAGACTAAAATTAATAAATAAATTAATTAATAATTGTTCTGAATTACCGTTTAATTGTGTTTAATTTCTTTATGCAAAATTATAAATTTTTTCATGAGCTGATTCACAATCACAACATACTCAAAATGGTACCCATATAAGTAGCTTCAGTGTACTTTTTGTTAGTAATTTGTACTGTAGCTAACTACTTTTTTAAAAGGGTAGTTTGACTGTAGCTTAACTTTTGAGCCTATGAAAATGGAGGGACTCTGTAAAAAATGGCTGCAATTCCTAAACGATTAATGCAATAATTTTGTTCAACCCCTTGATTTAAGGCCAAAAGTCTACACTTCAATCACATATTGATTGCTTCATTTCAAATCCAAAATTATGAAAATTGTGTCACTGTCCAGATACTGATGGACCTGACTATGTGTGTGTGTGTGTGTGTGTGTGTGTGTGTGTGTATATATATATATATATATATATATATATATATATATATATATATATATATATATATATATACACACACACACACACACACACACACACACACACACACACACAGTGGGTATATTTTTCTTTTCTTTATCAGACATTATACTGTAATTTGTTGACAGACCAACAGTAAAAGCATAAATGTGAATCCTGTCTCTTGCAATCAATGTCCCTTGCCAGACTCATAGGCATCCACAAACTGGTCCACAGGGCAGTATTCCAACATGATAACGACCCCAAACACGCCTCCAAGACGACCACTGCCTTGCTAAAGAAGCTGAGGGTAAAGGTGATGGACTGGCCAAGCATGTCTCCAGACCTAAACCCTATTGAGCATCTGTGGGGCATCCTCAAATGGAAGGTGGAGGAGCGCAAGGTCTCTAACATCCACCAGCTCTGTGATGTCATTATGGAGGAGTGGAAGAGGACTCCAGTGGCAACCTGTGAAGCTCTGGTGAACTCCCTGCCCAACAGGGTTAATGCAGTGCTGGAAAATAATAGTGGCCACACAAAATATTGACACTTTGGGCCCAATTTGGACATTTTCTCTTAGGGGTGTATTCACTTTTGTTGCCAGCAGTTTAGACATTAATGGCTGTGAGTTATTTTGAGGGGACAGCAAATTTACACTGTTATACAAGCTGTACACTCACTACTTTACATTGTAGCAAAGTGTCATTTCTTCAGTGCTGTCCCATAAAAAGATATAATAAAATATTTACAAAAATGTGAGGGGTGTACTCACTTTTGTGAGATATTGTATATATATAATATCTGACAAAGAAATGATCAGTCTATAATTTTAATGGTAGGTGTATTTTAACAGTGAGTGACAGAACAACAAAAAAAAATCCAGAAAAACACATTTAAAAAAAGTTATAAATTGATTTGCATTTTAACGAGTGAAATAAGTACAGTATTTGATCCCCTATCAATCAGCAAGATTTCTGGCTCCCAGGTATCTTTTACCCAGGTAACGAGCTGAGATTAGGAGCACTCTCTTAAAGGGAGTGCTCCTAATCTCAGCTTGTTACCTGTATAAAAGACACCTGTCCACAGAAGCAATCAATCAATCAGATTCCAAACTCTCCACCATGGCCAAGACCAAAGAGCTGTCCAAGGATGTCAGGGACAAGATTGTAGACCTACACAAGGCTGGAATGGGCTACAAGACCATCACCAAGCAGCTTGGTGAGAAGGTGACAACAGTTGGTGCGATTATTCGCAAATGGAAGAAACACAAAATAACTGTCAGTCTCCCTCTTTCTGGGGCTCCATGCAAGATCTCACCTCGTGGAGTTTCAGTGATCATGATTCAGGAATCAGCCCAGAACTACACGGGAGGAACCTACTTCTAGTTGGAGTTCTCATCAATTGGAAGTGACATGCTGCTGCTGAGGATGGCATCACTCTGTGCAGCCTAAAGCTCATTGAGATTACTGAGGATGGTACCACTTAGAAACCATAAATGATGGCTAGGACTACAATTGCCACAAACAGTTTTGCACTCAAGTCTCCATCAGTGAACAGTGGAGAAAATCAGAAAAACAGATTTCATGTGAAAACTGTATTTTCTTGGTTACACAATTGCACTATTTGACCATGTAGTATTAGCACATTTATAGAAGGGATTTATTTATAATTGTACTATCCATTGTTACCCAGATGAGGATGGGTTCCCTTTTAAGTCTGGTTCCTCTCAAGGTTTCTTCCTCATATCATCTCAGGGAGTTTTTCCTTGCCACCGTCGCCTCTGGCTTGCACATCAGGGATAAATTCATACATTTAAAATCTATATCCTAAATTTATATATTTCTGTAAGCTGCTTTGGGACAATGTCCATTGTTCTAAGCACTATACAAATAAAACTGAATTGAATTGAATTGAATATCTAGTGTCTGGTTTTCCCTTTGTTATTGAGGTATGTGGTGTCATCATGCCAAGATGTAAAGAGTTCTGTAAGGCCTTCAGAAAAGTTTGTGAATGCCTATGAGTCTGGCAAGGGATTTAAAAAGATCTCCAAATTATTTGAAATACATCATTCCACTGTAAGGAAAATAATCTACAAGTGGCACAGATTTCAAATGACTGCCAATTTGTCCAGGACTGGCTGTCCCAGCAAATTCAGCCTAAAAGCAGACTTCTAAAGTGAGTGCTGATAACAAGCCGGATGGTCCCTCTACTCTTTAGTCTGAAGGACGCAGCATCCATGGTTTCCAAAAAGAATTTCAAATTGCGATTTGTTTGACCACAGAACAGGTGTCCACTTTGCCTCAGTCCACTTTTTATTTGAGCTTTGGCCCAGAGAAGACGACGGCGTTTCTGGATCATGTTCACATATGGCTTCTTCTTTGCATGATAGAGCTTTAACCTGCATTTGTGAATGTCACGGTGAACTATGCTCACAGACAATGAGTTCTGGAGATGTTTCTGAGCCCATGCAATGATTTCCATTACAGAATCATGCCTGTTTTTAATGCAGTGCCACCTGAGGACCCAAAGATCACGGGCATGAGATCATTTGTGTATGGCACGGCCAACTGTGTTCACAGACAATGAGTTCTGGAGGTGTTTCTGAGCCCATGCAGTGATTTCCATTACAGAATCATGCCTGTTTTAATGCGGTGCCGCCTGAGGGCCTGAAGATCATGGGCATGCAATATTGATTTTCGCCCTTGTCCCTTGAGCACAGAGAGTCAAGGTTCTCAGAATCTTTTTATGATATTATTTACTGTAGATGATGAAATATTCTTTGCAATTTTACATTGAGGAACATTATTCTGAAATTGTCCCACAATTTGTAGACGCAGTTTTTTGCAGATTGGTGAACCTCTGCCCATCTCTGATCTGTTGCCAATTAACCTAATTAGTTGCAAAATGTTCCTCCAGCTGTTTCTTTTTAGTAACGCTTACTTTTCCAACCTGTTGCTGCCCCCGTCCCAACTTTTTTGAGACGTGTTGGGGCCATCAAATTCAAAATTACCTTTTTTTTTCTTAAAATGGTACATTTCCTCAGTTTAAACATTTGATATTTTTTCTATGTTCTACTGTGAATAAAATATGGGTTTATGAGATTTGCAAATCATTGTGTTACGATTCCCCCTCGCACTGATCACCGATGCGCACAGCGCACACTTCCGGGTTCAGTGACATTGACTATTTACTTCTCCACGTGTTTTGTTTTCGTTTGTGTCTTGTCTCCGCTCCTGTATTGTCATTTGTTGTGTCCTAATATGTCTCAGCTGTTTTGTGTTAACCATGATTATGTTTGTTATTTAAATCCCTTGTGTGTCTTTGTTCGGCACAAAGTATTAGCCCAGTTTCCTTAGCGGTCTCTCTACTACTAAGCCTTTGTTCATTGTGTTGTTTTCTGGTTTTGATCCTGTTTCCGCCTCATGTTTTTGATTCTTGCCTAGCCCATTTCACATTGTTACTAGATTGCCTGACCCACGCCTGTTCTTGACCACGATACCTGCCTTACGTTTTGGAATTGTTTGCCGGTGTTCCTAATAATCTGACTGTCCCTAATAAACTGACTTTTATCTACATTTGCATCCGTCTTCACCTCCATCACCCACAAAACCTGACACATTGCATTCTGTTTTTATTTTATTTTACACAACGTCCCAATTTTTTTTGGAATTGTGATTGTAGTCCCATTGAGAATGTTGTGAAGACGTGGTACCCTGGTATCCAATGACTTTCTGTCAATTTATCTTTGTTGAGCTATATGCCAATTGGATATAATATGGGAAATTTACTAAATGTGTCACACATTTTACTTAAGTAAATGAATCGACGTCTGAATTGTATTATCTTTTGATATTATTTGTCATACATGAATGGCAAATATCTGCCAGCAAAAGGGCAATTTACAACAACTACCAAATATTTTGCTTAGTAAATGGTGATTATTCATAATATGAAAGATTTTTTAATGAAGGCACGAGACTTCTCTTTGAATTTTAAACTGTTAGCAGTGCACAGAATCAGAATCAAATACATATAGTAATATTTTATCAATTCATATCCATTGTAAGTACCTACTTAAGAATGGAAACTCAAGCCTGCACATAAGTTGCAAAAAAAATGACTTGCGACTTCACTTGGACTCATGAACAACTGACTCAAGACTTGACTTGGACTTGAAGACAGAGACTCGTGAAAAAAACAAGTCATTTTGGTTTGGCATTCCTGATTGCGTTCTCTCTTTACTACCCCATATGACAGCGTCAAACACCACATTTTTCTATTCATTTTTCATTCAGTCAGTCACCCGCAACTTGAGATGATGTCCCACATTTTGACTGGAAATAAAAAGTTTGAATAGAAGTGTGTTAGCTGGGGCGTGCTCGAGTGCCGGTTTGTGAATGGAAGGTCTGAGAAGGTGAGTGGTCAGGATTGCACACTTATACTATAGTAATGAATGTTACGTGTTGCCAGGGACGTGTTCAGACATTTTGGGTGGGGGGGCAAGGGCTCAGCTTCTCATAATTATTTATGTAAAAAAAAAATTTAAACAAAACATTAAATATATTAACACCCCAGATTGCAAATGACAGCTGGCCCAGTTGTGACTCAACCTGAGTGTGGCTGGCTTCTGGGCCAAATGTGGGCCACATCTCAGAAATGGCATGGGAGATAGTGACTGACATCTGGGCCAGATGTGTTCCACATCTAGATACTAGATGCAAAAATCTAAATAACCTATAATAATAATAAAAAATATGTAGTGTAAATTGCTTTATTAAAATATCAAAATCATATAAATACAGAATTCCAACAGTATTTCCTCTGTTGACTTATTCTCACAGAACTAATACATTTTCTATGAGCAAAACTATTAACTCTTTAAATATTTAACAATGTATTGGGTGCTCTGCACTCCTGGTAAGGATCAAAACAGACCAAATTATTTTTAAAAATAATTTATATATATACACAGTAATGTGCAAACGTTTTAGGCACCTAATTGTTTAGTACAAACTTTGTTATAGATTTTTTATTATGACTTCTACATTATCAAGTCAGTACAAAAACATTTTAGATTCCTAAACATTAGTTTTCTAGCAAAAAAAATTAAATGTTATAGAAAATTTTTGCATGTCATTAAAGAAAGCAGCATATGTAATAGACCACTTTTCAGGCAAAAAAACACAATGAAGGTTACAAAAATAAGAATCAAGTGCGAAAGTCAAAGTCTCCAGAAGAACTGTGGCTGGTTGTGCTCAATGAATGCTCAAGATGCTCAATAAAAACTTACCAGCTAATTTTCTTATAAAACTGAACAAATTGTACTGGAGCCTAATATTTTTATTTTTATTTTTTTGTCACACAAAAATTTACTTTGTTTCATTTACTACTGTTTACTGCTCTTTACAGTATTTATTTTATTCCATGTAGAAACATTTAATTTCATTATTTTGAGGGCATCTTTGCTCTACAGCATTTCTTTGCATGTGTCTAAAACTTTTGCATATACAGTGGGTATAGAAAAAAGTCAGGTGACTGATGGCCACTGTAGAATCTTCCAGGACTTCTTCTGTAACCAAACCTTGGTGGAATTTGAGGTATGCTTGGGATCATTGTCCTGTTGGAAGGTCCAGTGACGTCACTGTCTTAAAAACTGTCATGAGTCTGTAATGGATATCCTGACACGGGCTCGGGAATACTTTGGTAAACCTTTGTCAGTCAACACCATTCGCCACTGCATCCACAAATCCAAGTTAAGGCTTTACTATGCAAAGCAGAAGCCATACATCAACACTGTCCAGAAGTGCCATCGACTTCTGAGATGGACAGTAGCACAGTGGAATCGTGTTTTGTGGTCCGACGAGTCAACATTTCAAATAGTTTTTGGACAAAACAGTCATCGTGTTCTCCAGGCCAATGAGGAAAAGGACCATCCAAGCTGTTATCAGCATCAGGTCCATAAACCAGCCTCTGTCATGGTATGTGTTTTAGTGCCCATGGCATGGGTAACTTGCACATCTGTGAGGGCACCATTAATGCAGAAAGACTGTACACATTTTGGAGCAACACATGTCACCCAGAGCAGCACAACACCAAACCACATTCTGCCCAGATGGTTGCGTAAGCAGAGAGTGCGGGTACTAGCATGGCCTGCCTGCAGTCCTGACCTGTCTCTGATTGAAAATGTGTGGTGCATTATGAAGCTCAAAATAAGGCAACGAAGGCCCCATACAGCTGCACAGCTGAAGAAATGCATAATGGATGAATGGGGGAAAATTCCACTTGCTAAACTTAACCAACTGGTGTCTTCAGTGCCCAAACGCTTAAAAAGTGTTATTAAAAGAAAAGGTGACAGTGGAAAACAGTCGACTGTCCCAACCTTTTTGGAGTGTGTTGCAGTCATCAGATTTGAAATAAGTGTATATTTTCAAAAATAAATTACATTCACAAAGTAAAGCATCAAATAATGTATATTGAAAACACATTATTAACACTACAGGGTGAATCGAATTTTCAAATGACAGCTTTTTTTTGCATTTTCCATACTGTCCTAACTTTTTCGGAATTGGGGTTGTATACTTACGCATTCATCCACACCTAGGGGTAATTTAGTGCAGCCAGTCCACCTACTGGCATATTTTTGAGAGGTGGGAAGAATGCAAAAAATGCAAACTCAGTACACAGACAGTAACCTGAACTGAAGAGTGAACTAGGTACCATGGCAAAGCTACCGCACGCATAAACTGCCCGAAGTGCGAGCAGCATGCTCAACAGCCTGTAGCGCAACAGCGCACGCTTCCGGGTTTCATTGACTTTGTTTATGCTGACACGTGTTTTGTTTTTTTTTATTTCTGTCCTGTCTCCGCTCCCATTATGTCATTGGTTGCTTCCTAATGTCTCAGTTGTTGTGTGTTATTCTCTTTGATTAGTGTATATTTAAACCCCCATGTTTCATTGTCTCAACACAAAGTATTGAGTGTTTCTGTGTTTTCCGCCAGACCCATACCGAGCCTTTGATCCTTTTTTGTTTCATGGTTTTTCATGTTGTTTCCGTCCTCGTGTTATCGATTCTTGTCTAGCCCAGTTCATTTTGTTTGTAGATCGCCTGACCCTCGCCTGTTTTTTGACCACGTTTCTGCTTCACCATTGGATTTGTCTGCCTGTCTCTCTTTAATAAAAGCTCTTAAACTGCACTTGTATCCGTCTCAATCCCCGTTACCTACTTTGCCTACACCATGGATGCAGCAGGAAATCGAACGAGGCATCATATTGAAATAACCATACCAGCGCTTAACTCAGTTCATTTTTCTCAGTGGATTTCCATGTATCCCCCAGAACCGTATCATGGCTTTTCAGTCTACCCTCAAAGTTTTCTGCTACACTGCCAATTATATTTTGGTAGCCTGGAGGACCCCAAACCCTACGAGAAGCAGTGGCTGGGGTTATATTGTCCCAGTTCATATCTCTGTAAAGCTGCTTTGTGATGATATCTATTGTTAAAAGCGCTATACAAATAAAATTTAATTGAATTGAATTGAATATGGCCCAGTGATGCTAGGTCTGTGCTTCAGGAATTCTTTACTTGCACTGACTGGCAGGTTTTCAGGGAAGCAGCAACATACGCTGGAGAGGTTGATCTGGAGGAATATGCATCAACTGTCACCAGCTACATTAGTAAGTGTGCGGATGATGTTACCTCCACCAAAACAATTACTATCCACCCTAAACAGAAACCCTGGCTGAATGCTGAGGTCAGAGCAGCAAGAAGGAAATTGACTGCGGGCATAAAAAGAGCCAAAGCTGCATACGCTCTAAAAATACAGGGTCATTTCTCCACCAATGCGGGCGGGCATCAAGACCATCACAGACTACAACAGAAGTGACACTGAATGCCCTAGGGACCCGTCTCTTCCCGATGCTCTCGACAACATTTATGCTAGTTTTGAAGCCTTCAACACTTCTCCTAACACCAGACTCACCCTAACACTAGGTGAGCAGCCCCCTAACGTAATTACAGAGGATGTCAGGAGGTCCCATCTGAAAATCAAGCCCGGCAAGGCTGCAGGTCCGGACAACATCTCAGGCCGGGTCCTGAAAGACTGAGCACACCAGCTCATAGAGGTATTGACTGACATCTTCAATATCTCACTTTCCCAAGCAAAGGTACCATCATGCTTCAAATCTGCCACCATCATCCCCGTTCCAAAGACCACAGCAGTGTCAGACCTGAATGACTATCGCACTAACTCCGATAGTCATGAAGTGCTTTGAGAGGCTGATCATGGACCACATAAAAAGTAAAATTGACGCCAGCATCGACATACATCAATATGCATATAGAAGGAATAGATCAACTGCAGATGCCATCTCATATGTTGTACATCTGGCCCTCACCCACTTGGAGGGCAGAGACTCTTATGTCAGACTGCTCTTCCTATATTTTAGCTCTGCTTTTAATACAATCATACCTCAAACATTGACACACAAGCTAGAGACACTTGGGCTGAGTCCATCATTATGCAACTGGGTACTGGACTTCCTAAAAAATAGGAGACAGACTGTCAGAATCCACGACATCACTTCCTCCCCCATCATCCTCAACACTGGCTCAGGGATGTGTCCTGAGCCCCCTGCTGTATCTCTGCTGACCTATGACTGCTCAGCTGCATTCCCGAACACCCACATTGTCAGGTTTGTGGATGATACAGCAGTGATGGGACTAATTTCCCGCAATGATGAGACAGAGTACAGGCTAGAGGTGGAACAACTGGAGGCTTGGTGTAGAGCCAACAACCTCTGCATCAATGTGAAGAAAACAAAGGAAATGATTCTGGATTTCAGGAAAGTCACTATGAGGCTTGGTGTAGAGCCAACAACCTCTGCATCAATGTGAAGAAAACAAAGGAAATGATTCTGGATTTCAGGAAAGTCACTAGGAGCCTTCCCGCCGTCGAGGTCGTCTCCAGCTTCAAATACCTGGGGGTACACATCAATAACGACCTCACCTGGCACATCAACTCCGTCAGCTTAATAAAGAAGGCCCATCAATGACTGTACTTCCTGAGGAGGCTCAAGCAGGCTGGCCTAGTTACCACAGTCCTCACATCCTTCTATAGGTGCGTAGTGGAGAGAATCCTCACATCATGTGTCACTGTGTGGTACGGAAACTGCTCTGCTGCAGACAGGAAGGCTCTGCAACATGTAGATAAATCTTCACAGAGGATCACTAACTGCAGTTTTCCTACAATTGAGAACATTTACACCAGAAGATGTAGGAACCGGGCTAACAGTATCATGAAAGACTCTTTCCACCCTGCTCATGGACTGTTTACCCCCGTCCCTCAGGTAGAAGGCTGCGCAGCATTAGGGCCAGAACAACCAGGCTCAGAAACAGCTTCTTTCCAGAAGCTGTTACACTCAAAATCTTTTCTAATGTGCAATAACACTCACACACCAGAGACTCTTATATGTGCAATAACACTCATACATCAGACTCTTTCATGTGCAATAATACTAATTTCATGTGCAATACACTCTTTCATGTTCTGTAACATTAATCAGAAAGATTACTCTTTGTTTAATCGAGAATTCTCTGGTTATTATATGGGTATTATTTGGCATCGGTGTGCATTGGCATTGGTGTGCATCAGTGTGCACCTGGCATCGGTGTGCACCTGGAAAGGTAAAGAGAGGTTGGGATGGTTGCATTTTCAGTTGAATTTGGGGAAACCACTTGAAGCATTCATTGTGTTGAACTATTTCAATTGCTTTTGTTTGGTTTGTTCATTGCAAACAGCTGAAAGTCTGTAAATTTTGACAATAAACCTGATTTGCAATAGGGGTTGAATAATTTTGATTGCAACTGTATATGACCCATTACTGGTCTTAACCATCTGTACACAGATGTTTTGTACAAAAAATTAGCAATAAAACAATCCCTCCTTCATGACTATAATTAAAGTCAAGGATCTCATCAACATCCACTACTGGCCATATTAGCAATTCAGTATGAAATATTTCGTTAGTACATCTGCGCTTTTGTCTTCTGGGTGATCAGTCTCAAGAAGACTAGCCCGATGGTCGGCTGCCTTACTTCCCCCTCATTCTCCCTCATTTAACCAAAGCAATATGTTACACTTCTCCCCAGTGTGCACAGCCCTGACACTAAATCTCTGTTACCCATATTCCTCCATATGCATGTACAAGGATGTGATGATGCCTGAGGCTGAAGGCTGCAGCTAAGTAGTGGTTGAGAAAGTACACATTTTATAAAGCTTTGGCTGGGAGAGACTTCCACAGCTACATCTGCTCTGGGACAGAGGTGTAATCAGAGAACGCTGGGTCCCAGAGTGCTGGCTCAGATACGAATGCTGGCTTTATCAGATCCCAGCTCAGAAAATGAGGGGGGTCCATCATAGCTGCAGTGTTGACAGTGCGTGTGTGTGTGTGTGTGTGTGTGTGTGTGTGTGTGTCAGAGGTGGGTGTTATTATGTTCCTATGGCACATAGTCATGTGTGTCAGTCAGTTTTAATCATTGTAAGAAATTCCTTATGAACAACAGGGAAGTTGTGTTTAGACTTGAAATCATAATAAGAATAAACATTTGCTTCTGGATCTAGCATATCACAAAGATAATCCTTTCTAATAATTAATTAATAATTAATAAATAATTCCTTTCTCATGCCAATTCTTAAAAAAATTTACTTGTTCTTTGCTAGAATACTTTCGTTATTCCATAGATTCACTTTATAAGGGGGAAAATTGTGGACAAAACAAAGTTTCCATGCCAACAGAGCCTGTTCATGGAATTTGGAGAGTTTTATGGGGAGCTTAGAAGGGGAGAACAAAAAATTAAGCCCTCCCACCTTTTTTATAGATACTGTGTGGGATAGAATATCATATGGAGTATGGTGAATTGACACAATTCTTTACCCAATTCACTCTGAAAGTATTATTAACATCAAAAAAATCTAGTGTGTCAAAACCTTCATCAGCCTTTTTAACACATAAAACCTGTTTCTTCAGATGTTGATGTTTGTTTTTCCAAAAAAAACCTTAAATAATAAACTATTAATTTGTTTACCTGTGTAATGGACAAATAATGAAATATATTTTTATTAGAAGAACTCTACCAAGAAAAGATAAATCTCTTTGAAGCCAATTGTTAAATATTAGTTTTGTTTTTTTAATTTTAGGGAGAAAATTCATTTCTTGCCTTAGAGAGTTTTTCTTGGAGATATGGATACCTAGATAATTAGATAGATCTTTAATGTGGGTTAATGTTTAATGTTATTCACAGAAGTTTCTACGGTATCGTATAAACAAAGAATTTCACATTTAGGTATATTCAATTTTAGGCCACAAGCCTCTGAAAAGGAATTAATAATTTCAAGAGTCTTACTAATTTGACTTATGTTTTCTAAAAACAGTGTTGTGTCATCCGCAAGCTGTGAAATTCTAATCTCTCGGTCAAAAATTTACACCCCTTTAATATCAGAGTTATTTCAAATACTCAGCGAGAGTAATTCTACAACTAACAAGAACAGAAAGGGGGGGATTCCACAGTCTTGCCTCTATTAATAGGAAATCTATTAGAGGTATCAAATTGTAAAAGAACCTATCTATTAATTTCGTTATACATCATTTTAACTACTTTGGCGAATTTCTCTCCAAAGCCAAACAACCCTAGGGTCAAAAATAGAAAATTATGTTCAATGTTATCGAACGCTTTGTAGAAATCCAGAAACAGTATGACTGCGTCTGAGTTAATGTGATGAGCGTAATCTATGAGATCTTAAAACTAGCCTGATATTGCAGCTTATATGTCGTTATATACCTGTTTGAGTTTCGTTAATTATTTCAAATAAATCTGTTTTTAATCTTGTTGCAAGAACTAATGATAGAATTTTGCAATCTATATTTAGTAATGTGATTGGCCTCCAGTTGTCAAGGGAGAGAGGGTCTTTTCCTGGTTTTGGTATCAGGGTAATGAGTCCTTGTTTCATGGAAGTAAATAATTCTTCATTACTAATACATTTATTGTACATTCTAAGCAGTGGTGTCTTGATAATTTCCCAAAAGTATGCATAAAACTCAATAGTTAGGCCATCTGAACTTGGCGATTTCCCCTTCTTCATATATTGCATTGCCTTATTAATTTTGGCTAAAGAGAGCTCGTTTTCCCAAACAGTTCTAAACTGACTTGAGCTCACTGGAGTGTAAGGTTTGATTTTTTTGTAGAAAGGATCTAGCATAAATTCCATTATAATTTGAGCTATATAGTTTACTATAAAAAGAATATACATATTTATTGATTTGAGAAGGGTTTTTGTTAATATTCTTATCAATTTATAAAGCTGCTAAAGAGTTCCTTTTAATATTTCTCTTTTCCAAAGCAAAGAAATAGCTTGTGTTTTTCTCTCCCATTTCTAACCATTTGGCCCAAATCTTATAAAGGCACCTTTAGCTAAATCTAAATAAAGATAATCTATTTTGTTTCGCAGATTAGATAAATTCGCTTCCTCCTCTGTATTAAGACTTTCTTTGGACAGTAGCTTGTCAAGGTCATTGAGAATGTCTTGACATCTTTTGGAATTAACCATTTTTAAGTTCTTTACCTCGACACATTGCCAATTGTCTAACTTTAAATTTAAAAAATTCCCATCTTTGGACATGGCTCATAGATTCATCTTCCAATATAGAAGCAGTTCTGTTTCTACAAAACATCAGAAATTAGCTTACTCTTAAATTTCGAATAACCACAAATTCTTTTACAGCTGTCTGTGTTTCCAATTAAAGAGATTGAGATGAATCTATGATCGGGTAAAGGCGAATAACCAATTGAATATCTGAGACAAACTGAACTGCGTTAGCAGATAAGAGCCAAAAGTAATTCGTGACTTACAAGTGAGAGCCTTATTTGTCCAAGTATATTTTTTGTATGGACGTAAAATACATCGGTAACCTGTATATCATCACCAAGCAATTCAAAGACTTTAGATGTACTGTTCCTTGGAGGGAGTCTATCCATAGTGTCGTTGGGGGCTCCTCCTAACAACAAATATACCTCTGTGTATTTACTTTTTAGCTCTAATAGTCCATAAACATTATGTCCATAAACATTGCAAATAATAAATTACGTATTGTCTAAAATTATGTATTGTTTAAAATTATTATAATCAATCTACCTTCACCAGAATAAACTGTTTCCACTATATCTCCTTTCAATTTATTTACGAAAATAGCGACCCCTGCTGAATGGTTTGTTCTCAATGGGGTGATTGCAGAATCACCCCATTGAGATTTCCAAAACTTTGAGTCAGTATCACAAGAGTGCGTTTCTTGAAAAAAAAATTTTGAGCCTCCCTGTGTTTAATAAAAAGAAAAAGTGCCTTTCTTTTAACGATATCCCTTAAACCTCTGACATTAAGAGAAATAAAATCTAATTTCCCCAAAATTAAAACCTGTCATTCAAGAGGCAGAACATTGAAAAACAAAAGACTTAAACCTCCCAAATTAGATAAGCTACTAGATACGGTGAAGCAAATTGACCCACCGGTCAATGGGCTTCCTCAAGGAATTTCAAGCCTCTTGCATTCCTCCATATGATATCACGAAAGTGATGCATGCTGAATTGAATGATTATGCTTCTTACCGAGTTGCTGCCTTTTCTCTTTCCAGTTCTGTGCACCGAGTCCACCACCTCCGGTAACTTCTCAGCAATTTCTGGAGAGATTTTGCCACGAACTTTGATTATCAGATCCCGAGTGTCTTCCTCCTTCATCCCGTGCAGTCTCAGCCCCCATCTTCGTCGATAGCTACTCGCCTCCAGCGGTTGAAGTTTGAGTTGTTTGTTTACTTCTCTCAGGTCTAAGGTCTTCTTTTCTAGCACAGCATTCCTGTCATTATGGTTTGCGGTATCTTTAAGGAGCTTTTCCACAGTTTCATTCAGAAAGGTAATGGCATGATCAGTGTTTCTCACCGTTGTCTCCATCGATGTAACCTTTTCAAAAATTTCTTCACATTTTGCAGAGAGAGACTGGATAGCGGCCAGAACCTTATTTAGGTCGGGAGATATAATCTTCCCCCTTTTTTGGAGTTAACAAGGACAGCTCTGGATCGACTGTGTCAACAGATGCAGTGTTTAAATCTATCAGCATTGTATCATCATGATGGGGAGCGAAGAGTTGGGATGGAACAATATCTCCGTTTTCCTCCATGCTCGAGTAGCATGATCTTGCAATACCGGAGGCAGCATTTTCAGGACCGTAGTCCTAGGACCGCATTTCTAGGACCCTAGGTTTTTAGTGACAATGCCACCTACCGAATTAGAGGACCAGTGTCCGCATTTTTTTTTTTGGCACCAGAAGATGAACAACAATCAGAGTGTGAGTACCAAATGTGAATCAACTTTTATTTGTTTAACATTAAAAACAATTGTGATGCATTGAATTGGACAGCAACGTTAACATAGCCGAAGTGACTGAGAGTTGCTAACTATAGTCTTAAATGCACTATATAGAAACCATCATATATTAGCTTCTAATGCTGTAAAACAAACTGTAAGCATATTCATTTAATTAAACTGTAGTGCTAATTAAACTATGTGTGGACTTAATGACTATGATAATAAATTTTACCCAGCACATTAAACTTCAAAATATGATAAAAGCATGTCGATATGACGTGTCTGTCAGCTACATTAAATGCTACTGTCTTCATTTTGAAAGATTGTTTAATACTCATTGTTTTACCATTTTAATTAAGTTAAAATAATCTGTATATTTAAACTGTGCTGACTACCTGTTTACCCCACAATACATGTTATCAGCTCGTCTCTTCATTTTGACATTGTTTTTGTAATGTTGAATGAGACATTTGACATTTTTAATAGTCAGAAATAACAGAAAGGCCTGCATAATAATTGACTATTAAAATACCATGTGATAGATTCTGTCATGTACTGTATAGTCTATATGAAGTGATTTCAAGGACACAGATCTAGCTCAATGTAGGCAATAGTATGACAGAAATTTTTTAAAAATCTGTTGGTCAAGTACTAGGTTTAGGCCTAAGCTATGAAATGAACTTCAAATGTTTAATTTGACCAATTGGGCTCTCTCCTTTTTCAAGAAGCATATAACAATACAAAAATAATTTGCCCATAGGGTGTACTCAATGGGAAGCCTTAAAAGTGGCTTCCCACTTTCTCAGAAGTTCTCTTCCTGGGTACCTGTCTATCTTCCTGGGTGCCTGTCTATCTGAAGTCAGTACTGCATAGAACACCAACGCAACTGAGCTTCATGGATGAAGTGCAGTTCATTTGTGGTGTTCTTATCTCAGGAGGTATGCCTAACAACATAATGTATTTGTGTGTGTTACTGCTCCTGCACTTTCAAACCTTACTGTATGCTGCTTGTGTATAGACCCATGTATATTTAAATTAACCATTTTCTTTTGATAGGCCATCATATATGGCCTGGCTGTGCTGCAGAGTTTGTCTTTGCAGGAGGCTGAGCAGGCCTTCTTCTCTGGTCCTGATTATCATCACAGGTAAGAGTAGAAAATGTATTTTTTTCTTTTACACAAATGTAAAATGTAACCTTCTTTTTTAAGCGTTAACAGTATTTCTGTTAACCCAGCAGTGATTATGTTCTTGTTAGGTTCCCTCTCTTTCTCTCTCACTGCGAAGCTAGCGGAGACTAGCGAAGCGGCATACTTCCGCATTCCAATGAGCGCATTCCAGCGCTATTCAGAAAAACCCTTTGGACTCTTTCATGAACTCATGTTTGTTTTCGTTCACATCATGTCTCTGCCTCCTGTGTTTTTCCATGTGCTTGTGTTTATGTTCACCTCATGTCTCCGCCTCCCATGTTCTACCATGTGCTCATGTTTTGGTTCGTGTCATGTCTCAGCCTCTTTATTATCATTGGTTTCAGGTGTGAATGATTTGTGTGTGTGTTTAAAAACCCCGCGCTGTTTCCGTTTCCTTGCGGAGTATTAGTATTAGTTTCAAGTTAGTATAGCGAAATGTTTCAAGCTCGATGTTCGTAGTTCGTAATTCTATTTCCGTAGCTGGTTCCCAAACCACCTCCTTGCCTCGCGTGTTTTCCCTTTGTTTTGGATTACTACCGTTTGGATTACTACCTTTTGGATTACTGCTTGGATTATGGTTTCTTGTTTTCTTTGTGTGGATTCCTATGTTTTTTGAATAAATTTTGCATAATCAACTGACGTTTCCCCTGCGCATGCATCCTGACTTCCTCTGCCTCCCGATTACATAACAGAATACTCCGCCTAAACATGGATGCAGTGGGGAAAATTGGCGCATGTCGCGCTTTGTATTCTGTGCCGGTATATGACTCCATCGGCTTTCCTCAGAGGATTTTTGTTTATACCCCGGAAGCGTACGATGGATTGTCCGTATGGCCGCAATGTTTTTTGCTGCAGGCACAGACTTACTTTCTTAGTTTGGAGGACCCCAAGCCTGATGAGGAACAGTGGTTGGGGTTCCTCCTCTCCCATCTGGTCGGCTCCGCTCGCCAATGAGCGGAGCTTCACCTTGCCAGTGGATCCACAAAGCTCAATACAGTTTCGGGCTTTGTGGATCTACTGGTCCAGGTGTTCGGAAGCTCAGACTTCCAACCCGACCTCAGGACCTTCTTGGGGAAGAATTGTCTGGGCGACTGACCATGCCAGTCTTTCCTCGAGCACTATGAGAGTGAGCGGGCTAACAGGGCAGCCTGCACCTCTCAACACCTGACCCAGAAGTGCGCCACCGAGGGTTGCACCAGACCAGCCATTCTCCAGTGCCCCACCTGCAGGAAACAGGGAGGAAGGAGCATCTACTTCTGCTCACAAGCCTGTTTTAAGGGCAGCTGGCAGGTGCACAAACGGCTCCACAGGTGGGCTACCCCAGAGCTCCAGCCGGAGGTCCAGCAGGAGGTCTCCACAGCGGAGCTGCCCCTGGAGGTTAACATGGCGACCTCCAGCCCCGAGCTCCAGCCGGAGGCCCTGCAGGAGGTCTCCTCAGTGGAGTTGCATCTGGAGGTTAACGTGGCGACCTCCAGCCCCGAGCTTCAGCCAGAGACCCAGCAGAAGGTTTTCCCAGCGGAGCTGCTCTTGGAGGTTCACGAGGAGACCTCCACTCCTGTCCAGTTCCTGTCAGAGACCCGAGTGGGGCGCTCCGTTCCAGCCCAGTTCCTGTCAGAGACCCAAGTGGGGTGTTCCGTTCCAGCCCAGTTCCTGTCGGAGACCCAAGTGGGGTGCTCCACTCCTGTCCTGTTCCCGTCAGAGGTTCAAGAAGAAACCTCCTCTCCTGTCCTGCTTATACCAGAGGTCCACGGGATGACCTCTTCCCAAGCCCAGTCCATGTCTGAGGTCCACGGGATGACCTCCTTTCCAAGTTCTAGCCCATGTTTTAGCGCAAAATTAAGTCCTAGTCCATGTCCAAGTTCATGTCCAGGTTCCAACCCTGTTCTTAGTCCAGTTTCCAACCCAGTTTCCAGTCCAGTTTCCAACCCCATTCCTGATTTAGTTGCCAGTTCTGTTTTTGATTTAATTTCTAGTTCTGTTTTTGCTTTCATTCTCAGCTTTAATTCCCAGCTCCGTTCCCAGCTCCGTTTCCAATTCAGCATACAATTCTGTCTCCAACCCTGTCTCCAGTCCTGTCTCCAATTTAATTTCCATCTCTGTTTCCAGCTCTGTTTCCAGCTCTGTTTCCAATCAGGTTTTTGATTTTGTTTATGGTTCTGGATCTAACCTAGTTCTCTGTCCAGTTCTCTGTCCAGTTCTCTGTCAAGTTCTCTGTCCTGTCTTGAAACCTGTCTCCTGATCTATTTCCAAGTCTGTCTCGAAGCCTATTTCCAAGTCTGTCTCAAAGCCTGTTTCCAAGTCTGTCTCGAAGCCTGTTTCCAAGTCTGTCTCCCGATCTGTTTCCAAGTCTGTCTCTGATCCAGGTGCCAAAGCTGACTCCAGTCCTGGTTCCAGGCCAAGCTTCAAGCTAGGCACCAAGTCAAGCTTCAAGACAAGCGCCAGGCCTAGCACCAAGTTAAGCTCCAAGTCAAGCACCAGGTCAAGCATCACTCCAAGATCTCGTCCAAGTTCTCGACCAAGATCTCAGCCAAGCTCTCGGCCAAGTTCTCGGCCAAGTTCTCAACCAGGGCCGAAGGGACAACCCGACACGCTCTGCTCTGGTTTCAGGACACTGGACATCGCCAGCCTCAGGTCCTGGAGGGCAGAGGTTAGGATCCTGCCCAGGGGCCCAGGTCCGCCGAAGCGGCTAGAACCTGCAGCACTTCGGGAGCCACGCCTTGGGGGGGTGGGGGCTCTGTTAGGTTCCCTCTCTTTCTTTCTCGCTGCTCAAGCAGCGTGGGCTGTTCTTGTTTTTGTGTCTGTGTGTAGATTACAGGAGAGATCCTCGGAGATGTGGACATCAAGGAACTTGTAGCTCTTAACTCTCTCCACTTCCGCCCCATTGATGTAGATGGGAGCGTGACCCCCTCTCTGTGACTTCCTGTAATCCACAATCATCTCCTTGGACTTGCTGACATTCAGAGAGATTGTTCTCATCACACCATGTTGAAAGTGCTCTGATCTCCTCTCTGTAGAAGAGGTCACCGTTGGTGGTGAGTCCCAGGATGGTTGTATTTTCTGCAAATTTGAAGATGATGTTGGAGGTGTGCTTAGCAGAGCAGTTATAGGTAATCAGGGAGTACAAGAGGGGGTGGAACACACATCCCCATGGGGCACCAGTGTTGAGTGTGAGTGTGGAAGATGTGTGGCTGCCAATTCTGACCACTTGTCTGCCCATCAGAAAGTCCAGGATCCAGTTACACCTGTGACTGTTAAGTCCCAGATCCTTTGACTATTAGTTTGGTAGGGATGATGATATTGAACGCAGAGCTATAATCAATAAACAGCATCCACACATAGGTGTCTGGCTCCTCCAGGTCTTCAAGGGCAGAGTGCATGGCCATTGCTATGGCATCATCAGTGGATCTATTCAAGCGGTAAGCAAACTGGAATGGGTCAAAGGTGTCTCGTAGAGAGGAGCAGATATAGGATTTGACAAGGCGCTCAAAGCACTTCATGATCACTGAAGTCAGTGCTACAGGGTGGTAGTCATTCAGGCAGGAGACAGCAGTCTTCTTGGGGACAGGGATGATGATGGTCTGCTTGAAGCATGTGGGGATCACAGTCGGACTCAAAGGGTGATTAAAGATGTTAGTGAAAACATCTGCTCAGCACAGGCCCTCAGGACACATCCGTGGAGGCCATCAGGTCCTGGTGCCTTCTGAGCATTGACTCTCTTGAAGGCCCTACTCACTTCAGATGTGGTTAGAGCCAGTGGTCAGGTGTCATGGTCAGCAGGTATTTTCACAGCAAGGAATGTATTGCCTGCCTCAAAGTGAGCATAGAATGTGTGTGTGTGTGTGTGTGGGTGTGTGTGTGTGTGTGTGTGTGTGTGTGTGTGTGTGTGTGCGCGCATCATTATGTTTGGTGCCTGTGGTTACAACCCTAATTCTGAAAAAGTTGAGACAGTTCACCCTGTACTATATTGAAAACACATTATTAACACATTATTTGACGTTTTACTTTGTGAATTTAATTTATTTTTGAAAATATACACTCATTTCAAATCAAATGACTGCAACACACTCCGAAAAAGTGGCAATGTGTTAGCATCTCCCTCTCGCTGCGCCGCTAGCAGTGCAGCGCACTTCCGCATTCCACTGAGCGCAATTCCAGTGCGATTCATAAAAATCTCCGGACTGTTTCATGAACTCTGGTTTTGTTTATGTTGCCATGTGCTCTTTTGTTTTTGGTTTATGTCATGTCTCTGCCCCCGCTTTCTTATTGGTCCGTTGGTTTTGTTTCACGTTATGTTTACTCACGTGTTCTTTCATTGGTTCTCCTATTATTATGTGATTATTGTTTCCAGGTGTCGTGTGTTTGATCTTGTTTGCTTTGGATTAACCATGTTACTTAAGCCCCTGTTTGTGTCCGCTTCGTGGCGGAGTATTGATTTAGAATAACCATATGTAATCCTCTGTAATGAAATGTCACGGAAAGTGATTCTGGATAACTATGTGTAGCGATGAAGATAAAGAATCGTAGTGTTTTGTCCTATGTTTTTGTTTACCCGGTGTTCCCGGGTTCTTGGATTTATACCTCGTGACTTCTTGGAATATTCCTCAGTGTCTTTGTTTTTCCTCGCTTATTCTTGACCTTAGATTATTGTCTCATGACTTCCTGGAATTTTGCCCTGTAAACCTTTGGATTATTGTCTCATGACTTCCTGGATTTTTGCCCTGTAAGTGTTTGGATTATTGACTAGCCTGTTTGGAATTACTGCCCTAGTGTTTTTTGGGAATATTATCTTGTTTATCTTTGGATTTTTGTTAGTCTGTCCCAATTCTTTTGAAGGTTTTGCTTATTTTTATGTTCCTAATAAACTGACAACTTTCCCCTGTGAGTGCATCCTGCTTCCCTCCTTCCAGTGTTGTAACACAATGCAGAAACTTGTGACATTGCTATAAGTCCTAAATTGCCCCGTCCCAACTTTTTTGGAACGTGTTGCATGCATCAATTTCAAAATAAACGTCTTCAAAAAAGTTGATTAGGTAAAACATCAAATACCTTGTTTTTTATGTTTTTTGTTTAAATACAAGTAAAAGTACATTTTCCAAATCACTCCTCTTTGTTTTTATTAGCATTTTCCATACTGTCCCAACTTTTTCAGAATTGGGGTTGTAGATTGTTGAGTATGTTTTTTTTTAATGCAATCTGTGTGGTGTTGTGTGTGCATGTATGCTAGCATATGTGTGTTTCTGTGGGCTGTGTAATGATCTGTGCTATGGCATTTAATATACATTTGCAATATCAATGTCAGGAAATGTGCATCAAAGCAATTAACAACAATAACCAGCTATCACAAGCATCAATTTGGCTTTTCAATTAGAATCCTTCCTAACTTTAACTGAACAATTTGTTGTTCAAAGATAGAATCTTTGGTGACAGTTTCTCATCGTCTAGCTCAAGCAGCATTTTCTGGAAAAATTTAAATGTACATATTTCTGCATTAATATGACCTAAAACATCATCTGACTTTCACACAAGTCCTCAAAGGAGATAAAGAGAAACCAATTAAACAAACGAGACAAAAATATCATAATTGGTCACTTATTTATTGAGGAAAATGATCCAACATTACATATGTTAGTGGCAAAAGTATGTGAATCTTTGCTTTCAGTATCTGGTGTGACCCCCTTGCGCAGCAATGACTGCAACTAAACATTTCTGGTAACTGTTGATCATGCACATTGGCCTGGAGGAATTTTAGCCCATTCCTCAGAACAGCTTCAACTCTGGGATGTTGCTGGGTTTCCTCATATGAACTACTTGCATCAGGTCCTTCCACAACATTTCTATTGGCTTAAGTTTAGGGCATTGACTTGGCCATTCCAAAACATTAACTTTATTCTTCTTGTGTCTTGCTGCATCTCCCACTTTCTCTTGAGATGCAGTTCACAGACAGATATCCTGATATTTTTCTTTAGAATTTGCTTGTATAGTTCAGAGTTCATTGTTCCATCAATGATGGAAAGTCATCCTGGCCCAGATGCAGCAAAATGGATCCAAACCATGATCCTAACACCACCATATTTCACAGATGGGATAAGGTTCTTGTGCTCGAATGCAGTGTTTTCTTTTCTCCAAACATAACGCTTATCATTTAAACCAAAAAGTTCTATTTTGGTCTCATTTGTCCACAAAACATTTTTCAGCTTGTGGATGACTGCTGGGTTCTCACTGTCCTATGAACCCTCACAGATTAGCAAACCTCTCTTAAACTCATTGATGTAGGCCACTGGCTGAGACCTGGTGGCTGGATTACAAGATGAAAGCCCTGACCCTCAGCCAGTTCACCCTGGGACTAAGGACTAAGGACTGTAAGAATAATACATTAACAACTGAAATTACCTTTTTTCTTCCATGTGTTAGCCTGTAATTATCATGCTTTAGGGTTGTCAAAAGTACTGGTACTTCGGTACCAAGTCGGTACTAAAAAAACAAACAGTTGACTGTACTAGATCTTCACAAGTACCAGTAGTACCGATTGATGCGCTGTCTGACAGGTAGGTGTATCATGCAATTATGGTAGCGGTTTCATTATGGATGTTGTAGCATAGTTTAATTCAAGTGTAGGATTGTAAAAAACATCCTCGTTTTTGCTTACTTAATGGTTAACATACGTGCATGTAATGCTAATACGGTCATGTGTCCTTATTAACCATTTAATTCTTTTAAAAACATCCGCGGACCACTGCGTTTTTAAGCGTAAAACTATGCTATGTACATAGCTGCTGTGTGTACGTAGGTACTCATGCGATATATCTTTGGATAGCTAAGATTCTTGTGCTTCGATTGATATAAACCAACACTTATAAAACTGAGGCAACTCACCTATGAAGCCTCATAGTAATCCACTGATCCATAAAATCCTGACAAATACAGTCTTGTTACACTGGCAAAGGCCCAAACGATCCAATTAAGTAAAAATATTTAGTCCAAAACACATTATTGCATCAATAAATACCCACGGACTATTGCGGAGTCATTTCAAATTATAAGCAGATGTGCCTAATCTTTCACATTTTTTCTGTTATAACTCCGGTTCACTTTCAGCACTTCAATTTAAAAGTCTGTGCGTAAAGATGCCTAATGAGTGGCAAGTGTTTCATTTCAGAAACTTTTTTTGTAAAATTAGTTCGTATTTTTTGCTTGTAATTTATTTATTATTTACTCGAAGGGAAAAAACCTAAGGCCAAAACTAAAAGCATTTTTCAGAAATACTTGAAATATACATATACATTTGTTTTAGTTTATTTTAATATTTAACTTTATAAATAAGAAGTGTGTGGTGTTCAATTATGGCATATTTTTGTGTTTTGCATGCTTGTAATTTTTTTGTTTATTTATTTTTATACCTTTAATTACTTGTGGGGGAAAAAAACTTGAAACACTGAAATACTTGAAGTATACAGAATGGCATTGTTTTTTTTGTTTAATACATTTTATATTGATATTTTAACTTTATTAATAAAATAGTGTGTTGTTCAATTAGCATGTTTTTGTGTTTTGCTTGGAATTTTACTGGTATTGGTACCGACTACTGAAATTTTGGTACCGTGACAACCCTATCATGCTTATAACTAAAGTTGCCATTAGACATTTGATTGTTTAACAGGCAATCAACATCCTCAGGAGTTCTCTCTTCAACTAACATCTGCAGGAGTACTGCATGAGCCAGTTCCTGCAAAGCTTCTTAAACTCTAGTCATGAAAGAACCAGAAGAACTGGCCAAGCTCATCAAGCAGTCCGCCTACGTGACTCGACTCCATTCATCATTCTGATTGGTCTTGCTAGACGGCGCTCAAAAGCAACCAGACCTCTGACGAATCCCCATCACCAGAAGCCCTTCTACACAACGACGTAACGAGGAAATCCCCATTTAGAGCAATTTAATGGCAAATATGGTACCTCCAGGTCTTAGTCGAAGTTGGTGTATTTAAACGAGGCAAAAATTAAATTAATTGGTGATGGTTCATTTAGGTCGAGGTCTAAGAGCAGCATACGGTGTTAAAACTAGGGAACCATTCATTCTCCGTCAAAGATATTTTCACCCCCTGTCTGTGTGTGTGTGTGTGTGAGTAATTTCTGTGTATTAGAATAGTTTAATAAAGTCTCGTGATGAGTTTCACATAACTTAGGCATGCTCTCTTTCTCTCTCTCTCTCTCTCTTTATCTTCCATGATAGCCTGTGCAGGAGAAGGAATATACATATATGGTTGTTTCCCTCTCCTACAGGCTCCTTGTGTACGAGTGATTTTTATCACCCGCCTTCGTCAAGCACTACATCTTCTTATCTGATTACCCAGAAGTTTCTGTCCCTGTTGTACTTGCTCTGACACAATAAACTTTCTGTTCTAACTCCTTCCTCTTTTTTGTATATACAGTGGGTATAGAAAAGAATCACCCCCGTTTAAAATAATCACATTTTGTTGATTTTCAGCCTGAAATGAAAATGGACACAGTTTTGTTTTAGTCCAAATTTAACTGAACTTGAGCAGTTCTGCAAAGAAGAGTGGGCAAATATTGCAAAGTCTAGATGTGCAAAGTTAGTAGAGACATATCCCAACAGACTAAAGGCTGTAATTTAAAAATTAAGGCAAATTAAAGCAAGGGGATGATCCTTTTTCCAACTCAGTGATTCTGTTTTTTTATTTTTTTATTTTTTTCCTGACATGTTGGTGTTATATCTTTCACTTGGATGTTATAAGTTGCACTGAGTAAATACAGCTGGATAAAACAAAAACTGCGTCCGTCTTAATTTCAGGCTGAAAAGCAACAAAATGTGTTATTTTAAAGGGGGGTGATTCTTTTCTATTCCCACTGTATACTCTGCTTATGTCCCATTAAAGTAAGATGCTTTCATTGAACTCTGTTTCTGTGTGACTTCTTCCCGAGCTAGGTACTGAGAGGGTAACGACCTGTACGTGCATTTTGTGCATTTTGTGTTCAGTTTGTGTGTTTTCTGTTCTGTTTTAGTTTCGTTTATGATTAAACTCTATGCTTATGTTCAGCCGGTTCCTGCCTCCTCCTTGCCCGACTTTAAATTGTTACACTGGTGCCGAAACCCGGGAAGGAGGAGGGACGCGCTGTTGAAGAGCTCTCGCCGCTGTGGGAGGATCGCGACACTGAGGAGGCGGTGGTGCTGGAGCGATTGCCGAGGAGGACAGAGGAGTCGCTGTTGTCTGCCGGGATGCGGAGGAACCGCTGCCGTCCACCGGGAAGGGGAGGAGTGGTTGCCGTCCGCCAGGAGATGGGGAACCTGCTGCTGTCCACCAGGAAGGGGAGATATGGCTGCCGTCCACTGGAAAAGGGGAGGAGTTGCAGCTACCTGCTCGGAAGTCCAGTGCCATCGCCCGGCGTCATGGGGGATCGCTTCCCAGCTGGCTGAAAACCAGACGACAGCGTGTCTGGGGACCAGAGTGTTTTTTTCTCTCTCTCTCGCCTCTCTTTCTCTCTGGCTCGCTCTCCAGCTTGCTTCTTCTCTCTCCCCTCCTCCTGCTCCTCGTCTCTCCTCTTACTCGCAGGTAGAGTGGTAGCACCGCCCTCCCGAAAGGGTGGGAGGGGGTGTACATCAGGCCGGAAGCCTGAATCTGGCGGCGGAGGAGTGTGGCGAGGAGGAGGGCATGGCCAGGCTGGGAGGACGCACACCTGACACTGATTTGTCTAATCAGTGGGAGAGAGAGATAAAGGAGCGGCTGGAGGCGCCAGAGGGAGAGAGAGAGATGCACGTGCATTTTTTGTTCAGTTTGTGTGTTTCTTGTTCTGTTTTAGTTTTGTTTACTATTAAACTCTGGTTATATTCAGCCAGTTCCCACCTCCTCCTTGCCCGACTTGTTACAATATGACATTGTTTTAGTCTGCGGTGTTTCCGTGAACGCAAGCGTCCTATAGACTCTGTTACTATGTGATCCAACGTAGTAAAACCTGATGTATTTTATTAATTGGACTAACGTTGTCTGATACCATCTCAGAGTAACATGACTGTGAAATAAACCATGGGTGGACCATGAGTGGTCAGTCAAAAATTACGCCAAATCAATGGATGCATGATAATGGGAAGGGTGTATTTGTACAACCTTTTGTAGATAATCTGGCAGGGTGGACAGAGTGTCAACCCCAGTTCCGTGATTATCCCCGAGATGGTACTTTCAATGAGGCTCATTTATTAACGGCAGCATTATACATCTGAGACACTTGGGGGGATCCTAGATGGAATTATGAATACATGAAGCAGGCATTAAGTGCATGGGAAGGTAGACCTCAATGGGACGCAGAATATCCTCCCAAGAAAAAGGGCAAATTAACGGACCTCACAAAAACCAAGGAAGTTAAAACAAAGGACAAAAACTTGACAAAAACTGTTAAACTAGTCATGGCATCCAGTGTAGCGCCTAGCTGTCCATCTCCCAAGCCCCCAAGCGCTCAACCGCCATATCAGACTCGCCCGTCTGAATCCGAGGCAGAAAAGCCAAATGTTGTCGCACCCTTTGTGCAGGTTGGTAAATGCTATACTCTGAAACCGCCTAGTGTTATGGAAATAAAAGCCATTTGTGATGCTCTGCCTTCGCCTGATAAACCTGGTCATTTTGTTGAATCAGTCCTGATTTTTGTTGCACACTACTGCAATCTCTCTTCTCTTACACAGTTATGGAACAGCCTTCCAATTAGTGTTTGGGACACAGACACAGTTTCAGTGTTTAAGTCCAGGCTGAAAACATATTTGTTTAGTCAAGCTTTTTGTGAATAGTTTTTTCCTTAGGTAAAGGAGCAGATCTAGAGGTCTCACAGGCATAAGAGTGTTGTGGTGGACTGGGATGTTTGGATGCTGTCACCCCATGTAAAAACTGTAATGAATTTTCCTGGTTACACAACTGCACTATTTGACCATGTAGTATTAGCACATTTATAGAAGGGATTCATTCATTTATAATTGCGCTATCCGGTGTTACCCAGATGAGGATGGGTTCCCTTTTGAGTCTGGTTCCTCTCAAGGTTTCTTCCTCATATCGTCTCAGGGAGTTTTTCCTTGCCACCGTCGCCTCTGGCTTGCTCATTGGGGATAAATTCATACATTTAAAATCTGTATCCTGAATTTATATATTTCTGTAAAGCTGCTTTGGGACAATGTCCATTGTTAAAAGCGCTATACAAGTAAAACTGAATTGAATTGAATTGAATTGAAGTGAATCTTTCGGTAGCGATGTGAAGAAGGATATATTAACCAGTGAAGTGAAAACTCTCAGCCTCAAAAATTATGTAATTCATGGTAAAGGCACCGCTGACAATCCTTACATATTTTCATGGAATGTTCCTTAACATTTTGGTCTGTTTTATAAACAACTGACCAGCTTTTTGTGCGATAGATATAAAGGTGAATAGGACATTTCATTCGCGGCAAATACCAAACAACAACCCAATGAGTCACCAAGCTCTTTTATCATTCGTTTCCTGACAGAATGGACTGATAGCTCTCTCTTGCCCGTAACTGACAACCCTGACATTTAGTTTTTTCACAGATTTGTTGTCATCCCTTCATCTCCTTTCAACTTATTAGGTCAATATTTAATGTTTAAACTGTTCACTCACAATATATAACAGTCAGTTTACACTGCTCACTCCATCTAACCTCTGTTTCTCTTCTGTTTGTCATGTTGCTGACGACGAGTACGAGCCTGTACACACATGTTCACCATTGAATGGTGCAAGAACTGGTGCTAGTCTCTAGTTACTGCTCAACGCTGGTGGAGTTTGTGACTGTTAGATGCAGAACATTTTATTTACCACCGGAATTCACCACTGTCCTTATAATCGGAGTATACATTCCCCCTAGCAATAATGCTAAGGAAGCGCTCTGTGAACTGTATGGGGCTATTAGCGAACTGCAGAACACACACCCTGATGGACTGTGTATCATTGCTGGAGATTTCAAGCATGCAAATATCAAATCAGTGCTCCCTAAATTCCTCCAACATGTGAACTTTGCAATGAGGGGCGAACACGCTGGATCTTGTTTACACAAACATCCCCTGTGTGTACTGGGTGGAGCCCCACCCCCACCTCGGCTACTCAGACCACATCTCTGTTATGCTAATCCCAGCATACAGACCGCTCGTCAGACGCTCAAAACCGGTTTTGAAGCAGGTGAAAACCTGGCCAGCAGGAGCCATCTCTGCTCTTCAGGACTGTTTTGAGCACACTGACTGGCACATGTTCAGGGAGGCTGCAACCAACAGCGACTTCACCAACTTAGGAATACACAGCATCAGTGACCAGCTACATCAGCAAGTGCATTGATGACGTCACTGTCTCCAAGACAATCACTACACGCTCCAACCAGAAGCAGTGGATGACTGTGGAGGTGTGTGCACTGCTGAGGACCCAAGACAGGCAGACCTTCAGGGCAGGTGACAAGGCGGCCCTAAGAACGGTGAGAGACACACTGTCCCGGGCCATCAGAGAGGCAAAGCGCGCACATGCCCAGAAAATCCACAGGCACTTCAAGGACAGTGGCGACATGCGGTGCATGTGGCAGGGCATCCAAGCCATCAGCAACTACAGGACAACATCACCAGCCTGTGACAATGATGCCTCCCTTCCAGATGCGCTGAACAACTTCTATGCTCGGTTTGAGGCGCAGAATGATGTGACGGCGAGGAAGACCATCCCTCCTCCTAACGACCAGGCGCTGTGTCTAACCATGGCTGAGGTGAAGAAATCTCTACGCAGAGTTAACCCACGGAAAGCTGCTGGACCAGACAACATTCCTGGAAGAGTGCTCAGAGGATGTGCAGACCAGCTGGCAGATGTTCTCACTGACATCTTCAACATCTCCCTGAGCTGCAACATCGTTCCAAAGGGCACCACCATTGACCCCGTGCTGAAGAAGTCTTCAGTGGCCTGCCTCAATGACTACCATCCCGTTGCACTCACACCCATCATCATGAAGTGCTTCGAGAGGCTCAACATGAGGCACATCAAGACCCTGCTACCATCCTCATCCCTGCAATTCGCATATTGTCCCAACCGCTAAACAGATGATGCCATCTCCACCACCCTACATCTGGCCCTCACCCACCTGGACAAAAAGGACACCTATGTTCGAATGCTGTTCATAGACTTCAGTTCAGCATTCAACACAATAATTCCTCAGCACCTGATTGGAAAGCTGAACCTGCTGGGCTTGAACACCTCCCTCTGCAACTGGATCCTGGATTTCCTGACTGGGAGACCTCAGTCAGTCCGGATCGGGAACAGCATCTCCAGCACCACCACACTGAGCACTGGTGCTCCCCAGGGGTGTGTGCTCAGTCCACTGCTGTTCACTCTGCTGACTCATGACAGCTCGAATTACATCATCAAGTTCACCGATGACATGACCGTGGTGGGTCTCATCAGCAAGAACGACAAGTCAGCATACAGAGAGGAGGTGTAGTGGCTAATGGACTGGTGCAGAGAAGAACTGAATGTGGACAAAACAAAAGAGATGGTTGTTGACTTCAGGAGAGCACAGAGCGACCACTCTCCACTATTCCTTGGTGTCCACCTGGCAGAGAACCTCACCTGGTCCCTCAACACCAGTGATGTTTGAAGGACACAGACCATATTTACTATGCATATCTTACATTTAGCAGTAGGCCCTAACTATCCTACTCTTGGCCTTGAGCAATTGAGCATTAAAGCGCTTATTAGACAAGAGCTATAGCATTGAGACATGAATAAAACACCAGCAGGCAAGTGTGGGGTAACAGACAAAATTTATTCTGGAAAAAAGAGAGCTCGTCTCGCACTAGGAAAAGGAGACAGTGGAATGATAGTGGGTGGAGCCGGAGAAGTCGGGCGGTACTTCGTTGGGGAGACAGGATTAGACAGAGTTGACTCATCGAAATCCAAGAAAGCAGTGGAGGATAGGGGAGACTAGACTCCCACAGACACTTATCAACATGAGGACAACAGTCAGTCTGAGTAGAGCAAGTTGAGGTCATCACCAGCGGAGCCAGGAACATAGGGGTCTGAGTAGACCGGGAATTAGTGAAAACAGAGGCGGTCTGCATAGGCGCAGACTGAGTCAGAACCTTTTGTTTGACACATACAGGTAGGAGAGGATGTAACGGCAAGGTGTGTGTGTCAGAGAGTTGTTCCAGGAATTCGGAGATGCCAGTAGCCAAGTGAGTCAGCTGATAGCGCCGATAGAGAGCAAGTTCAGCGGGTTCACGGGAATGTACATAGAGAACCGTGTGGGCACGCTATGAAGGGAAAAAACAGAGGAAGAATATGCATGAGTCAGAGAGAAAAAGGTCTGTGAAAAAGACACACGCTTGCCAAGGAAAAATACATCAGGAATAGCGTAACAGCATAGCGTAACAGCTGCCAGGAATAACTAGGCAGCTTGCCAATACTAGGGACAGTATAACAGCCGTGCTTAGAGAAACTTATTACTTAACAGTTTGCTGAATAAAAATATACTCTTTAGACACATTGTTGTGTTAAATATATCACAGGCATTAAATAAACCAAATGTAGCGTTAGGAAGATAATAAAAAATGAGAACAGTAAAATAAATTTACACATTTTATGCATCTTGTGAGAGAATGACAGTGGGACGTCCGTTAGTAAGTAAATCCGTGAACAAATGTGAAGAGAACTAGGAAGTGTAGATTAAATACAGCAGTGAAAAAGTTTTTTTAAATAACTGATGACGCCAAAGGCCGAAAATAAGGGAAAATCCACAATACAGGAAGACCCAAAAAAGGACAGAGGAAAGTAGGTAAATTGGAAAATAAGGGGAAATTCATAAAGCAGGATATGAGTCACAAATGACGCATGAAGAGGAGTTTCCCAGAAAAGAAGGAATTAAGGGGAATTCGGAGAAGAATGCAAATCAGCATGGGAGGGGCCAAAAAAAGGCCAAAGTAAGAAAATAAGGGGAAATCGCCTGGGCATATGCAAATTGAAAAAGGATGCACCTTACAGCACCGGCAATAAATAGAAGGGATTTTCTGGGGATTTTAGCACTCGGTTGCAATCGCACTGAGAGGTGTCTTGTATTGTGAGTGTTCTCCTTGAGCTCAATAGATTTTTTTTTGTGTGTTTTTGGACTGCAATAAACAATGTTTGCTCTTTCTCATCCAAGTTTGAAGAGTCTTGATTTATTTTTGATAGTTTTAACAAAGTAAGATTTGGTGAAGATAGTACAGCACAAAAGGACTTCAACACCACCCTGGATGTCGGAGCTTGGAGGGGGGCTCTAAGATTTTCCGACACCAGCTCCATCACTAAGAAACCCCAGGAGCATCTGTACTTTCTGAGAAGGATGAAAAAAGCCCATATCCCTCCCCCATCCTCACCACATTCTACAAAGGAACTATTGAGAGCATCCTGAGCAGCTGCATCACTGCCTGGTTCGGAAATTGCACCGTATCGGATCGCAAGACCCTGCAGTGGGTAGTGAGGACAGCTGAGAAGATCATCGGGGTCTCTCTTCCCACCATCACAGACATTTACACCACACGCTGCATTCGCAAAGCCACCAGCATTGTGGATGATCCCACACACCCCTCACACACACTCTTCACCCTCCAGCCATCTGGAAAAAGGTACCGAAGCATTCGGGCCCTCACGACCAGACTGTGTAACAGCTTCTTTCCCCAAGCCATCAGACCCCTCAATACTCAGAGACTGGACTGACACACACACACACACACACACACACACACACACACACACACACACACACATACTGAATTGAACACCATCCCACTCCCCTTGCAAATTTTGCACATTTCGTAATGGTCACCTTTACTTTTGCTGCTAAACTTAATATTATGTTTAAATTCTTGTCACTATCATAATCCAGGATGGAATTAATACATTTGCTGAATTGATTTCTTAATAACAATTGACTTAGTAGAGCACCCTTTTGCTGTTATGACCTGCTGCAAACGAGATGCATAGCCAGACACCAGCTTCTGGCAGCATTCCTGAGGAATCGTAGCCCATTCCTCATGAGCGAAGGCCTAGAATCTTCCACGACTTTGTCTGCAACCAAGCCTTGGTGGAATTTGAGATATGCTTGGGATCACTGTCCTGTTGGAAGATCCAGTGATGACCCAAGCTTCAGCTTCCTCACAGACGGCATGATTTTGATTGAAACTGTAATGCCTGATGAGGTTGGAGAACACATGGCAAGGGATCTGAGACCATTTCTCCATACAGAATCTCTCCAGTTCCTTCAAATTTCGAGGTCTACACTGGTGGACTCTCCTCTTCATCCCACAGGTTTTCTATGGGTTTCACATCAGGGGACTGGGATGGCCATGGCAGGACCTTGATTTTGTGGTCAGTAAACCATTTTTGTGTTGATTTTGATGTATGTTTTGGATCATTGTCCTGCTAGAAGATCCAACCACAGCACATTGCTATTTCAGCACACTTTCTGGCACAGGCAGTCAGGTTTTCACTTAATATCTGTTTATATTTGATAGAGTCCATGATGCCATGTATCCTAACAAAATGTCCAGGTCCTCTGGCAGAAAAACAGTAAAAACATTAAAGAGCCACCACCATATTTAACCGTGGGCATGAGGTACTTTTCCATATGGCTACCTCTCTGTGTGCATCAAAACCACCTCTGGTGTTTATTGACAAAAAGCTCTATTTTGGTTTCATCTGACCATACAACCCAATCCCATTTGAAGTTCCATTAGTGTCTGAAAAACTGAAGACACTTGAGTTTGTTCTTGGATGAGAGTAGAGGCTTTTTTCTTGAAACCCTTCCCAACAACTTGTAGTGATTGTAGGTGACTTCGGATTGTAGTTTTGGAGACTTTCTGACCACAAGATGGAACTAACTTCTGCAATTCTCCAGCTGTGATCCTTGGAGATTTTTTGGCCACTTGAACCATCCTCTTCACAGTGCATTGAGACAATATAGACACACATCCTCTTTCAGGTTAATTCATAACATTTCCAGTTGACTGGAATTTCTTCATTATTGCCCTCATGGTGGAAATTGGCATTTTCAATGCTTGTGCTATTTTCTTATAGCCACTTCCCATTTTGTGAAGCTCAGCTGAACATCACAGCTATATTCCTTGGTCTTACCCATTGTGATGAATGACTAATGGAATTTGGCCTATGTTTTACCTCATATTTATACCTCTGTGAAACAGGAAGTCATGGTTGAACAATTTCCTGTTCCTAGTCACCCAGCTAGAAAAAAAATGTAAAATATCAATGGGAATATACTTCAAATATATTTTTCTCATATGAATTCATAGGGGTGCCTATAATTGTTGCCTACCTATATTTAACAAAGACATTTTTTTTTTTGATAAAACTGTTTTTTGTTTGCAATTGTTTAATATCCATGAGAGCAGAGTATTTTTGTGAATTTTTTAAACAGAAGATCAAAAGGTTAAACAATAAAGACTTTTTAAAAATTTCACAGCCTTCTTTGCTCATATTTACCAAGGGTGCCAATATTACTGGAGGGCACTGTAGTTACATGCACTAGACTACTGATTAATTGCCATAATGCCACCACCTGGAAAGTAACAGTCTTTGACAGTCTTCTCCAAAAAGAATAATAAAATTCAAAGGAATTCATCACAATCATACTTCAATATTATGCATGCAAACTAGTAACACTGAACATGCAACATTTTCATGTGATAGATTATATGTTAAAAGGCAATGTCATGGCAACAAAATTATTTAACATTTGACACTGTTTATACGGAAATTCTTCCTTAATTATTCCATAATTCATCATGCGATGGAGCTGATATTTCAGATACATATTAATGTGCTATTCCTCAAGCCTTTAACATGCCAACATAGTAATACCTCCTATTGTTGACAGGAATTGACACTCACATAACAGTTTTTTTTTATTTCAGATTACCTTTACCATGGACTGTCTTCACTAATACCACATTATGATGTCATGCAAGTGCCTTGGACCCTCTAGTTGCTGCTATATTTATTATTTCTTTCCCCATATTTTGTCATTTTTGAGGTGCTTGCTATGTTCAAAAATTCATGAAACTTGGTACACAGGTCAGAAGTGCATGCCGTCATGTGTAGGAAATTCTGGATAATAAAATATAAAAAATAAGAACATCACCCAAAACTATGATCTTACACTGATCAAACAATAATCTCTTACACTGCTCACACACTGGATATTTCTGGTGAGTGGAGAGGCCATGACCAGAGAGGCCCAAGCTGCTGTTGCAATCGTATTAGAAAACAGAAGTAAAAGAACACACACACAGACAGAAAAAAGGGAACACACACACAGAGATAAAGTGTAGGAGCATTTTTTAAAGCTTATGCAAAAGAGTATTACATCTTTATATAATAAGGCTTTACAGAAGCATCAAACGAAGCACACAGTTCTTTTGTTAACGCGCCAGCTTGTGTGCAAGAAATAAAATGCTCCATGGAGGACTTAGGGTTTGTTACGTGACCAGGGAAGGAAGGAAGCAGGATGCACTTGCAGGGGAAAAAGGTCAGTTTATTAGGAACAACAAAAAGGCACATTCAAAAGTGATGGGACAACAATACAAAAAAATCCAAAAAAAAAACAGCACGTCAATCTTCCAAAAAGGGTTAGACACAGATGAGATCACTTACAGGGTCAAAGTCCAGGAAATCACAAAACGTGGTATGAATCCAAAGAAACCTGGGAACGCCGGGTAAACAAAAACATGGGAAAAAACTGTAGGAACCAGGGAGCGCCTGGTTAACAAAAACTACATGGAAATCCGCTGGAATACTCAAACACTCTTTAACATCAAGAAAACTCTTTAACATCGAAATCACTCTCTCATCCAAATCATCAAAATCAACGAATTCAAATACAATACTCCGCGACGAAGCGGACACAGACAGGGATTTAAGTAGCAGAGTTCATTCAAACAGAAACAAGATCACCTCAGCGACACCTGGAAATGATAATCATATTAAAAGGAGCACCAATGATGAAACTGGGGCAGAGATATGACGCAACACAAAAACAAAAGCACATGGCAGAGGTAAACAAAACATGAGTCTTTATGAATCGCGCTGGAATGCGCTCCGTGGAATCCGGAAGGGCGTTGCTCCACTAGCAGCGCAGCGAGAGGGAGATATGCTGCTCCATAGCGGAGCAGCAGGAGGGAGACCTAATAGAGCCCCCCCCCAAAGGCGCATCTCCCAAAGCACCGAAAGTTTTGCCTGTTCTGGCGGACCCGGGCCCCTGGGCAGGATCGGAACATCTGCCCCCCTGGACACGAGGCTGGTGAAGTTCAATGTCCCGCAGCCAGAGCAGAATGTGTCGCGTTGTCCCTGAGAACTTGGAAGAGAACTTGGACGAGAACTTGGAGCGGTGCTTGAACTGGTGCTTGGCCTGGATCTTGGAGCTGCGCGTGACCTGATGCTTGGCCTGGATTGCGGAGCTGCGTGCGACCTGATGCTTGGCCTGGATTGCGGAGCTGCGCGTGACCTGATGCTTGGCCTGGACCTCCGAACTGCGCATGACCTGGCGCTTTGTCTGGAACCCGGACTGGAACCAGGACTGGATTCAGATTTGGCACCTGGATTAGGGACAGGCTCAGAGACAGACTGGGAAACAGACTGGGGAATGGGACAGAAAATTGGACAGAGAACTGGACAGAGGATGGGACAGAGGATAGGACAGAGAACTGGATAGGGAACTGGAAAGAGAACTGGACCGGAAATTGAACTGGAAAGTGAATAGTCTACAAACTCAAAACTTTGACCCGGAACAGACTTGATAACCGGATTCAAAGCAGGAGTGGGAACTGAGCTGGAAATCAAACCGGAAACAGTGCTAGATATCGAAGGGGAACCAGAGCTGGAAATAAGAGTGGAGTCAGGGCTGGAAACAGAACTGGAAATTAAGCTGGAGACAGGGTTGGAAACAGAGCTGGAAATTAAAGTGGAGACAGGGCTGGAGACAGGGCCAGAGACAGGGCCAGAGACAAAGTCTGAACCTGGACTGGAAACAGAGCTAGGAAGGCAACCAGAGACAGAGGAGGAGACAAAGTCTGAACCTGGACTGGAAACAGAGCTAGGAAGGCAGCTAGAGACAGAGGAGGAGACAGAAGAGGAGACTAGGCTAGGGATAGCACCGTCAACAAAATCTAGAACGGAGCTGGGAACGGAGCTGGCAATTAACTCAGCAACCGAACTGAGAACCAATGCAAAAATAGCGCTAGAAATTAGATCAAAAACAGAGCTGGCCACTTAATCAAGAACTGGGTTGGGAACTGGACCAGGAACAGGACCGGGAACGGGACTGGGAACTGGACTGGGAACGGGACTGGGACCAGGATTGGAAACGGGACCGGGAACAGGACCGGGAACAGGACTGGGAACTGGCTTTGGGCATAGGCTGAGGCATGGACTGGGAACAGGACTGGGAACAGGACTGGGAAAAGCACCGGAAACTTGACTGGGAACTGGATCAGAATTTGGCCTTGGATTAGGGCATAAATCTGGACATGGAGTTGTACATGGACTAGGAATAGGGCAGGAACCTGGACATGGACTTGGACATGGACTAGGAATAGGGCAGGAACCTGGACATGGACTTGGACATGAACTAAGAATAGGGCAGGAACCTGGAAAGGAGGTCATCTCGTGGACCTCAGACATGGACTGGGCTTGAGAAGAGGCCATCCCGTGGGCCTCTGACATGGACTGGGCTTGGGAAGAGGTCATCCCATGGACCTCTGACATGAGCAGGACAGGCGAGGAAGTTTTTTCTTTAACTTCTGGCAGGAACGTGGCTTGGGCGGAGGTCTCCTCATGGGCCTCCGATACGAGCAGGACAGGAGAGGAGGTTTTCTCTTGAACCTCTGGCAGGAACGTGGCTTGGGCGGAGGTCTTCTCGTGGACCTCCGGTGTGAACAGGACTGGGGCGGAGCACCCCACTTGGGTCTCCGACAGGGACAGGACAGGAATGGAGGTTTCCTCGTGAACCTCCGGCATGAACAGGACAGGAGTGGAGGTTTCCTCATGAACCTCCAAGAGCAGCTCAGCTTAAGGGACCTCCTGCTGGGTCTCTGGCTGGAGCTTGGGGCTGGAGGTTGCCACGTTAACCTCCAGGAGCAGCTCCATTGAGGAGACCTCCTGCTGGGCCTCCTTCTGGAGCTCGGGGCTGGAGGTTGCCACGTTAACCTCCAGGTGCAGCTCCGTTGAGGAGACCTCCTGCTGGAGCTCAGGGCTGGAGGTTGCCACGTTTACCTCCAGGTGCAGCTCCGTCGAGGAGACCTCCTGCTGGGCCTCCTGCTGGAGCTCGGGGCTGGAGGTTGCCACGTTTACCTCCAGGTGCAGCTCTGTGGAGGAGACTTCCTGCTGAGTCTCCTGCTGGAGCTCGGGGCTGGAGGTTGCCACGTTAACCTCCAGGTGCAGCTCCGTGGAGGAGACATCCTGCTGGGCCTCCTGCTGGAGCTCTGAGGGTGCCCGCCTGTGGAGCCGCTTATGCACCCGCCAGCTGCCCTTAAAACAGCCTTGGGAGCAGAAGTAGCTGCTCCTTACTCCCTGTTTCCTGCAGGTGGGGCACTGCAGGATGGCTGGTCGGGTGCATCCCTCAGTGGCACACTCCTGGGTCAGGGGATGAGAGGTGCAGGCCGCCATTTTAGCCCGCTCACTCTCATAAAAATCCAGGAAAGATTGGCCAGGTCGGTCGCCCAGACGGTCCTTCCCCAAAAAGGTCCTGAGGTCGGGTTGGAGGTCTGGGCTCCCGAACACCTGGACCAATAGATCCACAAAGCCCGAAACTGTGTTGAGCTTCGTGGATCTACTGACGAGGTGAAGCTCCGCCCATTGGCGAGCTGAGCCGACCAAACGAGAGAGGAGGAACCTCAACCAATGTTCTTCATCGGGATTGGGGTCCTCCAAACTAAGAAAATATATTTGGGCCTGTAAAAAAAAACATTGTGGCCAAGTGGCAAAGCCGTCGTAGTTGTCCGGGGGATAAACGAAAGTCCACTGAGGGAAAAAAATTGAATTATGTGCAGGCATTTTAGATGTGGCATGGCATGGTGTGGCGTGGCGTGCCCTCACTTTCCCCGCTGCATCAATTTTTAGGCGGAGTATGCTGTTACATGACCAGGGAAGGAAGGAAGCAGGATGCACTTGCATGGAAAAATGGTCAGTTTATTAGGAACAACAAAAAGGCACATTCAAAAGTGATGGGACAACAATACAAAAAAATCCAAAAAAAAAACAGCACGTCAATCTTCCAAAAAGGGTTAGACACAGATGAGGTCACTTACAGGGTCAAAGTCCAGGAAATCACAAAACATGGTATGAATCCAAAGAAACCCAGGAACGCCGGGTAAACAAAAACATGGGAAAAAACCGTATGAACCAGGGAGCACCTGGTTAACAAAAACTACATGGAAATCCGCTGGAATACTCGAACACTCTTTAACATCAAGAACACTCTTTAACATCGAAATCACTCTCTCATCCAAATCATCAAAATCAACGAATTCAAATACAATACTCCGCGACGAAGCGGACACAGACAGGGATTTAAGTAGCAGAGTTCATTCAAACAGAAACAAGATCACATCAGCGACACCTGGAAACGATAATCATATTAAAAGGAGCACCAATGATGAAACGGGGGCAGAGACATGACGCAACGATGGAATCCGGAAGGGCGTCGCTCCGCTAGCAGCGCAGCGAGAGGGAGATATGCTGCTCCGTAGCAAGAGGGAGATATGCTGCTCTGTAACGGAGCAGCAGGAGGGAGAGCTAAACAGGGTTGATGAAGTCTAGTCAGAAAAACACACCCAATATAAACCAGTAACCATGAGAGCACAAATGCAGCTAGGCAGTCAATGAAATGTATATATAGAATGTGGGGCCCATAAGTTTGTAGAACCATGCAGAACAGTTAATGAACAAGAATTTTCACTCACCCAGAAGTCTCAAGAGTAAATAAATGAAGAAAAGCAAAAATAGGGATAAGTTATAAACGTCTCAGTAGAATGGCACAAGAGATGAATTGCAAAACAGAGAAGGACACAAATGAGACATAAATAATGGAATGCTGAGTGCGATGAAACCTAAGGCCTCCTGGAGATAATGGAAACTTGCATAACTGGAGTGCGTGGAACTAGGTGTGATTGATCAACAGTGTATCAGGACTGCTTGCATGAAATGTATATAAAGATACTGTAGCCAGCAAGAACCTCGGTGCATTCTGCCATTTTATGGCAGTGTGCATCCCTGGTCCAGCTGGTTTGTTTGCTGTCTTGCTTGACTGCTAATAAACCTACCTCATCTGAATCCAATCTTCATGAGTTTGGCCTTTCATTTGGTATAAGCTTGATACAGAGTTTTATTGATTAATTTTGTGATTGAATCAGTGAGCTAGCTGAGTCAATGTAGGTGGAGAAGTAGAAAATTTCCTGCACATGTTCTGACTAAAGATTTGAGTCCCTGGTGTGGCCCAGGGACTCCGTGGCAGCCCCTGTGTCATTTTTAAATTGTGGGCGTCTATTTTCACCTACATGTATGAAATTTGGTAGGCATGTCTGTTTTGTTAAGTCAGACAAATTTGGCAATTGCTCCTATTAACTCTGCTCAACAGGAAATCAGCTTTTTTGATTTTGTGTGTTTTGACAGATCCCGAACTTTTAAGTATTCCTCGTGGAAGGTTCATATGATTCACACCAAATTTGGTCAGGATGATATTCATGATATTAAATTGAGAAGGAATTTTAGGTATTTCAAGTGGTGTTGCCATAGTGAAGCGATCAATTAACATGTAATGTCAAGCAAAAAGGAAGTGAAGCATAATTCCACTGTGCATTGTGTGACATGGCCCAAAAGTCAGATGCATGTTCAATAATGAGGCATAATCACAAGGGCATGCCAATAGTGATTCATTGTTATAGTGCCAACAACTGGACCCAGGAATTGAGGTGTATAAAACAAAATTTTCAATACTCCACATGGATATTTAATCAGATTATTAGAAGTATTTTAAATGACATGGCATGGTTTCATACACATTAGTGATTCATTGTCATAATGCCACCACCTGGCAAAAGGAAGTGGAGCTTATAAATCAAACTTTTTAATACTCTTCCTACAGTGTTAATCAGATTACAAACAGATTGGTCAGCATGATGTTAAGACATTTCTGATGTTAAATTGTAAAAAAATTGACAATATTTTGAACATATTTAATTAATTCATTTTTAATTGATCTACCACACTTTCAAAGAGGAGGTGTTGTGTAATTCCCCTATACTTCAAAGGATGTGGCTCAGATTTCACATGTATGTTCCATAACACAATGTAATGACACCGACATGTCCACACTGACCACCAACTTGCAACAGAACAAAAATAACAGTTTAAATAACAGTTTTTAATATTCTCCTCTTAAAAGAATCATAACATTCACAGGAATTCATCATACTTGCACTTCTATATTGTGAGTGTTATTATTCTGATTATACAGTATGATCCAATATTACATATCTGTGAGTGGCAAAAGTATGTGAACCTTTGCTTTCAGTATCTGGTGTGACCCCCTTGTGCAGCAATAACCGCAACTAAATATTTCAAAAATCAGATTTATTGCCCAGAAACCTCAGCCAAAATTAGATCAATTCAAATGAGACGTCCCAGAAGTGATCTGATCTACCCTGAGTTCAGTCTCTATTTATACTCTTTTCTCCTCCTTCATATCAAACAATTTCCCATTATGTTTGGTTTTGAGAAAATTCAGCTACCATTAGCTTCAGAAAACCAGGTTTTTCAAGGTGAGAAGAAAAAAAATACACTCTACCCCTTCTTCTTTCCTTCTTGCCCCGCCCCCTATAAAAGACCTCTGTGGCCCAATTTACCAAAAATGTCTCCCAGCAATCTAGACAAGCAAACTTTTCTCTGCGTTCTCTCTTTGGTTATCATATTAAACTGTTATTCTTTGCTTCAATTTTATCTCTTTACATAGGTAAGTTTTGTTCTTATGTACTACAGATTTTGTGCATGATTTTAATGCACTTTCTCTTGTGATTCAGATCATGGACAGATGTCCTGACATTTTCCTTTAGAATTCACTGGTGTAATTTAGAATTCATTGTTCCATCAATGATGGCAAGCCATCCTGGCCCAGATGCAACACAACAGGCCCAAACCAGGAAACTACTACCACCATGTTTCATAGATGGGATGAGGTTCTTGTTGTAATGCAGTGTTTTCGTTTCTCCAAACATAACACTTCTCATTTAAACCAAAAATTGGACTCATGAACATTAACATTAGCCAATGTGAGAGAGGCCTCTAGGGTTAGGGTTAGCTTAAAAGTTTAAAAGTTGCTTAAAAGTTACCCTGGGTTCCTTTGTGACCTCGCAGACTATTATACATCTTGCTCTTGGAGTGATCTTTGTTGGTCGACCACTCCTAGAGAGGGTAACAATGGTCTTGAATTTCCTCTATTTATACACAATCTGTCTGACTGTGTATTGGTGGGGTCCTCAGAAATCTCCTTTGTTCATGCCATGAAACACTTCCACAAACATGTGTTGTGAAGATCACACTCTGATAGAGCCCTGTTTTTTTTTTTTTTTTTTTTTCGTTTTTTTCGTTTTTTTTCGTTTTTTTCAAATAAAACAGGGCACTCACTCAAACCTGATTGTCATACCATTGATTGAAAACACCTGACTCTAATTGCACGTTCAATTTAACTGCTAATCTTAGAGGTTCACATTCTTTTACCACTCACAGATATGTAAGATTGGATCATTTTCCTTAAAATAAATGTCAGAGTATAATATTTTTGTCTTGTTTGTTTCATTGGGTTCTCTTTGTCTTTTTTAAGGACCTGTGTGTGAAAATTTGATGTTGTTTCAGGTCATATTTATGCAGATACATACTGTAGAAAATTCACAAACTTTCAAGCACAACTGTACGTTAAATGACAATGCCATGGCAACACAATGAATTAAAATATGACACTGTTTAAACAGAAAGTCTTAATTATTCCACAGTGGATAAAGTGTTTAGACCTGCCAGCTGCTGATGTTGCTGCTTGCATCTATATTTTGGATTGATACCTATAGATGTTTGAAATGAGAGTTTGATAGAGATATAGTAGATAGATATAGAGAGATAGAGTTTGGAATCTGATTGATTGATTGCTTCTGTGGACAGGTGCCTTTTATACTGGTAACAAGCTGAGTGTGCTCCAAATCTCAGCTCGTTACCTGTGTAAAAGACACCTGGGAGCCAGAAATCTTGCTGATTGATAGGGGATCAAATACTTATTTCACTCATTAAAATGCAAATCAATTTATAACTTTTTTGAAATGTGTGTTCTGTCTCTCACTGTTAAAATACACCTACCATTAAAATTATAGACTGATCATTTCTTTGTCAGTGGGCAAACAAACAAAATCAGGGGATCAAATAATTTTTTCCCTCACTGTAGCTATAATTCTTTTGCTGTGGAGGATATTCCATACAACAATTTCAGAACATAATTATGAAATACATACCTGTTAGAATAGTCCACTAATGTAATGAAGTATCTCATTACAGAATATACATATATCATATGGACAGCAGCACGTGTGAGATTTTATCTTCCAAAATGTCTTTTGGAGCAGATCAGAGGGCATACTTTGTTTTGTTTTTGTTAATGGAAAATGAAATTAAAAAGAGAAAATGTTGGGGGTGCCCGTTTTTTGTTTTGTTCGTCTGTTAGAAATTTTTTGTGTTTCCATTGTAACATGTGGCCATCAAATTGCAAGTGTTGAGAGAATGGAGAGAGCTAATTCAAAACAGTGGAAATGAATTAGAAAGAGGTTCAAACACTCAACAAATTGTTTCTAACTTGTTTCCTGTTGAAAAGGAAAAGAACGATATCAACTTCTCAAAAATCTGCAGCTAATTATACTGAAATGCTAATGGAAAACTTCATCTTGATCTTTTTCATTTTAATTTAAATATTATTTTCCTTAATGCTCTGCACACATGGAAAATACTACTTATTATGTCCATGCAATATTCTAACCTACACCTAAAGTGGCACTTACTCTGTTATAGGGTATCATCACTAATTGGGCTCCTAATAACTGTAAATCGTATACTTTTTTATTTTTTTTTTATTTTGCAGTGTCATTAAACATTTATGGAGATCTGAATTTTATATCAAAGCTCTTCTTTTTCGACGCCCTGTTTTAAATTGACTCATTACCCCCTGACAGAACTGGCTACTATTGACATTTTTCAGTCACAAGCAGGTTCTGCTTGATGGAAACAGAAACTCTATTGACAAACTGATAGCTAAGGGCTCTAGGATCCTGAAATATAGCCTGTTGCTCTGTTCTTTTCTCAGGTCATTGCCACAGAGAACTTATGATAGTCTGTGGGAGTTAGCTACTAATGGCTCACACTTGTGTGTTTGAGGGGTGATCTTTCCATGCTGAAACACCATTTTAGTCTGATAACTACTTCTCCAATGTGCGTAATTTGTTACCTGGATATAGGATGTGCCTGACACCATCGATCAAATAGTGCTTAAAAGCAGTGGCCTTCGAACAAACAAATCATTATCACAGCTCTGTGTGCCCTTAATGTTGGATTATTCCTAATATTCCTTATATTCTGGTCTATTTTAATTGTTAGAAGAACACTGCATATTTCAATGCCATAGATCTGTGAAAATTACATTGATTTGTAGAGGCACCCTTAGCTATATTCATATAAAAATGAGATACTATGCAAATACTATATATTTTTATTTATTGCTTTTTTATTGCTTACATTTATACTGTACTAAATCGAAATTCAAAAGATTGTAGCACACAAGTGATCACTCTACACTAGACCTCTGGAGTTTATATTCTTTTAACAGACACTTTGTGTAGTAGTAGTAGTAGAAAGTTAAGGGTCTTCTATCAAAGGGCCAACAAAACCTGACAACTAAACTAGCTATTAGCCAGTGAGCTAATCTCTCTATGCAGTGTATTTTTCACAAATCACCTTTCCCATCTTTGTCAAAACTGTGGTTAAGCATATAGACAGTGGACATCTGGAGAAAAAGAGCAGCTGTTCTGATACTCTGGAGACAGAATTTTAATACTGCTCTTGGACCACGCTTGATTCCTATAACTTCTGAGTTGTGGAACCTACAATAGTTTAATCTTTTCCAAAATGCACTTAGCTGAGTAGAATGTAAACCCTTAAACTCCAAGGAACCATCCAGGTCCAGATTTACATTCCTCAATCTTATTACAAAACTACACATATTTTCTACTAGTTTCACTGTAGTTAGTGAATAATTCCTAGTGGTTACTGAATCATTTTCATTATTGATATCTGAGATATCTGATAATATAGATTATAGATATCATTATAGATATCTGATATTCATTATAGATATCTGAGATATCTGATAACTGCATAACTAGTCAATATTTTAAGGAGTAAAACCATTTAGTACTTTTAAACATTCAACTTCTACAAGTGTTTAATCTCTTCATAGAAATGTATTAAAACTTAAAAAGTTCTAATATAAAATATAGCTGCAAGCAGCGATGATGGGCCCAAGCACAAGATGTAATCGCCACCCGGTGGGTGTATGGAAACAATGCATAGTGAAGCAAGTGCTGTAGAGTAAAACACCAAAATATACAAAGAAAAGAGTAGTGTTGGGTCCGAGTCCACCTTTGTCGAGTTCGAGTCGAGACCAAGTCCTTAAGCAATTGAGTCCAAAAGGGGCTGAGTCGGATTTAAGTCCGAGTCCTTAATGGCCGAGTCCAAGTCAAGTCCGGCCGAGTCCAGAAAATAATTAAATTGATAAAAGATTTGAAATTCCAATTGTAAATTCGACACTGAGCTGTTAAATTAATATTTTAACCTTCACAAACCAATGGCAACATAAATGTAACAAAAAATACCACTATTACAGGTGCATCTCAATAAATTAGAATGTCGTGGAAAAGTTAATTTATTTCAGTAATTCAACTCAAATTGTGAAACTCGTGTATTAAATAAATTCAATGCACACAGACTGAAGTAGTTTAAGTCTTTGGTTCTTTTAATTGTGATGATTTTGGCTCACATTTAACAAAAACCCACCAATTCACTATCTCAACAAATTAGAATACTTCATAAGACCAATAAAAAACACATTTTTAGTGAATTGTTGGCCTTCTGGAAAGTATGTTCATTTAGTGTACATGTACTCAATACTTGGTAGGGGCTCCTTTTGCTTTAATTACTGCCTCAATTCGGCGTGACATGGAGGTGATCAGTTTGTGGCACTGCTGAGGTGGTATGGAAGCCCAAGTTTCTTTGACAGTGGCCTTCAGCTCATCTGCAGTTTTTGGTCTCTTGTTTCTCATTTTCCTCTTGACAATACCCCATAGATTCTCTATGGGGTTCAGGTCTGGTGAGTTTGCTGGCCAGTCAAGCACACCAACACCATGGTCATTTAACCAACTTTTGGTGCTTTTGGCAGTGTGGGCAGGTGCCAAATCCTGCTGGAAAATGAAATCAGCATCTTCAAAAAGCTGGTCAGCAGAAGGAAGCATAAAGTGCTCCAAAATTTCTTGGTAAACGGGTGCAGTGACTTTGGTTTTCAAAAAACACAATGGACCAACACCAGCAGATGACATTGCACCCCAATTCATCACAGACAAAGTGGAAACTTAACACTGGACTTCAAGCAACTTGGGCTATGACCTTCTCCACCCTTCCTCCAAACTCTAGGACCTTGGTTTCCAAATGAAATACAAAACTTGCTCTCATCTGAAAAGAGGACTTTGGACCACTGGGCAACAGTCCAGTTCTTCTTCTCCTTAGCCCAGGTAAGACGCCTCTGACGTTGTCTGTGGTTCAGGAGTGGCTTAACAAGAGGAATACGACAACTGTAGTCAAATTCCTTGACACGTCTGTGTGTGGTGGCTCTTGATGCCTTGACCCCAGCCTCAGTCCATTCCTTGTGAAGTTCACTCAAATTCTTGAATCGATTTTGCTTGACAATCCTCATAAGGCTGCGGTTCTCTCGGTTGGTTGTGCATCGTTTTCTTCCACACTTTTTCCTTCCACTCAACTTTCTGTTAACATGCTTGCATACAGCACTCTGTGAACAGCCAGCTTCTTTGGCAATGAATGTTTGTGGCTTACCTAGTGAACCAAACTGAGAGACCATTTTGAAGGCTCAGGAAACCTTTGCAGGTGTTTTGAGTTGATTAGCTGATTGGCATGTCACCATATTCTAATTTGTTGAGATAGTGAATTGGTGGGTTTTTGTTAAATGTGAGCCAACATCATCACAATTAAAAGAACCAAAGACTTAAACTACTTCAGTCTGTGGCATTGAATTTATTTAATACACGAGTTTCACAATTTGAGTTGAATTACTGAAATAAATTAACTTTTCCACGACATTCTAATTTATTGAGATGCACCTGTATGTACTGAGTTTGGTGACTGTAGGTAAAACTGACCCCACCGCTTTAGACAAAAGGGGGTGCTACAGAACCCCCCCTCCACTCCCATGTCTTAGCCTTTGCGTATGCCTAACGGCCCACAACTCTGACGTGTTTGCCGACTTTCATGAAATTTTAAGCATGCAAAGAGCCTCAAAAACACCAAAAACGGACATTAATGTTTGATGTGTTACCATGGCAACAATATTTATGATATCAAAAATCCTCTAACAATTTTACATCAGCCGTGTAATTTTGCCTCATTGTCTTGGCATAATGTTGACCATGTTTGGTGACAATCACATGAATCCCCTAGGAATATTATTTAAAAGTTCACCGCATACAGAGCCCCCCCACCACGCCCATGTACTACAGCCGTGGCCAAAAGTTTTGAGAATGACACAAATATTAATTTTCACAAAAATTAATTTAGATTTAAAAATTTAGATCTTTTTGTCAGATGTTACTAACTGTTACTGAAGTATAATCACAAGCATTTCATAAGTGTCAATGGCTTTTATTGACAATTACATGAAGTTTATGCAAAGAGTCAATATTTGCAGTGTTGACACTTCTTTTTCAAGACCTCTGCAATTCGCCCTGGCATGCTGTCAATCAACTTCTGGGCCACATCCTGACTGATGGCAGCCCATTCTTGCATAATCAATGCTTGGAGTTTTTGGGTTTTTGTTTGTCCACCCGCCTCTTCAGGATTGACCACAAATTCTCAATGGGATTAAGGTCTGAGAAGTTTCCTGGACCCAAAATGTCGATGTTTTGTTCCCCGAGCCACTTCGTTATCACTTTTGCCTTGTGGCAAGGTGCCCCATCATGCTTGAAAAGGCATTGTTCGTCACCAAACTGTTCTTGGATGGTTGGGAGAAGTTGCTCTCTGAGGATGTTTTTGTACCATTCTTTATTCATGGCTGTGTTCTTAGGCAAAATTGTGAGTGAGCCCACTCCCTTGGCTGAGAAGCAACCCTACACATGAGTGGTCTCAGGATGCTTTACTGTTGGCATGACACAGGACTGATGGTAGTGCTCACCTTTTCTTCTCCGGACAAGCTTTTTTCCAGATGCCCCAAACAATCGGAAAGGGGATTCATCAGAGAAAATGACATTACCCCAGTCCTCAGCAGTCCAATCCCTGTACTTATGCAGAATAGCTGTCTGTCCCTGATGTTTTTCCTGGAGAGAAGTGGCTTCTTTGCTGCCCTTCTTGACACCAGGCCATCCTCCAAAAGTCTTCGCCTTACTGTGTGTGCAGACGCACTCACACCTGCCTGCTGCCATTCCTGAGCAAGCTCTGCACTGGTGGTGCCCCGATCCCGCAGCTGAATCAACTTTAGGAGATGGTCCTGGTGCTTGCTAGACTTTCTTGGGCACCCTGAAACCTTCTTCACAACAATGCAGTGGACATGTTTTTTTGGGATTAAGTTCATTTTCATGGCAAAGAGGGACTTTGAAATTAATTGCAATTCATCTGATCACTCTTCATAACATTCTGGAGTATATGCAAATTGCCATCATAAAAACTGAGGCAGCAGACTTTGTAAAAATTCATATTTGTCTCATTCTCAAAACTTTTGGCCACGGCTGTACACTTTGCGGGCGCCTAATGGCTGACGACTCTGACGTGTGTGCCGAATTTCAAGAGTTTTTGAGCATGTTAAGTGACCCTAAAGTCCCTGAAACATTGAAAAAAATAAAAATAAATAAATAATAATAATAAATATAGCTGCAAGCAGGGATGATGGGCCCAAGCACTAGGGTGCCATCGCCACCCGGTGGGTGTATGAAAACATTGCACAGTGAAGCGAGTGCTGTAGAGTAAAACACCCAAATATTATTAAAGTTTTAAAGTATTAAAGTTTGATGCATTACCACGGCAAAACTATTTTCTTAAATATCTTTATCAAGACTCCTTTTGCAAATTTACATCAGCCAAGTCTCACCAATATTCTGATCAAGTTCGAAGCGATTCGGGAAATATAAGTGGACTATTTGAAAGCCTGTTTTAAGTGACACACTTCCTGCTGTCAATTGGTGGCGCTATGACCGTGACTCACAATAGTCACATCCCTGTGTTCAGCCCCCAGTCCCAAACATACAGCTCAAGTTTCATTTAAATCACTCATTGCATGCAGAAGATATGAGACACTTTCTGTTTCCCTTTAATTGCTATAAATTTTCTGCCTCGCCATGGCAAAACCGTTTGAAATATCAAAAATCTCTTCGAAATTTAGCATCTGCAATATCTTGGCATAATTTTGTTCGTGTTTGGTGACAATCACATGAATCAGATGCGAAAGATGTTCGGGTCAATGAGAAAAATATGTGTACTGAGTTTTGTACATATATGTACAAGTATGTACAATTTAGACCCCAAGGTTTTGTGCTGTGTAAAAGGGGGCGCTACAGAGTCCCCCCACCATGCCCATGTGCTACTCTTTGCGGGGGCCTCATGGCCAACAATTCAAGAATTTCCGAATTTCAAGAATTTTTCAGCATGTTAAGGGCCCCAAAACACTGAAAAAAGAATAATAATAATCATCATCATCATCATCATCATCATTAGAAAAACAATAGGGCCCAAGCACTGAAAGTGCGCAATAATTAAAGCTGCAAGTAGCGATGATAGGGCGCTCGCACCAATTCCACCGCCTCCCGGTGGCTTTAGGAAAACAGAGCACGGTGGGCAATATGCATATAAATAGGTAAATATATGACTACGTCAGTCATTTGTATTTGCCAGACTTCCTGTTGCCAGTAGGTGGCACTGTGACTATAACTGAATATGGGCATGCCACATGTTCAGGACAGGACTCTATTCAAACTTGTGAAGTTTGGGGCAGATTGGACATTGCATGCCTGAGTTACAGCAACTTCCTGTTTCATGGTGAAACATCAAATTTTGGCAGGCTTCCAGGGACACACCCTTCGATGAAAACTCAAGATCTTCACAATTTAGCATTGCAAAGGCCTTAAGATCACACACCAAATGTGAAGATGATCCGATTAAAACTGTAGGAGGAGTTCGTTAAAGTACGACGCCTGAAAATGGCAAAAACTGGACAAAAGTCACAGAGGACATTCAAAATGGCTGACTTCCTGTTGCATTTAGGGCTTCACTCCAAGAGAGTTTTTGTAGGTACTGGGACATTACATGTACGTACCGAATTTCGTACACGTATGTGAAATGTAGTGAGAGGGACGCTTCGTTGAAATTATGTAGGTGGCGCTGTCGAGCCATTTTGCAAATTTACATAAGCCGAGTCTCACCAATATCAAGTTCGAAGCGATTCGGGTAAATATAAGTGGACCATTTGAAAGCCTTTTTTAAGTGACACACTTCCTGCTGCCAATTGGTGGCGCTATGACCATGACTCACAATATCGCATCCATGTGTTCAGCCCCCAGTACCAAACATACAGCTCCAGATTCATCTATGTCACTCATTGAATGCAGAAGATATGAGACACTTCACACTTTCCTGTTAGCATCTTCAACGTCTTGGCATAATTCTATCCATGTTTGATGACAATCACATGAATCCCGAAGGAGGAGGATTTAAAAATGCAGAGCCTGCAATGTTCACAAATTCATTAAGTTCATTAAATCCAAAATGGCTGACTTCCTGTTGGGCGGAGCTAATGACTGTCATTTTGAAAGTTGTCCGGCTTAATGAGAACAATAAATGTATTGAGTTTGGTGACTGTAGGTAAAACTGACCCCACCATTTTAGTCAAAAGGGGGCGCTACGGAGTACCCCCTCCATGCCCATGTCTTAGCTTTTGCCTACTCTTAACGGCCCACAACTCTGATGTGTGTGCCGACTTTCATGAAATTTTAAGCATGCTAAGAGCCTTAAAAACACCAGAAATGAGCATTAATGTTTGATACATTACCATGGCAACACTATTTAAGACATCAAGAATCCTTTCGCAAGTTCACATCAGCCACGTCTCCACATTATTCTGACCAAGTTTGAAGTGATTCTGGTAAATATAAAAAGACTATTTAAATGCCTGCTTTAAGTGACACACTTCCTGCTGCCAGTTGGTGGTGCTATGACCATGACTCACAATAGTCACATCCATCTGATCAGCCCCCAATAGCAAACATAGAGCTCAAGTTTCATCTAAATCACTTGATGCAAGCAGAAGATATGAGACACTTCCCGTTTCCATTTTTTTGCCATAAATTTATTGCCTCGCCATGGCAAAACTGTTCGAGACATCAAAAATCCCTTCACAATTTGGCATCCTCATTGTCTTGCCATAATGTTCACCAAGTTTGGTGACAATCACATGAATCCCCTACGAGCAGTATTTAAAAGTTCACCACATGCACATTTCACAAAATCCAAAATCACTTCCTGCTACCAGTTGGTGGCACTATGACTGTGACTCACAGTAGTCACATCCATGTGATCAGCCCCCAGTACCATACATACAGCTCAAGTTTGATCTAAACTCATTGCATGCAGAAGATATGAGACACTTCCTGTTGTTTCCCTTTAATTTTCCTAAATGTATTGCCTCGCCATGGTGTAACCATTTGAGATTTCAAAAATCTCTTCAATATTTTGCATCTGCAATGTCTTGGCATAATGTTGACTAAGTTTGGTGACAATCACATGAATCCCCTGGGAGGAGTATGTAAAAATGCAGAGCCTGCAATTTTCAAAAAATCCACATTAAATCCAAAATGACCGACTTCCTGTTGGGCAGCGCTAATGACTGTCATTCTGAAAGTTGTCCGGCTTGATGAGATCAATATATCTACCGAGTTTGGTGACTGTAGGTAAAACTGACCCCACCACTTTAGTCACAAGTGGGCGTTACAGCCCCTCCACCTCCATGTCTTTGCCTATGCCTAACAGCCGACAACTCTGACGTGTGTGCTGACTTTCAATTTTTTTTTTTTGGTGACAATCACATGAATCCCCTAGGAGGAGTATTTAAAAGTTCACTGCATGCACATTTCACAAAATCCAAATTGGCCGACTTCCTGTTGGGCGGAGCTAATGATTGTCAGTGTGAAAGTTGTTCGGGTCAGTGAGAAAAATGTGTATACAGAGTTTTGTACATATACGTATATACGTACAAGTATGTACAATTTATACCCCAAGGTCTTGTGCCGTGTAAAAGGGGGCGTTACAGAGCCCCCTCACCACACCCATGTGCTACTCTATGCGGGCGCCTCATGGCCAATGACTCTCAAGAATTTCCGAATTTCAAGAATTTTTCAGCATGTTAAGGGCCCCAAAAGCCCCCGAAACATTGAAAAAAGAATAACAATAATAATAATAATAATAATAATAATAATAATAATAATAATAATAATAATCCTTAGAAAAACAACAGGGCCCAAGCACTGAAAGTGCGCAAAAATTAAAGCTGCAAGTAGCGATGATAGGGCCCTCGCACCAGTGCTACCGCCACCCGGTGGCTTTAGGAAAACAGAGCACAGTGGGCAATATGCATATAAATAGGTAAATATAGGAAGACTACTTTCAGTCGTTTGTATTTGCCAGACTTCCTGTTGCCAGCAGGTGGCACTGTGACTATAACTGAATATGGGCATGCCACGTGTTCAGGACAGGACTCTAATCAAACTTGTGAAGTTTGGGGCAGATTGAACATGAGTTACAGCAACTTCCTGTTTCATGGTGAAACATCAAATTTTGGCAGGCTTCCAGGGACACACCCTTCGTCGAAAACTCAAGATCTTCGCAATTTAGCATCGCAAAGGCCTTAAGATCACACACCAAATATGAAGATGATCCGATTAAAACTGTAGGAGGAGTTTGTTAAAGTACGACACCTGAAAATGGCAAAAACTGGACAAAAGTCATAGAGGAAATTCAAAATGGCTGACTTCCTGTTGCGTTTAGGGCTTAACTCCAAGAGACTTTTTTGTAGGTGTTGGGACATTACATGTACATACCAAATTTCGTACACGTATGTGAAATGTAGTGGGAGGGACGCTTTGTATCCCTTTTGTTTGAAGAAAAAAAAAAATTACAGAAAAAAATTGTTTTCCAAAATAGTAACATTACTTATGTTTGTAGCATTATTATTAATTATTTAACATTACTTGGTCAAATATCATTGTTTTACACACAAAAAAAAAAAAAAAAAAAAACACACGGAGGGTGGGGGGAGGGGGGCAGGATGGGGGAGGGGGGCAGGACAGGGGCAGGCAGCAGTGTAGACCTGAGCCCGGAAGAGAGACAAGAGGTGACGCAAACAGAGGAGCTCTCACCACACTACAGTACAGCACAGGACAGGCAGCTGGAGAGGACAGTGTCTCAAATCAGAGAGAACCTTCCTCTTCAAGAAGTAGAGCTGATAGAGCTCAAAGAGATGGTACTCTCCAATCTTCTTCCCACAGAACCTTATCAGCAGCTAAAAGATCAGCTAAGCCTTATAAAAACACCTCACTGCTGGAGCTGACAGTAGAAATTCAAAAGCTGAGACAAGACAGAGACAATCTGAGGATTCATCTTAATGTAGTAAGAAAAGAGCTCTACCTCAGAGACCTGACAATAAACAGCCTGAGAGAGCAGCTACAGAGACTCAAAGCCAGTGAGCGGTCACCCAAAGCAGCGGAGAGTAGGCCACCTCACAATCAGCTAACAAGCCCCCATCTAGGACCCTCAAACCCCCAGCCACAGCCACAAACCCCCAGACAGAGCTACCCAGACCCCAGGAAGAGCCATCAAGACCCCAGAAAGAGCCACCAACACCCCCTACAGAGCCACAGTCCTTCCAAACAGAGCCACAGTGCTCTGCTGAGAAAACTCATATTGCCACAGAGAAACACCCTGCAAAATCCCCAACACACATACACTGATGCAGAATTTGTCATCCTAACAGATTCAAATGGAAAATTCTTAGATGAACAACAGCTCTTCCCTGGATGCCGAGTCACTAAACTGTGGTGTCCCAGGACCAGCAATGCACTTGAGCTCATCACTAAGACCATTTCCAATGAGCCAAACCACATCATTATTCACACCGGCACTAACAATCTAAGAACACAACAGGAAAGAGTAGCCGAGTCTATTAAAAGAGTGGCACAAACTGCCACACACTTTCCCACCTCCAAGATTATAATCTCCACCATCCTACCCAGGAGAGATTTTCACCCTGCCACCATACAGCAGGTAAATGCAGAGATCACCCGTGGCTGTGCATTAATGGCAAACATTCACCTGGCACACCACCCCAACCTCAGCATCCACAGCCTCCATGACTACATTCACCTACGCAAAGACACAGTGGGCACGTTTGCCAAGAACCTGAAGGATGCTACTCTTGGACACAACCAACAAGTGCTCTCTAAGCCGCAGTTAAGTTTCAGTTTCCACTCAAGCCTAGGAGTTCCACTCGACAATAGTGACAATGCTAGTTATTAGCAGACAGCCCAACTCTCCCGGAAGTTCCGGGAGTCTTCCGCATTTTAATAACGATTCCCTGACGCCCGCACATTTTTATTTTTTGTTTAGAGCGAGTGAGAGAAAGTTCAATGGTAATTTCTAATAGGCCTAGTAGACTGGCTCTGGAGAAACCGAGAGATCGAGTGACAGACGTGGTGAGGGAGTGACACACTTGTTGCTCAAACTGTGTATAGTACAATGTTAAGTTCAAGTTCAAGTTCAGTTTATTTGTATAGCGCTTTTAACAATGCATTGTCCCAAAGCAGCATTACAGAAATGTATAAATTCAGGATATACATTTTAAATTTATGAATTTATCCCCCAATGAGCATGCCAGAGGCGACGGTGGCGAGCAAAAACTCCCTGAGACGATATGAGGAAGAAACCTTGAGAGGAACCAGACTCAAAAGGGAACCCATCCTCATCTGGATAACACCGGATAGTGCGAATATAAATAAATAAATCCCTTATATAAATGTACCAATACTACATGGTCAAATAGCAGTTGTGTAACCAGGAAAATTCATTACAGTTTTTATATGAAGACTGTTTTGTTGAACTTCACCACTGTTCACTGATGGAGACTTGAGTGCCAAACTGTTTGTGGCAATTGCAGTCCTAGCCATCATAGCATAACTGTTCATACGAATTGAGGTCCAAAGCCATCTTTATGGTTTTTAAGTGGTACCATCCTCAGTAATCTCAGCATGTGACTTCCAATTGATGAGATCTCCAACCAGAAGTAGGGCATCAGGATGGATCAGGCAGGTCCAGAGAGCAGAAGGGGTCGGGATCACTGGCATCTCAGGAGTATCATGTGTAGCTCGACAGAAGGTGGGAGAGAGAGAGAGAGAGAGAGTATTAGGTATGCTTATAGTCTCATAATGGTTAAGGACAATGTACTTTGCGTGAGTGCAAGCGGGTACTCCGGCAAGACTAGCTATTACAGCATAACTAAAAGGGAGAGCCAGAAGGCAACACAGACATGAGGGCTCCCTGGGACATAAGGCAGCCAGCCAGTCCACCATCAACAAACCTGGGTGAATGCATGAAAGTGGGGGGGCAACAGCATCCAAACATCCCAGTTCACCACAACACTCTATGCCTGTGAGACCTCTAGCCATACTGCAGAAGACAGTCAGCCATATGGTGAGTTGTTTACTCTGAAAGTTTTGCAATTTGGGAAATTGAATGACGTTACTCCTGACAAATCTGCTAGAGACTGAGCTCTTTGTTCCTTTCCAGAGCTTCAGCTTGAAGACTTTGTTTTGTTGGCTCCATTTTTAAGGTGGTGTACATGCTTAAAAATACATTTTTTGCATTTGCTTGTATTTTTACTTTCCATAGTACATTTAACAATTAAAAAATACTTTTCATACTTAAGTACAATAAATACCGGATACTTTAAGACTTTCACTCAAGTAATATTCTAAAAAAGTTACTTAAACTTCTACCGAAGTCATTTTCTGGTAAGATATCTGTACTTTTACTCAAGTGTGGCTTTCAGGTACTTCATCCACCACTGAGAATTACGCCTTCATTACTGTGATACGTTAAGAATTTATAAACGTACACTCAGAACCAAAAAAGCCCAATACACATAAACACAACTGACACTAATTGAGGACTCCATAAACACTAATAATTTCTGGGAGCACTGGAAAAAAACAATGAATAAATCTAAATCTGAACTGGCAATACAAAAAGGCAACATATGGGTCAGCCACTTTAAATCACTTTATACACCAAATAACAATAACAACATAACTGAACAAAAAACTATACTTGAAAAGCTGAACACATTAGAATTGGCTATAAAAGACTCCCAGAACCCCCTGCACTCCCCCATTACTGAGCAGGAACTTTCAAACAAATTAGGCACTCTCAAATCCAAAAAAGCAAGATGGCATCCTAAACTAAATGATTAAGCACACAAGCAAAAAATTCCAATTAGCCATTCTTAAATTATTCAACTTGATTCTGAGTGTAGTTTATTTCCCTGATATCTGGACTCAAGGTCTTATAACACCCATTTTCAAAAGTGGAGATAAATTCGACCCTAATAATTACTGAGGCATCTGTGTGAACAGTAACCTGGGGACAGTTTTATGCAGCATCATTAATTCGAGACTTATAGACTTCCTTATGAAACACAGTGTCTTGAGTTAAAGTCAAACTGGATTCATACCAAATCTCCTCACCAGCCATCATCATTACACTCTAAACACTCTAACTGACCTCATGTTAACCAAAACAAAAATATTTGCATGTTTTATAGATTTCCAAAAAGCATTTGATTCAATTTGGCACAAAGGTCTATTTTATAAAAATTCTTGAAAGTGGTGTAGGGGGTAAAACATATGATATCTTCAAATCCATGTACACAAACAACAAGTGCAATTAAAATTGGCAACAAAAGAACCAAATTCTTCCCTCAGGAGCATGGAGTGAGACAGGGTTGCTGCCTAAGCCCAACACTATTTAATATATATACTGTGGGTATAGAAAAGAATCACCCCTCCTTTAAAATAATCACATTTTGTTGCTTTTCAGCCTTAAATGAAGACAGACACAGTTTTTGTTTTATCCAGCTGTATTTACTCAGTGCAACTTATAACATCCACGTGAAAGATATAACATGTCAGAAAATTAAAAATAAAAATAAAAAGGCGGAATCACTGAGTCAGAAAAAGGATCACCCCCCTCCTAAAAATGACTTGTATTTATATATATATATATATATATATATATATATATATATATATATATATATATATATATATATATATATATATACAGTTCCTTAAGGTGTAGCTAATCACCTTCTCAATGGCACACAAAGCCATTTGACTTTCAACTGTGATTAGCTCAGCATGAAAAGAGTTTTCCTGGAGCGTTTTGTAGAGCAACTGAAGCAAACAATCAACTATGGGTGGCAAGGCACTGTCAAAAGATCTCCGGAATAAAGTTATGGACAGGCACAAGTCAGGAGATGGATACAAAAAAATTTCAAAGGCTTTATCAATGCCTAGAAGCACAGTGAAGTCTATTATTAAGAAATGTTGTATTTGGTACAACACAGACCCTCTCTGGATCAGGACGTTGCTCCAAACTGGATGAAAGAGCCAGGAGGAAATTGGTCAGAGAGGCTACCAAGAGGCCTACAGCAACTCTGAAGCAGTTGCAGGAATTTATGACAAAGAGTGGTCATTGTGTGCATGTGAGAACAATATCATAAATTCTCCACAGATGTGGCCTGTATGGGAGGGTTGCAAGAAAAAAGCCACCTACGACTGAGCTTTGCCAAAACGCACCTTGAAGATTCTGAGGCCACATGGAAAAAGGTGTCAGATGAAATATTTGGCCTCAACACTAAACTATATGTCTGGCGGAAATCCAATACAGCTCACCATCCAAATAACACCATTCCTACAGTAAAGCATGGAGATGGTAATATCCTGTTATGGGGGTGTTTCTCTGCAGCAGGGACTGGAGCTCTTGTCAGGATAGAAGGAAAATGGATGGGGCAAAGTACCGTCAAATTCTTGAGGGAAATCTGCTGCCCTCTGCCAGAAAGTTGTCAATGGGAAGAAGGTTTACCTTCCAACATGACAATGACCCAAAGCACACAGCAAAACTGACCACACAGTGGTTGAAGGAGGAAAAGATGAATGTCCTTGCATGGCTTAGTCAGAGCCCAGACCCTGCTGAAAATCTGTGGAATTATTTGAAGACTGCAGTCCACAAACGGTCACCATTAAATTGAACTGAACTTCAGCAGTTCTGCAAAGAAGAGTGGGCAAATATTGCAAAGTCTAGATGTGCAAAGTTAGTAGAGACATATCCCAACAGACTAAAGGCTGTAATTAAAAAATTAAGGCAAATTAAAGCAAGGGGTTGATCCTTTTTCCAACTCAGTGATTCTGTTTTTTAATTTTTTAATTTTTTTCTGGCATGTTTGTGTTATAACTTTCTCTTGGATGTTATAAGTTGCACTGAGTAAATACAGCTGGATAAAACAAAAACTGTGTCTGTCTTCATTTCAGGCTGAAAAGCAACAAAATGTGATTATTTTAAAGGGAGGTGATTCTTTTCTATACCCACTGTATTAATGAATGGGCCTCCATTGTAGATCACTCAGCAGCACCCGGTCTCTCTTTCTCTACATGACTCAGAGGTCAAATTCCTGCTGCATGCAGATGACCTGGTCCTGCTGTCCCCCAGTGTTCAGGGTCTACAGCAGAACCTGGACCTGCTGCAGCAGTACTGTCAGACCTGGGCCCTGACAGTCAACCTCAACAAGTCCAAAGCTATTACTTTTCAAAAAAGATCCAGATGTCAAGGAAACACATCACACTTCACTTTAGGGACACACAAAATAGAAAATTGCAAAGTTACTTAAATAAATTACTTAGGATTGAAAATTAATCCCACTGGAAATTTCAGTCCAGAAGTGAATGAGCTGACAGAGAAAGCACGCAGGGCATTCTACACAGTTAAACAATTCCATATCCAAATTCCAATTAGAATCTGGCTCAGATTATATGAATCAGTAATTGAACCAATTCTGCTGTACAGTAGTGAGGTCTGGGGGCCACTCACAAACCAAAATTTTACACAATGGGACAAACACCCAAATGAAATTATGCACACACAATTCTGCAAATCCATCCTACAAGTTCACCGAAACACTATAAACAATAGTTGCAAAGCCGACTTAGGCCAATTCCCACTACTGCTCAACATTTAGAAAAGATCCATCAAATATTGGTCCACTTTAAACACAGTGACCCCCAGACCTACCACTACAAAGCCCTGCAATGCCAAGAGCTGAGCCGAAAGAAGAGTCTCCTCACCCGGTTGGTCCTGAACCTCAGCTCTCTAACACACACTAACACGGTTCTACATCAGGAGCAAATTATAACACTACAGAAACAAAACTACATCACCCATTGGGAACAGACAAACACAAGCACAAAGTAAAATGCAGTGGTATCTGGCCCTAAATCGACAGTACACTGTAGCTGAATACCTGAGCACAGTGACTGAACACCAACACAGAACCACGCTGACAAAGTACAGACTCAGCGCACATACGGTGGCCATCAAGACAGGCTGCTATCATGCAATCATGGCTCCCTAACGAGCAGAGAGTGTGCACACAGTGCAACAGCAACACAGTGGAGACAGAGCTGCACTTTCTAACTGAGTGTAACAAATTCAAACACTTGCATGAAATATATTTCAATAAATTGCAAGTCACACACCCCCAGTTTTCCCTTCTGCCCAACACTGACACACTGCCCATTCTTTTAGGAGAAATGAAGGAGAGCTGCATTTTAGCAGGACAGTTATTTATTTATTTATTTATTTATTTATTTATTTATTTATTTATTTTTACTTTTTTACTTGACACTTGGTTTCTGTTCTCTCATCTCCATGTGTCTATATGGACACTAATACAATATGTTTATTCAGATTCTGATAATATGTTAATAATGAACACTAAACTAATGTATATTAATAACAGTTCTACATTCCTGTAATGCGTTGGCAATACTGTAAATGTATATGGTCATGCCAATAAAGCTTGTTGAATTGAATTGAATTGAGAGCATGTATAGTATGTTTGTCTGACACTGTGTTCGTGAGTGAGTGAGTGAGTGAGTGAGTGTGGCCTATGCCAGACAAAGTAGAGACAAAGTAGTTTTCCCGGGGATTTACAGGTGTATACCACAAATTCTCGCAGACGCACCCCCCCCCCCCCAAGCCCCCCCCAAAATGTCATTTTGTGTGTGTGTGTGTGTGTGTGTGTGTGTGTATGATAGAGAAAAAGAGAGAAAGAGAGTGTATGTGTGTGAGAGAGAGAGAGAGAGTGTTTTGTATTGAGAAATTGCACTTTAGATAACAAACAGATTCAAAGCATGTGAAAATCCTTTGCTCTCAATAACATTTATTACTGGGGTCAATATGACCCCAAACATCACGTGTGTAGTCATGTCATAGCAGACATCAGAAACATTATCATTAAGTAAAAAACACATTTCAGAATAGATCTTATGTAATTAGGAAAATACATGAAATATCAGGATAAAAAATAACGATGCATATGTTTTTTTTTACTATTTGAAGAGGGTCTTGGGTCATATAGACCCCAAACAGAACATAAGGGTTAAAAATTTCACCAATGAATTGTTGTTAAACATTTTGTGTGAAACTATACATGGATTTTGGTAACATTTATTCGTGTTGGATGGTGCAGGTTCAGATGAAGTCAGCTGCATTTTCTGCCCGCAGTGGCCCAACACAGGCCCCAAAAGGGCATATTTTCTGGGTGGAGTTGGAGATTGCAAAGAAAGAAGCCTCATTGAAGCTAACATTAGGCCTAACACTCTCCACCAATATCCACCAATGTGACGCATCATACTAACCTCCACACCTCTACGGATCCTGACTATGCTTACAACTACACTGACTGCCCCAGCCCATCTACCAATCAAGGTAATAAAGCTTTGGGGAAACACCTGCAGCCGAGTTCCTGACAGCATAGCATTTGGTGCACAGTAGTCCCCAGTACACCACTGCATGAGGTGTGTGCTGATTTCTTTGCTCCTGTGCTTTGACCAGATCAAATTCAGACACCATCAGAATGGATATTGTGCAGAATAACCCACAACAAAATGGAGACTTTGAATTTCCAAAAAACAATGGCTGTTTCACACCAGCTAATTATTTTCACTAAGTGGGCTCTCAGATTGTGGCTAGGTCTACTGATTCTGTTATTTTGCTTTTGCTGCAAGATATTTGGAACTGAAAAGGGGGTCTTCATGTTAAAATTCATGTCATAATGAGATGGAGTGCCACAACAGCAGTGTTTGAGCAGCTACCCAAGCTTTGAGATGCAATTCTTGAAATAACTGAGGATGCTATGCTAAAACTCTGTCTGAAATAACAACCCCTGTTAAAACAGTAGAGACTGTCGATTTTGTAATGAGTTTGTTCATTTAAAACTGTTCTGAGCACAATTAATCGTTAATCATTAATATAATCCTAAAATCACCAAAGCTGAACGTGAGAGAAGCATGTCATGGAGTCACATCTGTAAAAGAGCAGCTGTCAATATATCAACAAACAGGTTTCCATGATGTAATTGAGAAAGGAAAGTAGTTTGCCCAAAAAATGGATTTTAGGCCCACCTTCACAGAGCATCATACATGAATGAGGCTTTGAATGGAGAGAAAAGTTTAAAGTGAACTTTTTCAGTTGAATTACAGGACACTGTCATCATAGAGACAGAGGAATGTTTTGCTTTCTTCAGCGTTTTTAACAATCACTTTGGTCTTTTAATTGACATCAAAAACACTGTAGAAATATCGAATGAAGCCTGTAATGTACTTGAGACGTTCATGGTAAGCTTTTTGGCTCATCTGCTCCCCAGAGATGTTAACACACCATTGGAAGTTCTGCTGTATTTGGTTGACAAAGACGTTAAATAAGTGTTCATAACAATTCTAACTTCTGTAGCAACTGCAGAAAGCTCTGTCACAAGTCACCATGTCACAAGAAAGACTGTCAACTCTGGTGTTGCTGTTGTAACAGATCTCAGACTCCTCTTCTTCTTCTTTTCCTTTCGGCTCTTCCCTTCAGGGGTCACCACAGCGAATCATCTGCCTCCATTTAGCCCTATCCCCTGCATCCTCTTCTCTCAGACCAACTACCTTCATGTCCTCCTTCACTACATCCATAAACCTCCTCTTTGGTCTTCCTCTCGGCCTCCTGCCTGGCAGCTCTAACCTCAGCATCCTTTTACCGATATATTCACTCTCCCTCCTCTGAACATGTCCAAACCATCTCAACCTGGCCTCTCTAACTTTGTCTCCAAAACATCTCACATGTGCTGTCCCTCTGATGTACTCATTCCTGATCCTATCCATCCTCGTCACTCCCAAAGAGAACCTCAACATTTTCAGCTCTGCTACCTCTAACTCTTCCTCCTGTCTTTTCCTCAGTGCAACTGTCTCCAAACCATACAACATCGCTGGTCTCACTACTGTCCAGTACACCTTTCCTTTCATTCTTGCTGGTACTCTTTTATCACACTACAGACCTGACACTTTTCTCCACCCATTCCAACCTGCCTGCACACACTTCTTCACTTCTTTTCCACACTCCCCGTTGCTCTGGACTGTTGACCCTAAGTACTTAAAATCCTGCACCTTCTTTATCTCTTCTCCCTGTAACCTCACTGTTCCACTTAGATCCCTCTCATTCACACACGTCTTGCTGCGACTAACCTTCATTCCTCTTCTCTCCAGAGCAAACCTCCACCTCTCTAGACTTTCCTCCACCTGCTCCCTGCTCTCACTACAGATCACAATGTCATCCGCAAACATCATAGTCCATGGAGATTCCTGTCTGACCTCATCTGTCAGCCTGTCCATCACCACCGCAAACAAGAAGGGGCTCAGAACCGATCCTTGATGCAGTCCCACCTTCACCGTGAACTCCTCTGTCACACCTACCGCACACCTTACCACTGTCCTACTGCTCTCATACATATCCTGCACCACTCTAACATACTTCTCTGCCACTCCAGACCTCCTCATACAATACCACAGCTCTTCTCTTGGCACCCTGTCATACGCTTTCTCTAAGTCTACAAAGACACAATGCAGCTCTTTCTGACCCTCTCTGTACTTCTCCATCAACATTCTCAAAGCAAATATTGCATCTGTAGTGCTCTTTCTTGGCATGAAACCATACTGCTGCTCACAAATGCTCACTTCTCCCCTTAGCCTTGTTTCCACTACTCTTTCCCACAACTTCATTGTATGGCTCATCAGCTTAATACCTCTGTAGTTTCCACAACTCTGCACATCTCCCTTGTTCTTAAAAATCGGCACCAAAACTTCCATACCTCCACTGGTATGTCATCAGGACCCACCGCCTTTCCTTTCTTCATCCTCTTCAAAGCTCTCCTAACTTCATCCTTGCTAATCCTTTCTACTTCCTGCTCAACAATATTTGCCTCTACTACTCTTCTCTCCCTGTCATTTTCCTTATTCATCAGTTCCTCAAAGTACTCCTTCCATCTTTCCCTCACCCTCCTGTCACCTGTCAACACATTTCCATCTCTATCCTTAATCACTCTAACCTGATGCACATCCTTTCCATCTCTATCCCTCTCACCTTCCTTACTATCTAACCTTGCATACAATAGATTAAGATTTCTGTTTGCCCTTTGCCACCTCTATCTTAACCTCATGCTGCATCTCCCTATATTCCTGTCTACTTTCCTCCGTCCTCTCACTGTCCCACTTCTTCCTAGCTAACCTATTCCTCTGGATACTCTCCTGAACTTCCTCATTCCACCACCAAGTCTCCTTGTCTTCTTTCCTCCTTCCAGGTGACACACCTAGCACCTTCCTACCTGTCTCCCTGATCACTTTGGCTGTAGTAGTCCAGTCATCTGGAAGCACCTCCTGACCACCTAAAGTCTGTCTCAACTCCTCCCTGAAAACCACACAGCACTCTTTCTTTTCCAAGTTCCACCACTTTGTCTTCTGCTCTGCCTTTGCTCTCTTCATCTTCCTCACCACCAGAGTCATCCTATACACCACCATCCTATGCTGTCTAGCTACACTCTCTCCTACCACTACTTTGCAATCGCTAATCTCCACCAGATTACAGTGTCTACATAAGATATAGTCCACCTGTGTGCTCCTGCCACCACTCTTATATGTCACCCTGTGTTCCTGCCTCTTTTGAAAGTACGTGTTCACCACAGCCATCTCCATACTTTTAGCAAAGTCTACCAACCTCTGTCCTTCTGGGTTCCTTACCTGAAGACCAAACCTGCCCATCACTTCCTCATCCCCACTATTCCCTTCACCAACATGTCCATTAAAGTCTGCCTCTATCACCACTCTCTCACCTCTGGGAACACTCTGCATCACTTCCTCAAGCTCGCTCCAGAATCTGTCTTTCTCCTCTTGCTCACAACCTACTTGTGGAGCGTAAGCACCAGCAACATTCAACATCACACCTTCAATATTCCAGCTTCAGACTCATCAACCTATCTGACACTCTCTTCACATTCTTCACAAACTCCTTCAGGATCACTCCTACTCCATTTCTCTTCCTGTCCACACCATGATAAAACAGTTTAAACCCTGCTCCAATGCTTCTAGCCTTGCTCCCTTTCCACCTGGTCTCCTGGACACACAGAATGTCGACTTTCCTCCTCTGCATCATATCTACCAGCTCTCTGCCTTTACCTGTCATCGTACCAACATTCAAAGTCCCTACTTTCAGTCCTAAACTCCTGCCTTTTCTCTTCTCTCTCTGCCTATGGACACGCCTTCCTCCTCTAACACACCTTCCTCCTCTCCTTCTTCGACCAACAGTAGCCCAATTTCCACCAGTGCCCTGTAGGTCAACGGCACCGATGGCGGTCGTTGTTAACCCGGGCCCCAACCGATCCGGTATGGAAGTCATGTTAGTGATTCGCATATTGAATTTGGCAAAAGTTTTCTCAGACTGAGAACCCATAAACAGATGAGAATTCCTGTATAAAACAGGAGAAAGATTGAGTCAGGCGGAAGGGGCTTCTGTTCAGTGCAGCTTCGCTCAGCAAAATCCTTTATTTATCAATATGCAAAATATATTGCTTTTTTCCTCTCTTCTAAATTTTCAAAGTGTGTATAATGTTCAAAACGTATACATTGAACAGTAACATCAATAATATATTCAATAAGAACAAGCTGTTATACCAAGAAAATTAAATTAATATTAAAAACAAATTGAAATGTGCTAAAACACAAAACGTTTACCTCCGGCACCAGGTCACATGCTACGCAGTGGAAAACAGTATTTTCTCTACTCATTCACAAAACTATATAAACTTACCAGTTACCCTTACAACATTGATCTAACATATAATTTAAATGTTAAGCGACGTGTGTATGTAGGTAAACGTTTTAAAACTTCACAAACCTGTATAAAACAGGAGAAAGAATGAGTCAGGCGATAGGTGTATGGTAGTAAAATAATAACATATGTCTTTGAAACAAAAAAGCATGTTGAATTGCATGAATTGAAAGAAAAATGCATTGTATTACCAGTTCTTGTATTTTAATGCATTGTATTTTAAGGGCTTGCATTTTTAAGGGCTGCAATTCAACATGGTTGTATATTTAAGCTGTGAATATTTCAACTGGAAACAACAGTTTTAACTTTTTTTTAGCCAAGTTTTAATCTTTCTAACAACAATAATCTAAATAAATCAAAATATGCATCTAAAAAAGGATGATTTTGATTGAATTTATCCCTCAGAAGTATTTTAATTAAACAAAGCTGCCTTCCATCCTGAGGTAACAGTAAAATCGTTAGCTTAGTTTTTAGTTAACGTGAGGTTGCAGTTGCAAACAGTGAAACATGCTTAATTAACTTTTGGTTAATCAGCCAGTTCTGCTGATTAAATCTATTAACCAGCTGAAACATATTATTTAGGGAGCACTGAAGAGATGAGGACCCTGTCCCACTACTAGAAATGTGCTGGGACGTTCCACTGCACAACAGGAAGCTCACAGCACATCTCAATTCTCACAACGATGCGTTCATTCAAGGTAGCCTGGCAAGACCAGTCTTCACAAGAATGCATGTCTGTTCATTGTGTTCTTAGAATTGAGAAACATTATTATAACATAAGAAGAAGAAGAAGAAGAGGACTGGAGCCATGATCTCCATCTGCTGCTAGTCCGTGCCAGCGAGCACTGACAAAGACCAAAGCAACAGGTAAAACGAGACCTTCACAAGTTGATTTCTCGAAATGGACCAAACGGTAAGTACAGGTTATGATTATCAGGTCCAGAATATATGCGAAAATGCTGATTAAGACATGAAAGCAGAGTTTATGTTTATATTCAATGTCTTAGCAGTTACTCTTTACCCCTGTGTACATGTAAGCAGCTTTCTCAATTTATTTTTATGCCATTTGGCAGATGCCCTTATCCTTATACAGCAAAGGGGTTATAACGTGATTCCCCTGACACTGATGTATAGAGGGAACATTACATCTGAGGAAGACATATATTTTGTCTCCATTTCTTTGCTTTATTTCACAATGTTTAAAATTTGCTGCTGTGTTGGAATCCTTAACTTTATATCGTGGCTTGTGCAACGCTGTGCTGTAATACTGGGGTTGCCCCCTTACGTCAAAATTCCCCGGCTGTGGGTGTTTACATGACGTTTTAGAATGCTACTGTCTACAAAACCCTGTAGTAAGCTGAGACAGAGAGTGTTTTATGCGCACGTGTGTGTACTCGCACTATAGAATGCTGCCTTCAAAGGCGTCATCAATGACAGGATACAACACTGATGGCAGTAATGTTTTTGTTTCTTTGTTCTTTACCTTATAAATTAAAAATTATGTCAACCGCCATATCAGGACTATTCATCCTTACATTAATATTAAAGAGAATATTGAAGTTATTGACCTGCATTTGCATGATTTACTTGACAACAGTGATGACGTGATGGATAAGTGATAGTGAAAGAGTATTGTTATTATCGTGCTAACTTACTCGCCATTTTATATCCATGTTGTGTTTGTTTAACAAGGGAGAGAATGAAGTGTTGAGGTCAGCAAGACACCTTGTGTAACTTTTGAGCAATTTTCAAAGACAAGGAAGAGCTGGATAGCCAGGATAGTAGGATAACAGGTATAGCAATTCTTTTTTTCATGCACTATTTGCTTGAATGTGAACACATACATTATGATAAAGACATGATTAAATCATTTTGTGGTTCGTCACATCATCTCATTTCAACGGACAAAGAGGCCAACCTCAGGGGCCATCATCTATTCCCATGGAAATGACCAGGTCAGCACAAAACTTTATACTGCATTTATAACATACATCTGGTTATGTATTGTAGATCTGTTCTGGTAGTTACAACTTCTCAACAGGTCCTTTCCTGGATTGTTCTCAAATCACAGAGGCAAATGATGCTTTACTGGAACATGTCCTGGGCCCAGTAAATGAAAACCATGTCTGGATGAAAACATGACTCATCAGGAACACCCAGCATACCGTACATCGGTACGGTGCTCCCTGGTTCTTTGGTTTTTGTTGTTTGTTTGTCCTGTGTTCAGCAGCTTTTCGAGCCAGAGTGTTGGTAAAGTACCCTTCTGCTTCAAATGCTCCACCATCATCCCTGTCACAAAAAAACCCCAGGATCACAGGGCTAAATGGCTACAGACCTGGCTCCTTACCATCTGTAATCAATGTCCTTTGAGAGATTGGTGCTGATGTACCTGAAGGACATCACTGTCCCCCTGCTAGACCCCCTTCAGTTTGTCTACCTAGCTAACAGGTCAGTGGATGATGCAATCAACCAGGGACTTATGCAAGAATCCTATGGACTTCAGCTTGGCATTAAACACCATCATCCCAAATCTCCTCTGGTCCAGCTCTCAGTGCCCACCTCCACCTGTCAGTGGATCATCAGCTTCCTGACAGACAGACGGCAGCAGGTGAGACTGGGGAAATTGTCCAGAACCTGCACAATCAACACTCGTGCCACCCAGAGATATGTGCTGCAGACCCCTTTGTCAGACTCCTGAAGTTTACAGATGACATTACAACGGCAGGATATTCCATGATCCAGGAAGTTGACCATTCTGCTTACAGAGGTGAGGTTGAACAGTTGGCTATCTGGTGCAGTCAAAACAACCTGGGGATAAACATGCTCAAAACAGTTGAGATGACAGTGGACTTCACAAAGAAGAACAAGGAGTCCTGGAAGTGATGGTATGGCCCCACAGAGCCCTGATCTCAACATTATAGAGTCTGTCTGGGATTACATGGAGACAGAAGCCTCAGTTGCTTGATAACATGTTTAATTTTGAAAAAAAAAAAAATATTATATATATAGTTCAAAATGGTATTTTCTGTATTTCTAGTCAAAGCTTGAATAAAAATATTTTTGCCATAGTTTTGGGTGACCTGCAGCACTGCACATATTGTCTCTCTAATGCTTAACCACACCTTTTGAACCAAGAGTAACAGAAAGCCTTTCACAGCTCATTATAGTGGACTTTACTATTTTTTACACACTTTTTAGATGATAAAATTGACTATTATTTTTTTCAATATATTAGTTATGTTAAAGACATAAATGTTAGTGACTGATTTTACTTTGAGCAGCACCATGGAGCAGCCTCATAGCTCTACAGTCCCTGGTTTGATCCTGAACTCACGTTACTGTATGTGTGGATTGTCACATCATCTCTCTGTGGCCATGGTATGGGTTAGTTCCAGGTTCTCCAGTTTCCTCCCACTTCCCAAAAACCTGAACGAGTATGCAAATGTGTGTGTGCGCGCATGGTGCCCTGCGATGGACTGGCATGCATTCAGTGGATTCAATGCATATTCAATGCATTCAATACACCCTGGCATCCAGTGTGTATTCCTACCTCCTGCCCAGTGTTCCCAGAATAGACTCCTGATCTATTGTGACCCTGACCAAAATAAAGCATTTACTACAGAATAAAAGCATGATTATACTTTTCATGTTTTCACATCCACATACAATGAACTGATTGAATTTATTAAAAACAATTCAAATAATAACCACAGCTTGAATTTTGTTTCTATGCAAATTATAAAACAAAGAACTTAAAGCATCATCTGCTCAAGAATGGATGTATGCTGATCTGGTATTTTACTTGGATATGTTAGCAAAAAACCCTGCATGATCTATAGCTCATTAACATTACAACTTCATGTAGACTATTTGCAAATATCTACTTCTCATTGAAATCTTATCATAAAAATGTGTCGGTCAACAAAATTACATTCAGACAATACCAAATCTCAATCTGCTGCTAGGCAAAACAGAGGCCTAAAAGATAAAATTGCACCATGATGATAGAAAGCACATCAATGATGACACATTGTGTGCATGTGTATAGTACAGTCCCAGCATATTCAGTTGCTCCTCAACTCAGTTTCCTGTGCTTGGCTTGCTGTGCCATGCTGTCTTTGGCTTTGGTGTCCTCTCCACCCCACAGTGCGTTCCTGACAAACCGAGATGCTGCATCTTTGTCCAGACGAGCTGCTTGTTTCTTATCTGTGATCTCCTTTATCCTGTTCATGTTGGTCCGGATTCTCTCCTGTGGAGTGTAAAGTTAGGTGTGATGTAATTTTATCAGTCAAAAGTTATTGATAAAATCCTAAATAATAAGCCTGTCTCAATGGACTTTACATGCCCTTGAAGATACATAAAGCTAGTATTTAACATAATATTATGTAGTATTATAGCAAGTATTACAGCTTCAGCATTTTGGCAAAATCCATTGTCAAGTTCATGTTTGTCACTCCTTGGTCACAATAAATTAGGAGCAAAAAAAATAATGGCCAGTAGTCTTATCACAATTTTTTTTCCCCATCTCATATGATTTCAATATTTATTGGTAATCACATGTATGTGTAGGTGGTGTAATGGTGTGGAGAATGTTTTCTTAGAACACTCCGGGTCTGTTAATACCAATCAATCATCACTTGAATACCACAACCTATTTAAGTATTGATGCTGACCATGTGCATCGCTTCACAGCCACAATTTACCCATTTTGTAATGGCTACTCCCAGCATGATAATGCACCAGGTCACAACTTTTATTTAATTATTAGAAGAAATACGAAAGCTTATGTGACGTCACTGCGCTACAGTCTGCAGCGTGGAGTACTTGGTCTACCAAGTACATCCACAATCCCACCATGTAAGTTCAGTTTGTAGCTAGCTTTTTAAAAACGTTCTAATTATTTTGTCGGGTTTTTTTGGGGGGGGGGGGGGGTCTGGTTGGGGGGCGGACGAGGAAGACGACAAAACAAAATCAGACAAGCCACCAGCGTCAAAGAAAAAACGATTTATATCTTACAACTCAGACTGGGCGAACAGAGAAAACTTTTCTGAATGGGTAAGGCCCACCCAAGGAGACCCGTTCTCCGCCACCTGTGTTTTGTGTCCCCCCAAAATTTCTGTTAAATATGAAGGAAAAACAAAGAAGCACTAGAGTGCATCTCAATAAATTAGAATGTCGTGGAAAAGTTCATTTATTTCAGTAATTCAACTCAAATTGTGAAACTCGTGTATTAAATAAATTCAATGCACACAGACTGAAGTAGTTTAAGTCTTTGGTTCTTTTAATTGTGATGATTTTGGCTCACATTTAACAAAAACCCACCAATTCACTATCTCAACAAATTAGAATACTTCATAAGACCAATAAAAAAAAACATTTTTAGTGAATTGTTGGCCTTCTGGAAAGTATGTTCATTTACTGTACATGTACTCAATACTTGGTAGGGGCTCCTTTTGCTTTAATTACTGCCTCAATTCGGCGTGGCATGGAGGTGATCAGTTTGTGGCACTGCTGAGGTGGTATGGAAGCCCAGGTTTCTTTGACAGTGGCCTTCAGCTCATCTGCATTTTTTGGTCTCTTGTTTCTCATTTTCCTCTTGACAATACCCCATAGATTCTCTATGGGGTTCAGGTCTGGTGAGTTTGCTGGCAGGTCAAGCACACCAACACCATGGTCATTTAACCAACTTTTGGTGCTTTTGGCAGAGTGGGCAGGTGCCAAATCCTGCTGGAAAATGAAATCAGCATCTTCAAAAAGCTGGTCAGCAGAAGGAAGCATGAAGTGCCCCAAAATTTCTTGGTAAACGGGTGCAGTGACTTTGGTTTTCAAAAAACACAATGGACCAACACCAGCAGATGACATTGCACCCCAGATCATCACAGACTGTGGAAACTGAACACTGGACTTCAAGCAACTTGGGCTATGAGCTTCTCCACCCTTCCTCCAGACTCTAGGACCTTGGTTTCCAAATGAAATACAAAACTTGCTCTCATCTGAAAAGAGGACTTTGGACCACTGGGCAACAGTCCAGTTCTTCTTCTCCTTAGCCCAGGTAAGACGCCTCTGACGTTGTCTGTGGTTCAGGAGTGGCTTAACAAGAGGAATACGACAACTGTAGCCAAATTCCTTGACACGTCTGTGTGTGGTGGCTCTTGATGCCTTGACCCCAGCCTCAGTCCATTCCTTGTGAAGTTCACTCAAATTCTTGAATCGATTTTGCTTGACAATCCTCATAAGGCTGCGGTTCTCTCGGTTGGTTGTGCATCTTTTTCTTCCACAATTTTTCCTTCCACTCAACTTTCTGTTAACATGCTTGGATACAGCACTCTGTGAACAGCCAGCTTCTTTGGCAATGAATGTTTGTGGCTTACCTAGTGAACCAAACTGAGAGACCATTTTGAAGGCTCAGGAAACCTTTGCAGGTGTTTTGAGTTGATTAGCTGATTGGCATGTCACCATATTCTAATTTGTTGAGATAGTGAATTGGTGGGTTTTTGTTAAATGTGAGCCAAAATCATCACAATTAAAAGAACCAAAGACTTAAACTACTTCAGTCTGTGTGCACTGAATTTATTTAATACACGAGTTTCACAATTTGAGTTGAATTACTGAAATAAATTAACTTTTCCACGACATTCTAATTTATTGAGATTATATATATATATATATATATACACACACACACATATACATATATACATATAGCCTAGGCCATCTTTATGTAGAGCAACAATTCTTTTTTTTCAGATCCTCAGAGAGTTCTTTGCCATGAGGTGTCATGTTGAACTTCCAGTGACCAGTATGAGAGAGTGTGAGAGTGATAACACCAAACTTAACACACCTGCTCCCCATTCACACCTGAGACCTTGTAACACTAACGAGTCACATGACAGAAGGAAAATGGCTAATTGGGCCCAATTTGGACATTTTCACTTAGGGGTGTACTCACTTTTGTTGCCAGCGGTTTAGACATTAATGGCTGTGTGTTGAGTTATTTTGAGGGGACAGCAAATTTACACTGTTATACAAGCTGTACACTCACTACTTTACATTGTAGCAAAGTGTCATTTCTTCAGTGTTGTCCCATGAAAAGACATAATAAAATATTTACAAAAATGTGAGATACTGTGTGTATATATATACACACACACACACACACACACACACACACACACACACGGGTTTTTCATGTGTTCCAGCTCAAGCACACCTGGTGCAACTAATGAAGCCCTTGTTTTGCATATTTATGCTGTTGTGAGGGATTTTATTCAGGGGGTTGAATAATTTTGAGACTGGAGAAGTCATTATAAGTTGCATTTTCAGTTGAATTTGGGGAAACCACTTGAAGCATTCGTTGTGTTGAACTATTTCAATTGCTTTTGTTTGATTTGTTCATTGCAAACAGCTGAAAGTCTGTAAATTTTGATAATAAACCTGATTTGCAATGGAGGTTGAATAATTTTGATTGCAACTGTATATTAGTGCAGTAATCCATGCAAATTAAATGAACTGAAGTTGATCAAGTCGAGTTTTCATTAGTTAGTCTTCATATCAGTAAATTTACACGCACTCTGGAACGAGTTAGAACGAAAGCTTTACCAAATTTACGGCATTTCCATAAATACCACATTTCTTGTGTAAACTAGAATGAACGATTTACACATATCCATTTGTTTCCAGCTTGATAAATGAGGTCCAATGTCTAACGCCATGAGGTATGATCCAAATCCGAATCAAAAGCCCTTGTTGTGCTAAAACTTAATTCCAAATTATAGTGACAGGCACGGCTCAGGCACGTAAAACTACCTTTTCATGTTCATGGGCTGCCATGTTACCTTTATTAGTTATTTATTTGTTTATTTAACAGGGACAATGCTGGTTTAAAAAGAAAAACAAAACAAGAAGCTAAAACTGTACAACCATCAATGTTCAATTTAAAAAAAAAATTTTTTAAACAAGAATATGAGACTGTGTACAACCATCACTGTTCGTAAACCTGTTTTTGTTTGAACCCCTTTTTTTTTTTTTTTTTTTTATAGATTTCTTTGAAATGTTCAACTCTGTTTGCATTTTCAGTTCAACTGGTAAACTGTTCCAAAGCAGTGTACCTTTAACTGAAAATGTGGATTGTGCAAATTTAGTTTTTCTCCTCAGTAATGTGCAATTCTGATTAGTTGCACTTCTTGTAGTGATCCACTTAATACTCTGTTTTGATGTTAATTGGCATATGATATCTGGAACAAGATTATTTACACACTTAAAAACCATTTTAATAAGAGACAAATTTATACAATTTTCAAACTAAGCAAACTATATTTTTGTAGAATATTACAATGATGCCATTTAATTAATTTCTTGTCCAAAATGTTTTGTTTGTTTATATAAAAAGATCTAATGGGTTTACTAGTCAATTATCTGTTTAAAAAAAAAGTTGGCACAGTGCAGACTGAATAAAAGACTGATTCTTACCAGTTCCTGTTTGATTCCATGATCTTTTGGATTCACTCCTTGTGTTACCAAGTACACTAATAAAAAAATTTAAAAAATAGTTTAGACCTTGCCATAAAGTATGGGTAGTAACTGTGCTGTAAAGACTGCTGAAATACTCACTCCAGAATAGGGAGTTGAGGGCGTATACTGACATTAAGTCCAGTTTGGCTTGCTCAAGGGGGCCAAGCTAGAACAAAACAATTAAAACAATTACCTAATGTCCAAAGCCCTAAACTTTATAAATGCGCATCATATAACCACTCTTGCCCTATGCATGCATTTCATAAAATTTGTTTGCTGTTGCAATATTTATATATAATCAACCTTTAGATTGTCGCCCTTCGAGACAGACATGAGGGTTTGGATCACATTTTGGACCGAGCTCACAGAAGACAAGAAACCAGTCAGGTATTCAGCAATTTCAGTTGGGTAATCCTCCAGAGAATCTTCCTCAGCCATATCTATAACCTAAAGGAAATCGGAGAAGAAAAAGTCATTTACATTATTTACCACCGTAGTGTATGAAACGGTTTAGTCAGTGTTAATTAAAATGAAAAGGTCCATTTACACGTGTGCTGTGACTTCAAAATATAGCACAACTTATCTATATAAACAATTGAAAGGAAAGCTCTATCAGGTTGAAAAGCACACAGAATTCTCCTTCTGATTATCACCTTTACTCACAAGCAATAACAAATTTGGGATTTAATTTCACCTCGCAATGGATCGCAGCTAGAAAAGCTAGGGACGCTAAACAGAAAGGCACCACGCATCTATTTCCGCTTACGTCATGATACATTTCAAAATAAAGGTTTGGAGAATTAGGATCAAGTAAGCAAACACACAAATAAATAAATGAGCGATTTAGGAGAAAATTAAACAAATTAAACAAACTCATACAACTGTATAGATAATCTCTATTTTTTTTTTCTTTTTTCATTACTGAGCTTAAATCACCCAGATAGCCAAGTAGTGCTGGTGCAAAGTCCCGTTCTGACTCTGTATGTCTCAACCATATATATATATATATATGGATGGTCTCAACCAGCTCCCTAGTTCAGTAGTCATGGCACTGATCAGGGGGACTGCCATTTAAATGGATGTCTCAATTGCAGAATCCTTCCAGTGCACTGGAACATTCGCTCCCTAAAAAATCCCACAATGCACCACAAACCCAGGGAGCGTCAGTGCTCACTATGGGTGCTTCTCAATACTCAAATTGATGCTTCCTCGTTTCCTCGCTCCTCCGTCCTCCAGCCCGTGACCCGGAAATCGATCAACGTCAACCATCTTGAAGGACATCTCAATTCTGTAATTGCAGCATGAGGAGGCGAGGAACGAGGAGTGAGGAAGCTTCCAGAGGAGCTAGGAGCGAGGATACACAGGTGTATCCTATGCGGAAGTGTTTCTTGTCGAAAAACCTGACGCATGTATAAATTCCCCTCCTCCTTTACATCTGCCACAATCTCAAACAAAAAGTCCTTTGATGATGTGATGGAATTTTGTGTGAAATATAATTAAATAATAATATGCTTACAATGAGTATTGTAATTAATTGTTCCTTGCATGTTTGGATATGCAAAGCTGCACAAAAGATGCGATAAATTATGTATTGTTCATTAATTCATAGTTGAATAACCTAGACATTTCACATACTATCAGTGCATTTTGCTTTATTATTGCTGTTATTAACCAAACTCCAACAACATAACGGCACATCAAAAAAAAAAAAATCATAATGGGCAGATCCCTGAAGCACAGTGAGGTCATCCAGCTGAGCACAGTCATCATTAATTGACGTTGCTTTGAAGTGACGCTTGAGAGAGTGAGGATATTCCATTCAACTTGCTTCAATTCCTCTCTCCTCATGTCTCCTCCTCACATCCTTCGCTCACAACCTAAGGAGGTGGAGCTAAGATGCAAGATAAGGAAATGAGGATGCACAAATAAGAAATGAGAAGCACCCTATATGGATATGTCTCAAACAGCTCCTTAGCTCATAGTAATGATAACATATCAGAAGGTATGAGGAAACAAAGAAAACAATGCCTGAGAAATAATCCAGATGTCTTAATTCAAAAAGTCTCCTCGGAAAGTCCATCCATCAGAAAATGCATTAAATGTTATCTTAACACTTTACAATGAAGTATGGAAATAATAAATAAATAAATAGTTTAGACCTTGCCATAAAGTATGGGTAGTAACTGTGCTGTAAAGACTGCTGAAATACTCACTCCAGAATAGGGAGTTGAGGGCGTATACTGACATTAAGTCCAGTTTGGCTTGCTCAAGGGGGCCAAGCTAGAACAAAACAATTAAAACAATTACCTAATGTCCAAAGCCCTAAACTTTATAAATGCACATCATATAACCACTCTTGCCCTATGCATGCATTTCATAAAATTTGTTTGCTGTTGCAATATTTATATATAATCAACCTTTAGATTGTCGCCCTTCGAGACAGACATGAGGGTTTGGATCACATTTTGGACCGAGCTCACAGAAGACAAGAAACCAGTCAGGTATTCAGCAATTTCAGTTGGGTAATCCTCCAGAGAATCTTCCTCAGCCATATCTATAACCTAAAGGAAATCGGAGAAGAAAAAGTCATTTACATTATTTACCACCGTAGTGTATGAAACGGTTTAGTCAGTGTTAATTAAAATGATGAAATCAGGAAAACTCCCGCCCTCGTGGAAACAAGGAGCTGTGGTGTGTATTGCAAGCCTGGGAAAGATCACTCTATTCCAACAAACTATAGGCCTATAGCTTTAACATCAAATATGTGCAAAGTAATGGAAAGAATGGTTATTGAGTTTTATTTTTTTTGGAAACCAAAAATTTATTACATCCATATCAGAGTGGGTTCAGAAAGAGACATAGTACGCTAGATGCAGTTGTATGTTTGGAGAATAAAATAAGGAAAGCTCAAGTGAATAAAGAAGCAGTAATAGGAGGATTTTTTTGACATCAAGATGTCAGATGGTGTGGAAGGAAGGACTGTTAATTAAATTAGACCGAATGGGCATCAAAGGGAGGTTATATAACTGGGTTATGGATTTCCTGCAAGAACGAACAATACAACTGGGAGTAGGTACTGAATACTCTGATATTTATAAAATAGACAGTGGAACCCCTCAAGGTAGCGTTTGTAGCACCATACATTTTAATATTATGATAAATGATCATTTTGGGGAAATTGAATCAAGAATAGGAAAACCACTATACGCAGATGACGGAGCTCTATGGAAAAGAGGGAGAAACCTGCAGTATGTAGGGGAAAAAATGCTGGAGGCAATAGATGTTGTTGATAACTTGGCTAATCAATGGGGATTTTGGCTTTCAGTTGCAAAAACCCATTTAATATTTTTTTCAAAAAAGAAGAAAACTCCTGAAGTTAAATTGAAGTTATATAAACACACATTAGAGCAAGTATCATTAATTAGATATCTGGGAGTGTGGACGGACTCCAAATTAACATTTGGGTCACATATTCAGAAGCTAGTTGATAAATGTAAGAAAGGAATTAATGTGTTGAGGTGCTTGGCAGGAGTGGATTGGGGTGCCACAAGGCATTCTCTAAAAAGGGTATACTGTGCATTAATTGGGTCATCAATTGATTATGGTAGAATAATATATGGCTCAGCATCAACCTCACTGCTTACCAAGATAGAGGTGATTCAAAACCAAGCCCTTAGAATATGTTGTGGAGCTTTCAGATCCTCTCCTGTGACAGCTTTGCATGTAGACATGGGTGAAATGCCACTAGACATTCGTGAAATACAACTTAAAATGGTATATTGGACTGGTATTAAAGGTCATTTTACAAATCATCCAGTTAAAAGAATATTGGAGAGTTAGAAAAGAATATTGAAGACAAAGAATATTGGAGACATATCTGAATAGCTTTGGCTGGACAGTAGGCAAGCAGACTCAACAAATAGATATCAGTAATATTTATATTAGCCCCATGGTAGCTCTGCCAATCTTGCCACCTTGGCTCTTCTCTATGCCAACAATAGATCTGCAAATATTTAAATTAATAAATGAAAACCAGAAATATGTTCCAAAGAAGACAATAGTGCAGCAGTATTTAGATAGTGAATACTTTCAATTTCTACAAATTTATACAGATGGTTCTAAAGACCCAGAAACTGGACTTACAGCTGCTGATGTGTAAACTCAGCATCAAAAGAAACTAATAATATTTTCAGACACTTCCTAAAAATGATCTGAAGATAAAATACACAAAACAACTTGGATAAACAGTTCAAGGAGCTTTACTGTCCCAAGTTAACAAGAATCAACATGGATGAACTCCACCCCAACAGCTCACGAACAGTTCTCAGTAACGGGTGTGACCACCATGACTTGCAGTGCAGGACAAGCACCGCTGTCGCATACTGTAAACCAGGTTTTGGATGCGCTGTTGCGGTATTTGTGCCCACTCCTGCTGCAAAGCTTGTGCAAGCATCTGCCTGTTGATGGGTCTTGGTCGTCTGGCAGCAAGACGTCGTCCCAATTCATCCCAAAGATGTTCAATCGGGTTCTAGTCAGGTGAATACGGCATCCATTGCATGACCTGCACATTGTGAGCCTCCAGGAACTGTCTAGTCAGATGAGCTGCATGAGGTCGTGCATTATCTTGCTGGAATATTGTGACGTCATTGTACTCTTGCAAAAACAGCAAGAGATGTGGTCTGAGCATCTCATCAACATAACATCTGGCAGTAAGAGTTCCATTGACAATGACCAACGGTGTCCTGTAACGAGCTGTAATTCCTGCCCAGACCATTACACTTGCACCACCCCATCGGTTCCACTGACATATGCAACATTGTCTGAATCGCTCACCTCGTCTGCGCCACACTCTTTCCCGACCATCAATGGTATCAAGACAAAATCTGGACTCGTCAGAGAAAAGGACTTGTCCCCACTGGATGCAAGTCCACCAGTGGTGTTGCTGACACCACCTGAGTCTGTTGTGACGGTGAGTGGCACTGAGTATAGGGCCTCTGTATGGCCGTCTTGCCTGCAGCTGGTGAGTTGCCAGACGCCTACGTACAGTTGAACTGCTTATTCTGGGGTTGTTCCTTCCAGCAGTTCCTGCAGCAGTATGGGTTGCATGACAGAAGCGGTCTCTGAGATGCTGCAACACTATCCACCTATCCTGTCGAGCAGTGGTTACACGTGGTCTCCCAGACCTTGGTCGATCTCTTACTATACCAGTTTGAGCATATCGTCTCACAAGATTGGATACTGCACCTTGACTACAGCCAAGTCTTTATGCAACAACAGTCTGACTGACACCAGACTCCAGCATACCAATTGCCCGTAGGCGCTGTTCATTCGTCAACCTTGTCATCAATTTTCTTTCAATGTTTTTCACCTCAGAAATCGTCAACAATTGTCACCAGAGTGAAATCTTTCAGGTGTAATTAAATGTTAGGACAGAAATCAGCCTTAAGCTCAAATAAACTCACTCAATCAGACAGAGCTAACGAGGCGTGACCTGGCCAATTAAAGAGTCAACAAACTTACCTGGACCTCAGAGCAATCAAAACAACCAAAACATTAGCTTATTACCAATAAAATTATATTGAAATATGTCTTTTAGAACCTATTAGTTTCTTTTGATGCTTAGTATATACCTCACTTTAAATATAAATCTGCAAAAAGAACTGCTAATAATTTATCAGCATATGCAGCAGAGATGGTCACTATTCAGATAGCCTTACAATTGGTAGAAAAAAATCCAACCTACAGCTGTAGTCATTTGTTCCGAATCATATTCTACACTTACAAGTATATTGAGTGGGAAATCAGAATCTAGGTAAGATATATTAATAGAATTACTACAAAGTTTGTACAGATTATGCCAACTGAGAATTACAGCAGTATTTTTATGGGTGTCGGCTCATGTTGGTAGTGGAGGGAAATGAGGAGGTGGACAAAAACAGGCTATTAAGCATACAAATATAGACATACACATACCCTTGAGTCAATCGGAAATGAAAGGTTTAATTAAAGTAGCTGTCAGAAAGATGTGGCAAGAGAGATGGGATAAAGGAGGCAAAGGACGACATTTGTATAATATACATAAACAAGTTGGTAATGTAAGAACTGCTTACGGTAATAGAAGGGATGATACAGTTATATCTCGGTTGAGAATTGGACATTCTACTCTTAATAAATCACTCCATATGATAGGAAAACATGAATCCGGTCAGTGTAATCATTGTGGAAACCGTAGAGCATCTGCTGATTAACTGTAGGGCATATGAAAGGGAAAGACTCCAGTTAAAAGAGGAATTAAAATATGCTGGCATCAATTCTCTGAAAAACAGTTCTTACAAAGGTCATAAAGCTCTTATAATTTTTCCTGAAAATAACAAAGTTATATAATAAAATATAGGTAATTTCTTCCCACGTTGATAGTATTGCCTCACACTCCATCCCAGTAGGTGGCGGAATATGCACCATAAGCTGGTTTGTCAACCGCCATGAAACATAAGAAGAAGATGCTCCTTAGCTCCGTAGGTGGTGAATCAGTATATCGTGTACACGAGTTTGGGCACTGGTATGGAAGGCCGATAGGACAAATGTCTTTAGACGTTACGTCTAAGTAACGTCTTCAAAGCTACCTGCTAGGGATGGGGAAATGAAGCCTCATAAAGCATTGAGGCGTTCCCCCAACTGTTCCGGGAAAAGATTCAAAGCTTCGAGCGTGTCGAAAACAGCACCATCTGGTGGTTAGTTAAAAAATTAAGCAGCCAAAAACCTGTGTAAGAAGCTCCGTCGGATGAAGCAGCCACCACACACTCCATAGATCCCAATGTTTCAATGCTATAATAAAACAATGCACAAATAAAAGCCTAACACGTGTGTGTGTGTGTGTGTAGTTTCTCTCTCTGATGAATTAATTTACCCACAGAAGAATAATGCACACATATATGACTAACAGAGTTGCATATGGCAAGTATTTTGCCTGAAATTATTTGTATTATTCATATTACTTGTATGAGTGGGTATTTAAAATGTAACTGAATAAGTTTGAATGAAAATCATGGACAAAATGATCCATTCATATAAAGTGTGGGAATAAAATGTGAATAAGGACATTGTGTGATGGGATCATCTGGTTATTAAATGTGCTTATGAGACTTTTCAGTGATAGTGCTTGTGTAACTGTGGGAATTACAGAAAGGTGACAAAGTAGTTTTTAATTATTTTTATTGAGAAACAAGAGCTGTTTGACAGTGTTGAGGCTGAGTCTATTTCTCCTCTCTGACAGTACTTCCCCTGCCTTACAGAACACTCTTTCACATGGTACAGAGGAGGCCGGTGTACAAAGAAACTGCAATGCCAAAGTGTATAAATTACTAAAACAAAACCAAAAGTGCAAAAATTCACCAAAAAAAATTTAATGTAACAGATTAATTATCCAAAGTACAGTACTCCTCACAAACTAACCAACCAGACTGCGAACAAGGACTCGTAAAGTAAGATCTGGGGTTCAAAAATCCTGACACGCAAAGCGAATCACGCATGTGATTGGACAGAAAGTGAGGCTTTGGTTATCGTCGATCACGTGATTCTTTGAAACCAATACATGCCCCGATACAGGGCTTCACTGGAGATTGTGTTGTGTGCTTGATACGTATGGAAGACCAAACCTGCAGAAATAAATAGATAAATAGATAAATAAATAAATGTAATAATAGGAAAATAAATAAAAGAATAAATGACTTGATAAAACAAATATAATTCCTTTTTAATTAAATTTAATCCTAAATGATAAATTTCATTTATTATTTTCTGTATTTATTTTTACATTTATTTTTATTCTTCAACTTTCATTTATTTATTTATCATTTTATTTATTTTTCCACATGGGCATTTTTCGTAAATGCACAGATAAGAATGGCCATGTCCATAATACCCATGGTGTAATCTATAGTGTTTAAGTAGTTCCGATCTTCTGGAATATGAATGGCTGCATTCTTTACATTTCCACATCCATGAAGTAACTGAGAAAACAAAGAATACCCCAAACTCACATGTGCAATTAGTTTACAATTTACCATAGTTGAGTTGACAACCTAAACCAAATTTAGATATTGCTGATTAAAAACGTTTCTTAAATTTAGGTCTAACCTGTCAATGTAGAGTCCTTTAAAAATCAATCATGATCTTTAATATTCTTCCCACTAAAAACGTTCAGGGAAATTGCATAATCACTTACTTAGCCAGTTAAACAGGTAACTTATCAAACCCAAGAGGTACATGTACAGCACCTTCAAAGACTTTTCACTGCAAGATATAAGACATTTAGCTGTTTAACAATAATGCTTTTTCTCATGTGCACCATAACATATGTGTAACATAGCTATCACAAAAATATTTGCTACGTTCAGTCATAATGTTTTACAGAGACAGACTATGTTAGACCCAAATAGTAGTGATGTTACATATGACACTGAAACTTCGAGGTACGCATGTATGGATAATAACAAGCTGATGTGAAGCATGTAGAACAAGAGAATGTGAAAGTACTACCTTTTCAGCGTCCGAAACGAGCAGAGCAGAGGCAGCCATGGCCCGCAAACAGGCTGGCTTGCCCTGTACCACAGAGTCGAGAGATTTGGGAAAATAGGCTACTGGATGATAACCCCCACCATGTTCCTGGGCCAAGACTCCCTCAGCCGTGCTCCCATCCTCAGAAATGTGTAGATGAAAAGATGAGCTATAATCCGGCAGACTTAGAGTTGGAGCAGAGCTCAGAGATTGCTTAAGCTCAAAAAGAGCAAAAAGAGTTCATCATCTCTCTAGTCCATTCAGTGGTGTCAGGCTGTCCTTTGATGCAGCATTGCCTGAGTATCTTGTCATTATGTGAACTGTCAGGTATATATTGACGACAATAGAATACCTTGTTGTGTATTAGGTGGAGAAATGTCCACAATGGCTCTCAGGTGGTCAGAGGAGAGGCGCCGTTCACCTTGGCTGATGAGGAATCCCAGATAATGTACCAGAGGCAGGCAGTACTGAAGTTTTGAGAGGGATGCCTTGAATCCACAGTGAGCAAGGTGCGTTAGGAGAGCCATTGAGCCCTGTATGCATATAGAGTTGTCCACAGCGGAGAACAGAATATCGTCCGCGTACTGCAGGAGGGCACAATCATCAGGGAGGACCAGGGAGGAGAGGGCTGTGTGCACGGTGGAAGAGAACACAGCTGGAGAATTAAATGATCCCCTGAGGCAGGCGGGTCCAGGTGTATTGTTGCTGTTTAAATGTAAATGCGAAGATGGGCTGCGTCTGCTTACTCACAGGGACATTGAAAAAAGCACTGCATAGATCAGCAACAGTGAAGTAGGCATGATTATGACGAATAGAGGACAGTACTGAACATACGTCAGGCACTAACGGGCTAATACAGTAGGTATCACCAGATCATTAATACACTTAAGATCTTGTGTGAAGCGCCATCCCTTACCATTAGGTTTTTTTACAGGTTGACAGGAGTATTGTAAGGGGATGAAGTTGGAACGAGGACACCCTGTGATAAAAGAGAATGAATAACTTCGCCCACACCTTTTTCCTTCTCAGGAGAGAGTGGGTATTGTTTACAGTACACAGGCATAGATGAGCGCAATTTAGCAATGTAGGGGGCCACCTGTATATGTCCCACCTCATTGGCATGTGTCGCCTACAGCGTGCGTGGGATGTCAACAAGGGCAACAGGAATTACCAGGTCGTCCTGTGTCTCTGGCTCAGGAGAAACAATGGAGGAAAACGATAAATTGGATAGGGTGCACAAAATGAAACGGCCCTGCTCAAAAGAGAAAGAACAACACAGTTTAGTCAAAACATCACGGCCTAAAACATTAAATGGTGAAGAAGGAATGACAAATTTATGGTAAAACATAATATCAGGATCATCAGGGCTGGTGACTTGGAGAGGGAATGTCTTATGACAGGTAACAGGAGCCCCATCTATTCCCACAGAGTTAATGCTAGCGCCTGACGCAGGCACAATACTGTTTCCTAAACAAGGTGCATGTAGCCCCAGTATCTACCATAAAGATACATAAGATACACCCTATCCGCAACACACAAATGGACGATAGGGAGTGACTGTGGGTTGCTAGACAAAATTAAAGAAAGCATGGAGGGGTTCTCTGAACTCTGTGGGCAGCCCTATGGTTGTTTGAAAATCCACTGGGAAGGGTAGTTCCCATTTGGGACGGTATTCTGAGACTGTTGAGTTTGTTGGATTTGAGGAGTGGAAACCTGTCCACCAGAAGTGGGGCAAGATTGGAGATCAAGTATTTTTCTACGGCATTCCCTTTCCCAATGTCCTGAAACGTTACAATAATGGCAATTACCTACCCGTCTGTTACTTATATAGCGTTTATGTTGGCCTGAGGGTCGAAACTGCTATTTGACCATGTAGTATTGGTACATTTATAGAAGGGATTTATTTATTTATAATCACACTATCCAGTGTCACCCAGATGAGGATGGGTTCCCTTTTGAGTCTGGTTCCTCTCAAGGTTTTTCCTCATATCGTCTCAGGGAGTTTTTCCTTGCCAACATCGCCTCTGGCTTGCTCATTGGGGATAAATTCGTACATTTAAAATCTATATCCTGAGTTTATATATTTCTGTAAAGCTGCTTTGGGACAATGTCCATTGTTCAAAGCGCTATACAAATAAAATTGAATTGAATTGAATTTAATTTAATTTAATTTAATTGAAACAGGCCATCGTGAACGTTAGACGGCATTATGGGTTTGGCCTTAGGTTTGATAGGAGAACTGATTTGCAGTTATTCCCTGCAGATTTTGCATAGTAATTCTGATGGGTTGAGCACATTCGGGGTGCATGTTGTTCAAACACGTGTTTATGAATAGAATGGTATGGTCTCCTCCTAGAGGCAAACGCGAATTATTCTCCCATTCTTTCTGGAAGCGAATTAGGAAAGAGCTAGGAGATTAATGTACCTGCTGTTTAGTGTTAGCTGCATGTGAGAGATCCTGTTTCCCTCGTGATCTTTGCTGCAAAAATGTATGCAGTTCGTTATGAAAATTATTAAGATGTTGAGGGTTACCCCAAGCATATTCATATGGGTCTGCTTGTGTACCTCTACCCCGGATCTCATCGTGAGCTAAGCCGTGTTGGGACGTCTATGATTAGAAGTTCCTCTGTAGTGTCTTGGCCAAGGATCTTCAACAAAATACAATGAAAATCTGGACCAGTTAACTGAGCATATCTAGTTTGATGTTTAAGGGAGTTTACAAAGTGACCAGGTTTATCTGTTGAAGGCAAAGCTTCACAGATGGCTTTTATTTCGGCAACACTGGGTGACAGTTACCAACCTGCACGAAGGGCATGGCAACTTTTGACTCAGCATGAACGTCATAGTTACAAGAGTTAGAGAGCGTGACAGTAGCAGAGTCAGCTGTACTTTCTGAATAATGGTTAGTTTGAGCGATATTGAGCAGACGTCGCACTTCCAGATGTGGTTTAAATATTTGGGTTGCGTCTTAAGGTCGTTGTATTGACGAGTTATAGGATGGTGGTGCTGTTGGTGTTGGAACTGAGGGGCACGCCAATACAATTTTACTTTTAGAATTTCTTACCTTGAGCTGTGTGGAGTTTTTAACGTTCAATTTGCCTTTGTTCTTACAATCAAGCTGCTTGTCCCAATTAGGTTTCTGGTCCAGCCATTTATTTAGTGCGTGTGTCATGTAATCATAATCACACTGAGAGTCCCCATACTGTTCATTTACTAATAATATAGCTGTATTTAAATCATCCTCATTAAAGGATCCCTCTCTAGGATAAGGACACCATTGAACAGAACCTGTAGTCCATCCTGCCAAATTGTCAACAAAAGGTTGTACAAAGATGCCAAATCCCCGATTGTACATCACTGACTTAGACTGATCACTTCCACCCATGTCTAATGATTTACACAAAGAACAAATAACACACAACAAAGAAATGCAGTGTGGCAGTAAAATGTGTTCAAACAGCGAGAGGATCAGAGAGAGAGAGAGAGAAAAAAAATAATTAAAAAATTTCTAAATTCTTTGAACAATAAGGTTATACCATTTATATTTACAATAATGCCGATAGAAGCATTAATCAGCGGTCAGAATCAATTATTTATATTTATAATAATGCTGAGAGGAACTCTGCTCAGTGTTCGTTCTGTCACGTTGTAGGTAGAGACGGAGGCGAAGGCGGATGCAAGTGCAGATTTAAATTTTAATAAAGAGTGAAAACAAAATGCAAAAACAGAAACTAGGAACACACAAGCTTTGAAATAAACATAAACCAATGACCATAACATGAAACATGAAACTGAGGTAAGAAAGACAAATGAAAGACAAAGTGTGCAGTGAAAGCATGACTCTATATACAAGTGCTCATTAGTTCCAAATGTGAATCAGGTGCTGACAGTCCTTAGTCTTATTCCGGTATTTACATGACACTCAGTAATGTACATTTAATGACATCACAGAATGGGCATTTGTAGAACTCCATTAAATACATCTAAAGATTTCTTTGGAGTCAGTCAAGTTGATGGTTTGGAGCCATTTGCAGACATTTGTCTACAATTGTGTAATCTTGAAAAAGGAAAGAGGGATTACTCCAACCTCTTATTAAAGTGTTTCTGTCATTTCAGTTTTAATAATTTCACAAATTTAATAAACTATTTGATCTTTTCTAAAAAAAAAATAAATATTCCAAGCACCACTCACATTGTTTCTTGTTTCTCTCGTTCTTAGGAAATGCATGTGAAAGACAAAAATAACAAATGTAAGTTACAGGGACAATAAAGAAAACAAAAATAAAAAATTTAAATACATGGGATTTTGTTGGTTAAAATAGGTGATAAGTTTGATGTAAACTTATATATATACATATATATCCCAACTTTTTTGGAATTTTGAAATTTTATATATATATATATATATATATATATATATATATATATATATATATATATATATATATATATATATATATATATATATATAAATTCCAAAAAAGTTGGGACGTTGTGTAAAATGTAATAAAAACAGAATGCAATGATTTGTAAATCTCATAAACCCATATGTTATTCACCATAGAACAGAGAAAACATACCAAATGTTTAAACTCAGGTGTATTCAGGTGATTTTGAATTTGATGGCTGCAACAGGTCTCAAAAAAGTTGGGACAGGGGCAACAACAGGCTGGAAAAGTAAGTGTTACTAAAAAGAAACAGCTGGAGGTTAATTGGCAACAGGTCAGTAACATGATTGGGTATAAAAAGAGTATCCTAGAGAGACAGGGTCTTTAAAAAGTAAAGATGGGCAGAGGTTCACCAATCTGCAAAAAACTGCATCTACAATTTGTGGAACAATTTCAGAATAATGTTCCTCAATGTAAAATTGTGAAGACTTTGAATATCTCATCATCTAGAGTACATAATATCATCAAAAGTGTCAGAGAATCTGGAGAAATCTCTGTACGCAAGGGACAAGGGTGAAAATCAATATTGCATGCCTGTGATCTTCGGGCCCTCAGGCGGCACTGCATTAAAAACAGGCATGATTCTGTAATGAAAATCACTGCATGGGCTCAGAAACACCTCTAGAACTCATTGTCTGTGAACACAGTTTCGGCGTGCCATCTACAAATGCTGGTCAAAGCTTTATCATGCAAAGATGAAGCCATATGTGAACATGATCCAGAAATGCCGTCATCTTCTCTGGGCCAAAGATCATTTAAAATGGACTGAGGCAAAGTGGAAAACTGTTCTGTGGTCAGAGGAATTGAAATTTGAAATTCATTTTGGAAACCATGGACATGGTGTCCTCTAAACTAAAGAGGAGAGGGACCATCCGGCTTTTTATCAGCGCTCAGTTCAAAAGCCTGCATCTCTGATGGTATGGGGGTGCATTAGTGCCTATGGAATGGGCAGCTTGCACATCTGGAAAGGCACCATCAATGCTGAAAGGTATATACAGGTTTTAGAGCAACATATGCTTCCATCCTGATTCCATCCCATCTTTATTTCTGAGATACTCTGCCTCTCTAAGATACTCTTTTTATACCCAATCATGTTACTGACCTGTTGCCAATTACCCTAATTAGTTGCAAAATGTTCTTCCAGCTGTTTCGTTTTAGTAACACTTACTTTTCCAGCCTTTTATTGCCCCCATCCCAACTTTTTTGAGACCTGTTGTGGCCATCAAATTCAAAATTACTTTCTTTTTTTCTTAAAATGGTACATTTCCGGAGTTTAAACATTTGATATGTTTTCTAGGTTCTATTGTGAATAACATATGGGTTTATGAGATTTGCAAATCATTGCATTCATTTGTAAATAGCAGTAAACAATAGTAAATGAAATAAAGTCAATATTTTGTGTGACAAAAAAAAAATAAACAAATAACATAAAAATAGTAGTCTCCGGTACAATTTGTGCAGTTTTTTTAAGGAAACTAGTTGGTAAGTTTTATTGAGCATCTTGCAGAACCAGCCACAGTTCTTCTGGAGACTTTCGCACTTGCTTCTTATTTTTGTTGTGTAATATGCTGCTTTCTTTAATGACACAAACATTTTTCTGTAACATTTAATTTTGTGCTAGAAAATTAATGTTTGGGTGTTAGATCACGCCACGACCCTGACTCCATGTCCCAGAATTCACAACAGTCCACAAATATGGCCGCCATGGACTCCACTTCCCACAACACTCACATACTGCCACATTCACATTCATGCCACGACACTGACTCCATCCCCCAGTGGCCTACAACTATGGCAGCCACGGACTACACTTCCCATGACACTCTCACAATCCCACGTTCACATTCACCTTCATTTTGAGCACACACCTGTCTTCAATTTCACAGTACATTATTTAAGGTTTTCACAGTTACTGCGAAGTATTTGCCCAGTAATGTTGTTTTCTGTCAATACCAAGCCTTTATACTCTGGACTGTTTAAACTGGTTTTTGATCATTGCTCTGTTTTCGACTTTGGATTATTGCCTTGCCCTTTGGATACTGTTTGTAGTTCGCACGACCCTGGACTGTTCATTGTTTCTGTCTTTGCCTAAGCGATTTAACTTTGCCTGTTCCGTTACTTACGGAGTTTCTAATAAAGTGACATTTTCCCTGCACTTGCATCCTGCTCTGATTCTGTGTGCTAACATTAGGAATGTAAAATGTTTTTTGTACTGACTTGATAATGTAGAAGTCATAAAATAAAAAATATATAACAAAGTTATATAAAAAAATAAAATAAAATAGGGTGCCTAAAACTTTTGCACAGTACTGTACTGTATATATAAAAATAGTTTAGCCATAACTAACCTTATTTCTGGTTAATGTTTTAATGTCAGTTTGTACATATTGTAGGCTTATTCTTGATCTTTAATGCTGATGTGAATTTTTGGTTAATGTTTTAATGCCAGTTTGTACATTAAAGGACTTAATATTAGTCTTGAATGCTTTAACACTAAAATTACTTTTATTGTTTGTTGTTTGCATAGTAATAGTAATTCTTATAGTTAGCATATTCTTAAATTCTTACGCCTGCAGAGCTCCAGCCGGAGACCCAGCAGATGGTCTCCCCAGCGGAGCTCCAACTGGAGGTCAACCTGGCAACCTCCAGCCTAGTTCCTGTCCAAGTTCCTGTCCAAGTTCCTGTCCAAGTTCCAGTCCAAGTTCCTGCCCGAGGCTGACCTGGCGGCCTCCAAGGCCAAGTTCATGCCCAAGGCTGACCAGGCGGCCTCCAAGGCCAAGTTCATGCCCAGGTTCATGCCCGAGGCCGACCAGACGGCCCCCAAGGCCAAGACGGCCAACCACGCTCCGCTCACGCCAGAGGCCGACGAGACGGCCAACCGTGCTCCGCTAATGCCTAAAGCCGACGAGATGGCTTCCCACGCTAGGCTCAAGCCAGTGGCCGATGAGACAGCTCACCACGCTAGGTCCAAGCCAGAGGCTGTTGAGGCAGCCTTCCAAGCGTTGTTCCTGCCTTAGGACCATGGACTATGCCTGCCTCGGGACCTGGGGGGCAGAGATTACTATCTTGCCCAGGGGCCCAGGTCCTCCAGAGGGGTCGAGACTTTGGCACTTTGGGAGAAGCTCCTTTGGGGTGGGGCTCTGTTAGGATCTCCCCTCGTGCTGTTCGCCAAAGCAAGCGAGCAGCGCACTTCTGCACGTGTGTCTTTGTTTTTGGTTCATGTCTTGTCTCCGCCCCTTGTGTGTTCAGTGGTTCTGTTATTATGTGTCTCAGGTGTTTTGTGTTTGAGTCTTGTTTAGTTCAAGTATTTAAACCCCTTTGTTTCTTCACCTCATCGCGAAGTATTAGTCTAGTTACTTTGTTCCATAGTTAATACCAAGCCTCGATGGTTTGTTCTGGTTTTTGATCTTTGCTACGTTTTCTCGATCTTGGATTATTGCCTTGCCCCTTTGGATACTGTTTGCTGTGAGCCTGAACTTTGGACTGTTTTTGACATTGCCTTTGCCTTGCATTTTTCCCCTGTTCCTAATTATTTGGATATTCCTAATAAAGTGACGTTTTCCCCTGCACTTGCATCCAGCCCTCATTCTGAGTCCCTAACACAGTAATTGAAACCTATCCCATGATACTCTATTAAATATTATTTATTAATTAAAAATGTAATTCTACTGTGGTTATTTAAGCTGTCAATAATATGAAATATTTACTTGACATAGCCATAATATTTCCAGTGAAGGACCAAGCAACAATAAAAAATTAAATCCATGAAAATGAATGAACCCACAAATGGTTCTATATAGAACCCTGTGGGGTTCTTTGATTGAACCCCTTAAAAGGGTTCTATATAGAACCTTTTAGGGGTTCCAAATATGAAGCGCCTAATAGAACCCTGTAAGGTTCTATATAGAACCGTTTCTTCTAAGACTGTACCGAATCGAATGCAGTAGGTACTATCACAGTATGCAGTTTTCGGGTATGTCTATGGTTCCATACTGCAGAACCTCGGCAGAAGCAGTAGGTCATCCAGGTATTTTTCGCCTACTGCTTTATGAATACTGAGATTTTGGACATACTACTCCTTTGGCATACTGCTTTTTGCCTATTGTGTAGTAGGGATATTCGGATGCAGCAATGGTTTCCATTTACTCTGTCGAGAAAGAAGGGTTCACTAAGTTGTGCAAAAATAATAATAGTATCATTGATAGTAACAGCACAAATAGTGCAAACAGTATTTTTTAAAGTATACTTTCTTTAAATATTCTTTATTTGAAAGAACCTTTGTTTCCACTATTTGCTACAGATGGTGCTGTTACTATTTTGCACATCTACATTTTCCAAAGTCCATTCTAATAAATAAAAAACTTAGAACAATTACACAATTTATTTATAATTGCATTATGTACGAACAAAAAAATTTAAATCATAAACAAGAATCATTAATAAATTACACAGAATGGTGCGAAAACCAAAAAACATCCTGTGTGTAGAGGGTCTACAGGCTGAAACACCTTGTTGATAAGAGAGATCAGAGGAGAATGACCAGACTGGTCTGAGCTGAGAGGAAGTCTATAGTACCACTCCAAGCTCTTGTCCAAGCTCTTGTCCAAGCTCTTGTCCAAGCTCTCGTCCAAGCTCTCGTCCAAGCTCTCGTCCAAGCTCTCGTCCAAGCTCTCGTCCAAGGCTCAAAGGGAAACCTGACATGCTCTGCTCTGGTTTCGGGACACTGGACATCACCAGCCTCAGGTCCTGGAGGGCAGAGGTTAGGATCCTGCCCAGGGGCCCAGGTCCGCCAGAGTGGATGGAACTTGCGGCGCTTCGGGAGCCACGCCTTAAGGGGGGGCTCTGTTAGGTTTTCTCTCTATCTCTCGCTACGCTGCAAAAAGAAGCGTAGCCTACTTCCGCATTCCACGGAGTGCGTTCCTCCTCCTGTCAGAGGGACTCTCGTTTTGTTTATCTCTGCCATGTGCTTTTTGTTATTGTGTTCACGTCATGTCTCTGTCCCCGCCTCCTTGTTTTCTCATTGGTTCTAGTTCATTTGATGTAATGATGATTTCCAGGTGTCTTTGATTTCGTATTTGATTACCGTGTGTTTAAATACCCCGAGCTGTTTCCGCTTCCTCACGGTGTATTAGTTTAGTTTAGATTCCGTAGTGTTTGGATCCGTAGTCTTTTGTTCCTATGTCCGTAGTTTTTGTTCCTATGTCCGTAGTTCCTAGATTAACATAGCTTAGTTTAGATGAGTGTAAGTTTGAAGTTCTTGTTCTGATGTCCGTAGCTCCTTGTTTGTGGTTCCCAGACCACTTCCGTGTCTCGCGTATTTTTCCTGTCTTTTGGATGATCACTGACTTTGTGGATTATTGCCTTTTTTGTTTACTGCTTTTGGTGAGAATAAACTTTGCTGCATTATCTAACGTCTCCCCTGCGCATGCATCCTGACTACTCCTCTACTCTGACTCTTCAGCCTGCACCGGCATTACGTAACATCAACCAATCATGAACTACGCAAAACCAAGTGTAAAACATGAATGAAAGCCAATTTGAGTTTAAATTATTTTAAGTATCTTTATTCAATAATTAATATTTTAAAAATGAAATTGTCTTTTATCATTTTTTTGTTTTATAAATCTCTCTCTTGTGTTACCATCCCCTACCCCACATATAAATGCCATGAATCATTGTGTACCGGTGTGGCTAGATCTCGCGAAACTCTAGCCACTCTCTAGTAGCAGCAAATACACTCTCGTGAGAGTTTCGCAATGAGTTTTACAATTCAACGTTTATCCTGTTTATCCTCCTGAGAGCTGATGTTCTGGCCTGTGCAAATAAAGTTTATGTTACATGTATGAATTATATGTATATGTATATTATATGTATGAAGAATGATGGTTTGTAGATGGTTTTCCTTTTATACATACTTTCTGCAAACTATTTTTCAGTGGCTTTTAAAAAGTGGTGGGGACACAATCGACTTTGGCAGAAAGTGGTGGGGACATGTACACTTGTATCTGCATGATTTTTTTATTTTTTTTGCATCGTGCTACTGCCTATAAATACCATTTTCCAGTAGAGATATTTTACTTGACAATACACTCTCCTCCATAGACTGTACAGAAAAAATGCGCCTATTTTTGCTAAAAAAAAAAAAAAAAAGAAAGAAGAGAAAAAAAGACAACATTTCTACCATGAATTTATAAATAAAATGTTGTTATTCTGATAAATCCAGGTGTTTTTTTTAATGCTATACAATACATATGATTTGTTTTATGACACGTCTGACAGGAAATGTTTTGAAATTGTTTTAAGCATCCAGGCCTGACCTTTAAGCCTTCAAAACTTCATGGAATACTTCTTGCTGGTGTATCTTAACAAAACATATCCATCTCCACCCAATGTTGCATCATCAGGAATGCACACGCAAACATTCTTTCAGCCAAAGAGAACCAGTCCTAGCATGCTCACCTGCACACTGCACACTCTTGAACACGAGCAAACTGTGAGATGTTATGTTATCAGACAATCTTATCAAATGTTATTACACTGTTTCATACATAGTCGTTGTATAATAACACAGAAATATAGCTTCTAAAGTTACAAAACAATCCTTTTGAAAATCAGCAATACATTGAGATGAGTAAACATGCTTTAAAAATAGACACCAATCCTCAATGTACACTATAATAATAGATGTTTGTTGTTCTTTAAACGTCTCAGTATATTAAAAACTGGACTGCTTTAGTGATGATAACAATGGCTGTCCATTTAAAAATCATATGGTATGAAGTCTCTGTGCCTTATTGAAAGCCTTTACATTTTTATCTCCTTTTGCTGAAGCTTTCATCCAAAGTGTCTTATAATCAAAGCAGGATACAATTGAGCAGTTGATGTAAGGGTTTTGCTCAAGGACCTAACAGTTGCAGCTTGGTGGTACTGGGATTTGAACCCACAACCTTCCAATCAGTAGGGTGTTTACATATAGTGTAAAACCTTTCAAACTCAAATGTTTACAACTCCAGTGTTTACAACTTCAAACTCAAATTTCAAACTCAGATTCCTGATCTTGGCCGACAGGAGTGGAACATGATGTGGTATTCTGCTGTTGTAGCCCATTTACCTCAAGGTTCGATGTTTTGTGCATGCTGGGATGCTTTTGTTTTTCATACCATTCTGTGTAAACTCTAGAGATGGTTGTGTGTGAAATCCCAGGATATCACCAGTTTATGAAATACTCAATCCAGCCCTTCTGGTACCAACATCCATGACATGATCAAAGTCACAGAGATCACACTTTTTCTTCATTCTGATGTTTGATGTGATCATTGAAGCTCTTGACCTGTATCTGCATGATTTTTTGCACTGCGTTGCTGCCACATGATTGACTGATTAGACAACTGCTTAAATGTGCACATGTACAGGTGTTCCTCATAAAGTGGACCGTGAGTATATCTAGTAGTATAAAAACCTGTTACTCTCCAAGCTGACTCACTGAGACCTTATAGTGAACACCAAGTACCATTTTCCAGTAGAATTTCTATTTGGCAATACACTCTCCTCCTTAGAATGTACAGGGAAAAAAATGTCTATTTTTGCTACAAAAAGGCAAAACTTCCACAAAGAATTTATAAAGTAAATGTTGTTATGCTGATAAATCCAGGTTTTTTTTTTTGGTTTTTTTTTTGGTTTTTTAATGCTATAAAATACATATGAGGGTCATTCCATCTCAAATAGCCCAATAATTGCAAAGTTGGTTAGTTGACCGTTTTTAATTTATTAAAAAAATTTTGTGTGATTACCTTTATTTATTGGCATTGCAAAACCACCAGTTTATTTTTTTTAATTATTTTATTTTACTTGGTTTAACTACTATGGTCATCTTTGTGTCATGGCACACATTTTTTTGGTTTTACAGCTGTTTACGGAATCCTCAATATCTCGGCTCAGGATGGGCCTAGCTCCTTGGAACAGAAACTGATCTCTAGAGCAGATTACAAGGTACGTGATTTTGCACATTCTTGTTCCTTAGACTTAGAACTTAAGTCCAAATGTAATGCTGAAGATGGCTCACAGTTCCACATTTAGGGTCAATTTATGATAGGAAGGGTTCAAGTCGCAGTCTTAATTTTTTAGGGGGGTATCTAGGTAAGTATAGTGTGCATACAGAACATTTCAGGTTTGAGACTTCGCTTAATTTTTTTATGGGGGTGAGAGTGCAATTTTTAAAAATTTTCCTCACTTTTGGGTTGAATAGCCCTGGTGGGGGACAAGATACGAACCTGAAATTTTGACAGAAACTCTACAGTGGTGCTTGAAAGTTTGTGAACCCATTAGAATTTTCTATATATGAGCATAAATATGACCTAAAACATCCTCATAAAAAGTCCTAAAAGTAGACAAAGGGAACCCAATTAAACAAATGACACAAAAATATTATACTTGGTCATTTATTTATTGAGGAAAATTATCCAATATTCCAAGGAGTTAGGCCCATACTGAGTCGAGGTATAATCAAAATTTTTTGTGTGCCATGACACAAAGATGGTCGCTGTAGTTAAACCAAATTTAAAAAATCATAATAAACTAAAATAAAAACCTGGTGATTTTGCAATGCCAACACATAGAGGTAATCACTGTTTTTAGGAAAATTTTAAAGTCATGCAATCTGCATTGGGACCACTTGTGATGGAATGACCCATGAGTTATTTTATTGTACACTTTTGTTGTTCACTTCTGACAGAAAATGTTTTGAAATTGTTTTAAGCATCCAGGCCTGACCTTTTAGCCTTCAGCACTTAATGAAATACTTCTAGTTGGTGTATCTTAACAAAACATCTCCTCCTCCACCCAAGGATACATCATTAGGAATGCACATGCACACCTTTTTGAGCCAAAAAGAACCAGTCCTAGCATGCTCACCTGCACACTCCACACCCTTGAACACGAGCAAACAGCCTAACTCAACTTACATTATAGAAATAAGACAATGTTATGTTATCAGACGATCTTATCAAATGTTATTACACTGTTTCATACATAGTAGTTGTATAATAACACAGAAATATAGCTTCTAGAGTTACAAAACAATCCTTTTGAAATCAGCAATACATTGAGATGAGTAAACATGCTTTAAACATGGACACCAATCCTCAATGTGCACTAATAATAGATGTTTGTTGTCCTTTAAACATTTCAGTGTCATAATGCCAATCATGCACATTTTGATCTTCCTTACTTCCTTGCTTGCCAACTTTATCTGTTGCCAAATAAGGATCTGTCTGTGTTTCTCTTGTCTAATACCTACCTGTATTTGGCTTTCCATATATGGGAGGTGTTTTTTTATGCACTGTACTTTATTAGCACTCATTTTACCCTAGCAATCATTACCTGTAAACTGAATTGTTGTATAAAATTACATATTTATCCCTTATCATAAACAGGCAATATATTTGTCCAAATAGCAAATGAGTTAAGATTTGGATTAATTTAGAATATTAAATGAATTCTAAACATACGGAAGTTTAAATTTGTCCACAGGCTATCATCATTTATGCAGGCATAAACACTTTGAGGAGTCTAAAGTAGGTGTGTTCATCTCTTCACCAGCTCCTTCAGCTCTTTGTTTTCTCACCATCTACCACTTTTCCATTTGCAGCAGCCACTCATTTTTTCAGTACGTCTCTCCAACAGAAGAAGTGTTAGACATGGTGAGTAGTATTTTTTCCCCACATAATTTATTTTTAGCATGATTCTTGATAAAACACACTGGCAATGAAATGTCAACCAACTGAAATTATGTGGTCTTAAAAGCAGTGGTAAGCTAAATAAGAATTTGTTGAATGTTTTCTTAATGGAGCATATATTTGAGGTATTGCGTGGTAAAATTAGGTATAAAATGAGCTGCATTTACATGGGCGAGTTAAGGTGTGCTTGTGTTCTAGTGCTGACGTGTTCTCAGTAGAAAGGAATCTCTCTCTTGATGTTAAAAAACAAACAAAAAAACACACACACACAAAACAAAACAAAAAGTGAAATGGTTTACACACATCTACTCATTAAAGTGTGTTTTTAAAATAGTAGTAGTAAAGGAGGTGATTTTTCTTGCTCTTAAATTTTTCACCTTTGAAGAACATTTTCTGAGGTTTCACTTCCTTGTACTTCTTCAGCTTTAGTTTGATAATTTTTTTGTAAATTTAATACCATGAAAATATTATTGTAAACTCTTTAACATATTTACATGTTTTATTTTATTAAACAACTTTTTCATACGTATGAACTTAAATAAAGCTTTAATAAATCGATTAAAAAGACTTATTTTGAAGAACAAGCCAAACCTGTTCCATACAAGTTTCTCCTTCAAAGTAATGGTGGAGCCTCTGTCTAATGTGTGCTAAAGAAAAATTGGATTGTGACACAAAGAAAGGGATGTATGCTTTCAGACTGGTCAGGTTGTCACCAGTGTACTTTTCACATGATGCAAAATTTCTCTTTCTTTTCTCTCCAGGCTTCTGGTGTGGCTATAAGTGATGAGGTGATAGACTACTATGAAACAATTAGAGTGCGCCATCAGGGTAATGATGAAAAGGAGTGGTTGAAACTAGTGATAATGTGCATAAGTGAAGACCAAAAGAGCATTGTCGTGGACCACAAATCCACACTGAGGGTCAAAGACACTGAGAATGAACAAAATGTCTTTGAAAAGATTGTCAGCATGCTACCTCCGAATGACTGTCGCTATGCCCTGTATGACTGCACTTATGAGACCAAGGACTGTCTTACCAAGGAGGACCTGGTCTTCATCATGTGGTACATAATTAACACTTTTAACACATACCCCCAATCCCCCAAATTTCCCCACCGCTATACATTGCACAAGATATTAACTACTTCTTCACTTTCATTGATCATAATAATTGACACACACACACACACACACACACACACACACACACACACACACACACACACACACACACACACTTCTGTTTTAACTCTTCACATTCCAAGCACTGCTAATTTCTTAAAAATGCACACATGCTTTTCAGGAGTGAAAAAAATCATCTACCAAATAGTAACTACATTACTGTTGCACTTTGTTTATGCCTGGCCATTGAAATCACCAGATCTGAAAGATCAGTTCTTGTCACCAAATATTCATTGTACAAAACTTACTATATCTCCTGCAAGAGGGGCAGTAGACTGAAGGCTGATCATTTCTTTGAGCTTTGTACCATAAGAATGAAGAATTTCTCTTTCCAGTGGAGACCTATATCAACAAATATGAACATAACATTAAATAATAATAGTTAACATTGCTAGACAGTAATTAAGTGAGGCTGATAGATAGATACAGTAGATAGACCAATTGAGCGATACTTAAATAGACACAAAGATGAATAGATAATGGTCTATTAGATAGATAGATAGATAGATAGATAGATAGATAGATAGATAGATAGATAGATAGATAGATAGATAGATAGATAGATAGATAGATAATTTTATTTAAATTTAATTAGACAACACAGTAAATATATGCTGATCAGCCATAACATTAAAACCATCTGCATAATATTTTGTAGGTTCCCTATGTGCCACCAAAACAGCTCTGACTCATCGAGGCATGGACTCCACAAGACCCCTGAAGGTGTGCTGTGTTATCTGGCACCAAGACTTTAGCAGCAGATTCTTTAAGTGCTGAAAGTTGCAAGGTGGGGCCTTCAAGGATCAAAAACTTGTTTGTCCAGCACATCCCACAGATGCTCGGTTGGATTGAGATCTGGGAATTTGGAGGCAAGTCAATACCTTGAATTCTTTGTCATGTTTCTCATACCATTCCTGAATTTTTGCAGTGTGACAGGGCACATTATCCTTCTGAAAGAGGCCACATGAAGGGGTGTACTTGGTTTGCAACAATTTTTAGGTAGGTGGTACATGTCAAAGTAACATCCACATGAATGCCAGGACCAAAGATTTCCCAGCAAAAATTGGCCACAGCATCACACTGCCTCTGCCGGATTACCTTCTTCCCATAGTTCATCGTGGTTCACCGGTTGTCCTTCCTTGGACCACTTTTGGACCACTTTTGGTAGGTACTAACCACTACATACCGGGAACACCCCACAAGACCTGTCGTTTTGGAGATGCTCTGGCCCAGTCATCTAGCTATCAAAGTTGCTCAGGTCCTTAAGCTTGCCCATTTTTCCTGCTTCCAACACATCAACTTCAAGAACTGACTGTGCCATTGTAAAAAGATAATCAAATGTTATTCACTTGTCAGTGGTTTTAATGCTATGGCTGATCAGTGTACATTTCATTCACTGGGAATGTTAATTATATCTTATTCTCATTTTAAAAATGCGATTATGAGATTAAAAGTGATTATGGTGCAGATAGACCAAACGATAGATAGATAAATAGATGGAGAGAGCATTTTACTTATATTATTTTGAAAACACAGAAAACACAGTAAATATACATTCCATTCAGTTCATAATTCAATTATGTTAATTATATTTTGTTTTCATTTTAGCAAAGTGATTATGTTCCAGAGTATACTAAATATTTTCTCCAGTCAAGTCACTAAATGGGTGAATTCGCATGTCATCCGGTAGAAGCCGGTGTGTGAGGTTGTGGAGGAAGACTTGGGAGGCAGGTGTAATTTTAGCTGAGCTCCAGGCTCGCATTTATTCAGTCTGTGCGTTTCAGTGCACTTCCTACAACTCACCAGGAACAAGGCAACTCACCAGGAACAAGGCAACTCACCAGGAAACAGGTCCATCCCAGGCTCACAGCTTTCCCCTTGAACTTGAACTCCATCAAATTCAAGTTCACACTCCATGGCGTGTGTGTGTGTGCATGTGTGCGTGTCTCACAAGCTCTGTCAGTGCTCTCTCTTTCTTTCTCTCTCTCTCTCTCTCTCTCTCTCTCTCTCTCTCTCTCAACCTACTTTGATTCAAATGTATCAGCATATACACCATCCACTTTCATAGGAACACCTGTACACCTGATCATTTATGCAGTTATCCAACCAGCCAATCGCATGGCAGCAGCACATGCAGATACAGGTCAAGAGCTTCAGTTGTTTTTCTCACCATTCTCTGTAAACTGTAAGAAGAATGTGTGAAATTCCCAGGAGATCAGCAGGTTCTGAAATACTCAAATCAGCCTGTCTGGCACCAACAACCATGCCATGGTTTAAGTCACAGAGATCACATTTTTCCCAATTCTGATGTTTGATGTGAACATTAACTGAAGCTTCTCATCTGTATCTGCATTATGTTATGCACTGTGCTGCTGCCACATGATTGGCTGATTGGATAACTGCATAAATGTGGACAGTGAGTGTATAAAATGGATACATGCTTATACAACCTGCATATGGACATAGACACTTACATTTTGCTCATTTTGTAATTGTTTAAGCCCAATAAAATATAATTTTTTGTGTAGGGCTCCAGAAGATGCATCCATAAAAAAGAAATTGCTCTACGCAAGCTCAAAGGTATCTTTGAAGAACAAACTACCAGGTTAGTTTTGGTGGTTTCTTTTCATTGCAAGAGTTGTGAACTTCATATATATTTGACCCCCTTGTGCAGCAATAACTGCAACTAAACATTTCCGATAACTGTTGATCAGTACTGCACATCGGCTTGAAGGAATTTTAGCCCATTCCTCAGTACAGAACAGCTTCAACTCTGGAATGTTGGTGGGTTCAATGTTCTTTTTGGAGAGCAGTGGCTTTCTCCTTGTAAACCTGTCATGCACAACAGTCTTGTTCAGTGTTCTGATGGTGGACTCATGACCATTATCTTTAGCCAATGTGAGAGAGGCCTGTAGTTGCTTAGAAGTTACCCTGGGTTCCTTTGTGACCTCCTGGACTACAACCCCAATTCCAGTATGGAAAATGCAAAAAAACAAACAAAAAGAGTCATTTGAAAATTCAATTCACCCTGTACTATACTGATAACACATTATTTGATGTTTTACTTTGTGAATTTAATTTATTTTTGAAAATATACACTCATTTCAAATCTGATACTGCAAAACACTCCAAAAAAAAAGGGACAGTCGACTGTTTAAGTTCAAGTTCAAGTTCAGTTTATTTGTATAGCGCTTTTAACAATGGACATTGTCCCAAAGCAGCTTTACAGAAATATATAAATTCAGGAAATAGATTTTAAATTTATGAATTTATCCCCAATGAGCAAGCCAGAGGCGATGGTGGCAAGGAAAAACTCCCTGAGACGATATGAGGAAGAAACCTTGAGAGGAACCAGACTCAAAATGGAACACATCCTCATCTGGGTGACACCGGATAGTGCGATTATAAATAAATAAATCTCTTCTATAAATGTACCAATACTACATGGTCAAACAGCAGTTGTGAAACCATGAGTATTCATTACAATTTTTATATGAAGTCTGTTTTGTTGAACTTCACCACTGTTCACTGATAGAGATTTGAGTGCCAAACTGTTTGTGGCAATTGCAGTCCTAGCCATCATAGCATAACTGTTCATACGAATTGAGGTCCAAAGCCATCTTTATGGTTTTTAAGTGATACCATCCTCAGTAATCTCAATGATCTTTAGGCTGCACCGTGTGGGGCCATCCTCAGCAGCAGCATGTGACTTCCAATTGATCAGGCAGGTCCAGAGAGCAGAAGAGGTCAGGATCACTGGCATCTCAGGAGTATCATGTGTAGCTCAACAGAAGGGGACTGTTTACCACTGTGTAACCTCGCCTTTTTTTTTAATAACACTCATTAAGCATTTGGGCACTGAAGACACCAATTGGTTAAGTTTAGCAAGCAGAATTTTCCCCCATTCATGCATTATGCATTTCTTCAGCTGCACAACTGTACTGGGCCTTCGTTGCCTTATTTTGCACTTCATAATGCACCATACATTCCTTGCTCTTAAAGGACTAGGTCTATTTTGGAGGCTCCTTATATACTATGAATAGACGATTGCCTCACCTGTTTCGCATCACCTTGTTATTTCAACTTGTCACATTGTTATTAGTCCTAAATTGCCCCGTCCCAACTTTTTTGGAACATGTTGCATGCATCGATTTCAAAATAAACATTTATCTTCAAAAAACTATGCAGTTGATTAGGTAAAACATCAAATACCTCGTCTTTATATGTTTTTTGTTTAAATACAAGTCAAAGTACATTTACGAATCATTCCTCTTTGTTTTTATTAACATGTTACATAATGTCCCAACTTATTCGGAATTGAGGTTGTATTACACATCTTGCTCTTGGAGTGATCTTTGTTGGTCGACCACTCCTGGGGAGGGTAACAATGGTCTTGAATGTCCTCCATTTGTACACAATCTGTCTGAATGTGGATTGGTGGAGTCCAAACTTTTTAGAGATGGCTTTGTAACATTTTCCCACCTTATGAGCATCAACAACTCTTTTTCTGAGGACTTCAGAAATCTCCTTTGTTCATGCCATGATACACTTCCATAAACAGGTGTTGTGAAGATAAGACTCTGATAGATCCCTGTTCTTTAAATACAATTCCAAAAAAGTTGGGACGCTGTGTAAAATGCATAAAAAAAACAGAATGCAATGATTTGCAAATCTCACAAACCCATATGTTATTCACAATAGAACACAGAAAACATATTAAATGTTTAAACTGAGGAAATGTACCCTTTTACTTTTCCAGCCTTGTGTTGCCCCATCTCAACTTTTTTGAGACATGTTGCGGCCATCAATTTAAAAATTACCTTCTTTTTTTCCTTAAAATGGTAAATTTACTCAGTTTAAACGTGATATGTTTTCTATGATCTACTGTGAATAGCATATGGGTTTATCAGATTTACAAATCATTGCATTCTGTTTTTATTTACATTTTACACAGCATCCCAACTTTTTTGGAATTGGGGTTGTAAAACAGGGTGCTCACTCACACCTGATTGTCATCCCATTGATTGGAAATACTTGACTCATACTTCTTCACATAATTTTGCCACACTCACAGATATGTAATATTGGATCATTTTCCTTAATAAATAAATGACCAAGTATAATATTTTTGTCTCATTTGTTTAACTGGGTTCTCTTTGTCTACATTTAGGACTTGTGTGAAAATCTGATGTTTTAGGTCATAGTTATACAGATATATAGAACATTCTAAAGGGTTCACAAACACAAAATATCTACATACAGTATATACTAACTCCATTTCCAATAAAAGTTTTTTTAAATGCAATAGAAACAATATTCAATGTTTTCACTGACCAACTTAACTGTAAGTTGTAAATATAAACAAATATAGAATTTGATGCCTTCAACACACTCAAAAAAAGTTGGGACAGTGGCAAAATAAGACTGAAACATGTATAGAATATTCAATTAACACCATTTTCAGGTTAATTGGTAACAGGGGAGGGGATCAGGACTGGGCATAATATGAGCATCCACCAAAAGCTCAGACTTTGCGAGCATGGATGGGTCGTGGTTCACCACTTCGTGCCAAACTTCGTGAGAGAATTGTCAGTCAGTTCAAAAAGAACATTGCTCAATGCAAGGTTGCAAACAATTTAGGTCTTTCACCATCTACAGTGCATAATATTGTGAAAAGATTCGGGGAATCCGGAGAAATCTTATTGCATAAAGGGCAAGGCCGGAAAGTACTGTTGAATGTGTGTGACCTTCGAGCCCTCAGGCAACATTGCCTGAGAAATCGTCATGCTACTGTGATAAATATAACCACATGGTCTTGGGAGTACTTCAGAAAATCATTGTCACTTAACACAGTCCGCTGCTGCATCCAGAAATGCAACCCAAAACTTATTAAGCAAGTTGGCAGCCACACATCAACTCTATGCAGAAACACCGCCGAGTTCTCTGGGCTCATCTCAGATGGACTGAAAGGCAGTGGAAACATGTGCTGTGGTCAGATGAGTCCACGTTTCAGCTTGTTTTCAGGAAAAACGGACGTCGAGTTCTCCGTGTCAAAGATGAAAAAGACCAACCATACTGTTATAAGCGAAAGGTGCAAAAGCCAGCATCTGTGATGGTATGGCGGTGCATCAGTGCCCACGGCATGGGTGACTTGCATATGTGTGACGGTACCATTGACGCGGAGGCATACAGTGGGAGAAAAAAGTATTTGATCCCCTGCTGATTTTGTACGTTTGCCCACTGACAAAGAAATGATCAGTCTATAATTTTAATGGTCTCTTAAAGGGAGTGCTCCTAATCTCAGCTTGTTACCTGTATAAAAGACACCTGTCTACAGAAGCAATCAATCAATCAATCAGATTCCAAACTCTCCACCATGGCCAAGACCAAAGAGCTGTCCAAGGATGTCAGGGACAAGATTGTAGACCTACACAAGGCTGGAATGGGCTACAAGACCATCGCCATGCAGCTTGGTGAGAAGGTGACAACAGTTGGTGCGATTATTCGCAAATGGAAGAAACACACAAAATAACTGTCAGTCTCCCTCAGTCTGGGGCTCCATGCAAGATCTCACCTTGTGGAGTTTCAATGATCATGAGAACGGTGAGGATTCAGCCCAGAACTACACGGCATCATCTTGTTAATGATCTCAAGGCAGCTGGGACCATAGTCACCAAGAAAACCATTGGTAACACACTAAGCCGTAAATGACTTTTCAGTCATTTAAAACCTGCAGAGCCCGCAAGGTTTCACTGCTCACCGTATATTGAGATTTTAGAGAGACATATGCTGCCATCAAGGCAACGTCTTTTCCCAGGAAGTCCATGGTTATTTCAGCAGGACAATGCCAGGCTTCATTGTGCATGCGCTACATCAGCGTTGCTTCGCTTTGTGACACAGTGTGCATGTGCTTGACTGGCCTGCCAGCAGTCCAGGTCTGTCTCCTATGGCACATTATTATGAGGAGAATCAGACAATGGCAACCAAGGACTGATGAGCAGCTGAACATTTCCACTTGTAAAACTGCAAAAATTAGTATCCTCAGTTCCCAAACCCCAACTGAGTGTGTTGAAGGCATCAAATTCTAAATTAGTTCAATCTAGTTCGTCAGTGAATATGTTTTCTTTGTACTTTTGTCAGTTAATTAAAGTTTGAAGAGACTTGACAAATCACAGATTTATATATACATATATATATATATATGTGTGTGTGTGTGTGTGTGTGTGTGTGTGTGTGTGTGTGTGTCATATATAACATATGTACACTATCTCACAAAAGTGAGTACACCCCTCACATTTTTGTAAATATTTTATTATATCTTTTCATGGGACAACACTGAAGAAATGACACTTTGCTACAATGTAAAGTAGTGAGTGTACAGCTTGTATAACAGTGTAAATTTGCTGTCCCCTCAAAACAACTCAACACACAGCCATTAATGTCTAAACTGCTGGCAACAAAAGTGAGTACACCCCTAAGTGAAAATGTCCAAATTGGGCCCAAAGTGTCAATATTTTGTGTGGCCACCATTATTTTCCAGCACTGCCTTAACCCTGTTGGGCATGGAGTTCACCAGAGCTTCACAGGTTGCCACTGGAGTCCTCTTCCACTCCTCCATGATGACATCACCGAGCTGGTGGATGTTAGAGACCTTGCGATCCTCCACCTTCCGTTTGAGGATGCCCCACAGATGCTCAATAGGGTTTAGGTCTGGAAACATGCTTGGCTAGTCCATCACCTTTACCCTCAGCTTCTTTAGCAAGGCAGTGGTCGTCTTGGAGGTGTGTTTGGGGTTGTTATCATGTTGGAATATCCAGTTTCCGAAGGGAGGGGATCATGCTCTGCTTCAGTATGTCACAGTACATGTTGGCATTCATGGTTCCCTCAGTGAAGTGTAGCTCCCCAGTGCCGGCAGAACTCATGCAGCCCCAGACCATGACACTCCCACCACCATGCTTGACTGTAGGCAAGACACACTTGTCTTTGTACTCCTCACCTGACTGCCGCCACACACGCTTGACACCATCTGAACCAAATAAGTTTATCTTGGTCTCATCAGACCACAGGACATGGTTCCAGTAATCCATGTCCTTAGTCTACTTGTCTTCAGCAAACTGTTTGCGGGCTTTCTTGTGCATCATCTTTAGAATAGGCTTCCTTCTGGGACGACAGCCATGCAGACCAATTTGATGCAGTGTGCGGCATATGGTCTGAGCACTGACAGGCTGACCCCCCACCCCTTCAACCTCTGCAGCAATGCTGGCAGCACTCATACATCTATTCTGGAAAGCCAACCTCTGGATATGATGCTGAGCACGTGCACTCAACTTCTTTGGTCGACCATGGCGAGGTCTGTTCTGAGTGGAACCTGTCCTGTTAAACCGCTGTATGGTCTTGGCCACCGTGCTGCAGCTCAGTTTCAGGGTGTTGGCAATCTTCTTATAGCCTAGGCCATCTTTATGTAGAGCAACAATTCTTTTTTTCAGATCCTCAGAGAGTTCTTTGCCATGAGGTGCCATATTGAACTTCCAGTGACCAGTGTGAGAGAGTGTGAGAGCGATAACACCAAACTTAACACACCTGCTCCCCATTCACACCTGAGACCTTGTAACACTAACGAGTCACATGACACCGGGGAGGGAAAATGGCTAATTGGGCCCAATTTGGACATTTTCACTTAGGGGTGTACTCACTTTTGTTGCCAGCGGTTTAGACATTAATGGCTGTGTGTTGAGTTATTTTGAGGGGACAGCAAATTTACACCGTTATACAAGCTGCACACTCACTACTTTACATTGTAGCAAAGTGTCATTTTGTCAGTGTTGTCCCATGAAAAGATATAATAAAATATTTACAAAAATGTGAGGGGTGTACTCACTTTTGTGAGATACCGTCCAATGTAATAGGAACATCTGTACGCCTGTTCTGTACACCTGTGCATTTATCCAGTAATTCCATCATGTGGCAGCAGCACAGTGCATGTAATTATGCAGACACAGCTCAAGAGCTTCAATTGATTTTCACATCAAAATCAATTGATCACATTTTCTCCCTATTCTGATGTTTGATGTGAATGTTACCTGAAGCTTTTTATCTGTCTGCTGCTGCCACATGATTGGCTGATTGGATAAATGCATAAATGAGCAGGTGTACAGGTGTTCCTATTGAAGTATATATATATATATATATATATATATATATATATATATATATATATATATATATATATATATATATATATATATGTATTACTGGTCCTTGATATTTGAACTTTTTGTTTTGCAGGACTGAAGTTTGAATGGCAGGTGAATGACCCTGCAGACAAGCAAATGTCAGTTCTTGTGGACAAGCTGGGTGGAAGCAGACTGGTTAAGTCTTTAGAGGGAAAAAAAATTTAAAGCCAAAGAACAAAACACCAAATTATCTTAAAATTTAAATTGGATCATCTTTATAGATAAATTTTTTGGGCAATACAAATATAGTATAAAATGTTATGTTTTTATAAAAATGGTTTCATTTTTGCACACTGGAAATGTTACATAGGTCAGAAGACCTTCCTGTTTCATTGTATAGAGGGGAAAAAATAACGTTCAAAATAACCAATTTTATAAATTCTATAAATTGAAATCTTACAGTATTGTTTTTGAGCGCTATATCACAAACATTTAAGATTTTTAAATAAACAGTTTTTGGAATCCCATTATGTTTTTTTTTTTTTTATTCTAAATGTAATGCACATTATTACATTCAACTAAATTAGTTAAATGATGTTATTGTTATTTAGGGGTCCAAGCACAAAGTATTGGTAAACGTTGGAGTTGTTAGGATTTTTCTTCTAATTTTCTGATTCAACTCTTGAATGATGGCATGTATTAAAGCCATTAAAGGGGTCATATCATGATTTTTAAACATTTTAAAACATTAACTATTTTGTTCATTGGGTATAATAAAATAGGTTAACATGCTTTAATGTTCAAAAACATTATTATTATAATTATTTGTTAAATAATGTGCATTATTGCAGTACCTCTATTCCCAGGTTGCCTGAAATGCTCTAATTTCTCCAAAGCCCCTCCTTCCGAAAAGCCCAGAGTGCTCTGTTTGGCCAGCTGACCCATTGCGTTGTGATTGGCCAAAAGCCTCCTGTGTGTCTGAAATGTAATGCCCTTTGGCTTAGCTTTAGCCTCCAAAGCTTCTAAAGCAATTCTAAGCTCCTAAGCAACATGTTGTTGGTTTTTATATTGTAACGCTCTTACCTTTCAGATACGATGTAAATTCTGCTGGCCCACCGGCGAGACTAACTATGCTAAAGACTAAACACAGCTGCTGTGTGTACATAGGTACTCATGCGATATATCTTTGGAAAGCTAGGATTCTTGTGATTCGATTGATATAAACCATTTCAAGATACAATCACAAGAGCAGCTACAATGAACATCTCCATCAGACCACCAACATACAAACAAACACTTAAAAAAACTGAGGTAACTTAGCAAACTTTAGCTAGCACGTTAACAGAGGTCTACAACTGAGCCACAACACAAAACTCCGCATTTGGACAGTCAATAACAGATGCTTCATAAAATAATTAAACACACTTACAGGTTCTGATTCAGAAGCACAAGGTTGTCCGAGCAAAGTGGGAATTGATACATTTTTCACGAGTAGCCTTTGTGTGTAGCCTGTCTTGTACTCTCCCAGGTTCGGGAGGCTGTCCTCCATAAAATATGCTGTGCAAAAGCAAACGTTTGGGTTGTACTGCTCAGGAACAATGTTATAAATAAACAGTAATCACTGATTCCTAATTTTGTCCATTTTCAGAAGGCTACACACATCTCCGCAACACAGCGCCTGAATTCAATGAACACATTCTTTCTTCATGGCTGCCTTTGGGCGGGATTATCACGCTGTGACGTAGACGGTTGAGGAAGTAAATCTGGGACTTCGAACAACGTGTATGTCCCTTTGGGGGGAAATATGGGCTTTGGGACTTTGCAGAGCTTATACATGCACAAACAGGTACATTATACATCCAAACAGAAGGAAAACATTAAAAATCATGATATGACTCCTTTAAAGCCATACTCAGGACACGATTTTGCAAAGGATGGCTGCAAAGTTTGGGGTGTGTTGATTGATAGGGGGTAAAGTTAGGTTCAGAAACCAAACAAATTTTTTAAAAAAGATTTCTACTTACACTATTTGGTATAGTGCACCTCTATGCTCATCTGAAACGAGATGATGACCTAATCACTTAAAAAACATGGACATGGCTAATTACATTTCAGCAGGCATTTGAGAGGGTTAACACTGAACTATCGGCACAAAACATTAATGCAGAACATTCTTTTTTTTTTTTGCTTTATAAAGTCTTGGGTTGCTTTCAAAGTATACTTTGGGTCCTTGTCCATCTGCACTGTGAAGCACCATCCAAAGAGTTTTTAAGCATTTGGCTGAATATGAGCAGATAATATAATCCTATACACTTTAGAATTCATCTTGCTGCTTTTGTCAGCAGTCACATCATCAATAAATACAAGCTAACCATACAAGCTAACCAACCTGGCAACCATACATGCCCACGCCATAAGATCATGAGCAGTTCTTTCCCTTCTTTATATTCTTCTCTTCCCATCATTCTGGCTGATGTTTGTCTCATTTATCCTTAGGATGTTGTTCCAGAACTGTACAGGAGAGGTCTTCCTGTTTTTGAGGCTTACCATTGGTTTACATGTGGTAAACTCTCTGAATTTACTCTGGTGAAGTCTTCCCTTGCGGTGGGAGGGTGTTCTTGATCTGACCAACTGTTGTGAAAGGGGTTTTCTTCACCCTGGAAAGAATTCATCCACCATCTATCACAGTTGTTTTCTGTGGTCTTCCAGGCCTTTTGGTGTTCCTGAACTCACCACTGCATTCCTTCTTTTTAAGAATATACCAAATAGTTTATTTGGCCACACCTAATGTTTTTGCTATTGACACAGCTATAAAACAAAGAACAACTTTTGCCTCGCACCTTCGGGGTTGAGGGTTCAAATCCTGCCTCCGCCCTTTGCAGGGCTTGCATGCTCTCCTGGTGCTTCAGGGGTTTCCTCTGGGTATTCCAATTTCCTCCCCCAGTCTAAAGACATGCGTTGTAGGCTGATTGGCATTTGCAAATTGTCTGTAGAGTGTGCGATTGTGCCCTGTGATGGGTTGGCACCCCATCCAGGCTGTCCCCGTCTTGTGCCCCAAGTTCCCTGGGATAGGCTCCAGGCTCCTCCATGACCCTGTGTAGGATAAGTGGTATGGGAAATGGATAGATGGATGGATGGATGGAAATTATTTTACTATAATGTTTATTTAAATGTAAGCATTTTTATTACTTTTTAAGATTTATGAAGAGTATAATTAGGTTTATACACTTAAATACAAAAGAAAAAATTGTTAAAATTATAGCAGAGAAGTGGACCAATAATATTGATCAAAAGAGCTTTATATGGTCAAAAATTGAGCAGGCACCAACACGTTGACTTAAACAGAGCTTTGCCATGACAGTGAACACTTAAAAGGTGAATGTAAAGTAAAGTTGAAGATTGCAACTGTCACATCGGTCTAAAATGTAGGTCTAAAATGTTGAAGAGATGTATTCAAAGCAGAAACTCAAATATTGCACTCTCATATTGGTGAAAGCATAATGAAACCTGGGAGATTTCTATCCCTCTTTTTACAGTTCAAGTAACCAAAGCTGTCACGTAATGCAGGGTGAGATGAATGCAATTGCAGTTAAAGGCTTTATTAAAAGGGCAGGCAGACGAATCCAAATCGAATGGCAAGGGCAGAATCCAAAAACAGGCATGGGTCAGGCAATCAACAAACAACATAAACTAGGCGAGGCAAAGATCAAAATGAGAAACTAGGAACAGGATAAAAAAACTGGGAAACAAGAATAACGAACAAAAGTCTTGGCACGGCTCACGGGGCAAAAACTAAAGCTCAATACTTCGCTCTGAACAAAGATACATGAGGGCTTTAAATATACAAACTAATCAATGGGGAAACACGGAACAGCTGAGACAATGATGACACATAAGGGACCAACAACCAACAACCAATCACAAGACAAGAGCAGAGACAGAACTTAAACCAGAACAAAACACACGTGGAAACTGTCACGCTTCGGGCAGTTCATACGCGCTGAAAGCTTCAGCATTCAGCATGAGGGGAAACCCATGACAGACGATGGAGAGATGGAGGCTGCCCTGTCGACCTCTGGAGGGAGCTCAGCTGGAGGGGCCACCCTGTCTGCCTCTGGCTGGAGCTCTGGGGTTGAGGTCACCACATTGACCTCAGGCTGGAGCTCTGCATGGATGGAGGCCGCCCTGTCAACCTCTGGAGGGAGCTCAGCTGGAGAGGCCATCCTGTCGGCCTCTGGCTGGAGCTTTTCAGGGATGGAGGTCGCCCTGTCGGCCTCTGGAAGGAGCTCGTCTGGAGAGGCCGCCCTGTCGGCCTCTGGAGGGAGCTCGGCTGGAGAGGCCGCCCTGTCGGCCTCTGGAGGGAGCTCTGCATGGATGGAGGCCACTCTGGCAGCCTCTGGAGGGAGCTTGGCTGAAGAGGCTGCCCTGTCGGCCTCTGGCTGGAGCTCTGCAGGGATGGAGGGCACCTTGTCAACCTCTGGAGGGAGCTCACTGAGATTTTTAAAGTTCTTATAAATCAGTTAAAGAAAATAGAATGAACTTCATTAAGATTCACATTAACATCTTCATTTTTGTTTTATTTCTATAGTGAGATGTTGTAATCCAAATTTCCAATAGAGAAGACTGGCTTCTCAGATAAACCTACCACAGCATCCTCACTTGTGTTTTAGTTGTATATTATAACTAGACTGTATTTGGCTACTTCTCAGTACCTGAGGAGCATGTCAGTCTAGTCAGCACAGGGAAACATTTTTCCCCACATTTATGAGCGTGAGCTTCACGCTGTGGGAAGCACCCTCACACGCGGCCGGTATCTGAAGTCTGTGTAAAATCACGCCTATTTATAGGCCTGCCGTGGTCAGGTGACGTGGCATTTCACGTGTCGCGTAATTATAAATATACAGGTGCATCTCAATAAATTAGAATGTCGTGGAAAAGTTCATTTATTTCAGTAATTCAACTCAAATTGTGAAACTCGTGTATTAAATAAATTCAATGCACACAGACTGAAGTAGTTTAAGTCTTTGGTTCTTTTAATTGTGATGATTTTGGTTTACATTTAACAAAAACACACCAATTCACTATCTCAACAAATTAGAATATGGTGACATGCCAATCAGCTAATCAACTCAAAACACCTGCAAAGGTTTCCTGAGCCTTCAAAATGGTCTCTCAGTTTGGTTCACTAGGTAAGCCACAAACATTCATTGCCAAAGAAGCTGGCTGTTCACAGAGTGCTGTATCTAAGCATGTTAACAGAAAGTTGAGTGGAAGGAAAAAGTGTGGAAGAAAAAGATGCACAACCAACCAAGAGAACCGCAGCCTTATGAGGATTGTCAAGCAAAATCGATTCAAGAATTTGAGTGAACTTCACAAGGAATGGACTGAGGCTGGGGTCAAGGCATCAAGAGCCACCACACACAGACGTGTCAAGGAATTTGGCTACAGTTGTCGTATTCCTCTTGTTAAGCCACTCCTGAACCACAGACAACGTCAGAGGCGTCTTACCTGGGCTAAGGAGAAGAACTGAACTGTTGCCCAGTGGTCCAAAGTCCTCTTTTCAGATGAGAGCAAGTTTTGTATTTCATTTGGAAACCAAGGTCCTAGAGTCTTTAGGAAAGGTGGAGAAGCTCATAGCCCAAGTTGCTTGAAGTCCAGTGTTAAGTTTCCACAGTCTGTGATGATTTGGGGTGCAATGTCATCTGCTGGTGTTGGTCCATTGTGTTTTTTGAAAACCAAAGTCACTGCACCCGTTTACCAAGAAATTTTGGAGCACTTCATGCTTCCTTCTGCTGACCAGCTTTTTGAAGATGCTGATTTCATTTTCCAGCAGGATTTGGCACCTGCCCACACTGCCAAAAGCACCAAAAGTTGTTTAAATGACCATGGTGTTGGTGTGCTTGACTGGCCAGCAAACTCACCAGACCTGAACCCCATAGAGAATCTATGGGGTATTGTCAAGAGGAAAATGAGGAACAGGAGACCAAAAAATGCAGATGAGCTGAAGGCCACTGTCAAAGAAACCTGGGCTTCCATACCACCGTGCCACAAACTGGTCACCTCCATGCCGCGCTGAATTGAGGCAGTAATTAAAGCAAAAGGAGCCCCTGCCAAGTATTGAGTACATGTACAGTAAATGAACATACTTTCCAGAAGGCCAACAATTCACTAAAAATGTTTTTTATTGGTCTTATGAAGTATTCTAATTTGTTGAGATAGTGAATTAGTGGGTTTTTGTTAAATGTGAGCCAAAATCATCACAATTAAAAGAACCAAAGACTTAAACTACTTCAGTCTGTGTGCATTGAATTTATTTAATACACGAGTTTCACAATTTGAGTTCAATTACTGAAATAAATGAACTTTTCCACGACATTCTAATTTATTGAGATGCACCTGTATATCTTCGCAGGGATCTATTGTCACCCTCGGCCGGAACTATGGAAACTGTGAGTCTGGCCCCTGAGGGGCACCAGCTCATAGATTCTGGTCTCTCAAATGAGGTTGTAAAGACCATGTTAAACACTAGAGCACCATCCACGAGAAAATTGTATGCATTCAAGTGGCAACGCTTTTATCGTGGTGTGAGGAACACCAGTGAGACCCAGTAATGGTGCAACAGCTACAGTCCTGGAGTTCTTACAGGAACGTTTCTCAGCAGGGTTGGCTCCTTCTACAATTAGAGTCTATGTGGCCGCCATTTTGGCCAGCCACACCCCTATTGATGGAGCCTCTGTGGGGCAACATCCCCTAACTTTGAGGTTTATGTGTGGTGTCAGACAGCTGAGGCCTAACTTCAGACCACGCATACCTTCCTGGGACCTTCTGTGATCCGGGAAGGTCTGTCAGGTGCCCCAGTTTAGTGCTTAGAGTCAGCTTCAGAGAAGCTTCTGATCCTAAAAGTAGCTCTTTTGGCTGGCTCTGACATCTCTGTTGCCCCTTCCTGCCTTGACTTTGCCCCTGGAGTAGCCAAGGCCTCCCTATATCCTAGGCCTGATTATTCCTAAGTGCCTACATCTGCTGCCCAGCCAGTAGTGTTGCAGGCTTTCTCCCCTCCTCCATTCCTTATGCCGGAATGAGGAAGATTGCACCTACTGTGTCCAGTGAGGGCTCTTTGTACTTATGTCCACCGCTCCGGCCAGTGGCGTAAGTTGGAGCAGTTGCTGGTCTGCTTAGCAGTGACAGTAGAGGTGATGCTGCACCAAAGCAGCACATCTCTATTTGGATAGTGGAAGCAATCTCTATTGCTTATGAGGTGTGCGGTCTCACTAGGGGCTCATTCCACAAGGGGGGGTCGCCTCCTCAAAGGCTTTATATAAGGGGTACCCTTACAGGATGTGTGTGCTGCGGGGGGTGGTCTATGCCGCACACGTTCATTTTAAAGTTCATTTTACAAATTACAGTTTGGCCTTATTGGCCAGCTCGTATATGGCTCTTGGAAATAATATCTCTGCTGGATGGCACCCCCTGGGAGATTCCCATTCGCAGGGATCTATTGTCTCAATCAGAGGGTTAATTTATTACCCTCAGCCGGAACTATGGAAACTGTGAATCTGGCCCTTGAGGGGCACCAGCTCATAGATTACGATCTCTCAACCAAGGTTGTAGAGACAATGTTAAATGCTAGGAATGTCAGTGTGACCCAGTAAACTGCACAATGGCTACAGTCCTGGAGTTCTTACAGGAACGTTTCTCAGCAAGGTTGGCTTCTTCTACAATTAGGGTCTATGTGGCCGCCATTTTGGCCAGCCACGCCCCTATTGATGGAGCCTCTGTGACAGGCCATACCCTAAGTATGACGAAGTGGGTATATTCGTTCCCACAGCATGAAACTCACACAATGTTGAGTTCATTTAGAAAGGGAATGTCTGGGTTATGCGTGTAATCCTGTTCCCTGAGAAGGGAACGAGATATTGCGTAGCTTTGTCATACTGGGACATGCCTATCAATCGCGCCTTTGCTTCAGATAATAGAGGCTGCTGACGTGGTTTAAGGCGCCGTTATATAGTCACGCAAAATGCCACATCACCTGACCACGGCAGGCCTATAAATAGGCATGACTTTACACATACTTCAGATACCGGTCATGCGCAAGAGTGCTTCCCACAGCATGAAGCTCACGCAATGTCTCGTTTCCTTCTCAGGGAACAGGGTTACATGCGTAACCCAGGCGATTTGTTTTGTGAGATTTGGCATACATTCGTTTAAGTTTGCTTCTACTGTAACTTCAGAACCCTACACATTTGCTATTTTTAAAGTTTAAAGCTGTCTATTTTGACATATGTCTTTTGGCAAGAAAGTTCAGTTTACACAGGATTAACTTATCATCAGTACTTTGTCATTTTGACCATTGCTAATGCATATCTTTTTATAAACCCTGAGGATATTTTTCTATGTTCAGTCACTAAATGCTTATGAGGCATTGTTCTCAAAGATCAGGTTATCATATGGGACCAAATGTAGCATCACTTGCAAATGGTAAAAAAAATATTCACCACATTTTTTTTTCTTTAATATAAAAACTATGCCATGTGTATGTTTTCAGTCTGTGTTACAGTTGCAATGTGTGTCTAATGGAAGTATATCAGTGTATACAAGTTTTCTTCCAAGGAACACAGAGAGGTATTTGAATGATTGAGGACCAGCACTTTTAGCTTTGCATGATGCAGCAATTGTGGTCTGCAGTTTTAGCTGTTCCCTTTTTGAACTTCACTCAGCTTCTTACCTTTCAATATATTTGTTTCAGTGCAGCAGCTTTTGCTTGCAATTCAGCTTTTTCCATTTCAGCTTTGAAAGTTACAGATGAAGAAGATGACAAAGAGCTTCCAAAATTGGACCCAAGCCTATTTGACCTATTACTCATATTACTTGAAGGAAATGACACTAATGATACATTATCTGTATGCTTTACTGATGTTCAACCCTTGCTCTTTCTCTCCCAAACAAACTTGTTTTCAGGAACAACTTGTATCAATTCTGTGTTCAATGTTCACAATTCTCGATTGGAGTCTTGATAATACACAAAACATCTTAGTTTGACGGTGTGCACATTTGCATTTTCATCCATTAGCCACTCTAGTACCTTAGCTTGGCTTATTAGCTGCTCCAGTGTAGCCTTCCTTGACTGCTTTAACCAGTGCACTCTCTCATCGATTGCCTTTTCTGTCATTATTGATTTCCTTTTACTGAATTCTGAGGCCATAGCTTTAGTTAAATCCACATCTATGTAACTTTCATATGTTGCTAACTTTCAAAAGCTGCGGGTAACTCACTCAGGCACAATGTCCTATGAACTTCAGAAGTCCCTGTTTCTTCAAATCTTCATTTCTTTTCATCCATGTCTTCTGCACAGATCGGTAAAGGTTTTCTGAATAAATGTAGCTTATGCTTGTAGAGTTTTGAATGGAAAGCGTAGAGTTATGGCTGACACGTCTCACGTTTCTTTTGTTTTATTTTTTAAATTTATTTTCACTTTTTATTAATCACGTGCCTACAAAATAAAATAATTATTTAATATGGCTGAAAATAGTATCTAACTATTTCACAGTTTCTGTACCACAGGATGAGACATGCTCAGAAACCTGTGAGGCGCAGTGGCCAGGGGGGGCCAGTGCCCTCCCCCAAAAAACACTTGCCACCCTACTGCCCCCCCCCCTATCAGATAGAGTGGATTTATTTACTTACAATAATAATTTTAACGTTTAAACATGGACATTGAGAAAACACTTTACGTTAAATAAATAAACAAACAAACAAACAAACAAACAAACAAAAAATAAATGAGCATGTACATGTAGAATTCCCTCTCAATCCCATCCCCCTCTTTACCCATGAATACGCGCACGCAGCTGGAGTACTGGAGTTGAGTGCACTCAGTTTGAGTGTTCATGAGAGGAGCAACAATTTCAGAGAGACAAAACTCACAAAGTAATAAAACTTAGTTCATTGTATGTTTTATTTCCCTTGTATATATACACATGCGTCCTCCGGTATTTTGTCATTAGATAACTCAGATAGTTCGCTACTCTTTGGCTACCTGAGATTAGGCTAGTCACATCAATGCAATTTCTAGTTTAAATTTCACTGTTTCTGTAGTTCACATCTTGATTGATCACTATTTGATTTGATAGCTTAATATTACCCCAACAGCTGATCTTTAAATTATTGGATTGGCAATTTTGAGCAACATTTAATGCGTTCTCATTTTTAAATATGGCTCTTAAGGTTAAAACAGTGACTGCAGATCTGCGTGTATATATTAGACTGAACTCTGAGAATATATTTACACAGACGTAGGATATACCATAAATCAACGGAATGAAGAGGAAAACCGGTGATATATCCACGTTCTTCAGCAAAAGAGCAGTATACTCTGAGGCAGGTGATGGTGAGAAAGTTTGGATGGAGAACCAAGAGCAAGAAAGTTACATGGAGAGCAGAGTGTAACAAGCAAAGCAGGGAAGAGATAGACAAGCAAGAGCTAAATAAGTCAGCTTCTTTTTCTTTTTTAAGTCAGCAGGGACTGTGACCCGTTGGGTAGGACTGCTGTGAGTGTGAGTGCTGTGCATAACTAGTAAACTGTCCTGAAAGTGTTTAGATGTGTACATATTGAATTTGTTAACCCATTTCATTTGCAAAATAATATTTTAAGTGAATTGTTAAGATTTTCCAATGAATCAAGTAATGAATGTTAATGATCATAAATTTAATGAGCTGCACTGCTAATACTGCTGTTTGCATCATCATAGATATATCCAAATCGAGAGCAGAAGGTCTAAATCAGCCCCAACTAAAGCTCTTTCCAAGAACCATCCAGGGGGATAGACGACGTGGTTTTAAAGCAGAATGGTATGACACTCATAAATGGCTAGAATACTCTCAGAGTAAAGACTCTACTTACTGCTAAGCCTGCAGACACTTCAGCCTTCCTAACTCTGGCAATTCCGTCTTTATATCTGGTGACAGATTCAGAAACTGTTAAAAGGCCACTTACAAAGATGGAGGGTTTGCAACTCATGCAAAATCTGAATATCACGTTAATGCAATGCTAGCATGGACAGAGTATAAACAATCAGCTACAACCAGCTCTTCTCTGCTGAGCTCTTTAAATAATGAGTACAATAAACTGGTCAAGGCAAATCGTGAATATATGAAAACAGTTGCTGAGGTATTGCTCCTCACAGCAACTCAGAATATAACTCAGAGAGGCCACAGAGATACAAATGGTAATAAGGGTAGCTTCCTTGCTATAATGGAAATTATTGCTAAACATGATGAAACTGTTAAAAGAAAGATGACAAAACGACGCAACGCAACATACACAGGTCACAGCATACAAAATGAAATATTGGATTGTCTTGCAGAAATGGTCCGAACATCAATAATCAGGGAGGTTAAAGAAAGTGAGTCTTTTAGTATCATGATAGATGAAACAAAAGATGTTAGTAAGAAGGAGCAAATGTCTATGGTGTTTAGGTACTACTACAGTGGTGCAGTGCATGAAAGCTTATTACATTTTGAGGCTGCAGAGCACTTAGATGCTGCTGCTCTAACAGGGAAAATCATTTGAATGCTTCAGGGTTATGGCCTTGATTATAAAAATAATTTAGTAGACCAAGCATATGACAGTGCCTCACGAGTGGGAAAAACTCTGAAGTACAAGCACGGATTAGAAAGGAAGCTCCTCTGGCATTCTATGTGCACTGTAATGCACACTGCTTAAATCTTGTCCTTGTGGACACTGTTAAAACAGGCCCTGATGCGCATTGTTTCTTTTCACTCTTACAAATGCTTTATGTCTTTATGTCAGGGTCTTGTGTCCACCAAAAGTGGTTAGACGTCCAGAAGCAAATGTATGAGGGGCCACCTCGAGAGATGCAACGGCTGTCAGACATTCATTGGGCATGTAGATATCTTGCCTGTAAAACTGTGAAAGACAGTCTACCAGCCATCATCCATGTACTTGGGGAAATTTCACAGGAGCACAATGGAGAGAGTGCTATTGAGGCACGTGGTCTATTAGCCCAAATTGATTTAAGGTTTGTTGGACTGCTTTTAACCTTCACTATAGTTTTCAGAGATGCAAAATTTGTCCGATGTTTTACAGTCCTCACAACTGAACCTTGGCACTGCAATTACCCTTGTTGATTCTCTTATGGATACTTTTAATGACTACAGAGAGAGGTCATACTTTGAGGAGATCTGGGACAATATCATGAATCTTGCCCAACAGTGCAATATTTCCCCTGTAACTCCAAAGCGTGAAGTGAAAGTCATCTCCAAACTAGATGGACATTACATTACTGCTCCACTAGCAGTAAGACAGACAGAAATGGACAAAGACACCTTTCATACATCCACATTCATACCTGTCCTTGATGTTCTGCTCTGTGAATTAAAGAGGAGATTTTCAAAAGAAATTGTGACACCATGATTGGAATACAGGCTGTAAATCCTTCCAGTCCAACATTCTGTGATAAAGATGCTATATCTGTGTTTGCCTCAAAATACAACCGCAGCCTTGATGACCTGGCATATGAGGTTGCTCAGCTCAAAAGAATGATTTTGAGAAAGCAGAATAGTGGATGGAAAACACCAGAAAGTGTACTAGAATTGACAGTGTTTATTGAGCCTTTTAAAGAAGTGTTTCATGAGTTTTTCAAACTTAAATTGCACTTGCCTTACTTGTCAGCACTGCAGCTTGTGAGCACAGTTTTTCTGTGCTTAAGTACACAAAGACCTACCTAAGAAATACCATGACTGGTGACAGACTGAGTAATTTAGGGGTTTTGAGTGTAGAATCAGAAAGGGCTCGGGCATTAACCTGGAGAATAAAGCTGTATTAAGCTTGTTGAGCTGTGTTGTAGTACAAATCTGTGACCAAGTACAGATTACATTTTACAGCTACAATATAATAACTAATGTTGTGTGTTCCATATTTATTGAATGTGAGAATGTACTGTTTGTCGTTTGAATGTGTTGTAGAATGAAATAGCTGTTTGCAATTATGCAATATAATATACTGCATAACAACTAATGTGGGGTGTTCCTTTGATGTTAACTGTAGAATTCTGCATCCATGAGTTCATCTGTACTATTAATTCTGATTTGAATTAACGTTGCGGGTTTGTGCCTGTTATTCTTCTTTAGAAAAAAGAAGTCAAGTTGAAAAATTTACATACTACAACAGTATAATTGTTGAAAGATGTTCCTTTTTGCCTAATTAAAGTCAAGAGTTAAGCATCCATGTTTTCATGTGTACTTTTAGTCTCATTTGAAATTAATTTGTTAAGTTTTGAAGCTTATAACTTTATGTACTCCCAGTATTAATGATGATGCCAAAAACTGTTGTGTACCATTAGATGCAGGCATGCTAGTCTGTGTAGTGTGCCACCCTAAGATTTTTACTGCTCCCATCTGGCCACCCCATAAAAAAAATCCTGGAGGCGCCACTGGTGAGGCGGCCTTCTATGGCGTTATTTTTGTGTCAAAATTCTGTGCACGTGAGAACAAATTTTGAGCACACAAAAAGATATTTCGTACGTACGTGATCTGAGATGTTGCATTTTGCACAGAAGATTAAATTTGGAGCATGTAAAAATCAATTTTGCGAGATTTTTAAATGGATGTCCACATTTGTCTAACAACTATAACAGCGCTGTGTTTACTTTGCCTCGCGCGTAGGAGCCCTTACTCCCACTCTCTCCTCTCATCAGTCCTGCGCATGCTGAGCCTTGACTGCTCGCTCACCACAGGATCCCCGCCCACCACAGGATCCCCACCCACAAAGACAGTGTGGGTGGGGACAGTGTACTTGCTTTGGCAATACAAATGTACAATTGTTTGTCATGCCAATAAAGCACATGAAACATTGACAGTGGCAGGATATTCAGCCAATCAGAGAAGAGCAAGTGGATTCTGACTGGCCGGCTTGAACACCAATTATATTGTACATTTAATTTGAACAGAAAGACGAGAAGAAATATCTGCACCAAGACCACAAGTACGTACCTCATCTCTGAGCGTTACACGTTTTGGCTCCCTTAAATAGCAAAAAACTCTCCATGCTCTTCAGCAAAAAACACCTTTATCCAGCACAACTCTGTATATGTCGCATAGGCCACTCAAGACTAACTCATGCATTCCTACTAAATGGCGAAGACCCGACTCTAGGTCTGTTCTGCAAGTCCCCACTTTCCAAACATATTTTATTGGACTGTTCTGCTCTTAATGCAAGTAGACAACAGTTTTACGTAGTAAGCTCTCTTAAAGACTTGTTTAGTAAGTTTTTACCAGAAAAGGTTTTAGAATTTTTATAACATGTAAATGTAAATCATTTTATATAACCTTATCTGCTGTATTTTCCTTTTGTTTGTTTTTATTTGTATTTATGCAACACTTGTAATTTTTTGTAAGTCTGTTTTTGCCATGAAATAGCCACAGATGCTGACATGGCATTAAAAGCTACACCTACCTACCTACTTACTTTTCCAGCCTTTTGTTGCCCCCGGCTCAACTTTTTTTTGAGACGTGTTGCGGCCATCAAATTCAAAATTACCTTATTTTTTTCTTAAAATGGTTTAAACATTTGATATGTTTTCTATGTTCTATTGTGAATAACATGGGTTTATGAGATTTGCAAATCATTGCATTCTGTTTTTATTCACATTTTACAGTGTCCCAACTTTTTTGGAATTGGGGTGGTATGATTACTTACATTCCATTGTACAACATGTGATGTAGAAAATTCCAACTGTAGTCAGAAAACAACATTATGTTGGTGAGAACTTCCAAAAATCGAGGGAATAGTAAGAACATTAGCAGTCAGTTAATTTATAGATCACCTATATTTAGAGATACCCTATAATTCAAAACATATGTACCACTACACGTCCCTGTTTTCCCAGGTTTGCTGTGACGGCTGTCAAAGGTGGTACCACCATGAATGTTTACAGAGGCCTCCAGTGGATGAGGAGTACTTGTGTCCTGTATGCAAGTAATGGTGTCCCTTGCAGTAACATTTTATTTATTACTTGTGCCAAGTAGTTTATGTTTTAGCCCGCTTCTGTTTGTTGATTTATCTGTCTGTCAGCAGGATCCAAAAAAGGGACATATCCTGGAAAATATTTATTTTTTCACTTTTCATTGCGAGCCTTGGCAGAGATATGGGCTCTAGTTTGACAGTATTTAATTTATTATTTACTAATTATTGATTTTATTAGTTATATTTTTATATCATTGCTAGAATATTTATTTTATTATTGAATATATATATATATATATATATATATATATATATATATATATATATAAAAATTTTTCTCAAGTCAACTTATATAAAAAAAAAAAAAGGGGAAAAAAAAGGGGGGTGATTCTTATGATGGTGTGCAGTACTTAATTACAATAAATTTTGTGTATGCATTTCCCAAAAGAAGGATTGGGGTGAATATGTTTAACCAGTAGGCTTAAAAGTTTCATTCATATTACACTATCCTAGTGGGGGATAGTCAAAATTTTGTTGGTCCCAGCATCAAATAATTTGGAAGGTATAGTTATAGGACTGATATGGTTAAGTGGGGTAAGTTTCATGGATATGACACTTTCCTAGTGGCAGATATCAGGAGGTGCATTTCCTGGCAGACTGGCTTGCCGTGAAAAGCACCTGCACACTATACGTATACTATACTAATATACTACACCTAATACAAAACATAGTATTACTGCACCTGTCCTTTCAACCAGAAATTGCAGGTTATAGGATTGAGTAGTTGGTTCCACTACATTAGTTTCATTTAAGTGTGTGAGTTCAGACGAAACCCATTCAAAATCCTATTTTTGAGATAGACTCCTTACATTGATCTAAACAATACTCAATACATTATATTTAACATTTCACATAAATACAAAATACAAATGTGTTATATTGTGCTGATACATTGTTACAGTACATGAACATGCCACTTTACAAGCTTCTTTTGTAGGTTGAACTAATCCAGACAAACAGTAATATTTAATGTGCTGAGAACATCTAGTGGATTTAAACAGCACTGCAGTCTCTGCCCTCTGTATTTGGAAGAATTTCACCAATTTTTCTCTGCCAGCTTGCCTAGTCCTCACCCTTCTGCTAAACAACATTCCAACACACTTTCTAATTATATCTGGACTTTAATGAGAACAAAATGTGATGTAGAGTGAGAATGTTAATGATTAGTGTTGGTTGTTATTCGTTTGGTTTTCACACGGGAAATGCAATTGCAAATGGACTTTTTCATTTGAAATTTAGCAGACACTATGTTCGTGTAAATGAAAATGCAAACGGTAATACACGATTTGCATTTTCATTTGAATTATATCACAATTTATGCATCCACAACTAGGAAATGCAATTGAATTGCAAATGTAGTTTGCAATTGCTTTTTAATATTGTCTGCAAAATACTTCCATACTCACACACACAGACATTCCTGTTACCCAATGTTCATTCCTGTTTATTTCTATATAAATAATTATATACAGTTACAATCAAAATTATTCAACCCCCATTGCAAATCAGGTTTATTGTCAAAATTTATAAACTTTCAGCTGTTTGCAATGAACAAATCAAACAAAAAGCATTCGTTGTGTTGAACTACTTCAATTGCTTAAGTGGTTTCCCCAAATTCAACTGAAGATGCACCTTATAATGACTTCTCCAGTTTCCAAATTATTCAACCCGCTGAATAGAATCCCTCACAACAGCACAAATATGCAAAACAGGTGTTGTCTCAAGCACACTTGAGGCAACTAATCAAGGGCTTCATTAGTTGCACCAGGTGTGCTTGAGCTGGAACACATGAAATTTCACACTGGACTTCAAGCAACTTGGATTCTGTGCCTCTCCACTCCTCCAGACTCTGGGACCTTGGTTTCCAAATGAAATGCAAAATTCACTTTCATCTGAAAAGAGGACTTTGGACCACTGAGCAACGGGGTTTTGAGTTAATTAGCTGATTAGAGTCTTCTCAGGTCGACATTGCTGTATTATAAATTCTTTATTCTAATAGTTTTCTAATAGTCTAATAGCTCATTTCCATGTGCTGTAAGCTGTAATCAATCATCAAAATTAAAACTAAAAAAGGCTTGGAAACATATCCCTGTGTGTAATGAATCTAGAATATATGAAAGTTCCACTTTTTTAAATTAAATTATGGGGAGGGAAAAAAAAACAAAAAAAACTTTTCCACGATATTCTAATTTTTTGAGATGCACCTGTATATCGGCACCAGTAATGTTCATCAATGTTTCAGTGATTAGCTGTTCATTACGTGGGTCTGCCCTTTTGAGAGGTCTACCAATCATAACGAGAAACCATGCGTCCAGAGGTGGGACAAATGAAGAGTGCAGTGTCTCTAGCTGTTTAACGCTGTGACGGGGGCTTCCAAGATTTTCACACAGGCTACACTGTACATCAAAAACAGTTTGCGTTAAATGAATGAACTGTGCGATATTGTATTTATATTTGATTCACTAAATTATTGAATTCCACCAAGACTGGAAAACAAACATTTTGGTGCCACATTTTAATGAAATTTTAGAGGAAGATGTACGTTTTGCAGCAATCGCCTGTGATTGTAAGATCAGGTTGAAAGTTCTATTCCATTTTAAATAAAGGATAAAAGTCCCATGAAGGACATGAGTGATTCTTGGGAGACTTGTAAAACAATCTTTTCAATATTTCTCAAAGATCAGATTCAGATCACATTTGGTCAGCTTGATGTCGGCATATTCATGAAGTAAAAATAAATAAATAGCTATTTTGAAGTGTTGCCACACCAATGTGATCAAACGGCCCAAGTTGCTGTCCAAACAGGAGGTTGTGTGCACTTCCCCTATATTATTTCCCCCTGCTTTACACTGTAGCATACCCTCAGCAATTTTCTACTTAAAAAAAAAAAAAAAAAAAACCACACACACACCTGAACATTTTATCATTCATTTTGTTAACATGGATCAGTCTCATCCTCTGGGGCTTTTAGTGGTACACTGTCTTCATGACAGTTAGAATTTTCTTCTTTAGCAGTATTAGCACATCTAAATATTACCTACTTGGCAACTAGTTAGCAAGAATCCCAATTACATCTTGGCTTGCACTTGTAATAGCACTCCCTAATAATGGTTAGAAAACATAGCCAGTAGACCCCCCCCCCCCCCGTTACCCACAGCAGTAATGACCAGAATAACCATGTGGGAAAACAATATTTTGTGTATGATTTAATTATACTCAAAAAGAATTGAAACCGTGAAAAAGTATTGTAAATAGTTATAAAACAATACTATCAATGTTTTTATAATGAATACATTAATCAAAAAGTATTCATTCTATTTTAGTGGTTTTGATATATCCAGGTAATTTCACATAAACAAGATGGAACTGTAGCATACTAAGATTTAATGAGCTTTTTAAAATATAAAGAAAGCAATACAATGGATTAAACACATTTCATATTATGGAATTTTCAAAATGCAAGGCAGACAGATACTGAAAAAATATAAAGATGGACCAGTAATTGTGCCTTCAGATGATCAAAAAGAAGAAACAAAAGGCTACTTCTTATTGGCTGTGGCAGTTCCAATAACACAGTCGTTCACCTGCAACAGAACACAATGGTCAAACGCAACACAAAAATGGTCAACAAATGTATCACACAGGCATCATCACAAGAACATTCAACATAAACCACTGGAAGATAAATACCGACCTTGCTGGCGAAGCGCAGCGAATTAAGTGATTCACTAAAACTCTCTTCTTCAGGTGAAATGTTTACAAACATCAAACTAGACATAAAAAGAAATTAAAAAAAGTCAGAGACATCATTCACCTGATTAAACATTAATGACCTTAGGTTTAACATCTACATCTGTGAAAAACTTTTGTATTTCATTTGAAGAACCCATAAACATGTCATTTAAATTACATGTTTATGGGTTAACTGCTCACTCAATCACAGGTAAACAAGTGGGACTGTAGTATCAGAGGATGTTCTCTCAGCCTCCGTTGCTCATTTTCACTCACCACCACCTCACACTCACTGTGTTAATTTCATAGTTATTTATTTCCATAGCCTGACAATGCACCAAAAGCTTTAATAGATAATGATTATTGCCTGAATCACTGCACCGTCAGCTTCCTTACTTATTACAAAGTACTGTATATTGTTCATTTTGTGGCTCGATGTGTCTACTGATCAATTTCAACCCTGGAACAGTTAAATGAAAATATAAATCACACTAGCTAATTATACAGTACATTGCAAAGCTAGTTTACCTTCATTCAAATGACCAATCAAGTTATTTAATAATTTAAATAACTGTATCCATCCATTTGTCAAATACACTTAAGAATAAGAAGTACACACAATGGGCCTCATTGATCAATCATTAGTAAAATTTCTACCAGATATATGAAACTTTCTGTAATGCCAATTTTCTTCTGGAGCACATGCATGCCACTGCTCATTTGCATTTAAAGTAATGGGGACACAACTTTGCAAAAGATCAGCAGCCCATGCCAATTATATGACTTGACATTCTGCACAAATTTACAAGCACATACACAAATTCTTGTAGGATATGAACGCTTTTCCAAATGTGATTTTCACGAACACCAAATTTCTTGTAAAAGTTCCTACGAACAACTTTCAACTTTCTTAAAATGTCACGCTCGAGTTCAACCATATACAAGACAATTCTCTTCCAAATTCCCTCTAAAATGTTGTGAACATGCATACATTTTATTTTTACTGGTAATATTTGCTCCAAGAAATTGTTGCTAAAGCAATTAAGTATTGCAGTCATTAATAATTGTTAAATAAATCTGAATAGCATTTTTTTTTTGTATTTTGCTGATCATCTAAGTCGAGATATAAAATTGTATACTTTAATTTTAATTCTTAGCATCCTAGCAACATCCACCAACTTTCGATTATCTACATTGTACATCCCTAAAGTCCATAGAAGGCTTATTCAGAAATTGTCTTCACTGTTATATCAATTTAAGTGGCACATATTAAACAGACATTCAATCTTCCTTTTAACATGGGTGCAATTCTCAACTTACGTTTTGCTGTTGCCACCCAGGCACCCCTGAAGTAGGTAAGTAAGCTTTGAGTTGCGATAGGGCACAAAGTTCTCCTAAACAGAACATTGGATGGAAAAGTGAATCATATATCAATTAGATTTTAGATTTCCAAATCTAACCAGCTCAAAAGCACACTGATATCTAGTTTTTTTAAGCACACCTTGTTAGCTAAAGCAGTGATGACAATTCCCAAATTGGTGAGCGAAGAGTTTATGGCAGTCATTTCCTTGAACCTTTCTCCTTGAGACTGGCTTTTCTGGATCCTTTCACTGCCAGCCAAATCCACCAAACATAGAGAGGCTAGGGAAAAAAAAAAAATAAATAAATAAATAAAAAATTAAAAAAAGATAATGGTGTGTGAAGAGAATCATAGCTGGCAGAACAAAAGAAAAAAAAAAAAAAAAAAAAAGGGTGGGGGGGGGGGGGGGGGGGATTGTTGCATAGTATCTGTGTACATGATTGCCAACAGCAAAGACAAGGAGAAATTAATTGATGTTTAATTTCAATCTGCAAAAATACTTGGTTTTATAGTCATGTGAAAAAATAGGTACACCATATGGAAATTGTTGGCTTTTTTGACATATTTGGATAAGCAAACATTTGATCATCTTTGAAACAGTACCTATTAAAGAAGCTGATATACTTAAACAAAACCACAAGGAACATTATCCTTCAATCATTTATTCAACAGAAAGATCGATAGATGTGATATTCTTCTGTGGAAAAAGTAAGTACACCCTTGGCCTCAGAAGCTAGTACTACCCCCTTTAGCAGAAATAACTTGTAGGCCTTTTGCATAATTGTACACCAGGCTTGCTGGAATTTTTGACCATTCTTCCATACAATATTCTTTAATTTGCAAGATGTTTGAGGTTTTTCTTGCATGTACTGCCTGTTTCAAATCCCCCCACAACATTTCAATGGGATTCAAATGTGGGCTTTGACTAGGCCATTCCATAACCCTCCATTTCCTCTTTTTGAGCCAATCCTTGGTGGATTTGCTACTGTGCTTAGGATTATTATACTGTTGAAAAGTCCACTTTCGGTGCAACTTTCGGACAGATGGCCTCCCATTATCTTCAAGCACTCTTTGATATGATGCAGAATGCATAGTTGAATCAATGAAGGCATGCTGTCCAGTCCCTGAGACAACCCCAAACTATAACATTTCCACCACAGTGCTTCATAGTTGGTATGAGGTACTTCTCCTGAAAAGCTGTCTTTGGTCTGTGCCAAACATGTTTGCTGTTACTGTGGCCAAACAAATCTATTGTTGATTCATCTGTCCAGAACACAATATTCCAAAAGGTCTGGTCTTTGCCTACATGCTCATTGCAAGACTACAGTTTGCCAAAGGCTTTTTCCTAGCACGCCTCCCATGCAGGTCAAATTTGTGTAATCTCTTTGAGGGTAGACACATGCACTTTGACACCAACAGTTGCAAGACTTACTAGCAAATCCTGTGATGAAATTTTGGGGTACTTGGAGGCTTCTTTTTGCATCAGACAGTCTGCTCTTTGGCCGAATTTGCTGGGACGGCCAGTCCTGGACAAATTAGCTGTCGTTTGAAATCCGCGTCTTTTGTAGATGATTTTCCTTACAGTGGTATGATGCATCTCAAATAGTTTTCAGATTTTTTAAATCCCTTGCCAGACTTATAGGCATCCACAACCTTTTTTCTGAAGGCCTTATAGAACGCTTTAGACCTTGGCATGACACCACACACACACACATCAAAAACAAAGGAACACCAGACACTAGATATGAGTGGGGTATAAATAAGACAGGTTCCACCTGTACTCCCTAAGCAGGTTTTAATCACTGGCACCCAATCTTGAACTCCTGATTATAATTTTATGGATTTGAAGGGGTGATACAAAGAGGTGGTTGTATGCGCTTTTCCCATGTGACCGATTACTACAATTTGAAAATGACTATCAAATGACGCATAAAATTGACATTTTGTAGTATCATCTTTATTCATAGGCACTGCTTAAAGAGGACCAAATGTTTGCTTGTCCAAATAAATTTCCATGGGGTGTACTTATTTTTTTCACATGACTGTATAAGCAACCAGTGGATTGTACAAGCTTGGTTTCTACATTTGTTACAAAACAAACACATGGACCAGGCATGTATTCATGTTGCAATAATACTAGTTGTCTACAAGTGTATTAAAAATATTTACTGTCAATTAACTTTTATTTGTAGATCTTTTTAAATCTGAGCATCAGTGCATTAAACATTGGTCTATACACTTTGGTTTACTATTGATGTCACTGAAAAATAAACAACTTGGCAAATTTTATTTGCACTTGGTCCAAGTTGTTGGAAAAGCAGAAAAGCATAGTTTTTCAGTATCTACCAAGTGACCAAAGCAAAGGGTAGGTATAGACCCTTTTCACACTTCTGCATTCGCATACCGGAAGTCGTCATAGTTGGGTAAACTATGGTGGCGACTGTAAAGACCAGTAATAGCCACTGCAGTGTTCCGTCTTGCTCAAATTCTAAAAGAAAACACCTGGATCTGTCTTCCACGAATTTCCAAATATGCAACAAAAACAAATACTTGAGAAGTGCAACATTTAAACATGGATGGTAGCCCTAAGCTCTTACATGGTCATAAATATTACTGGCAAGTACACGGGCAGTTAGCCATCTCAAGCTTGTCTTGGTGTGACTGTCACTTGTACAGAAACAGATCTCTTAATTGAGCGAATCTGGAGAAGCAATGAGTTCATCAAATGAAAAACAAACTAGACCATTATGACTATAATGAGCACATGACCGCATATCTCAGTTTAGTGTAAGCATGCTACACCAAAAAAAGCAAACCTGTCACACTGTTTATAATTCACCAATCTTTATTTATGCACTATTTATGTACCATTTCACAATGTAAATTTTGTATGTACGGCTCCGATTTCAAGGTGATTCACAATTCCACCAGTGAGTAACTGCTGAAAGCCCTCTTCTTGAAAATACTCTCAAACAAAAGTGTTTCCTCATTTAATACAAATTAATGGCTTTCTTTGCATTTAACTGCTTGAACCCACCTCCTACAAAGTTCAGCATCTTTTGGAAATTCATGGAAAGACAAATCCGGATGTTTTCTTTTAGAATTTGAGCAAAACGGAACACAGTGGCTATTACTGGTTTTCACGGTCGCCGCCATAGTTTACCCAAGTATGACTACTTCCGGTTCGCGAACGCGGAAGTGTGAAAAGAGTCTGCATGTCTGATTTGTCTATAGCTGAAATAATTATGCAATTTTGAACACTTAAGTTTGTATCACAGCTGAACTAAACTGCCCTCTTGGTACAGATTATACATTGTGTTGTTGCAATTTTTACAGTATGAAAACCACAGAAAATGATCTGAAATAATTATAGTACCTTTAAAGAAATACAATCTTAAAATAGACTGCAGCCAGCAGTTTTAATGCATGGTGAGAGGCACTAAACAGAATGGTATAGGTTTACATATGGGGCACATTATTCAAATGTATTCCTCCTTTATGCAGGCACATAGCCATGCCAGGGTTCATACAGATGCTTCATAATGAAATTGTGAAGCTTGACCACAGAAACTGCTCTCAAATGCAGTGATTTAGGCCAGACCAGAAGTCCAAAGATCCTCACCATTAAGGCCAATAAATTCTGGAAGAAAGGAATGAGACCTTTTGCCACTAATTGTTCCATTTAGCATATGAGTATAGTAGCCCTAGGAGGATCATTGTGTTTTAATATTAGTAATGTACTTTAAGTATCATCAAACAGGTCTTGTTTGGTATATATGTGTTCATTGAGTGATTTCCTAAATCATAAGAGTAAGGAAATTTGTGTAGGTTGTTCTGGTATGTACATGCAATATTTCAGGACAAAGTTTAATCCACACATCATTGGAAAGTGTGGAACCACTCATCCGCAGGGACAATGGGCTGATTAGCATAATAGGTGGAGAATCTGGCTAACACCCCACCCAAAGACAATGTTGATTGGAGGAAGCACTCTCGGCTAGACTAGCCCAGAAATTGTTAAAATCCTAAGAACACAAGAGGAAGCTCGCTCTTGTATGTCTTGCTTCTTGGCTCTTTTGCCTCTCTTCTTGGAACGCTTCAAAGGATGGAGTCGGCGGAGAGTCTCCAGAGCCATCGGAGAATTCTCCCCAATCGACATCGGGGAGATCAGATCACGTCCCATTGGCCTGGAGACACAGCGAGAGCCGCTGCCTGCTTTTTAAACCTCCCGCCTTCATTCCACTCAGCATTCCGATTGGTGTTCCGAGACGCCTCTCGACACCGACCAGACTGCTGACGACACCACGACGTAACGAGGAAATCCCTTCAACACAGCTATTCAAAAGGCAAGCGCAATACCCCAGAATCTAGCTAATCTGGTGTCTATAATAAGTTTAAGCACTTCTAAAGGAAGTGAAGATAACTTAAGCTGATGGTTCGTTCAGATCACGGTCTGTGAAATAGCATGCAACGCTAGAGACTCGGAACTTCATTCACTCTTCATTATCACCCGTTTATGTATGTGTGTGCGCGTGCGTGTTTATGTGTTAGATTAGTTTCTATGTCATAGAATAGTTCAATAAAGTCTTGTCTGTTCTTAAATACATGTTCTTATTGCTTACAAGTGTCTATTGCCTTGAATTGCGATTCTGCTACATGCTCTTTAAATAATATTTCACTATGTTTAGGATATTATTGCCGGTGGCCTCAGAGGTAATACCTAATGCATAATTAATGAATACACCAAGTTCAACTTCTTGCTGGGCGAATAGTTGATCAGTAATACTAAATTAGTCAAATCTCCCTTTCCGAGCTGAATTGTTAATCTCTCCTACATATTTGGAGGAGAATAAAGGTAGCTCAATCTAAACAACTAATTTTTACTTGCATAAAATGGTGGAGAATATATCAAATTAACCCAAACAGCTAATTTTCCCTACATGAGTGACAGGAGCACTGTTGCCAACAGCTTTCAATAGAAAGTCACTAAATGTCTGGATGAGGTCATGCACTAATTAGCATAATCCTTACATCATCGCATATTTGCATTCTGCCTAGTGTCAGCCCTTTACATCTGTTTACTTCTCTCCTACTCTCTGTGCTCACATACTGTATTTTAATACAGCGGAATTCCCAATAAAGCTGCTCACATTTACATATTTTTTTGTTTCTGATGTCAGACAACAGAACAAGTAGAGTCGGGGTACTCAATCCCGGACTCGAGTCCAATTATGAATGAACTCGGACTTACGGTCACGCACTCGAGTAAATTTGTACTCTAACTTGACACGGACTCACATCCCCCCCCCCCCGAGTACAGTCAAATCCGCGTCATGTGTAACATGAAAAGATAAAAAAGTAAACAAAATTAAGATAAGAAATTAATGAAGGTCTCCCTGCCCAGTTAAACATTCAAAAATATAAATAATGCAATAGTGTGGAATTTATTTTTTTATTTATATATATATATATATATATATATATATATATATATATATATATATATATATATATATATAAATAAAAATTTAATTAACCCAATGAAAAAAAAAAATATATATTTATTACACAACAAATACAGACCAGTTAGTTAAACAAAGAAGTACTCAACTTTAGTGGTAGTGGCCTGAGAAAGCAAGTTCCCTATTTTCCACTGGAATATTTAGAATACTTACATTTGCACTTCGTGCCTCTGCCAATGTTTTCTCCCTCAATGTCCAGCTTGAAAATGGAATGGGAACGAGATGATTGATCATTCATGTTTGTTCGGGCAGTGGACCTGTTTTGGTTTGCCAAAATGATCAACTTGCAAACCTGAAATTAAAAGCAAATAAAACAGTTAATGTTTAAACAGACACTCAAGTAAAATACAAATGTACCCAAAATGTGCCATGCATAGGGCTGGGCAATATGACCATAGAATATCGAATGTATGAAATACTAGTGCACTTTTGAGGACACTCCTGTGCATAGAAAAAAAAAAAAAGGAATGTGCATTTAAACTGAATGCACATTCCAAACTGAAGTAAGAGCCAGTATCCATTCGCTACTCCAGTGCCTCTTCGACCACTTGGACACCATGTTATGAATGGAGTAGAAAATACAAATATGCTAGAAACTCACTTCCTTAGGTAATTTTATTGCCTTATCTGGATGCAAGGAGTTTTAGCATTGAGGAAACAAGTTTAAAAAAAAAAAAAAAAAAAATTATATATTATTTATATATATATATATATATATATATATATATATATATATATATATATATATATATATATATATATATATATATATATATATATAAACAGACATCCCCCGGTAAGCCCTATTGGACTGAATTATGGCATGATGACAGCAATGCACACATACACATTAGGAAAAAACCACATGAAATCCAATCTGACAGTTCTCATTCATGCAGCATGGCCATTTATCAGATATGTATCCAATCTAGAACCAAATTTGAAAGTAGCTCAAGTCTGATTTTGAAAAGATTGGATTTGTGTCCACACACAGAACAGGGAAGAGAAGTGGGGGGGAAACAGCCTTGGATCCATCACATTAAGGCAGATCAGAGGTGTCAGACAGCAATCAACCAATGTAATTATGTGTATAGCTCTAGAATTGGGGGTACATTTTGTATCGCCCAGGTAAACCTTTTGTCATTTATCAAAAAAAACCTTTATTGAATCAGTTTTGAATAACCTTAATTATATTAAACTTTCAGTAGTAGTAGTAATAATAATAATAATAATAATAATATTTTAGGGACAATTTGTACAGAAAATTTTAACTAAATAACTCCCAGCTCACCCATTATTGACTCTCTTTGGCTCCTGATTCATACATTCAACTTGAAATCAACATAATTAAGCCTAATTTTCAGGGTTTTTGTGCTTACTCCAAGTTCTAAAATTTAATTGGATAGAATATTTATTTTCTGTTACACGCACACCTCAAAAAATTAGAATATCGTGGAAAATTTTTTCCCGTAATTTCATTTAAAAAGTGAAATATATTCTAGATTCATTACACAAAGTTAAATATTTCAAGCATTTTTTTTTTGTTTGTTTTAATCTAGATTACGGCTTACAGCTCATGGAAATCAAAAATCCAGTATCTCAAAATATTAGAATAAAGAATTTATAATACAGAAATGTCGACCTTCTGAGAAGTATGTTAATTTATGCATTCTACTTGGTCGGGGCTCCTTTTGCACGAATTACTACATCACTGTGGTGTGGCATGGAGACAATCAGCCTGTGGCACTGCTGAGGTGTTATGGAAGCCCAGGTTGCTTTGACAGCGGACTTCAGCTCGTCTGTATCATTGGGTCTGGTGTCTCTCATCTTCCTCTTGACAAAATTCAGGTCAGGCGAGTCAGCTGGCCAATCAAGCACAGCAATACCATGGTCAGCAAACTAGTAACAAAGTTACTAGTAGTTTTGGCACTGTGGGCAGGTGCCAAGTCCTGCTGGAAAAGGAAATCAGCATCTCCATAAAGCTTGTCAGCAGATGGAAGCATGAAGTGCTCTAAAATCTCCTGGTAGACGCTGCATTGACTCTCAACTTGAGAAAACAGTTGAATAAAAAGGTGTTTTGAGTCAATTAGCTGATGAGAGCTCTTCTCAGGTCGACATTGCTGTATTACAAATTCTTTATGGAATTTTTCCAGCATCTCATTTCCATGAGCTATAAGCTGTAATCATCAAAATTTAAAACAAACCAAAAAAGGCTTGAAATATTGCACTTACTGTGCACAATTATCTAGAATATATAAAAGTTCCACTTTTTGAATTAAATTATGGGGGGGGGGGGGTTAACTTTTCCACGATATTCAAATTTCTTGAGATATACCTGTATGTGTTGTAACGTATCGGGTGCCCAAACTGATTTCTACATTAACCCAAGTGAAACATATAAAGTTTCACTCCTTTAAGTGACCCAGAATAACCCGAGAGGCCTTCTTTGACCAGATGCAACTCTGGAATTCAGGAGACTCTTTGGGAACCCACACAGGACCTACTCCCGCAATAAAAGAAACCTTTGATGACTGAACTCTGGGAAACTTCAGGATTAGTTCGTCAACAAGGATCCACCATTTCCCGACCCCAGGGCCTGTAAATCTTCGATCTAATCTCAGTTTACGACCTCAGAGATTAACATCGGAGCCAACCGGTCTAGCAAAGAACCTCCTCCCTAGAAGGTCACCCTGAGGTGACCAAAGGACCATTGTAACTTTAGAAGAACGCCAGCCCCCTCTTCTGGACATGCACACACTCACGCACACACACAGTGAACATGTCTCTTGAATGTAACCTGTAATCATATCCCTAGATAGTTATGATTTATTCGTATATGCATGTGTTGTATGTCTAGATAACCTAGTTGTAGCAATTTTATATAGTTTGAGCGAAAAGCTAATTTTTAAGTTGTCTGTAACTATGTCTAATGATCCTACACTGTCCAAGATATCATAATCTCCTTGAAGTTTGGTACCAAAATCATTGTCTCACAATATGCCAATTAATGATGCATACTACAGGACGATAGGATGTATCATTCTATACTTTTCCATGTTTTATCAAATACCATATTGATCCAAACTTAACACAAACCCCGCCCTGACATGCGACCCGTTCTGGGACAGACCAAAGAAGTTTTCCCCCAGAACTTTCTTATCTCTCTTTGGATTCGCCAGCAGCTCAGAGAGGCGTGTACATTGGCATTGTCCATAAAAGACCGTGACACGCGTCCCCCGCTGGCTCGCTCCTTCGCTTTTTCTCACCCTCTTCCTACTTCTCACCTTGCCGCTTTCCGTTTCCGGCATTCCTCCGGACTCTCCTTTGTCTCGTGAAACCACGTGGCAATCACCATATTCTTCATCCTCGGGCGAGACTCAACTCCGTTCACCCCTACTCTACCGACGCCGAAGAACCAGCAAATTCCTCGCTCAATCTGCAAATCAAGGACCCTCGTGAACTGCATTAAATTAACGCAAGTATAATTCCAATTGACCTTTAGAGGTGTCCTTTAAGCCAAAGCCACTTTTGTTGAAAAAGTTGAATTCAAATTCCTTTGCTGATTCTCGAGGTTAAACTGTGTTCTGCCATTGTTACTTCCATCACTTTTTCTTCTGTTCCTTTCACTTACCCTGTATATATATGTATTATTTGTTTGTACCTAGTTGTGTATATCTGTAGTTTTTACGTAGTTATTAAAATCCATGGTTATCACGCTGGATCGTCTGTTTTTACTTATGACAAGGTTCACTTTTAACGTTGCTCCTCGCTACGCGCTGGATTTCTGTAACGTAGAATAAACTATGCTTCGTGGCCAGAAGGATAATTTATTCCTTTAGAGTAATACGAAGACTGCCCTGGTAAGTTTGGTGGACAAACAGATCAAGCTGCTTCGCATTTAATTCTAGAGCTAGGTTACAGTAATTAATATAACATTCCCTTTCATGGTCGATTTATATCCATACTTAATCAGAACACGCTTCGATTAGAGCTATAGATATATTTCACCCATTTGAGCTAGATTCGCTACAGTGTACACACTGTATACATTTTGTGTCTGTCCCTATGGTCAACTCTGTTACCGGTTATAAAACCACATACAAAGCTCCAAAGTGTTCATATAAGAAGCAGGTGACCTGCACCCAATGACGTCACTTCATAGAAATCCATAAAATTCTGTTTTAGACATGCCATGTGGTATCTGGTTTGAAGTGTGGAGAAAAAGGATCTGATCATGATCCAAAACATACGAGCTCATCTGTGAAACATGGTGGAGGTAGCATCATGGCTTGGGCTTGCATGGCTGCTCCTGGAACAGCCTCACTGATCTTTGTTGATGGAACTCATGATGGTAGCAGCAGAATGAATTCAGAAGTTTACAGGAACATCTTGGAACAGGCTTGCAGTTATTGCAAGCAAGGGATATGCATCCAAATATTAAGTGTTCTTTACTTTAATTTACTTCAAGACTTCTGTTCCTATACTTTTGCTCACCTAACTATTGGGTGGTCCGATACAAAAGGTTCTATATTTTAGATTGTTTAAACACATCTAGATGTAAATACCAGGAAATAAAAGCTTAAATCCTAAACCCACACATCATATCCACCTTTTGATCTCAAACCTAAATGTTTTTGATGTATAGCACAAAAAAAAAAAAAATGAATTGGCCTTGCAGTTCCAGTAGCTTTAGAGGGGACTGTATACCATTCCAGGTTAAGGAAATTCAAGAATAGGTAGATGAAGCTGTCAGCAGCAGAAAGGCAATGGCAATACAGGGCACGGCAAGATTCCGACCCTGTATTTGCAAAAAGAAAATACATGGCACAAAAGGTGAAATGCAGGGCAGACAAGCAGAGTGACCAATCCGGGTGAAAAGGAGCAAAAGGTACAAGCACCGGTATTGGAGAGAGGTGCAGTGTCTGTACAGAGCAGGAGGGCAGAGACGACACCACCACATCATCCCACAACCAACCCCAGTGACAGGACATCAAGTAGAAATATGGGCAGAAGTCACCAATGACTGATTTGCATACCAAGGGTGTGAGAGAACAGGTATGTTGTAGAATTGGGGCCACACTTCCTGAAGGGACAGCATAATAACCATGGATGTGTAGGCTCTCTAACCAGTCAGCTAAAGGGTCCAACCTACTAGTCAAGGGCTAGTGTGGTTGCCTATGGTCCGGACAAGCTGGGTTCAATCCCTGGCTGCCCCTGAATTTGCTACAATATGATGCCCATCAGGAAAAAAAAAATGCTTTGAAAGCCATTTTATTTTTCCAAATCAGTAATGCATGAGATACATGCAGTTAATTTTCAAGTTCATGAAGGATCTGTAATTCATGCATCTGTTAGGGTGAAATAATTGTTTTTACATTTAAAATAAATGTTTAAATGTTGTTTTGCTCTTTTAATTACATGTGGTCAACTTACCATCAATGTGAACTGTTTAAAGTTCTGCTTTATAAATGATTAGATTTTTTATTATTAAACAAATTGATCAGAAGTATTCTTCCATGAAATTTCAAAGCTATGTTTAGAGAAAACAGATTTAACTTTGAGAATAACTTTTCAGTTAAATATTGATATTTTCAAAAAACAAAATATTTAAAATATTTATTCTGAAAATCAGTGTCTAAGGTCAGCAAATACTGAAGATGTGAAATTTAATGTTCCACGGGTGATCTACAGTAGCAAGTACACACAAATTACACTACATATAAATACATTTAAATATACTGCATGAAATACCTCATCCTCAGTGGTAACCCTCTGGTAATTCAGATTGGTGACCGTGACCTCATTATTTGTGGTCTTTTTGATTTCATGCTCTGGCCTCTTGTTAGGTTTGCCCATATACAGCAAGTCCCGCAGGGTTTCATTGTAAATTTCAACAAAGCTGGCTGTAAAGGTGTACTGCAAATAAACAAAGGCAATACAATTTTAAAATCACCATCTTGGCTTCCAATAGCACTTTAATATGCAGATATAACTTTGGTATTTTTAGACCATATAATATACATTAAAAGCAGAATTTTCATATTTGGGTGAACAGTCTTCAGTTACTCCCCTCATGTCATTCCAAACCCATAAGACTTTCCTTCATCTTCGGAACACAAATGAAGACATTTTAATAAAACCTGGGAGATTTCAGTCCCTCCATTTACAGTCCAAGTAACCAAAACTTTCAAGCTCCAAAAAAAAGTTCATAAAAGGCATTGTAATCCATGACTCCAGTGATTTAATCACAATTTTATGAAGCAAAAAAGGCATGCAGAAAAAAAAAAAAAACCTAAAATTAAGTCTTTATTCACAAATTATCTTATAGCATCCCTCTTCCTCTGCTGTAAACAGTGCAGCGCTTCCAGGAGGGATGCGGTACACAAACTGAGTCACACTGTAACAAAGACATCTGCAGATTTCTATATAGAGGAGGACTTGCATTTTTTTTTTTGTCCGCTCTCAGTTTTTTTTTTTTTTTTTTTTTTTTTTTAAACCCGTTCTTGCATCATGGGTCTCTCATGAACACGAGTTGGACATCTATGCAGAAGTGAAGATATTTTGTAACTAAAGACTTCTTTTTAGTTTTTTGCACACACAGCACTATCACTTCATAAAATTGGGATTAAACCACTGGAGTCACATGGATTACATTTACGATGCCTTTATGCATTTTTTGGAGCTAGAAAGTTTGTTACTTGGACTGTAAACAGGGGACAGAAATCTCCCAGGTTTCATTAAAAATGTCTTCATTTGTGATCCAAAGATGAACAAAAGTCTTATGGGTTTGGAACATCATAAGGGCGAGTAATGACTGTTCTCTCAAAAATAAAAATCTATCAGTTTAAAGTAGGAGGCACTGAGGATTTGATTGAGTGCTTTGTGCTCCTAATCAATCATTCATGAACACATTAAATTCACCCTAAATTGTTGGACCATTACCTGCCAGCCTTGTTCATGAAGCATGCTGGCAGACTTGAAAATCTGCTGGACAGCTCGCGGAATGACCCCCCTCATATCCTCCAGGTCATCACCTTCCATTGTAAATGTTTTGCCGCTACCTGTCTGGCCATAAGCAAAGCAGCAGACATTGTAGCCATCCAGAGCTGACTGCACCAAGAGGGAGATCTCCTCAAACACCTCACTCTGGGTACTGTGTGGACCAAATACACGATCAAAGCTGAAGACGTAATTTTTCTGAGTTTCTGCAGCCCGTCCCACATGCGACTGGGAGAGAGAGAGAGAGAATGAATGTGTGGGTGACAGACACTAGTTTCCTTAGATTACAGATTCCCAATCCTGGTCCTGAAGTGCCTCCAGTCCTGCACATTTTAGTGTTCTTCCTGTTCAAAACATACCCATCTCAAATAATCAGCCAATTAACAGTCCTTCTTGAGATGAAGCAGGTATGCTACAGAAGGGAAAACACTAATGTGCAGAACAGGTGGGCAATTCATGGCAAGTTTGGAACCTGTACCCTATATTAAAGTTGCCTTTGACACAGAATTTGACATGGAATCAAGTCTTCCTTATACAGCCCCAATTCCAAAAAAGTTGGGACAGTATGGAAAATGCCGATTAAAAACAAAAGGAGTGATTTGTAAATGTATAGGTGCATCTGAAAAAATTAGAATATTGTGGAAAAGTCATTTTTCCCCCCTGGAATTTAATTTAAAAAAAGTGGAACTATATTCTAGATTCATTATACAAAGTGTAATATTTCCAAGCCGTTTTTTTTTGTTTGTTTGTTTTAATCTTGATTACAGCTCAGGGAAATGAGATACTGGATTTTTCCAGTATCTCAAAAATATTAGAATAAAGAATTTATAATGCAGCAATGTGGACCTGAGAAGACTCTAATCAGCTAATTAACTCAAAACAGCTTTTTACTCAAAACTCCGTCGCTCAGTGGTCCAAAGTCCTCTTTTCAGATGAAAGTAAATTTTGCATTTCATTTGGAAATCAAGGTCCCAGAGTCTGGAGGAAGAGTGGAGAGGCACAGAATCCAAGTTGCTTGAAGTCCAGTGTGAAGTTTCCACAGTCAGTGATGATTTGGGGTGCCATGTCATCTGCTGGTGTTGGTCCACTGTGTTTTCTCGAGTCGAGAGTCGATGCAGCGTCTACCAGGAGATTTTAGAGCACTTCATGTTTCCATCTGCTGACAAGCTTTATGGAGATGCTGATTTCCTTTTCCAGCAGAACTTGGCACCTGCCTACAGTGACAAAACTACTAGTAACTGGTTTGCTGACCATGGTATTACTGTGCTTGATTGGCCAGCCGACTCACCTGACCTGAATTTTGTCAAGGGAAAGAGGAGACACCAGACCCAACGATACAGACGAGCTGAAGGCCGCTATCAAAGCAACCTGGGCTTCTATAACACCTCAGCAGTGCCACAGGCTGATCGCCTCCATGCCACACCACATTGATGCAGTAATTCATACAAAAGGAGCCCCGACCAAGTATTGAGTGCATAAATTAACATACTTTTCAGAAGGTCGACATTTCTGTATTATAAATTGTTTATTCTAATATTTTGAGACACTGGATTTTTGATTTCTATGAGCTGTAATCTGTAATAAAGATTTTTTTAAAAAAAATAAAAGAAAAAAGCTTGAAATATTTAACTTTAATCTTAAATCTAAATATTTAATTTAATTAATCTAGAATATATGAAAGGTCCACTTTTTGAATCAAATTACGGAAAAACAAACTTTTCCACGATATTCTAATTTTGAGATGCACCTGTACGTTGACTTGTCTATACGTTTTTTTTTGGTTTTGTTTTGTTTAAACACGAGGTATTTGTTTTACCTAATCAACTGCATAGTTTTTTTTTTTTGAAGATAGACACTTATTTTGAAATTGATGCATGCAACATGTTCCAGAAAAGTTGGGACAGGCGCAACTTAGGACCAATAGCGATGCTGAAATAAGAAGGTGATGTGAAACAGGTGAAGCAATCGTCTAATCATAGTATATAAGGAGCTTCCAAAAGAGGCCTAGTCCTTCAAGGGCAAGGATGGGTGGAGGCTTGCCAATCTGCCAACAGAGGAGTAATCCAACACTTTGAGAACAACATTCCCCAAAAGACAAAATCGGTAGGATTTTGGGCATTTCACTTTCACAGGAATCTGGTCAAATCTCAGTGCGTAAAGGGCAAGGCCAAAAACCACTTCTGAATGCGCTTGACCTCCGATCCCTCAGACGTCACTGTCTTAAAAACCTTTGTCAGTCAACACCAATCACCGCTGCATCCACAGATGCAGGTTAAAACTTTACTATGCAAAGCAGAAGCCATACATCAACACTATCCAGAAGCGCCACCAACTTCTGGGCTCTGTGTCATCTGAGATGAAAAGTAGCACAGAGGAATCATGTTTCGTGGCCTGACGAGTCAACATTTCAAATAGTTTTTGGACAAAACAGCCGTCATGTTCTCCGGGCCAAAGAGGAAAAAGGACCATCCAAGCTGTTATCAGCATCAGTTCCAAAAGCCAGCATCCATCATGGTATGGGGGTGTGTCAGCACCCATGGCATGGGTAACTTGCACATCTGTGAGGGTGCCATTAATGCAGAAAGATATGTACACATTTTGGAGCAACACATGTCACCCAGAGCAGCACAACACCAAACCACATTCTGCCCAGATTACAAGTGCATGGTTGCATAAGCAGAGAGTGCAGGTGCTAGCATGGCCTGTCTGCAGTCCTGACCAGTCTCCAATTGAGAATGTGTAGTACATGATGTGCAAAATAAGGCAACGAAGTTGATCAGCTGAAGAAATGCATAATGGATGAATGGGGGAAAATTCCACTTGCTTAACTTAACCAACTGGTGTCTTCAGTGCCCAAACACTTAATAAGTGTTATTAAAAGAAAAGGTGATGTTACACAGTAGTAAACAGTCGACTGTCCCAACTTTTTTGGAGTGTGTTGCAGTCATCAGATTTGAAATGAGTGCATTTTCAAAAATAAATTAATTTCAAAAGTAAAACATCAAATAATGTGTTTTCAATATTGTACAGGGTGAACTGAATTTTCAAATCACGTTTTTGCATTTTCCATACCGGCCCAACTTTTTCAGAATTGGGGTTGTAAAAAGGTTAAGGTTAGCCTTTAAAGGAAAGTTTCAGACACAAAAAAAAACACAAGTATTTATATTTCAAACTTGTAAAATTCAAGTCTGAAAATACCTGCCACAATTTTTGTACTTACCTCTTCTATTTTTGCAAGTGTTATAGACTTGTTGTCATGAGCAGGCATTTGAATGTGTGGTATGGTTGCTTCCTCCTTGTTGGAAAGAAGAGGACGTACCCTGCAGAAAACTCTGATGTTACCCTGGGGGTGGGGAATAGAAAATAGAACTCATGTTAGGGGTGGGCAGTATGACCAAAAATCTATTTCACAGAATGAGTAATTTTATTTCATGGTAATGATGTATATCATGTAAAAAAAAAAGTCATTCTGGTAAATCAACTGTAAATCAGTTGTAGGCTTTGACATGCTTCATTTTAAGATGATAAAACAGGTTACTTGTGCTCCACTGCTAGCGGGAACATTCGCATGACACAGTTCGCAAATAACATTTTTTCTGCTCTTTGTCAGATTTTGTAAACCTGAACCACGTCCATACCACCGATGTCCCGCCTCTTTTCATAACAAGTTCCTCCTCCTGCTCAGGATTGGTTTGTGGGACTTCTTCACCTCCTGTTTATCTTTCTCCATGTTTTTCATCTCACAACTACTCTTATGTACAGCTTCTCGATCATTCTCACGTGCAGGAGCGCTACGCATAAAGTTAACCACGCCCACTTATTTACATTTCGCGGTATACACGGAACAGAAAACTCTGTAACGGTAGACATTTTATTCCGCAGTAACGGTATATACCATCATACTGCCCAGCCCTAACTCATGTATATGTAGTTTGCTTGCTAGACTGGCATTTTGACCAATATTAGTAATTATTTATTCTACTCCCAGTTTTAAGAGTTTGTTTTTGAGTTCAATCTGACCCCAAATACAGCTTTCAAAGATGATACACTTCCTAATCTGTAAAAGTTTAGTTAAAAAAATAAATAAATAAATAAATAAAAATAAAAACACAGTAGTAAATGAAATATTTGTCACCCCAAATATTGACTAAATTGTCTCCAGTACAATTAGTGCAGTTTTATAAGGAAATGAGCTGGTAAGTTTTATTGAGCATCTTGCAGAACCAGACACAGTTCTTCTGGACACTTTGACTTTCGCACTCGCTTCTTATTTTTGCAGCGAAACCCAGCAGCCTTCATTGTGTTTACTGTCTGAAAAGTGTCTCTTACGTAATATGCTGCTTCCTTTAATGACACACAAACATTTTTCGGTAACATTTAATTTTGTGCTAGAAAACTAATGTTTGGGAATCTAAAATGTTTTTTTTTGTACTGACTTGATAATGTAGACGTCATAAAAAAAATAAAAAATAAATTTTAAATAGTGTGCCTAAAACTTTTGCACAGCACTGTATAACCTATGCAACATTAGACATTCCCACATTTGCCCTAACAATTCTTTAAGTTAATTCACACATTTCAGTGTCATTTTTCCTCCCAGAGACCCTAAACAATGAGGCAGCAAAGACAATGTCAAGAAAACACAAGTTTAACCTAGGGGCATATTGTAATGAGCTCTGCATTACATGTTTGCCAATGCTTCTTTTAAACCAGATGTACATAAAGCTTCACGCATGCTAAACCTGTCAACAAACTAAAAAAAACTGTAAAGTTTATGCATTTTATGTAATGCATGCTTATATTATAATCAGACATTCCATACTCATTGAATAAAGCTTGGGTGTTCTGGGCAGTCTAAACTGAAAAGCACAAGGCAGTCAGTAACTGTTTCTGAATGGATTCAATTTTTTTGGTAATGTGGCGCTGGACTACCATTGAAGTAAAAGGTGTGTGAACTAGTTTTACTCAAAACACTTAATACCAAAGTGTTGCATTCAGGGAAAGCAAAATAAACAAACACTACATGGCTAAAAGTATGTGGTCACCCCTTCCAGTTTTTGGGTTCAGCCAATTCATCTACACCAATTTGAACAAGTCAGTTAATCAAATTCCTGCCTGCTCGAGCTGCCACAGTCAACTATAAATGCTGTTATTCTGAAAAGGAAGCATCCAACTCAGCCACAAAGCAGTAGACCATTCAGTCAGCAGGACTGTCAAGTGCTGAACTGCTTATGCAACCAAATATTAAGCGTTATTTACATTAATTTACTTCAATTACTCAAATTAATTTGCTTTGGTGTGCAAAAGAATGGGGTGGTCTGCCACCAAAAGGTGCCATGTTCCACAGTGTTTAATATACAGATGTATATATCAGGAAATGAATGCTGAAATCCCAATCCATCTCGTGTATCTTTTGATCTCAAACCCACAGGTTTTCTGTGTATAGCAAAAACAAAGAATGGCCTTGCTGTTCCAATACTTTCAGAGAGGACTGTAAATATTGTGGCCTAAAGAGTAATTACACCCCAAAATATTCTTCTAGTTAAAAATAAAATGGCTTGCATTATACAAATAAATCAAGTCTTGTTGAAACTGACAACATACCTAATAAATCAATTTTCTAGCTCCACTCTTGTAGACACAGACCCCCCCTGGCCAAACTTGCAGACATCCCCACAACAGATGTGTTCCCACCTTTGTTTACTACTTGTAGCAACAACCGTAAATTACAGTTAACAGAATGATTTGTATGGAGTCAAAGTTTCTATATATCAAATTGCTGAAATGCACCGATCAGCTTATTGCCAAAATCAGATTTCTTACAATTCAGGTTACTTTAGACTAATAAACAAAGTGATTTACTCATTAAGCAAAAATTGTTTTGATGATTAATGCATATACCAATGACATTTCACTTAAATTTAAACCACATGTACTTGCTTTACAACCAAATTCAAGATTATTGCATTCTTATTGCCAAGTATTCAAAGGTGCATTACAGAATATACTAAAACTGTACTTCTATAGTAGGCCATTCAGCTTACCTTCAGCTCCTGAATTGTGTTATGGAGTTTCCTGCGTTCCATTTCTCCACAGTGGAGCTCATCCTGCTGCCTGGCCACCAATTCCTGTAAACTTTTTACCATATCCTGACACACTCTGAGACTATCCTGACAGTGGGCCAGAGAAGAAGTCTGAATAGAAAGCTGGCTCTTAAATATGGAAGGAGAAAAAAAAAAAAAATTAGAATATTGGCACACAAGGTGCAGGAGTTTCAGCTTAATTGCAAAGCTGAGTTTTGAACTTTCAGAGGACAGATATGTACATACAGCTGTGCCGACACTGCCAACATGCATGCTGTCATATCTGCATTTTCTTTTTAAAAAATAAGAGGAGTACATTTGTTTTATACCGTGGGTACAATGACATGCCTGTATATTGCAGATTTCAGTAGTCAGGTCATCTCTTAACTTGAGCAAAATCCCATTTTCATCAGTTAGCTTCTTCACATCTTTCTGCAGGACATCTTTTTCTTTGATAGTTCCCTCCAGCTCCTCTTTCACAGATACCAGATTAGTTAGCTTCTCTTCAAGGGCCCTGCAAATAATGTTTAAAGTAAAACCTAAAATCATACAACCAAAACCATGTTATTTCAATTCAAATATATAATTTGCAGTTTACCCAAGACGCTGTTTTAATTGCTTGTTCTCCTCTTGGGCCTGTGCCTTGATTTTTTGCACTTCTGTATTTGACACTTTAAGGTCCTCATTTTCTTGGTTAAAAGACTTCAAACGACTCTGGTAATTGTGAATTTTGTTCTCCAGGTCAGCAACTTTTCCCTTCAAGTCCCATCCTGGTCTCTTGGATGCTCCTGTACATGTTGAATGGAAGAATTCAGAGGCCACAAGATTAACAAATGCTGGCTCTTTAAATGTCTCTGGAAGACTGATGGGTTAAGCCCACAGGACATGTTCAAATACAAAAAAAAAGTTACAAGCAAACTAGTTTCTCTTCCTACCTTTAGTTACTGGTGCTTGTACAGATGGATTTTTTGCACCACCTAAAAACAAAATTAGCTGGTAATTTTTCTCCCATAGTAATGTGAATCACACACATTTCAATGTTCTGTCTACCATCATGACAGGACACTCGCACATTGTTTTGATTTTAAAATGGCGTAGCTATTTTCCTGGGGAGGAAATAACACTCTGGTGGTAGTGATGTGCTCTTTGAGCATTCAAGTGCTTCTTAAAAGAGCATACACATTTATTAATAAATAGTTTACAGTATAAGTACTTTGAGGGTCCTCCTCAGCACATTTTTTTTTAATGAACTAGTAGAATATTATGCTCATTATTTAAATTTGCGATATTTTGGAGCTTTGTAATGTTGAACATTCAGCCCATAGAACACTATTTTACACCATTTTTTCAAATTGTTATTTTATTTTAAATATAGGCCTACTTGTTATGAGTTATTGAGGTTTAGATTAAACCAATTCAACACAAGTGACCATGCAAACAGGCTAATAACTATCAGAACATGAGCACTACACTGGCTCTACTTTCCAGACCCCACTTCATTAATAAAAACGTACCTCTTGAGGGAGCTGCTGCCACAGTCGCTGCTCTGGCTGGAGGAAGCAGTTTATCTATGAAACAAAAGATGATTAAGAAAACAAAGTAAATTCTAATCATCAAAAAATACACAGCAAGTAGTACTGTTGACCAATGTGTTTTTTAAACTAACTAATGCTCCTAAGAAGTACTTTAAAGTGACCATGGCAAAAGTGATCTGATGCAAGTGTCAGTACACTACTTATTGTAATATGGTGTTTGAGTCAGCCGATTGTCTGAGTACCATCACTTACTGGTTGCTTTGGCCAGCCCAGGACGCTTTGGAGGGACCACACTGGTAGGAGGTTTGAGCCTCTGAAGACCTGTCTCAACTTTTCGTATCTTTTTCTAAATATAAGATGAGAATAGAAGCTTTAAAGATTAATAAAACATGCCTGTTTATATAAAAGGGACTTCATAAAACATGTTGCTTGGTTGTTTATATATATATAAAAAAAAATAAACAAATAAAAAACCCACACACCGATGCAGGCTGTTGATGCTCTCCATCAGTGGTGCTGGAGAGAGGCCTCTTCGACATGACTGGTAAACGGGATGTTGTATTCTGCCAGAGGAACAAGTTTAGGAATCAATCTGACTGCTTAAAACAGTTAATAGATGCTTTTAGAGATCGACCGATATTTTTTTTAACCGATACCGATTTTTTGCATGTTTGTGTGAGCAATAACCGATATGCACAACCAATATTTATTGTCTACTTCTGTTTTTGACAGTGATAACACCACTGAACAAACCATTTTATTTATAACAGTTGTGTCAATTTCACTTCCTCCTTGTATACAAAACTACTCTTATTTATATATTTATAAATAGAGGGGTCAGAAAGAGTGAAAAAAAATAATAAAGTGCACCGTTAGTAAAGTGTCTTTTTTCGATGATGTAAACAATAGGGCTGAGCGGTATGATGGTGTATACCGTTACCGTGGAATAAAATGTCTACCGTTACAGATCTTTCTGTTCTGTGTATACCGCGAAATGTAAATAAGTGGGCGTGGTTAACTTTATGCATAGCGCTCCTGCACGTGAGAATGATCGAGAAGCTGTACATAAGAGTAGTTGTGAGATGAAAAACATGGAGAAAGATAAACAGGAGGTGAAGTCCTACAAACCAATCCTGAGCAGGAGGAGGAACTTGTTATGAAAAGAGGCGTGACATTGGTGGTATGGGCATGGTTCAGGTTTACAAAATCTGACAAAGAGCAGAGCGAAGGTTCCCGCTAGCAGCGGTAGCACAAGTAACCTGTTTTATCATCTTAAAATGAAGCATGTCAAAGCCTACAACTGATTTACAGTTGATTTACCAGAATGACTATTTTTTTACGTGATATACATCATTACCATGAAATAAAATTACTCATTCTGTGAAATAGATTTTTGGTCATACTGCCCACTCCTAGTAAACAGGTAAAACAAATAAAGCACAAAAAAAATTTAAAAAATTCTAACTACAAAAACTACAGAGCCCCTGAAATGACCTGTACAAAATAAATAATATATATATATATATATATATATATATATTTTAAATGCAGTGCTGTAATGGCGGTACCGCGCCCAATTCTCAAAACGCCCACAAGATGGCCATTTATCAGTGGAACCGATATTACAAATTTGATATCCGATTATGGAAAAATCCTTAAATATGGGGAAAAATATCGGAAAACCGATTATCGGTCGATCTCTAGATGCTTCAGTCAGCAAGCTTGCTGAATTTTCTTAAACTGTAATAAATATCTAAACTAAACAGGAAAAAAAAAAGTTTCACCGTCACTGGTCACCTTAATGAATGCCTGCACATTCTGACACTTATCCAATAGATCACTCACGTGGCAGCAGTGTGAAGTGTACCATCACACAGATACACACACAATCACACACCATCACACAGATACACACACAATCACACACCATCACACAGATATACACACAATCACACACCATCACACAGATATACACACAATCACACAGATACAGGCTAATGTTCACGTCAAACAATACAGTTAGGGCTGAGGCAGGGTGAGGAGGAGTCAGTAATCTCAGAGACTCTGACCACTGCATGGTTGTTGTTGAGGGTTGATTTTATGCCCAACAGTCTATAAAGTTTACACAGAATATATATTTTTTAATAATAAATAAAAAGTAAATCTTACTATACTGTACTAACCACCACAACTGGGCTTTGTTAAACTAATAGTACTCCGTCTCTGACCTAATAAATTAACATGAGCATGTGTTTTTAAGAGAGATAACAAAGCACTTCACTCTGGAGAATGGAGCCTACCAAATGCCATAAATGTAAATTCATAAGTAATGGTACAGCTGTTCCTAACAAAATGGATGGTGAGTATATACACTTTTAAAAAAAACTCTTTTCTAGATTTATATTCAAAAATTATTTCCCCTCTGGATGTCCTGAATTCATTAAATACTTTTTCAGAATGTTTTTTTTCCTAAATCTTAACTGCTGGATTTACATCAGATCTCATACTGAAAATGCACTTATTTATCTCGAGTGGATTCAGGGTGAAATAATTCAAACATCAAAACGCTTTTGATTAAATGTAAATGTATACATGTGTACATACCAATTACACAAAGCCTCATCTGTATAAACATACATTTTTAAACGATCCGACACAAACATTTGCATGAATATCACCACTCAGAATTACTGTGCTATCTAAAAGGTTTAAAATGTACTTTATTCGGCTCTAATGTCGACCCTTACATTGAAAAGACAAGGTTTCCAAAATCTAGACTTGCCTAGCCATACAAAAACATGGCGGGAGAAATTTTTCAAATTAGTTAGCTAGGGAGACAACCAGAATTAGCACTGCCCACTTTGCTCATTTATCCGAGCAGATAGACCTTAATTAAACAAAAAACAGAATTAAAGTCCGCTAAACAAAACAGAAGACTTTAGAAGTGAATATCCAGGTAGAGAACAGAAGTGACAAAACCATCCTAACTGAAATGAATGATCAGCTCTGCGGTTTATTACAACTGTGGGACACAAATAAAACACCCGCAAGCCGTTAGTATAGTGAAGGGAACACCTCAGACACAGTGCTCATATGAATTATTAACGGGTTTGGGGTCCTCCATAATATCGAGAAACCCTTTATAGGTACTTAAGTTAAATATATCTTCACTCTGCTGATAAAATCTTATAGTACACCAACAATGACAAAATAATAATAACTGTCTTACCATCTACACCCGACCGCGTAGCAACACACCAAAACTGCGCTCTAGGACTTTTCAAATCTGTTTGATTTTAAATGTTTTGCCGCCGTTCAGGATTAGTCCCCATTGGTCAAATCATAACCAATCAGCGTGACAGAGAGGGTGGTCCCGCCTACAGGGACTACGCGGGGCGGGGAAAGAGTAGACAGTGTCTCTGTGGTTGAGATGTAGCCCCGCATAGCTACGGAGCCCAGGGATGATAAAAATATGAGATGGTAGGAAAGTGTATATTTCGATGCTTCTGCGTTCTCTCGCATCCTTTTGTGTTCATCCGAGAAACGTTGCGTTCGCTCGTAATGTTTTTTTTGGTTCTCTCGCAAAGATAGTTGCGCTCTCTAGCAAAACTTTCGCGTCCTCCCGCCGTTGAGTTCGTACAAAAAGTACTTCCGGTGTTCCGGAGAATTCAGTTCCCTTCAGTTCTCCTGTTTCCCCTTCAGCGCGCATGTGCGAAGTTATGACGTTTTCCCCTGTTGCTGCGTTGACCGGCTAGAAAAGTGGTTCCCCCTTTGTTGAGACCGATCTATAGATGAAACTTATAATGAATACATAATGATGACCGTAAAATACATCACCAGCATCACTGTGGTGCTTTATAAATACTCACACTGAAATATACAGGCGGAACCACTTTTCTCAGGCCTCCAGGTAAATTAATAGCTTTCTATGTTACTATGAATGCACACTTTAACACACCGAAAAAGACACACTATTAGCATCACACACACACATATATATATATATATATATATACATTTTTTCCTACATTCTTTTGAATGTCCATGGAATAAAATAAAATATTAGATGCCATGAGTGCCATCATTTACACATTTGAATGGTCATGGGCATTGTTTCGACTCAGGACAGCTGTCATTTGTCATCAATTGCTTGATGCCGTACACAACTATGGAAGTATTTTGCGGACAATATTCAAAAGCATACAAACATAATTTAAATGAAAATGCAAATCATGTATTACCGTGTGCATTTTCATTTACACGAACGACAGTGTCTGCCAAATTTCAAATGGAAACGCAGAATGTGTTACGTGTTATGACCCTGTTCGCTATTTCACCTCCTCAGTGTGGGGTATGGAGCCTCGCACAGAAACCTGCCAATCAGTGTTGGGGGCGTTTTTAGCTGAGCTCTCAACCAATGAGGCACTGGAGCTTTGCATGGACCGCCTCCCTCATTCCCATGTTACACACGGAACAGTGAAAATAAATAAATGTAGAAATAAATAAATATGGAAATAAATACATGCGGGAATAAATAAATATTAAAATAAATGGAAAAAAAATAAAAGAATACATAAATAGATAAAAGTTAAAGAATAAAAATAAATTTAAAAATAAATACAGAAATTAATAAATGAAGGAAAAAATAATACAAAAATAAATTTAGGATTAAATTGAATTAAAAATTAATTATATTTGTTTTATCAAGTCATTTATTCCTTTATTTATTTTCATATTATTACATCTATCAATCTATTTATTTATTTGTTTGTTTGTTTATTTATTTATTTTTAATTTCTGCAGGTTTGGTCCGCCATAAGAAATCTGCCAATCAGTGTTGGGGGTGGGAGTATACTGTGGGGTTTGTTATTGCGAGTGACGTCACTCACAGTCAACCGCATTTTAGACTGCCTTGCGGTCACTGGAGATTCACTGCACATTCGAGATTTTATCTTATATTTCTCAAAAAATAAACACACAGAAAGGACAAAATGTGTATTGTCTTACTCTGGAGTGGAAAATCTCACAGTCTAAAATGCGGTCGACTGTGAGTGACGTCACTTCCAAATACAAACACACCCCATAGTATACTCCCACCCCCAACACTGATTGGCAGGTTTCTGTCCAAGGCATGGCAAATGCAAGTGGCTTGGCGATTCCATTTGAATTTTGGAAGGCTCCATACACGAGAGGGGTCATAACTCATAACACACAGGAAATGCAATTGCAAATGGACTTTGCGTTTCCATTTGAAATTTGGCAGACACTGTACGTTCGTGTAAATGAAAATGCAAACAGTAATACATGATTTGTATTTTCATTTGAATTATGTCACAATTTATGCATTCACAAATATAGTTTGCAATTGCTTTTGAAAATTGTCTGCAAAATAATTCCATACAAATTGTTGAGAGGTAGGAATTTGGCCAGTTGTTGCTGCAAGCCTTTTATAATTGACCAATTGATGTGCGAGAAGGCGGGAATTACAGAGAGGGGTAAAGCACTGCAAATATGTGCACACATGATCTTAATGAAACTAAAGCCGAATTCCAAACATGTTTTCAAATTTAGAAATCCCGGCCAGATGCTTTTTTAAGCTCTGAAAAAGAGGACATGTCCGGAAAAAAAGAGGACGTATGGTCACCCTAAAAACAGAGATAGATTACCATAATCACTTTAGTATTTCAAAGCCATTTCAGTTGTAATATATTGTAATATTTGTGAGAAACCTGCTTTCCACCAATACCAGGTAATCTAGTTCTCGCTGCGGTCTGGAGTGAAAGAATGAAGTTTGGATGAAACTTACTGCTCATCAAACACAGAACATTCCCCTAACGTTAGCATATGGTTCCTGTTTGGTTATTTTTTGGGGAACCAAATAATAACATTCTGGGAACATTCTCTGTAGGTTCTTTTTTTTTGTAACCAAAAACTAACCTTCCCAGAACGTTGCAGGGAGGTTTATTTGTAACAACCTAAAGAGAACGTATACAGAACGTTCTCTAATGGTTATTTTTAGGTCAATTTAGAGAATTGCCTTCAAGTGAGTTCCTTCAAGTACTGGCAGATCCAGGGGTGGGGCCAGAGGGGAACTGGCAGGCCCCAGCTGAAATCTTATTGGCCCCTGAAGTGCCCCTGTCCTGTCAATCATTGCTGATCTACGTCAAAGCACTCCATCAGCTGAGTCGGTTTGTTTGAAATTCAACACTTTAACTAAAGTGTTATTGTCACTCATCTTCTCTTTGACTAACGTTAGTAAGTTAGTTAGCTGCAACAACACACTAGTTTATTATCTAGTTACCTAGGCTAAGCAATGTTGGATGGTAGCTAGCTAGCTGGCTAGATAGGTTTTAGCAGCTGACACATAAAACCTATAATGTTTGGTCATGCCACACAGCCACAGTCATTAATTGTTGTAAATAAAACAAATACCCATATAAGTGGCAGCTAGGAAGTGTACGGAGACTTCAACACAGAGTTCTGATATGAATTGAGCGCAGCAAAGCGCTAATGTTAATCAGTGAAGTTCGTTTTTTAAATGAACATTTTTGTTTTAACTACAGAGTTTACCAGAGGTAGTGGTTTCTGACCAAAAAGAAGCCCAGCCTGCCTGTCACTGACAGTGAGAGCAGTCAGTGTGAGAAGTGGGAGAGCATGAGGGAGATCTGCTTTTATGAAATAATCTCAGTCTCTTTTGTATATATTTAAACTATCAGCTCAAGTCAATATCAAAATCATTTAATATTGCAACACTGCACTTGAGCCACAGTACTATGCAAGTTTTAGGCAGGTGTGAAAAAATGCTGTAAAGTAAGAATGCTTTCAAAAGTAGACATGTTAATAGTTTATATTTATCAATTAACAAAATGCAATGTGAGTGAACAGAAGAAAAATCTACATCAAATAAATATTTGGTGTGACCTCCTTTGCCTTCAAAACAGCATAAACTCTTCTAGGTACACTTGCACACAGTTTTTGAAGGAACTCGACAGGTAGGTTGGCCCAAACATCTTGGATAACTAACCACAGTTCTTTAGGCAGCCTCAGTTGCTTCTCTCTCATCAGGGCTCTGTGGGGGCCATACCATCACCTCCAGGAGTCCTTGTTTTTCTTTACACTGAAGATAGCTCTTCATGATTTTCGCTGTATGCTTGGGGTCATTGTCATGCTGCAGAATAAATTTTGGGCCAATCAGATGATGACTACGATGAATACCCTGATGGTATTGCATGATGGATAAGTATCTGCCTGTACTTCTCAGCATTAAGGAGACCATTGATTCTGACCAAATCCCCAACTCCATTTGGAGAAATGCAGCCCTAAACTTGCAAGGAACCTCCACCATGCTTCACTGTTGCCTGCAGACATTAAGTTGTGTACCACTCTCCAGCCCTTCAGCAAACAAACTGCCTTCTTCTACAGCCAAATATGTCAAATTTTGACTCATTAGTCCAGAGCACCTGCTGCCATTTTTCGCCACCCCAGTTCCTGTGTTTTCGTGCATAGTTTAGTCACTTGGCCTTTCCACTTGGTCTTTCCACATCAGAGGTATGGCTTTTTGGCCGCAAGTCTTCCATGAAGGCCACTTCTGACCAGACTTCTCCGGACAGTAGATGGGTGTACCAGGGTCCCACTGGTTTCTGCCAGGTCTGAGCTGATGGCACTACTGGACATCTTCCGATTGCAAAGGGAAGTAAGACTGATGTTGTAACAGCCACCTAATGTTAAATACTGTTCATGACATTAATGTTGTTAACATGACAACGTCTATGGCATACATTACTGTTTGCACACTGTTCTTATGTGAGCACGCACGCACAGGTAGAGGGACAGAATGCTTGAGTGAAGAGAGAGATGGCCGCTCTACCTCTGACTGCTGTTACCGTATATTATGTGTACAATTCCACTTTGATTTGTAACATTTATCAGAGTGCTTTTCATTTCCTGTTTTATATACGCTTACATGTATGTGAAGAGTTTGTTTATTGTGCGAACCAATCTATAAAAACTCATGGGACTACCAGCTCATTTGCCTCGGGTTTTCCATTTTTCATCTGGGCGGACTTCAAGCCCTCTGACAGACATTACAATGTGTCTTTCATCTGCTGCAGTAAGTTTTCTTGACCGACCACTGCGTCTTCAGTCCTCAACGTTGCCCGTTTCTTTTTGCTTCTTCAAAAGAGCTTGGACAGCACATCTGGAAACCCCTGTCTGCCTTGAAATTTCTGCCTGGGAGAGACCTTGCTGATGCAGTATAACTACCTTCTGTCTTGTTGCTGTGCTCAGTCTTGACATGGTGTATGACTTTTGACAATAAACTGTCTTCAGCAACCTCACCTTGTTAGCTGAGTTTGGCAGTTCCTCACCCAGTTTTATTCCTCCTACACAGCTGTTTCTGTTTCAGTTGTGTTTGAATTATTATGTTTCAACCTACATATTGAATTGAGCACCTGTTTGGTATAATTGTTTAATCATACACCTGACTATATGCCCACAAAATCCCTGAAATTGTGCAAGTGTACATAAAACAGAGGTGCACAATTGGCGGACCTCGGTCCGTGTCAAGACCGAGTGAAGGTCTACCTGGACCTCGACGCATTTCTCATAAATAATTGTTAAATTAAATACTGATGAAGCAACCCTTTTTTTCAATGTACACATACTGCGCTGACTCAGCGCAGCTGGGACGGTCCCAGACAGTGCTACTGTGAGTTGTCCAGTCACATGTGTTATTTAAATCACTACACAAAACTCAGCCAATCAAAGTGAATGTATACAATGCATGTTAGGAGACTGATGTTGTCAGAGAGAGAGAGAGAGACGTTGAGAGAAGCAAAAGCGGAAGCGAGAGGAGAAATGATAGAATGGCGTGCCCAAGTCAGGAAAGTCGATACAGAAAATCAAGCTTTCAAAGAGGAGTGAACAAACAAATATGCCTTTATCCTTCTGCAGCGAGTGTCAAATCACTCTGCCTGATATGTTCAGAGACTGTGGCTCTAATAAAAAGTGCCAACACAAAGCGCCACTGCGAGACTGGCGCCACTAGCTGTTCAATGGAGCATCAGGAAAAAAATCATGATTTCGCACATGTGCACTGAAGGGGAAACAGGGGAACTGAAGGGAATGGAATTCTCCAAAACACCGGAAGTACTGTTTATATAAACTCAACAACTGGAGGATGCAAATGTTTTACGAGAGAACGTAAAAAAAGCAAGAGAACACAAAATAATTGTGAGCAAACACAATGAATTGCGAGAGAAAGCAAAAGAATTGAAATATAAATTTTCCTCCCATCTCATATATTTTCCATCACCATGTCCCCTTAGGGGCTCCGTATGGTCCTGAAGGTGCCTACCCAGTTTTATGTCAGTACACAAAGTCGTTGCTGAGATACAGACTCACTTCCTGTTTGGTGGCATTGCCGTCGGATTCAATGGCCCATTACAGGCAAACCATTTGGAGTAATCAAAATTCTTTTGAGGGTTTTAGTGAGGCTTACCGGAAGATGACGAATGCCAAATTTGGTGATGATTGGACAAAATAGACAAAAAAAGTAGAAAAAAGCTGTTTTTGAAAAATCCAATATGGTGTGGAAATTAATTTACATAAAATTTAAATAAAAAAACACAGGAGACATGTTTAAAAGCCACAGTGTTGTTTATTGGGCAGCAGAGTAGTGGAAAACAACAGGCCCGTCGCTGTGCATTGGTGTGCATGGCTGAGGAGCTCCCGGGACATGTCGAGGTCAGTTCGTTCCATAACAACTGCAGCTTATAACGCATGTCCACGGGGAAAACGGGGAAAAAAACAACACGTGTTATATTATATTATATTATATGTATTGTAAATCAATAAATATATATACATGTAAAAAGCACTATGAAAGCATAATCCTATAGCAGTGAGCATAATCTTAGATTCCTAGCAAATATGTGTAATCTCAAGACTTAGATTATAATAGAGCTTTAAGTAGTGTGTAAAACACAAAAACATGTTAAAATCATGCACAGAATCTGTAATACATAAAAACAACACTTAGCCATGTAAAGAGATGAAACTGAAGCGAAGAATAGCAGTTTAATATGATAACCAGAGAGAGACCACAGAGAAAGTTTTGCTTGTCTAGATTGCTGGGAGACATTTTGGCCATTTTTAGAAAATTATTTTTTGACCCGTAGGTGGTGCTGTCATGAAGCTGGGCAAGGACTCTCAGGTTATGGTCCCGATGACCTATACCAGGTTTGTTTCAATATACAAATGTGCCCAGATATTGCCTCACATTCGATTGGCGCCTTTGCCATAAGATTCATTGCTGTGTCAGGGGCAAACGGTTTGCAATATCAAAATTCCATTTCGATAACTTTTGTGTGGTTTGATATGAGCAAGGTTTGGTAACAATTAGACAAAATTTGTAGAAGGAGTAGCGAAAAAACAGTTTTCAATGAATTGCCAATGGATGGCCGATAGGACATACACCCTATTTTTTAATGTTGGTGTGTGTTCACTTGAGCCTATTCCAGGGAATCATAGGAAAGTTCTTCAAATGATTTAAAAAAAAATAAAAAAAACGTAAACGTTACTATAGCACTTCACCACTAGGTGGCGATGGAGCAAAACTTCTTGGGTACATTCAGGGCGTGGTAGATTATGGCTCCATAGTATATAGCTCAGTATCAGTATCAGTGTTAAGGAAAATAAGTGGCATACAATCTCAAGGCTTAAGAATAGGATGTGGGGCATTTAGAACATCTTCTATATCAGCGATACAGGTGGAAATGGCAGAGATGCCATTAGAAATCAGGAGACTTAAACTAAAGTTGGCATATTGGGGGTCACTGAATGGGCATGTAGATACTCATCCAGTAAATAAAGTGTTAGAAAAATGTTGGGAACATGAGTATGTAAATTTAAGTAGCTTTGGATGGAATGCCAATAAGGAAGCCAAGAAAATAGGAATTGACAGCATAAACATAAGTCCTACTGTGGCAATACCTGCAATACCTCCTTGACTGTTCCAAATGCCAATTGTAGACCTTCAGTTGAACCATAAAGTAAATGAAAAGGAAAGGAATTTTCCTAAGAAAGTAATTGTGTCACAGTACATGAATCAAAAATTACAACAGTATATAACTACAGGTGCAGCTCAATAAATTAGAATGTCGTGGAAAAGTTCATTTATTTCAGTAATTCAACTCAAATTGTGAAACTCGTGTATTAAATAAATTCAATGCACACAGACTGAAGTAGTTTAAGTCTTTGGTTCTTTTAATTGTGATGATTTTGGCTCACATTTAACAAAAACCCACCAATTCACTATCTCAACAAATTAGAATACTTCATAAGACCAATAAAAAAAAAACATTTTTAGTGAATTGTTGGCCTTCTGGAAAGTATGTTCATTTACTGTACATGTACTCAATACTTGGTAGGGGCTCCTTTCGCTTTAATTGCTGCCTCAATTCGGCGTGGCATGGAGGTGATCAGTTTGTGGCACTGCTGTGGTGGTATGAAAGCCCAGGTTTCTTTGACAGTGGCCTTCAGCTCATCTGCATTTTTTGGTCTCTTGTTTCTCATTTTCCTTTTGACAATACCCCATAGATTCTCTATGGGGTTCAGGTGTGGTGAGTTTGCTGGCCAGTCAAGCACACCAACACCATGGTCATTTAACCAACTTTTGGTGCTTTTGGCAGAGTGGGCAGGTGCCAAATCCTGCTGGAAAATGAAATCAGCATCTTCAAAAAGCTGGTCAGCAGAAGGAAGCATGAAGTGCTCCAAAATTTCTTGGTAAACGGGTGCAGTGACTTTGGTTTTTAAAAAACACAATGGACCAACACCAGCAGATGACATTGCACCCCAAATCATCACAAACTGTGGAAACTGAACACTGGACTTCAAGCAACTTGGGCTATGAGCTTCTCCACCCTTCCTCCAGACTCTAGGACCTTGGTTTCCAAATGAAATACAAAACTTGCTCTCATCTGAAAAGAGGACTTTGGACCACTGGGCAACAGTCCAGTTCTTCTTCTCCTTAGCCCAGGTAAGACGCCTCTGACGTTGTCTGTGGTTCAGGAGTGGCTTAACAAGAGGAATACGACAACTGTAGCCAAATTCCTTGACACGTCTGTGTGTGGTGGCTCTTGATGCCTTGACCCCAGCCTCAGTCCATTCCTTGTGAAGTTCACTCAAATTCTTGAATCGATTTTGCTTGACAATCCTCATAAGGCTGCGGTTCTCTCGGTTGGTTGTGCATCTTTTTCTTCCACACTTTTTCCTTCCACTCAACTTTCTGTTAACATGCTTGGATACAGCACTCTGTGAACAGCCAGCTTCTTTGGCAATGAATGTTTGTGATTTACCTAGTGAACCAAACTGAGAGACCATTTTGAAGGCTCAGGAAACCTTTGCAGGTGTTTTGAGTTGATTAGCTGATTGGCATGTCACCATATTCTAATTTGTTGAGATAGTGAATTGGTGGGTTTTTGTTAAATGTGAGCCAAAATCATCACAATTAAAAGAACCAAAGACTTAAACTACTTCAGTCTGTGTGCATTGAATTTATTAAATACACAAGTTTCACAATTTGAGTTGAATTACTGAAATAAACAAACTTTTCCACGACATTCTAATTTATTGAGATGCACCTGTATACACTGATGGTTCAAAAAATCCTGAATCAGGCTATGCAGCAGCTGTACATATTCCATATTTTATATATAGCATTAGTAAAGATTAACCATATTTCAGTATTTACAACAAAACTGATGGCTATATTAATGGCAATGCAGTGGGTGGAAGAAATTCATCCTATGAATGCTGTGGTATGTTCAGATTCTTGTTCAGCCTTAGCAAGTTTAAACAGCGGGAAGTCAAAATCTAGACAAGATATATTGTATGACATTTTACAGAATATGTACAGAATAAGTCAAATAGGAGTGAACGTCTATTGTGGAAAATCTCTTAGTTACACTATAAGGGAGTCCGGGGTTTAAGATGCCAAAAATCAGACTTTACTGGAACACCACAAAGCCGAGACGTCTACAGATCGTCTGACAGGTACAATCAATGCACCAGTTTTTATACAGTTCTAAAACAATGATCTCATTTAGGCGGGATTTCCCCATTTTTTCTTTAATCACACTTCTGACGACTCGCCTCACCGTTTGTTCTTTCTGCAGGTCTTATCTATAACTGTGGTGCGAGGTCAGCCAGTACATTTTAAAAAGTTTCATTTAATTGAGTTACGGCATGAATTTCATGGATTTCAACAATACATCTTCTGTAATCATTAACGATAGATTGGTAAAAAGTATCAAAAATAAAAGGTACAGACTTAAAAGTAAAAAAATAAATAAATAAAAGATGCAGACTTAACCGTGCAGCGTACAAACTCAGCGTCCCCCAGCACACACAGAGGATACATCAGAGCAGGCCACGCAAAAACAATCCACTGTAAATAGAGAGAGGACAGAGTGTACAGGCAGTGAGTTTCACACAGACTGAAGTCATACAACATCTCTTGACTGATCTACTTTTGATTTTAGGCCTTTAGGCCTTATGATCTTTTCATAATCATTACCTTATATTAATTAATCATTACCTTATTACTTATACATGATTATTTATACATCACACATAATTTATTACATCATAACTGATTTAATCTTAGTCTTGATTGCTTAGTTTAATATATGAAAATACACTATAACATCTACAGTGTCCTCCACTAATATTGGCACCCTTGGTAAATATGAGCTAAGAAGGCTGTGAAAAATTGTCTTTATTGTTTAACCTTTTGATCTTTTGTTTAAAAAATCCATCCCATCCCAGTAGATGACATGGCATCCCATGTTAGCATTGTCATGTGACTCTCGACGTCATCATAAACACAAAAATCTTAAAGGGACCACCAGATTAAAGCAACCGCACTAACGGCAAAATGCACATCAGGAAAGTTAACTGAATTAGCAGTTGAATGTGGGCGGGGTTAACAGGCTGAGGTAAATTTGTTGCCGTTAGCTTGGCCGGCTAAGGCATGATGGAGATCACAAAAAAGGTTTCAAACGCTGTGACAACCGTTTTCTTATTTAAACCATCAACAAGTTAACAATTTATTCAGGTATTGTTAAACAAGTCCTGTTTAACCAAGGTTTAATACTTAAAAAGAGCCGACGCGCTGTCTTCCGCGATTTTTTTTCTGAGCTTGTCCGAACCAGTCCCATTGCATTATGGGGAATTTTTTTACTCGCGTAGTGTCCATCGGTTGCACACACTGACCTATCTATATATCTATCTATCTATATATATATATATATATATATATATATATATATATATATATATATATATATATATATATATATATATATATATATATATATATATATATATATATATATATATATATATATATATATATATATATATAGATAGATAGATAGATAGATAGATATAGATATATAGATAGATAGATAGATCAGTGAGTACGACCCAGTGATTACGAGTTCAGAATGTTAGGGAATACAAAGATGGCGGCGCAGTAGCTTCACTGTTGGTGACGTCATGAGCTATCCAGTTATAAATATAGATCAGTGGTTGCACACTGCAAAATCCAATATATATATATATATATATATATATATATATATATATATATATATATATATATATATATATATATATATATATATATATTTTTTTTTTTTTTTTTTTTTTTATTAATGCCAAGGTTCCAAAGATAAAAATACAGAGAATATCAACATTACATACAAAGAGGTGACAATACATGCAAAGCACCATTTACAGACGTATGTAACAGTAAATAAACAATACAAAACGAAAGCTTTAACAAAATAAGTTAAACATATTAAATAAATTAACTGTTTTAAAAGCCTTAAGATTCTTGGAAGATGAAATAGTTTGGATATACTGTTGAACCTCTTTTTAAAAACAATATATAAAGGATTTTGATGAGTGAATTTACTGCGTTGAATATGAAATTTTGCAAGAAGTAATAATAGGTTAATAATAAAATATTCATTAATTTTATCTTTTTGTATATTAAAGAAGCCAAACAGTACATCCTTAAAAAGCAGAGAGAAACCCTGGAGCACACTGCGACTGATAACATTAGAGAATTCGATCCAAAATAGCTGTGTGTGAGGACAATCCCAAAAGATATGCATATCAGTTTCATTAGGCTCACCACAAAAAGAACAGCTTGTATCTATGTCTGATTTAAACCTTTTCAGAAACACTTTAGCTGGGTAAAATCTGTGTAACAATTTGAATGAGATTTCTCTGATTTTGTTAGTTATTAAGTATTTCGAAGACAGAGTCCATACATTTTTCCAATCAATATGATCAACCACATTCTTCCAATAAGACATCACATATGGAGTTGTTACAAGCTCCTTTTGAAAAAGTGATCTAATCTTATAGTTACGTGATGAAGGATGTGACAAAAAGCATAGTTTTCCTACTGGGATTTCAAATGGGTCTAAAGAAATAGATAAAGTGCTGGATGATCTAATAGAGTCCCTTAAAAGCATAATAGCTCCTTTAGGAATAGCGTCCATGACAATGGAAAATTCTTTGGGAGTTACTGGAAAATTAAATTTACATAAAAATTCTTCGTAACTTAAAATAAGACCTTCTGAGTTAAATAACTGGGAAACAGTCAAAATGTTTTCCTCAAACCAATTACTAAAAAACAAAGATTTCCTCTTATATACAATGTCTTGATTGTTCCAAATGAAGTACCGGCGGACGCAGCCACATGGCTATGGGCTGGTGTGTAGAGCTGCGCTGCCGGAAGAGGAAGTGTGTGTTCAGTAGACATTCTGATAGATTATGAATCACTAGTTGGGCGATTTGTTTGAATGTCAGAAAGATTTGGACGAACGAGTCATGGAAGAAGACTCGGATGGGTCAATAATGGATGAAAATACTCAATTTTCTGAAGTATATCAAAGGAAAAACATTCCAAAACGGAAAAATTCAGGATCTACAAAGGTCTTGGAAGATAGCGAGGATATGATGCCGGCAGCTCAAATAGTGAGTAAAAAGAAAAAGAAAAGGGGAAATCAGAATAGTATAGGAGATGGAAATATGTCAACTGAAGAATTGAATAGGCCTATGTATAAAGTGATGATAACTTTTGAGAAATTATCAGGAAAACACATGAATCCGATAGGAGTGAGTTGGTGCTGTGAGTTTGGCTGCTGTGAGTATGGCTCAGTGTTTGGGACAGTACTGATAATTGTTAAAGAGGTTGCACAATGAAATAAATTGTTAAAGCAAATGGACAAGAATTTAATAAATTAATAATCGAATTAAAACAAAAAACAAGTATAAAATGTGTACAAGAATCATGGCTCAAACCAAATCTGCAATTTAAATTATCTGGATATAATTCTGTCCAGAAGGATAGAAAGGGAGCACAAGGTGGAGGGGTAGTGGCATTTATTCAAGAGGGAATAGCATATAGAACACTTACAAATGTCAAAGAAATAGAATGTGTTGGTGTAGAGGTATTCTACCAAGAGGGATCAATTGTGATTTTTAACTTTTACAATCCATGTGATAAAATTTCCCAAGAGTTACTCGAAAAGGCTGGAGGAAATACATGGAAAAGGGAACTATGGTGTGGAGATTTCAGTGCACATAATTGGCTATGGGGTAGTATAAAGATAGATTGTAATGGGGAAATAGTTGAACAATGTATGGATGATAGATCACTGGTATGTTTATATACAGGAGAAGGCACTAGATCTTCTTTCTTTTCCTTTCGGCTGTTCCCTTCAGGGGTCACCACAGCGAATCATCTGCCTCCATCTAGCCCTATCCCCTGCATCCTCTTCTCTCAGACCGACTACCTTCATGTCCTCCTTCACTACATCCATAAACCTCCTCTTTGGTCTTCCTCTCGGCCTCCTGCCTGGCAGCTCTAACCTCAGCATCCTTTTACCGATATATTCACTCTCCCTCGTCTGAACATGTCCAAACCATCTCAACCTGGCCTCTCTAACTTTGTCTCCAAAATATCTCACATGTGCTGTCCCCCTGATGTACTCATTCCTGATCCTATCCATCCTCGTCACTCCCAAAGAGAACCTCAACATCTTCAGCTCTGCTACCTCTAACTCTTCCTCCTGTCTTTTCCTCAGTGCAACTGTCTCCAAACCATACAACATCGCTGGTCTCACTACTGTCCTGTACACCTTTCCTTTCATTCTTGCTGGTACTCTTTTATCACACAACAGACCTGACACTTTTCTCCACCCATTCCAACCTGCCTGCACACGCTTCTTCACCTCTTTTCCACACTCCCCGTTGCTCTGGACTGTTGACCCTAAGTACTTAAAATCCTGCACCTTCTTTATCTCTTCTCCCTGTAACCTCACTGTTCCACTTGGATCCCTCTCATTCACACACATGTATTCTGTCTTGCTGCGACTAACCTTCATTCCTCTTCTCTCCAGAGCAAACCTCCACCTCTCTAGAGTTTCCTCCACCTGCTCCCTGCTCCCACTACAAATCACAATGTCATCCGCAAACATCATAGTCCATGGAGATTCCTGTCTGACCTCATCTGTCAGCCTGTCCATCACCACCACAAACAAGAAGGGGCTCAGAGCCGATCCTTGATGCAGTCCCACCTTCACCGTGAACTCCTCTGTCACACCTACCGGACACCTTACCACTGTCCTACTGCTCTCATACATATCCTGCACCACTCTAACATACTTCTCTGCCACTCCAGACCTCCTCATACAATACCACAGCTCTTCTCTTGGCACCCTGTCATACGCTTTCTCTAAATCTACAAAGACACAATGCAGCTCTTTCTGACCCTCTCTGTACTTCTCCATCAACATTCTCAAAGCAAATTTTGCATCTGTAGTGCTCTTTCTTGGCATGAAACCATACTGCTGCTCACAAATGCTCACTTCTCCCCTTAGCCTTGCTTCCACTACTCTTTCCCACAACTTCATTGTTTGGCTCATCAGCTTAATACCTCTGTAGATTCCACAACTCTGCACATCTCCCTTGTTCTTAAAAATCGGCACCAAAACACTTCTCCTCCATTCCTCAGGCATCCTCTCACTCTCTAAGACCTCATTGAACAACCTAGTTAAAAACTCTACTGCCATCTCTCCTAGACACTTCCATACCTCCACTGGTATGTCATCAGGACCAACCGCCTTTCCTCTCTTCATCCTCTTCAAAGCTCTCCTAACTTCACCCTTGCTAATCCTTTCTACTTCCTGCTCAACAATATTTGCCTCTACTACTCTTCTCTCTCTGTCATTTTCCTCATTCATCAGTTCCTCAAAGTACTCCTTCCATCTTTCCCTCACCCTCCTGTCACCTGTCAACACATTTCCATCTCTATCTTTAATCACTCTAACCTGCTGCACATCCTTACCATCTCTATCCCTCTGCCTCGCCAACCGATACAAATCCCTCTCACCTTCCTCACTATCTAACCTTGCATACATGTCCTCATAAGTTTTCTGTTGGGCCTTTGTCACCTCTATCTTAACCTCACGCTGCATCTCCCTATATTCCTGTCTACTTTCCTCCGTCCTCTCACTGTCCCACTTCTTCCTAGCTAACCTCTTCCTCTGGATACTCTCCTGAACTTCCTCATTCCACCACCAAGTCTCCTTGTCTTCTTTCCTCCTTCCAGATGACACACCTAGCACCTTCCTACCTGTCTCCCTGATCACTTTGGCTGTAGTAGTCCAGTCATCTGGAAGCACCTCCTGACCATCTAAAGCCTGTCTCAACTCCTCCCTGAAAACCGCACAGCACTCTTCCTTTTCCAACTTCCACCACTTTGTCTTCTGCTCTGCCTTTGCTCTCTTCATCTTCCTCACCACCAGAGTCATCTTACACACCACCATCCTATGCTGTCTAGCTACACTCTCTCCTACCACTACTTTGTAATCGCTAATCTCCATCAGATTACAGTGTCTACATAAGATATAGTCCACCTGTGTTCTCCTGCCACCACTCTTATATGTCACCCTGTGTTCCTGACTCTTCTGAAAGTACGTGTTCACCACAGCCATCTCCATACTTTTAGCAAAGTCTACCAACCTCTGTCCTTCTGGGTTCCTTACCTGAAGACCAAACCTGCCCATCACTTCCTCATCCCCACTATTCCCTTCACCAACATGTCCATTAAAGTCTGCCCCTATCACCACTCTCTCACCTCTGGGAACACTCTGCATCACTTCCTCAAGCTCGCTCCAGAATCTGTCTTTCTCCTCTTGCTCACAACCTACTTGTGGAGCGTAAGCACTAACAACATTCAACATCACACCTTCAATTTCCAGCTTCAGACTCATCAACCTATCTGACACTCTCTTTACCTCCAGAACGTTCTTCACAAACTCCTCCTTCAGGATCACTCCTACTCCATTTCTCTTCCTGTCCACACCATGATAAAACAGTTTAAACCCTGCTCCAATGCTTCTAGCCTTGCTCCCTTTCCACCTGGTCTCCTGGACACACAGAATGTCGACTTTCCTCCTCTGCATCATATCTACCAGCTCTCTGCCTTTACCTGTCATCGTACCAACATTCAAAGTCCCTACTTTCAGTCCTAAACTCCTGCCTTTCCTCTTCTCTCTCTGCCTACGAACACACCTTCCTCCTCTCCTTCTTCGACCAACAGTAGCCCAATCTCCACCAGTGCCCTGTAGGTCAACGGCACCGATGGCGGTCGTTGTTAACCCGGGCCCCGACCGATCCGGTATGGAAGTCATGTTAGTGATTCGCATATTGAATTTGGCAAAAGTTTTACGTCGGATGCCCTTCCTAACACAACCCTCTCTATTTATCCGGGCTTGGGACCGGCACAAAAAGTACACTGGCTTGTGACCTCCTGTGGCTAGATTAGGAGAAGGCACTAGATACAGTGAATAAATAGGGAATACTACATCAAGTATAGATTTAACAATGATTTCAAACGAGATGGCAGAGATGTGCGAATGGAATGTGATCAATGATACTACTATTGGGAGTGATCACTTTCCAATAATTTGCACAATAAGAGTTAACAGATATAAAACAGATTATTATCTGCAAAGAAAATGGTTGTATGAAAAAGCAGACTGCAAATCTTTTAAAATTTGTGAGAGGAATATAAATCTAGTAAATGTAGAAACGGTAGAAACTATTTGTAATACTATTTCTAATATAGTATTAGAAGCAGCAATATTATATATCCCAGGTCAGAAAATGAAGAATATACCATGGTGCACAGAAGAGTACAATAGAGCAATTAAGAAAAGAAACAATATATTCAAACAACTAAGGAAAAACATAAATATGACTAATATTTTGGAATACAAGAGAGCTAGAGCAAATGCAAGAAGAATGATAAAGAATGCTAAAAAATAGGTTGGAGAAATTTTTGTTTAACAACAGGAAAAGATACACATATGAATAAAATTTGGAATATGGTATGAAGTATGAGTGGAAAAGGTAAAAAGACATTTCAAATACCAGTTTTAGAAGAAAATGATGTAGTTGCAATATCAGATATAGGAAAGGCAAATTTATTAGGAAAAGCATTAGAAAGATCTCATAATATAGAATTGGGAGGAAAATATGAACAAAGTAGGAGAACTATGTTAGAAAGGAATCAGGATATTATGAGGAAGAAAAATCATAGATCATTTAGATATGGAATTCACAATGACAGAATTAAGAGTTTCATTGCAAAGCTGTGATAATACTGTGCCCGGACAGGATAATTTAAGTTATATAATGTTCAAGCATTTATCAGATAAAACATTAAATTTGATACTTAAATTGTATAATAAGATCAGGAAAGAATGAGTAATTCCAAAAACATGGAAACAGGCAGTAGTAGTATGGATTGTAATGCCAGGGAAAGACCCAGATTTACCTGGTAGTTATTGCCCAATAGCGTTAACCTCAAACCTATGTAAATTAATGGAAACAAATTATAGTAAAATGTTTGTCTTACATTTGCGCTAACATTTGCAGCTCACCTCTTTTTAATAGTGTACAATAAATTTTACTTTTTTTTTCATAGTGCTCATTTTTTTCATAGTCCTTCACGGCGTAGTGTGTTACCAATTGTTTTCTTGGTGACTATGGTCCCAGCTGCCTTGAGATCATTAACAAGATCCTCCCGTGTAGTTCTGGGCTGATTCCTCACCGTTCTCATGATCATTGAAACTCCACGAGGTGAGATCTTGCATGGAGCCCCAGACCGAGGGAGACTGACAGTTATTTTGTGTTTCTTCCATTTGCGAATAATCGCACCAACTGTTGTCACCTTCTCACCAAGCTGCTTGGCGATGGTCTTGTAGCCCATTCCAGCCTTGTATAGGTCTACAATCTTGTCCCTGACATCCTTGGACAGCTCTTTGGTCTTGGCCATGGTGGAGAGTTTGGAATCTGATTGATTGATTGCTTCTGTGGACAGGTGTCTTTTATACAGGTAACAAACTGAGATTAGGAGCACTCCCTTTAAGCTCATTACCTGTGTAAAAGACACCTGGGAGCCAGAAATCTTGCTGATTGATAGGGGATCAAATACTTATTTCACTCATTAAAATGCAAATCAATTTATAACTTTTTTGAAATGCGTTTTTCTGGATTTTTTTGTTGTTATTCTGTCTCTCACTGTTAAAATACACCTACCATTAAAATTATAGACTGATCATTTCTTTGTCAGTGGGCAAACATACAAAATCAGCAGGGGATCAAATACTTTTTTCCCCCACTGTACTGCTATACCTATGCTGCTACATTACACAATAGCTTATAGTTTACAGTCTATGTTTACAGTTTACAGTCAATGTTCTGTGTAGTTATTGTCCTGTGTATTTACTGTCCTGTGTACTTATTGTTCTGCACTCGTCTCACACTGTTGTGTATCTGCACTTTATGTAGTCTTGTGTACTGTTCTGTGTTGCACCATGGTCCTGAAAAAACGTCATTTCTTTCCAATGTATACACACTATATAGAGGAATGACAATAAAAATCGACTTGACTTGATCATTAGCTACCCGAAGATCAGCCAGAGAAGATTTGATAAATGAAATATTCATGCTCTTGTATCGTATTCAAAGGAAAGGAGGGACATTTGGATTCTGCTGGGTACCAGCACATAAAGGGATTCATGGAAATGAAGCCGCTGATGAGTTAGCGAAGATGACTTTAAAAAGAAATGAAGAGGATATTAGAATACCACTAGGTAAGGGGGACATAAAATCTATTATAAAGAAAAATATTAAGAAAGAGTGGCAAGAAATATGGGATAAGGACAAGAAGGGAAGACGTATATAAAATAAAAAAAAAAACAGGTAGAAATTAATAAAAACTATATGTGGCAGAAACAGGAAGGAAGAGGTTATAATAACTAGATGAAGGCTTGGTCATACAGGATTGAACTCTTCATTGGCTTTTATAGGAATCCAAGGAAATGATTTTATGTGAATATTGTATAGAAAAAGAAACTGTAGAGCACTGTAGAAGGTATATACAGGAGAGAAGGGAATTAATACAATATTTAAACAATAATGGACATAAATATGGGGAATTGGAGTATCTATTAGGAATAGAGGTTAATAGATTATATAGGGTTTTAATACAATACATGTCTAGTACAGGGTTGAGTGATAGAATTTAAACATCAAACACAGATTTGTGTTGTAATGCGTCAGTCTGGATCCAGAGGGACTGAACACCAGCTGACGTCTGGGTCCTGATGGATTTGGGGTAAACGAGTAAATTATTACATTTACATTTACATTATTACACATACATTACAATAACAAATTATTATTATTATTATTATTATTATTATTATTATTATTATTATTATTATTATTATTATTATTATTTTAAGGGATTAAGAGAAAGGCATGGAATACGATGCATTAAACTGAACAGTAGGAGGCGGCACGTGCTCATGACACCAGCCCAATATTAAAATAGAAGAAGAAGAAGAAGGAAAAAGGGGAAGAGAAAGGGAGAAAACTGTTTACTGACGGAGGGAAAACAGAGGATAGTCTTTTACTGATTGTGGGAGAGCAGTTATGTTAAAAATATAGACCCGACTGATATAAATACCTCTTTATTTATTTTTTTTATATGTATGAATCATTTGCGAAGATGAAACGGGAACGAAAGCGTCTGAGTGAAGACTTTTGTGAGTAATGAAGTTTTTCCATTAGCCAGCCGAAGTGACTGAACCCTGTGACTGAGTTGTCGGGGTCAGTTGTTTTCTTATTTAATTTATTTATCTCGGCTGAGACTCTTTATGACTTTTTTCGTTATGTCGAGTTTCCCTTTTATTTTTGAACATCTTTCAGCAGTCTTGCAGTAGAGACATTAGCAGTGTGATCTTGTTTAGGGAAACCTGTCTGTAAACATAAACATGCCTGTATACAGGGCCATAACGATATGCCGTATCATTCGATACGAGGCTCTCGATTTGATACCTTTTCGTATCGAACAATATATTAAACACTGCATAATAAACTAGGCTATTGGGCATAAAATACTGCTTATTTTACATGCGGTGTAAAAAAAAAAAAAAAAAGTAAACTTAATCAAACCCACATCCCGTCTCCGAAATAATAACTTCCTCTTTATCCCGACTCAGGAGAAGCTACAGTGGTTTAAAAATAATGCATCCTAAACATGCTGTTTTTCCATGAGTGAATACACTAGCATACCAGCATATAATATTGTGTTTGAATTGTGTCAGAGATCTTGGCCCTGCCCCTGTCGATCAAAACTCACCAGCCAGTGTTTTGATGTTGTTCTCTCTCTCTCTCTCTCTCTATATATATATATATATATATATATATATATATATATATATAAACATTTATTGAAGTTTTAGGGATAGTCTCTTAAGTTCTTGTAGCACATATTTTACAGTTGCCAGGTTCTTAACAGAGCCAGTGTATGAGGCACTTCAGCAGACCATTCAATATTTTTCAGAATGTGATCCATCTTTAGCAGTTTTTTTCATTTGCTCAGCTAAAGCAGGGGAACAGACAGCTGGTACAATAACAAAACTAACTGCTACCCAACAGATGGTAAAAACATGACTGATCTTAAGCAGGCTGATGTTAACTTGTCTGGCATTCTTTGGTGACTGATGGTACAGTGTGTACAACTTTGAAATAAATATCTCAAAGTGGTTGCAACCTGTGACTGACTTTAGTGCATCATTTACTGACAGTTCAGTCCTGTGTGTAAGTCAGTGGATCTCTCCAGCAAAGGATAGTCTTTTTTATTAGCCTTGTGATAAGACCACTCTCTCTTCATCATCATAGATGCCCCATCTGTTATGCAAGTCAGCCGAGACTTGAGATATTCATCATCTAGGTCAGCTTCCAGGAGACTCTTTTAAAGAGCTTTCTATATGGCACCATTGGTTGTTCCCTTCCTCTTAAGTAAGGTGCTTGGTAGAATGGTAATTCACGTTGTGAATACAACACACTAAAACACGGGCATGAATAACTAAAGCATAAAGAATTCACAATATTGTATTACAGTAGTGTACTCATTCTAATATTATTTCAGGAGATCAGGTTTTCACAACAAGGGCAGTTTTCACGTTCTTGATGCAAGTTAAATTTAATATATAAAATGTGTGAAAATTTGGTTCAATTTTTTGCGTCTTCTTGTCAACTAAAATTCTGTTGACTAATATTTGATGGCATTTTAGTCAGATTAAAATGGACTAAAATTAATAAATATGACGACGAAACATTGACTACATTTTAAAGAATATTTTGACTATGACTAAAAACAGTCTGACATTAACACTAGAACTGGAGAGAGAGCCTAGGTTTAATATTTTGTTTTTATAATTTTATGTATTTATAAAAAGTAAATGCATTTTGTTAACAGCCAAGTTTGTTCTTTCCAACAGACAGTATAACATGGTGCTGTTTGGTTCGTATTTATTAGTTGTGCTCTTTTGTTGAATGTTGATTTAAAAATCTGGTGTTCTCTAGTATTTTCTCCTAACTGAAATAATTATTTAGAATTCTAATATAATCCGAATTTTTAAAATATTTTAGTCAAAATTCTATTTTAGTTTTTCAGCCCTGCTAACAGCCCTAGTCTGCTGTAGGTGTCGAAGGCGGGGCTCAGGCAGCTCTTCCACTCACGCAGAGCAGACAGCGACAGGTGAAGATAACGTTTTAATCGAGGCTATATTCCAGTGTCTGAATATTCTCAAAAATTAAGTTCATTGCTCTTTGTGAAGGTGTACTTGCATTATTATGCTATTATGTTATCATTATATCAGTGGCATAAAATGGTCTTAAAATGACAGTAATACCGTTTATCGCAATTACTTCTGGGACAATATATCGTCCCACAAAAGTAGTTATCAGTCAAATAAGACCTGAGCCAGGAGAGGGCCGTTCCCTTAATGCCAACAACATTTTCTAGTCTATCAAGGAGAATAGTATGATTAATTGTATCAAAAGCTGCACTAAGGTCAAGCAACACAAGCATGGAGACACAACCCTGATCAGAGGCCAGCAGTAGGTCATTTACCACTTTAACCAGTGCTGTCTCTGTGCTATGATGAGGCCTAAATCCTGACTGATATATTTCATGAATGTTATTCCTATTTAGGTACGAGCATAGCGGCTGTGCTACAACCTTTTCTAAGATCTTGGAGATAAAAGGGGAGATTTGATATTTGATAAAGGGGAGATTTGATATTGATTTGTCATTGTCCAAATACTTATGGACCCAACTGTATATGCAATGGCCTAAAATTTCATTGCCCTGTAACTGTTTAGCCAGTCAAAATTGTTTTGGTATGTTTTTGTCATCAAACTCTCTACTTACTGTATTTGATATTTTATGCTGATCAGATGAATGGCCTAGGATTAGATTGAAAAAGGTTTTTCAGAAAATTAAAACTAGCAGAAAGGCCAAATCCCCCGTTTTTTTCAAAACCAAATCCCCATAACTAGTAACTACCTATCAAAAAGAAAAATGTAGAAACAAAACCGGGATCTTCAGCGTATGCGACGCCTTAAATAACTACGCTAACTGAGAACAGAAATACAAGTAATGGTGATCACCCTTCAACTAACTAACACAGCCAAGTACTATCTACCGTTGTTACAAAAGATACTTAGAAAGTCAACAATCAATCATTGTTTGCAACTGACTTGGGCGCAACCATCAATAGAATTGTACAAAGGCACAAGATTAGAATGAGGGTCTGGCGGTGATCTGCTCGCTCTCCCTTTCATCGTAAAAAGGGCCTTTTTACCTGCCGGCCGTCAGCGGATCGGTTGAACGTCGGTAATGACGTCAAGCGTCGTGACGTCACCGGTGTGATGGACAGCCGTTTCTTCCCATGATTGTAACCTAAGAGTAATTTACAAAACAAGCACAACAGAGACAAAAGAGAAAAAAAAACACAAAATACCAAGCACACGTGGAACGTAACAACTGCCCTAATATTAACACTGCATATTCTTGCTGAGAAGTGGGAGGGAGTACTACATACTGACCAAGTTTCATGAATAATAATAAGAAAACATTTGGTGCTTGACCCCCTAATAATAATAAGAAAATATACAATCACTAAAAGGTACCTACACACCTTTGGGGCTTGGCCCCCTAAAATACATATTCAGTGTTTTTAGTGTCCAAAAGTGCTATTAAAAGGCATAGCATAATTTCTGTACCAGTCCCATCAAAAATGCCAGTGACCTTGAGTATGGATGATAATCAGATTGTAAAGTTTCCTCCGGTCATCCTTAATAGTTAGCTGACTACTTAACTGCTAGTCAACCAACTGGCATTTGATTCTAGATTTACATTATCATAATCAAAATGATTTATATTGCAGTATGTTTAAAATGGCTGTAACAATCTAAACTATTTTCTTCATCATTAATATTAGCTGAGATGGTTAGCATGCTCAGCACATGGGTTGTTTCTAAGGAAGATGCCGTCCTCTGATAATTTGCATATTGGACATGATTATCAGTCCTATTTCATGAGATCACACGCTGAGCTTCTACTTACAGAACAACTGGGAAAGTCTCCATTTTCAGTGGAAAAGTTTGATTCACATTCTAAAGTCAGGCATTCTTTTGGGTTCAGGATTAATTGGAACATTTCTGGTCCAATTTGCACTAGTGCACAGTGTTAAAGGTTGTGCATTATCTCTCGGTAGTTTTATTTACATTCTGTTTCTCTCTATCTATTTCCTTAACCCGCCCCCCTTTTATTTCTTCCTGAAGGATGGATGGTACGAATCACCTGCAGGGCAGTCTGAATTCCTTATACATCCCAACACTCCACCCCACCATGTCTGATGAGGAGAGGTCAGAGGTCAAGCTTGAGGAGGAGGGGGACATGTCACCTCTGCTTGCCCGCCACCGGCCACATGACTCCTACTGCCTTGTCTACGGCATATTTTTCATACTGGGTATCGGCTCACTTCTGCCGTGGAACTTCTTCATCACAGCCAAGCACTACTGGCTCTACAAGCTAAACAACAGGTCCAGCCCGGCCAGCCACCAAGAGCTCCACACTGATCTCAGCGTGAGTGCGTGCGTGCGTGAGAGCGTGCGTGCGTGAGAGCGTGCGTGCGTGAGAGCGTGTGTGCGTGAGTGCGTGAGAGCGTGTGTGCGTGCGTGTGTGAGAGCGTGCGAGCGTGCGTGCGTGAGAGCGTGAGAGCGTGCGTGCGTGAGAGCGTGAGAGCGTGTGTGCGTGCGTGTGTGAGAGCGTGCGTGCGTGAGAGCGTGTGTGCGTGCGTGTGTGAGAGCGTGCGTGCGTGAGAGCGTGTGCGCGTGCGTGCGTGAGAGCGTGCGTGCGTGAGAGCGTGAGAGCGTGCGTGCGTGAGAGCGTGCGTGCGTGAGAGCGTGCATTGTTATTCTATTCTAGTGGCTAAATCACCAGTTTTGGAGGATACAGTGACCTCCACTAATGTCGGCACCCTTGGTAAATATGAGCAAAGAAGGCTGTGAAAAATTGTCTTTATTGTTTAATCTTTTGATCTTTTGTTAAAAAAATTCACAAAAATATTCTGCACTCATGGATATCAAACAATTGCAAGTAAAACACAGGCTTATGAAGAAAAAAAAATCTTTGTTAAATATGTGTGCAACAATTATTGACACCTGTTTAGTCAATACTTTGTGCTACTCCCCTTTGCCAAAGCCATATCACCCTGCAGTTCTTGCCTGGTTTCCCACTGAAGCTAAGCATGGTTGAGCCTGGCCAGTACCTGGCTGGGAGACCGCCTGGGGAAAACTAAGGTTGCTGCTGGAAGTGGTATTAGGGAGGCAGCAGGTGGTGCTCTCCCTGTGGTCTGTGTGGGTCCTAATGCCCCGGTATAGTGACGGGGACACTATACTGTAAAAAGAGTACCATCTTTTGGATGAGACGTTAAACTGAGGTCCTGACTCTCTGTGGTCATTAAAAATCCCAGGACACTTCTCATAAAGAGTAGGGGTGTAACCCCGACGTCCTGGTGAAATTTCCCCATTGACCCTTATATATCATGGCCCCCTAATAATCTCCATCCCTGAATTGGAGAGGAGAGGGTGATGACCCTCTCCTCTCCACCAATAGCTGGTGTGTGGTGGGTGTTCTGGCGCACTATGGCTGCCGTCACATAATCCAGGTGGATGCTACACACTGGTGGTGGTTGAGGAGATTTCCCCTCTATACTATGTTAAGCGCTTTGAGTGTCTAGAAAAGCGCTATATAAATGTAACAAATAATAATAATAATAATAATTATTATTATTATTATTATTATTATTATTATTATTATTATTATTTGCCAAGATAACAGCTCTGAGTCTTCTCCTATAATGCCTGATGAGGTTGGAGAATACATGGCAAGGGATCTGAGACCATTCCTCCATACAGAATCTCTCCAGGTCCTTCAAATTTCGAGGTCCACGTTGGTGGACTCTCCTCTTCAGTTCACCCCACAGGTTTTCTATGGGTTTCAAGTTAGGGGACTGGGATGGCCAGGGCAGGACCTTGATTTTGTGGTCAGTAAACCATTTTTGTGTTGATTTTGATGTATGTTTTGGATCATTGTCCTGCTGGAAGATCCAACCACAGCCCATTTTAAGTTTTCTGGCAGAGGCAGTCAGGTCTTCATTTAATATCTGTTGATATTTGATAGAGTCCATGATGCCATGTATCCTAACAAAATGTCCAGGTCCTCTGGCAGAAAAACAGCCCCAAAACATTAAAGAGCCACCACCATATTTAACCGTGGGCATGAGGTACTTTTCCATATGGCTACCTCTCTGTGTGCGCCAAAACCACCTCTGGTGTTTATTGCCAAAAAGCTTTATTTTTGTTTCATCTGACCATAGAACCTGATCCCATTTGAAGTTCCAGTCTTCAGTAAACTGAAGACTCTTGAGTTTGTTTTTGGATGAGAGTAGAGGCTTTTTTCTTGAAACTCTTCCAAAGAACTTGTGGTGATGTAGGTGACATCGGATTGTAGTTTTGGAGACTTTCTGACCCCAAGACACAACTAACCTCTGCAATTCTCCAGCTGTGATCCTTGGAGATTTTTTGGCCACTCGAACCATCCTCTTCACAGTGCGCTGAGACGATATAGACACATGTCCAATTCCAGATTGATTCATAGCATTTCCAGTTGACTGGAACTTCTTAATTATTGCCCTGATTGTGGAAATGGACATTTTCAATGCTTGTGCTATTTTCTTATAGCCACTTCCCATTTTGTGAAGCTCAACATCACAGCTATATTCCTTGGTCTTATCCATTGTTATGGATGACTAAGGGAATTTGGCCTATGTGTACCATGTGTACTATGTGTATGTCATATTTATACCCCTGTGAAACAGGAAGTCATGGTTCCTAGTCACCCAGGTATACTAAAAAATGTAAAATATAATTGGGAATATACTTCAAATATATTTTTCTCATATGAATTCAATATGAGTGCCAATAATTGTTGCACACCTATATTTAACAAATAAATATTTTTGATAAACCTGTGTTGTTTGCAATTGTTTGATATCCATGAGAGCAGAGTATGTTTATTTATTTATTTATTTATTTTTATAAATATCAAAAGGTTAAACAAAGACAATTTTTCAGAAACTTCTTTGCTCATATTTACAAACGGTGCCAATATTAGTGCAGGGCACTGTATGTAAGAGGCATGATGGCAGGCAAAATTGGTCTTAAAGGTCTTCTAGAAGAGGACTTTGTATTGAGGAGATAACTGCTTATACAGTCCCCTCTGAAACTATTGGAATGGCAAGGCCAGTTAATTTGTTTAGCTATAGTCTGAAGACATTTGGGTTTGATAACAAAATATGAATATGAGAAAAGAGTTTAGAATTTCAGCTTTAATTTCCTGGTATTTATATGTAGATGTATTAAACTATATAGAATATAGCACATTTTGTATCAGACCACCCAATTTCTAGGCCCACTGACATCACCAAACTGTTGCATCTTTTGTGATACTTTTCCAGTCTTGTACTGCAACCTCTTTCATTTGTTGTTTGTTTTGGGGGTTTTCTTCCTTCAGTCTCTTCTTCAGGAGGTGAAATTCTGCTGTTACCATCATGACTAAAAGTGAGCCCGTTCCAGAAGCCGCCATGCAAGACCAAACCATGAAACTACCTCCACCATGCTTGATGAGCTTGTATGTCTGGATCATGAGCAGATCCTTTCTTTCTGCATACATTGGCCTTTCCACCACTTTTGTAGAGATTAATCTTGGTTCCAGAACTTTTGTGGCTCATCTGTATATTTTTTGCGAATTCCAATCTGGCCTTCTGATTTTTACTGCTGATGATTTGCATCTTGTGGTATGGCCTCTATATTTCTGCTCTTGAAGTCTTCGAATGGTGGACTGTGATGCATCCACCCCTGCCCTGTGGAGGTTGTTGGTGATGTCACTGACTATTGTTTTTGTGTTTTTCATCACAGTTCTCACAATGTTTCTGTCATCAACTGCTGTTGTTTTCCATGTCCGTCCTATTTCCATGTCTGATTGTGAATACCTGATTGAGAAACCACACCAGTGGTTTCTGTCTTTTTCAGGACTTTCCAAATTGTTGTATTGGCTATGCTCAATGCTTTTTTTTTTTTGTCTTCACAGGTGAAACCCAGGGCTCAAACCAAGAGTAGACATTCAAAGCTATTAATTGTTTCGAGAATCAATCTAACAGAGCACACCTGGGCAACAAGAAACACCTGTCAGTCACGTGTTCCATTATTTTTGGTAACTTGAAAAAAATGGGTGGGTTCAAACAAAAGGTGCCCTGTTCTAAGTTGTTTAACATATCAATATGTAAAGATCAGGAATTGAAAGCTGAATTCTGATCTGTCATCTCATATTCATGTTTTGATGTCAAACCCAAACGTCTTCAGTGTATAGCAAAAACACAAGAATTTGCCTTGCTGTTCCAATACTTTCAGATAATATTGCACATGGACTTCATGTCCAATTGTACCATTGTACAAATCCAATTTTACCATCATGAGGTCACTGTGTTGGGAGTTTCTGTGGTCTTAACAGCTTATCTATCGGTTTTGGCGGTTGCTTCAGCCTTAGATGTCACTTCCACTTTCATTCACATGAACCGTATGCGCAACACAAAAAAGTGTCTCTTGTGCAAGTAGTATGTGTGTGTGTGGGTGAGAGAGCGAGAGCGAGCGAGAGAGTGCGCGAGTGAGAGAGCGTAATGCCTTCATGTGCACGAGTAGTGAACCAATCTGTGACTTGCACTCAGAGGAAATATCCAGTTATTGTTCACTATGGCTTTATTGCTATAACCTGGTAATAGGATGATGTTTACTGATTTAGTGGTATTTCACAGCTCAGTTCCAGTTAAAATGATTTTTTAACTAAAAGGGTTGTTGAGGGCATTATATACTACAGATTTTGTTTATCTTGCTAAAATAAAATAATTACTATTATTTCATTTATCTTGTCAGTTTGCCCCCCTACTAAGTTTTTGAAATAGCATTATTGTTGTACTTTACTGGACTGTCTTGTTTTAATATTAAGTTAAGCAGTTTGCATTCCATGAAAGAACAGATAAGTGACCTATTGTTAATACTAACTTTTATATTACAATCTCTTTATACTAATTTTATTTTATTTAATATTCACTTTCTAATAAATTAGTTCTCTCTCTCTCTCTCTCTCTCTCCTCTGCAGGATTACTTCGAGAGCTACCTTGCCATTGCATCCACTCTTCCTTCAGTGTTGTGCCTAGTTCTCAACTACCTCCTAGTGAACAGGTAGTCCACTCATTTAGTCCCTGTCAAGGATTTATCAGCCTCCAGTTACTAGGAATCCAGAAGTGACTGTTATATTTGAAATGACACAATAGGTTGTATATGAAAGAAAACTGTGTAGCTTCAGTTCTACTTGATATGTTGTTTGTTAAGATACTTTTCGCTATATGGTTCACTGAGCACAGGGAACTTTAGCCCAAACCTTGTCAGAAAGCTAACACATTTACAACCCATCTACTTTGCTGTAACATCATCTTTCTCTCAGACAGTCACTGGCCCATTCTGACAATCAATAAAGACATTTTGAAACAGCCAGCTCTCTGTTGTTCACTACAGAGGTTAATTGCATTTAGGCTGAGATCTACCAACTTCAACAAAACCAGAAATCACTTTTGCCTGTGTTCACTTGCATTCTCCTATACAAGAAGTCATAAAAGGAAAGAGGTACAAAAATAGTATGCTGCCTGTACTTACTGAATCATTCAGTTCAAGTTTGTTCTATATACAAAGCATCCCAAAAGTCTCCATACATCATTAACACGTTTAAGCAAAATGTCTTTAAAAACTTTTCATACTTAGTTTATATTGTATATTTTTTCCAGATAGCCTTTAAGAATGCCTTTGACAAAAGAAGAATGTATTGAAATCATTCTCATGGCTGGATCGGGAAGCTGTCGCAAGATGCGATGGACTTACCAGGAGACATGGCGAGCACATCACACATGACATTGCTGCCAAACTTCTTAACAAATTCAGAAAGACTGGAAGTGTTGCAGACCAACCCAAATGTAGACATCCATGAACATCCACTGATTAAGGCACAACCGATGTGGTGCTAGCATACATAGCCACCTATGTATGGAGACTTTTGGGATGCCCTATATTATTAAAAGTGAGCTCTAAACTTCTAATGAAAAAAAAAACAAAAACAAGCAGCTGGGAAGGGTTTAACTGCTGCAGTTAAGTATCCATGAACTAGACTGAAAGACTCTTTTGCTGTGCTGAGGCCATCACAGCCATGCATTTTTATTCACTTTGGCTGACTATGTGTGTATGTGTGTTTGTGTGTGACAAGGCTATCCTCTGATGTTCGGATCCTTTTGTCTCTGGCTGTCATCCTGCTCGTGTTTATGGTCACTACAGTGCTGGTGAAGATGGATGTGTCTGGCTGTAGAGAGACATTTCTAGCTGGTACTCTGGCCAGTGTTGCACTGGTCAGTGGAGCCTCCAACATTTTCAGTGGCAGCATGTTCGGCATCAGTGCACATTTCCCCATGAGGATTTCACAAGCTCTCATATCAGGTAGAACTGCAGCTTAAAACTCAAATTCTAATCCACCTTACAGATTTTACCAGTTAAGGAATTGATAAAGAATTTTTAGTCATTTAAAAGCTGAAGTCACAGTGATGCAGAGTACTTGAAGAATACGTAAGGAATCATAACCTGATGCATCAAATTGATCAGCAACTAATTCCTTTTCTTTATTTCAAGTGCTAGCATGGTGTAGTTTGGAGCTAAAAAAGACAAATTCGTACTCAAGTAAATGCATAAACGGTCAATTCCATTGCAGAGAAATGGCACATTGTTGCATGCAAAAGTTTGGGCACCCCTAGCCAAATTACTTATTTTATTGATTTTTGAAGTGAAAAGAATTAAACAGAACTGCGGCAAACATTTTTTTAAAGAAAATTTTTCTGCAGATGTTAATGCACAGTTACTTTATGTTTGATGGACTTAAAAATAGTAAATGTGGTATGTGCAAAAGTTTGGACTCCCTTCCAACTGTAAAGTCTCAGAACTTAATTGTCTCATTAGGACTCATTAGGAAGGTCACGATTTGTCATTAGGAATAACAATTCCAGTGCATAATAAATTCTGACTCTTCAAGCTTTGTGATAACACTCAGTAACCATGGGCTTCTCTAAGCATTTGATTGAGTATCTGAAAATATCAGCCATAACATTAAAACCACCTGCCTAGGATTGATATCTGGGGAATTTGGAGGCCAGGTCAACACCTTGAACTCTTTCATGTTCCTCAAATGATTCTTGAACAGTTTTTTTCAGTGTGGCAGGGTGCATTATCTTGCTGAAAGAGCCCACTGCTATTAAGGAATACCACTGCCACGGAGGGGAGTACTTGGTCTGTAACAATGTTTAGGTAGGTGGTACATGTCAAAATAACATCTACATGAATGCCAGGACCCAAGGCTTCCCAGCAGAACATTGCCCCGAGTATCACACTGCCTCCGCCGGCTTGCTTTCTTCACATAGTGCATCCGGGTGCCATCTCTTACCCAGGTAAATGATGCACACGAACCCAGCCGTCTGCATGATGTAATTCAACAGAACAGGCCACCTTCTTCCATTGCTGCATGGTCTGATGCTTTTTTCCAGCTCTGATGCTCACATTTTTGGTGGTGGACGGGGTCAGCATGGGCACTCTGACCCCATATGCAGCAAGTTGCGTTGCACTGTGTTCTGACACCTTTCTATCATAGCCAGCATTAACTTGTTCAGCAATTTGTTCTACACTACCTCTTTTGTGGTATCAGACCAGACAGGCTAGCCTTCATTCCCACACACATCAGTGAGCCTTGGGCGCGTGACCTGTTGCTGGAAGTTGTCCTTCCACAAGTTGGTAGGTACAAATGACTGCATACCGGGAACACCCCACATGTCCTGACAGATATGATAAATGGTCTTAACCTTCGCGGTTCACAAAGCGCTTTACACTGTGTCTCATTCACCCATTCACACACACTCGCACACCAATGGCAGCAGAGCTACCATGCAAGGCACTTGCCTGCTATCAGGAGCAACTTGGGGTTCAGTGTCTTGCCCAAGGACACTTCGACACATTGAGTCATGTGGGCTAGGAATCGAACCGCCAACCCTACGATTAGTGGACAACCCACTCTACCACCTGAGCCACAGCCGCCCACATTATTAAGCATATATTAGGCATTTGCTGCATTGTAACATTATTATCAATGTAATTTTCTTCACCTTTCAGTGGCTTTAATATTATGGCTGATCAGTGATAATCTAATTGATGGTTACAAAGCAGGGTAAGACTATAACAACTTATCAAAGCACTTCCAGCTCACAATTTCCACTGTCCAAAATGTCATTAAAAATGGCAGTTAAGGGGAACTTTGGAAGTCCAGGCAAGATCTGGAAGACCAAGAAAACTCAGATAAAACTGCCTGTATGCTGGGCAGAAAGGCAAAGCAAAACCCCCATATGACACTAAGGGCCTGCAGGAATATTTAGCTGATACAGGAGTGGTTGTGTACTGTTCTCCTCCGCAGCACTGCTTGCAAAAATATTATCTACACATCAGCAGAAGGAAACCTTACCTGAGAACAAAAGTGAGTGTCTGATATATGCAAAACAACTATCTAGACAAGCCAGAGGCATATTGGAAACAAGTGCTGTAGAGTGGTGAAGTAAAAATGTAACTCTATGACCACAATCACCAAATATACGTTTGGTGGGAAAAAATGGAGCAGCATTTGATGAAAACAACACTTTGCCAACTGTTAAACATCGGGGTGGATCTAATTATGCTTTGCGTTTGTGTGGCAGTCAGAGGAGAAATTGCACAGATAAAACTTTTGGAATGGCCCTCATAGTCCCCTGACTTGAACATCATTGAAAATCTGTGGGTAGGTTAAACATGCAAGATAAACCAAGAATATCTTAGAATTGGAAGTGTTCTGCAAGGAAAAGTGGGTAAAAATTCATTAAACATGAATAGAAACACTACTGGATGGCTACAAGCTGATGGCAAGCTGTGATATCTGCATGTGTGTCCAAACTCCAAACCTTTGCACGTGACACAATTACCATTTTATTTTTTCTATTTTTTTAAGCATATTAAATGTAAAGTAACTTCACAAATATTTGCGGAAAAAATGTTATACTGTGTGTGTGTGTGTGTGTGTGTATATATACACACAGTAAAATTCATGTGTCCCCTGTATCGGTTACCGCGATTTCACTTAACCGTGGTTGACCGCGGTCTAAAAAAAAAGTAAGTTAGAAAATTTCAGAAATACAGTAAACATTCATAATTTAAATTGTGCGCCGTTCTGAGTAACGTGATGAAATTTAATCATCCCTTTGTCCAAAGAAGAAGAAGGGTGAGTACAGTACAATAAATATTTTAGAGAGAGAGACCACATTCACATAACTTTTATTATTATAATTGTTCTGTTTTATTATTAGTTATTGTTGTTAATGTCTTATTGTGCCTAATTTATAAATTAAACTTTATCATAGGTATGTACACTATATAGTGTTTGCTGGCATCTGCTTGGGGTACTTGGAACCTATCCCCAGCGGATATGGGGGTCCTACTCTGTGTACAGTCCCCTCTGAATCTATTGGAATGGCAAGGCCAATTCATTTGTTTGTGCTATACACCAAAGACATGTAGGTTTGAGATCAAATGATGGATATGAGAGAGAGTTTAGGATTTCAGCTTTTTTCCCCTGTATTTACATCTAGATGTGTAAAAGTATAGGAACAGATAAGTCTTGAAGTAATTAACACTTAATATTTTGTTGCATGTCCCCTGACTGCAATAACTGCATCAAGCCCGTGACTCACTGACACCACCAAATTGTTAGTTTCATCTTTTGTGATGCTTTACAGGCTTTTACCACAGCCTCTATCAGTTGTTGTTTGTTCCGGGGGGTGTCTCCCTTCAGTCTCCTCTTCAGGAGGTGAAATGCATGCTCGATTGGGTTAAGGTCTGGTGATTGACTTGGCCAGGCTAAAACCTTCCGCTTTTTCCCGCGGGTCCGGCATGGGACCTACCTTTATTATGGCAGCCCATGAAAGGAACTGTGGCATGCTCCTTCCCTCCGTAGTGCTAGGGTCTTCTCCTTGGGCAAGAGAGAACAACCCTCAACCCTCCCTTGCTAGGGTTACAGTTACATCTAAAATACTGTTATAGTCCTGTATCCCTTAGTAGACCCCTATTTCTCATCACTCCGTAGGGACCCGGAGTATAATAGATCCCCTTTTTATCCCAATATTGAAACAAAGGGATGACTCGTTTGCCGTGAGTTGTGACCCGTGTCGGTGGAGGAAGAGATCCTGGTCTCTGAGAAATGTGGTTTGCTGTGGCTTCCATTATTTCAACACGATACTTTGGCTCCTACTTCACCTAGACGGGAGGTTGGAATGGCTCGATCCAACCAATCGGCTGGTCAAAACATGTCCTGGGGATTGACTGAGATAACTGAACATCAAATAATTTTCAGACCCCCAGGAGACGTTGGCTAAGGGTCAATCAAGTGATTTGAGCAACTTGTTGCTTATTTTGCTTGAGTATACCATCTCTATATCCCTGATCCATAATCTGCTGGAGATCCGCGGTACTGTGCGCCCCTCTTTTTTGGGCTCCAAGGTGGGTGGGGAGTAGAGATGATGAAACTGAAAACTTAAAACATGGATACAAAACATACCTCAAAAAGCGTTACTTGGACCTGGATATTGAAAATACTTCAGGAAATACATGTGTTCCAGTGTTAAAAAATAATGACTGGCCAAAATTTATCATCATTGAAGCGTCTTCTCCAGATCTTCCAATCACCAAGCTCTCCCCTTTTGCTATAGAAAAGGGCATTATAGGAATAGAAGGAACAGTAAAAGAAGTGAAAAAATTACGAACTGGACAGATTCTTGTGGAATGCTGTAAAAAGGCCAATGCTGAAAACCTGTTACATGCAAACATGTTAGCTGGAGTACATATAAAGACATCTCCTCATCTGACGTTAAACTACAGTAAGGGAGTAATCCGTACCAGAGAGTTAGACGATGTGGATGAAGAAGAAATAAAACATGAATTAAAGACTCAAGGAGTAATGAACGTAAAAAGGATAATAATCAAGAGAGAAGAGCGAATGATTAAAACAAACACGTACAGCATCACTTTTAATAAGCCGATACTCCCAGAAAGAATTCGAATTGGATAAGCGTCCCAGTAGACCTATTCGTACCCAATCCTCTACGGTGTTTTAATTGTCAAAAGTATGGACACGGGTCTAATAGCTGCAACAACAAATTCATCTGTTGTAACTGTGGTGAAGAGGGCCATGACAAGGAGAGTTGTGAAAAACCAGCTAAATGTTGCAATTGCACCGGTGATCATTCAGCTGCATCAAAACAGTGTGTGTGGATGAAAGAAAAGGAAATTCAGAAGGTCAAATGTACAAAGAGGGTCAGTTACCCCGAAGCAAAGAAAATGGTGGCTGCTGCCCCTATTTTTACTTAATAAAACTTTTGCCTCGGCTGTTAAAAAAGCTATGAGAACAATAGAATGTCAGACAGACATCACCCGGATGCATAAAGATAAACCCCAAACTGTTAGTTATAATAATCCTCTCTCAAGGACGAAGAGTACTGGAACTCGGAGTGAAACTCCTTCAAAGGACACTCAACAGTTCAACAACTGAGAACCAAAAGGCAAATAAAAATAACAGAAAGGCAAGCTCTTCACAATCAAAAGATGAAACTTCAAAGACGAAACAAACTAAAGATGTGGAAATGAAAGAGAATGAACACCATAGTAGAAGTCCATCTCCTAAAGGCAGAATCAGGACAATTGTTCCTATTCTTCCAAATAGGTAATGGGACATTTTATCATCCAATGGAACTGTCGTGGGATCGGGGCAAATTTTACGGCGTTGCAACGTTTAACTGAAGTTATTAATCCTGTTGCTGTATGTCTTCAGGAGACACAATTATCATCAGACTCTTTTAAAAATGTTATTATTTTTAATACCTTCGGCCCAAATAACAAGCGGGCTTCTTGTGGTGCTGCCATTTTAGTAAGAAATGATGTGATCCATAGTCATATCAATATTAATAGCAATCTACAGGTGATAGCAGTACAACTGACACTGCAGAAAACCATTACAGTCTGTTCTATTTACATTCCTCCTGATTTAAATTTGGCACACATGGACCTAGATCACCTTGTCGCTCAGCTCCCATCTCCCTTTATTCTCATGGGAGATTTTAATAGCCACGACTTTCTGTGGGGCAGTAATCACTGCAATTCAAAAGGAAAGAAGATTGAAGATTTTATAGAGAACCATACCTTATGTCTTCTAAATAATGGATCAAATACTTATTTACATCCGGGACATGGAACATATTCCACAATCGACTTAACAATTTGTCAACCTGAAATTTTTTTTAGACCTATCATGGAAAGTATATCATGACCTTTGTGGAAGTGACCATTTCCCAATTACTGTAACCATTAAAGGAAGAGAAGAAGAAACAAAAGTACAAAGATGGCAAATTAAAAAAGCAAACTGGTATCAGTTTCAAACTCCCTGTTATGAGAGATTTGCTCACTTTACAGAGGACAGCCCGGATGCTATTCAAATCTTCACAAAAATACTTACATCTATAGCAAATGATACAGTCCCAAGAACATCTCATAGCAAAAAATCTAGACGACTTCCATGGTTTGATGATAAATGTGAGGAAGCTATAAAAAAGAGGAAAAAAGCCGAAAGACTTTTCTTCAGACATCCATCAACTGAAAATCTTATCAAACTCAAGATTAGTAGAGCACAAGCAAGAAGAACGATTAATGAAGTTAAAAAAGAAAACTGGAGATTTGTTTCCAGCATGTCTACAAGCACTCCATCAAACAAAATATGGAACCGGATACGAAAAATGAAGGGCAAAAACAGTGGTCCTCAAATACAACACATTAAACAGCATGATTCACTCGACTTCAAAACAGGAAATTGCTAATGTTTTAGTTAAAACTTTCAAAAAGAATTCCTCAATTGACAACTGTATTCCTGCTTTCCAAACCATTCATGCTCAACAAGGAAAGGAGAAAATTGACTTTAGCTCTAGTAATACAGAGCCATACAACAAGGTTTTTTCAATGGAAGAGCTACAACGAGCCCTAAAAAATCCCACGACACAGCTGTTGGTCCAGATAAAATTCACTACCAATTTTTAAAGAATCTACCTCACCCTTTTTTGGAAATGCTTCTTAGAATTTTTAACTCTATCTGGATATCAGGAAAAATCCCATCCTCTTGGCATGAAGCAGTGTTACAACCTGCTATATAGCGCGGGTATATTTTGTGTGTTTGCTGTGTGAAATCTGTGCAGGTCAGGTGTTCCAGACACCAGTCCAGGTCTTCCTGCCCTCCCTCAGCTTTGTGTGCTGCTTCCGCCCCCAAGATGACATCATCAATGGGCGACAGTATTTAAAGACCTTGGAAGCCAGCACTATCAGCTTCGTTTTGATGCTCACTTGTTTGGCCTTTGTGCTTGTTCGTTTGCTCTATTAGATTGCTTGTGATATTTCTGGTTTTTGAACTGTGCCTGTCCTGACTTTGAGATTGATTTGCCCTTTTATGTTGTCTGTTGTGTAGATTTGTATATAGTCACCTTGCTGTATTGTTGTAAATATCACACAGTGTATATATTCACCGGTAGTAGGGGTGTGACTGCCATTTCTGTTGGGTGTGGGTTTGTCTGTGTTTTGATAAGGGAGTTTAGGGGAGCTACCTGTCTTTTGTTTATGTTTGTTTATGTAGGTAAGTTAGTTTTCCTTTACAGTAGTTTTGTTTGTTGTTTTGGCCTTGGTCTACCCTGGAGTTCTCCAGTTTATCTGTTGTGTACAGCCCATGTGTACATACCTTGTGTGTGTGTGTGTATATATATACAGGTGCATCTCAATAAATTAGAATGTCGTGGAAAAGTTCATTTATTTCAGTAATTCAACTCAAATTGTGAAACTCGTGTATTAAATAAATTCAGTGCACACAGACTGAAGTAGTTTAAGTCTTTGGTTCTTTTAATTGTGATGATTTTGGCTCACATTTAACAAAAACCCACCAATTCACCATCTCAACAAATTAGAATACTTCATAAGACCAATAAAAAAAAACATTTTTAGTGAATTGTTGGCCTTCTGGAAAGTATGTTCATTTACTGTACATGTACTCAATACTTGGTAGGGGCTCCTTTTGCTTTAATTACTGCCTCAATTCGGCGTGGCATGGAGGTGATCAGTTTGTGGCACTGCTGAGGTGGTATGGAAGCCCAGGTTTCTTTGACAGTGGCCTTCAGCTCATCTGCATTTTTTGGTCTCTTGTTTCTCATTTTCCTCTTGACAGTACCCCATAGATTCTCTATGGGGTTCAGGTGTGGTGAGTTTGCTGGCCAGTCAAGCACACAAACACCATGGTCATTTAACCAACTTTTGGTGCTTTTGGCAGTGTGGGCAGGTGCCAAATCCTGCTGGAAACTGAAATCAGCATCTTCAAAAAGCTGGTCAGCTGAAGGAAGCATGAAGTGCTCCAAAATTTCTTGGTAAACGGGTGCAGTGACTTTGGTTTTCAAAAAACACAATGGACCAACACCAGCAGATGACATTGCACCCCAAATCATCACAGACTGTGGAAACTGAACACTGGACTTCAAGCAACTTGGGCTATGAGCTTCTCCACCCTTCCTCCAGACTCTAGGACCTTGGTTTCCAAATGAAATACAAAACTTGCTCCCATCTGAAAAGAGGACTTTGGACCACTGGTCAACAGTCCAGTTCTTCTTCTCCTTAGACCAGGTAAGATGCCTCTGACGTTGTCTGTGGTTCAGGAGAGGCTTAACAAGAGGAATACGACAACTGTAGCCAAATTCCTTGACACGTCTGTGTGTGGTGGCTCTTGATGCCTTGACCCCAGCCTCAGTCCATTCCTTGTGAAGTTCACTCAAATTCTTGAATCGATTTTGCTTGACAATCCTCATAAGGCTGCGGTTCTCTCGGTTGGTTGTGCATCTTTTTCTTCCACACTTTTTCCTTCCACTCAACTTTCTGTTAACATGCTTGGATACAGCACTCTGTGAACAGCCAGCTTCTTTGGCAATGAATGTTTGTGGCTTACCTAGTGAACCAAACTGAGAGACCATTTTGAAGGCTCAGGAAACCTTTGCAGGTGTTTTGAGTTGATTAGCTGATTGGCATGTCACCATATTCTAATTTGTTGAGATAGTGAATTGGTGGGTTTTTGTTAAATGTGAGACAAAATCATCACAATTAAAAGAACCAAAGACTTAAACTACTTCAGTCTGTGTGCATTGAATTTATTTAATACACGAGTTTCACAATTTGAGTTGAATTACTGAAATAAATGAACTTTTCCATGACATTCTAATTTATTGAGATGCACCTGTATATGTATATCACCCTTTGAGAGCTACTCCTGTGTTTCATTCCAGGGTTATTTCCAACACCACATACTTTTCACTCCACCTTTCCTTACCCCGTGCCTTTATTTACGTTGTGCGACCTAACCCTAGACTGGGTCGTAACAAGCGGAAATAATACCTATTCCAAAGCCAGGAAAAGACCATAGTGATCCTTTAAATTATCGCCCTATAGCTCTAACCAGCTGTCTATGCAAAACTACGGAGAGGATGGTTAATGACCGCCTGGTCTGGATACTGGAATCTGAGCATCACATAAGTAATGCCCAATGTGGTTTCAGGAAAGGTCGAAGCACTACAGACCATCTTGTCTGCCTTGAAAGTTATATTCGTGATGCCTTTATTAGGAAAGAACATGTTGTAGCTGTCTTTTTTGATTTGGAGAAAGATTATGACACGACATGGAAACTTGGAATTTTAAAGGATTTGTACCAAATGAATCTTAGAGGGCATATGCCTACCTTCATCGAAAGATTTCTATCGAACAGACTTTTTAGAGTCAAGGTAGCAACCACCCTGTCTGGCCTGCATAAACAGGAACTCTGTGTACCTCAAGGCAGTATTTTATCTGTAACTCTTTTTAGTATTAAAATAAACAGCATTGCAAAAGTCATTGGTTCTGATGTTCACTGTAGTTTATATGTAGATGATATCTGTATTTGCTACAGAAGCAAGTACATGAATGCTATTGAACGAAAAATTCAACTGAAGATAAACAAAATTCAATCTTGGTCAATGCAGAACGGGTTCAAGTTCTCACAAACAAAAACTGTCTGTATGCATTTCTGTCAGCTTCGTTCAATGCAAGATGGACCAGAGCTGTTTATGGATGGAGTCCCCATTAAAGTTGTAAAAGAGACCAGTTTCTTTGGTATCACCTTTGACAGCAAATTGTCTTTTACCCCTCACATTAAAATACTTAAAAAGAAATGTTTTAAAACCATGAATGTTTTAAAGGTTTTATCTAAAACTAAATGGGGAGCAGACAGCTCAGCTCTTATGAATTTATACAGAACTTTGATTTGCTCAAAACTGGATTATGGAAGTGTCATTTATGGATCAGTCAGGAAATCATATACAAGTCTTCTGGATACTGTACACCACCAAGGCATATGACTGGCTTTAGGAGCCTACAGAACATCACCAGTCTAAAGTCTATATGTGGAAGCCAATGAACCTTCCCTGGAAATTAGACGACTAAAGCTGTCTCTACAATATGCAATTAAACTTAAAACAAATAAAGAAAATCCAGCCTATTCAGCAGTTTTTTCAAGTCAGCACTCAATAATATATGAAAGAAAACCAAGTTACATCCGTCCATTTGGTCTATGCATCAGGACTCATCTGGAGAATCTGAATGTAGATTTAAACATTTTGGAACAGACGCATTTTTGTAGAATTCCTCCATGGGATCTCAAAAAGCCAAAAATTTATATGGATTTGGCAAGAAAGCAAAAGTCAAAAACTCATCCAAATGACTATCAGCAACAATTTTTGGACATAAGAGCAATGTTCCCACAACATACCCCAATATACACAGATGGATCAAAATCTGAAAATCAAGTGGCAGCAGCTTTTGTAATAAATCAACTACGTCAGGGTAAACACATCCCTGACCAAAGTCCCGTTTTCACTGCAGAAGCAAATGCTCTATTGTTGGCATTGAAGTTTATTGAGACTTCTTCACAACAAGATTATTTATTAATAACTGATTCAAAATCATGTCTAGAAACATTGAACTCTATAAAAACTGATCACCCAACAATTGTGAAGATTTTAATCAAATTGTCATCTCTTGAATCAAGAAATTTTAATATTTTTTTCTGCTGGGTACTTGGTCACGGTAATCTCTGGTAATGAACAAGCAGACAGGGCTGCTAAAGAAGCATTATCTACAGAACCAGTTAAATGCACTATACCTTTTACAGATCTGAAACCAACATTAAATGCATACACCAAAAATAAATGGCAATTGGAATGGGATCAGTGCTTAAACAACAAATTACATGAAATAAATCTTGATGATGGGAAGAAACATATATTCCATTTTAATAATCGCTGGGATCAAGTCATTTATACACGATGCCGGATAGGACACTCAAGATTAACACATGCATATTTATTATCAGGAGAAAATTCCCCAAAGTGCTCATCTTGTCAGAATCCAATGTCTATTAAACATATTCTGCTAGACTGTAATACTATTACGCCTCTGAGAAACTTGTTTTATGCTGTTGATACTTTTTAAAAGGTTTTTAACCACGTAAACCCAAATGCAGTTTTAAGATTTTTAGAAAAAATAAATCTTAAACATCATATTTAGTTTTACCTCTGTATAACTAAACCTGGCTTTCGCCATGAATATAGCCATAGAAGCTGGCATGGCATTAAACAAACAAACAAACAAATCCGCTTTTTCTCCCTGATAAAGTCCTTTGTTGACTTGGCAGTGTCTTGCTGCATGATAAATTTCCTCCCAATTAATTTGGATGCATTTCTCTGTAAATTCGCAGACAAAATGTTTCTGTAAACTTCTAAATTAATTATGCTACTACCATCATGAGTCACATCATCAATAAATGACACTACCTCCATCATGTTTCACAGATGAGCTTGTATGTTTTTGGATCATGAACAGATCCTTTCTTTGTCCATAATTTGGCCTTTCCATCACTTTGGTAGAGGTTAATCTTGGTTCAAGAACTTTTGTCGCTCATCTCTGTATTTCTTTGTGAATTCCAGTCTGGCTTTCCATTTCTTACTGCTGAGTGGGTTGCATCTTGTGGTATGGCCTCTATATTTCTGCTCTCGAAGTTTTCTTTGAACGGTGGATTGTGATACCTTCATCCCTGCCCTATGGAAGTTGTTGATGATGTCACTGACTATTATTTTGGGGTTTTTCTTCACAGTTCTCATAGTTCCCATATGTATATGTACAGGTGCATCTCAATAAATTAGAATGTCATGGAAAAGTTCATTTATTTCAGTAATTCAACTCAAATTGTGAAACTCGTGTATTAAATAAATTCAATGCACACAGACTGAAGTAGTTTAAGTCTTTGGTTCTTTTAATTGTGATGATTTTGGCTCACATTTAACAAGCCCTTTTGAAGAAGCACAAAGAAACGGGCAATGTTGAGGACCATAAACACAGTGGTTGGCCAAGGACACTTACTGCAGCAAACGAAAGACACATCAGGCTTACTTCCTGTCACAATTGGAAGATGTCCAGCAGTGCCATTAGCTCAGACCTGGCAGAAACCAGTGGGACCCTGGTACACCCATCTACTGTCCAGAGAAGTCTGGTCAGAAGTTGCCTTCATGGTAGACTTGCGGCCAAAAAGCCTTACCTCCGACGTGGAAACAAGGCCAAGTGACTCAACTATGCACAAAAACACAGGAACTGGGGTGCAGAAAATGGTAGCAGGTGCTCTGGACTGATGAGTCAAAATTTGGCAGTTTGTTCACCAAGGGCAGAACAAACTAGAACAAACTAGGTCTGTTGCCTGCAGACACGAATGAGTGTCTGCAGGCAACAGTGAAGCATGGTGGAGGTTCCTTGCAAGTTTGGGGCTGCATTTCTGCAAATGGAGTTGGGAATTTGATCAGAAATAATGGTCTCCTCAATGCTGAGAAGTACAGGCATAATTATCCACCATGCAATACCATCAGGGAGACATCTGATTGGCCCCAAATTTATTCAGCAGCATGACAACGACCCCAAACATACAGCGAAAATCATTAAGAACTATCTTCAGCATAATGAAGAACAATGAGTCCTGGAAGTGATGGTATGACCCCCACTGAGCCTAATCTCAACATCATCGAGTCTGTCTGGAAGAGAGAGAAGCAACTGAGGCTGTGTAAATCCACAGGAGAACTGTGGTTAGTTATCTAATATGTTTGGGTCAACCTACCTGTTGAGTTCCTTCAAAAACTGTGTGTGGTCTCATCAGACCACAGGACATGGTTCCAGTAATCCATGTCTTAGTCTGCTTGTCTTCAGCAAACTGTTTGCGGGCTTTCTTGTGCATCATCTTTAGAAGAGGCTTCCTTCTGGCCACCGTGCTGCAGCTCAGTTTCAGGGTGTTGGCAATCTTCTTATAGCCTAGGCCATCTTTATGTAGAGCAACAATTCTTTTTTTCAGATCCTTTTTCTTTGCCATGAGGTGCCATGTTGAACTTCCAGTGACCAGTATGAGAGTGTGAGAGCGATAACACCAAACTTAACACACCTGCTCCACATTCATACCTGAGACCTTGTAACACTAACGAGTCACATGACACCAGGGAGGGAAAATGGCTAATTGGGCCCAATTTGGACATTTTCACTTAGGGGTGTACTCACTTTTGTTGCCAGCGGTTTAGACATTAATGGCTGTGTGTTGAGTTATTTTGAGGGGACAGCAAATTTACACTGTTATACAAGCTGTACACTCACTACTTTACATTGTAGCAAAGTGTCATTTCTTCAGTGTTGTCCCATGAAAAGATATAATTAAATATTTACAAAAATGTGAGGGGTGTACTCACCCCTTTTGTGAGATACTGTGTGTGTGTGTGTGTGTGTGTGTGTGTGTATATATATATATATATATATATATATATATATATATATATATATATATATATATTAGTTTACATACTTCTGCGGTGGCTGTGTTTACTTATTTTCACTTCAAAAATCAGCAGAATATGTCATTTCGTCGGTAGAGTGCCGAAACCTTTGCATACAACTATATCGCAAGTAGGTACAGTCATATGAAAAAATAAGTACACTCCATGGAAATTGTTTTTTTTTTTTTGACATATTTGGACAAGCAAACATTTGATCATCTTCGAAACAGTACATATTAATAAAGGTGATACACTATCAAATGACACATAAAATTGACATTTTGTAGTAATTTTCACTTTACTTATATTTAAATTAACAAAAAAACAGAGTCACATGGAAAATGTAAGTATACCCCTACATTTATCACACCTTCAAATCCATAAAAATAGAAATAGGTGTTCAGGATTGGGTGGTAGTGATTAGAACCTGCTTAGGGAGTGCAGGTGGAACCTATCTTATTTAAACCTCTCACATATTGTGTCTGGTGTTCCCTTTGCTATTGATGTGTGTGGTGTCATCATGCCAAGATCTAAAGAGTTCAAAAGGCCTTCAGAAAAAAGGTTGCGCATGCCTATGAGTCTGGCAAGGGATTTAAAAAGTCTCCAAATTATTTGAAATACATCATTCCACTGTAAGGAAATTAATCTACAAATGGCACAGATTTCAAACAACTGCCAATTTGTCCAGGACTGACCGTCCCAGCAAATTCAGCCAAGAGCAAAAAGAAGTCTCCAAGTACCCCAAAATTTCATCACAGGATCTGCTAGTAAGTCTTGCAGCTGTTGTTGTCAAAGCGCATGCTTCTACAATCAGAACGAGATTGCACAAATTTGACCTGCATGGGAGGAGTGACAGGAAAAAGCCTTTGCAAGACTACAGTTTGCCAATGAGCATATAGGCAAAGACCAGGCCTTTTAGAATAATGTACTGTGGACAGACAAATCAAAGATAGAGTTGTTTGGCCACAGTAACAGCAGACATATTTGGCGCAGACCAAAGACAGCTTTTCAGGAGAAGCACCTCATACTAACTGTGAAGCACGGTGGTGGAAATGTTATGGTTTGGGGTTGCTTCACTGCCTCAGGGACTGGACAGCTTGCATTCATTGATTCAACTATGAATTCTGCATCATATCAAAGAGTGCTTGAAGAAAGTGAGGCCATCTGTCCGGAAGTTGAAGTTGAACCGAAAGTGGACCTTTCAACAGGATAATCATCCTAATCACGCTAGCAAATCTACCAAGGAATGGCTCAAAAAGAAGAAATGGAGGGTTATGGAATGGCCTAGTCAAAGCCCGGATTTGAATCCCATTGAAATGTTGTGGGCGTATTTGAAATGGGCAGTACATGCAAGAAATCCCTCAAACATCTTACATCTGAAAGAATATTGCATGGAAGAATGGTCAAAAATTCGAGCAAGCCTGGTGGACAGTTATGTAAAACGCCTACATGAAGTTATTTCTGCTAAAGGAGGCAATACTAGCTTCTGAGGCCACAGGTGTACTTACTTTTTCCACAGAAGAATATCTTCTCATCTGTTGATATTTCTATTTAATTTTTTTTTCTCCCTGTGGTGTTGTTCAAGTATTTCAACTTTATTAATAGGCACTGTTTCAAAGATAATCAAATGTTTGCTGTCCAAATATGTCAAAAAAGCCAACAATTTCCATGGGGGGTACTTATTTTTTCACATGACTGTATATGCAGATATTTTCACATAGCTAACATTCCCTGTGTTCATGTGGATTTCCTCCAGGTTCTTCCCATATCCCAAAAACATGTGAGCAGGAAGATTAGCTACTCTACATTACCCCTGGGTATGAATGAGTGTGTGTGAGTATGTGTGGAGAGATGGAGGGATGGATGGATGGATGAACCCCCTGTGTGGGTGTGTGGGCATGTTTTTATGTCTCGGCGGTGCCCTGTGATGGACTGGGCGCCCGTCCAGGCTACGTCCCTGTGTTCAGTGTTCCCACAATAGGATCCAGATCACCCACAATCTTGACGATGATAAAATGATTACTAAAGATGAATGAACTTCTAATGACTAATGACAGTAGGCTTGCAAGCTACATGAACTGTCTCTCAGGTTGCATTATGGTAACTAGCTAATTTTAACCATTGGAACAACTAACAAATACAACTCTTATACCAAAGAATAAACAAAATGTTACAAAAGACTCAACATATTCATCAGTCACAATCTATACACTGTACTGAACCCCCTGTGTGGGTGTGTGGGCATGTTTTTATCTTTTGGTGGGGACCAAATGTCCCTACACAATAAGAATGTGATGGATATGACTTTCTGCTGATATTTGACTGCCAAAACAGCATAGCATTAATTAGCTACAGCAATAATTATGCCAGTGGAATGTCCTCACAAGGATAGTAAGACCTATGTGTGTGTGTGTGTGTGTGTGTGTGTGTGTGTGTGTGTGTGCGTGTGTGTGTGTGTGTGTGCATGTATGAGTGCAGGTCAAGCCATGGGTGGCACTTTGAGTGCAGTGGCATCCATAGTGGATCTGGCCGCAGCAAGTGATGTGACCAGCAGTGCATTGGCTTACTTCCTTACTGCTGACCTCTTCATTCTGTTCTGCATCATCATGTACCTGCTGCTGCCCAAACTTGCCTACTCCAGGTATGTAAACCTCCATTACCATGTTACTGATGGCATTACTTTGTGTTGCTCTCATTTCAAAAGAAAACTTACAAACTAAAAACATTTTAGATTGAAGTAATTGGCTTCCAATTCATGCAGTCTGTCAAATGTAAATAGTAAATAGTTCCTCCCAGAAAGCACAGTTAAACTGATAACTGAAAGGCATTTTATCTTAACTCCTTAGTTTGCCGTTAATCAGTACAATTCAAAGTAACAGCTCTTTAATACCATGTACAGTATGCCAGTTTATGGTCTTGGCCTGTAGTTCACACTCTTCAGTTCTATTCAGTTTTAAATTTTGATGGCTATGGGGGAGGGAGGGGGAGAGAGAGAGATGGAGAGAGAGAGAAATGGAGAGAGTCTGCTAAAGTGAGAGTGGAATAAGGAAGCCATGGCTTTAGCATCATGCCTAGTTTCAATCACGTGTGGTCAGCAATACGACTTAGTCTCATGACACTGATGTGGCTTTGCAATCAGCACTTTTGACATTTTTTAAGTGCCATGCAAAATCTTGACTACAATCTGCAAGTCAGTAGCCGAACTTCATGAAGCAACAGTTAAATGTATAATGGCCAGCAAGAGACTGTGGCATTTTCTGCCACTGGATATACTGTAGCCTCTACACAAAACACTAATTTCAATACAAAATAATACTCACAACACAGTGGATGAGGGAAGCAAAAATCAGATTTCTCCCACACTGTTCTCCCAGCCTCTCATGGCCATGCGTGATCAGCTGCAGTTGTTACGGCTTTATCACGAACTGACCCCGACATGTCCCGAGAGCTCCTCAGCCATGCACACCACCAATGCACGGCAAAGGGCCCGCTCCTACACCATTCTACTCCCCAATAAACCACACTACGTTTTTACCTGGTCTTCTGTGTTTGTTATTTATATTTTATGCAAATTAATTCCCACATTCCCTCCTCTGAGGCTCCCCAAGCCTCATTAGTGATTAATTTAATGAATACCTATGTATAAACAATGCTTTTTGTACCTTTTGTCCATCTCCTGTCAATTTCTGCATTATTATCTGTATCCTTCCCTCATTAAGCCTTCGTGGTGCAGCGTCTTCCTCTGTGTTATCAAAATTCATCAATTACCGAGGTTATTTCGACAATAGTTCTATGGGGGTAATACGTACACTATAATTTTTTGACTAAGTTTGGTAAACGCTCTATTCCTGAGCTACTGTTCAAATTCCAGGAAATGGGTAGATACAGTACTGACTGTAGTGGACTAGGAATGGGTTAAATACCTATATATTGTCATATTTGCTAATATGTTTAACTATGTCTACACAGTGTTGGGTTATAGTTTCCTAATCTAGTTATATACATGATTATATTCCTGTTTTGTCCCTATTTTCTCGGATAGGCTTTATTTACCTCTACCTTGTATTTTCAGGACTCAAGGCTCTTTTTCTTTTTTTGGTTCTCTCAATTGATGTCCCAGGGGTGGGCGAAAAAACCTCTAGACCCAATGGTGAGGAAAAATTCCCACCCTACCAGCTCGACAGTGATAACACCTGGTCCTCCTTGTCTCTCTAATACAATTGCTTGCAATTTCATTCACATGGTCCATTCATAAAAGAAAATAAGTCCATTATGAGTCCATGCAAAGGTGTCAGAAGAGTTCAAAGAGTCCCAGTCCATTCTCAGTTCGTTTTCACTGTCCATATCCTTGTAGAGGCGTTGTCGTCTTCCGCGTTGTCCTCCTCCGCTACGGCTCAGTCATGAGTGTCTGTACATATGCTCACAAATATCCTCATTAATACTTTTCCCGTCCCTTCTGCTGTCCCTTTCACCTGTGTTTAGCAGTATAATAGTATATTTGTTAAATTTTTTGTGTTCTCAATCATTTAAACATTCTTTTGTATGTTTGATCCTCCTCCCCCCTTGCAAGGCGGGAGCGCCTCGCCTAGATAAGGCACGGATGAAAAGACAGAGCGGGAACTCACAACAGTTTATACTGGATAACATATATATATATATATATATATATATATATATATATATATATATATATATATATAAACATACATAATTTACATAATTGCTGCAATGTGATAATGACCCAATGCAATATGATTATAACTCATCATCCATTTAAAGTAAGCTCAATCATTCTATACTATTCTACGTTCTATAACCACTGGTCAGGTGATTATCCATTTAATTATCCCAAAAGAAGGATAGATCATACCCATTTATCTGTGAACCAAGCTTAGGTGTAAATCAGATTAAATATAGGCATTAGGCCTATCAACCGGAGCTAGGAAATTTGTGGCTTCTGCTGCTTGGGCCTGGGTCAGCAAGTAGCAACAGCAAAAGCAGCAACAGCAAAACAGGGCACATTTGACAGAAGGGAGACAAAGAACATCAGGAAACCCACTAACCAGTCACTGTTAACTGGATTGGTAGGTAGTGTTAATGTGATCACGAATCTTACCTAGACCATTAATGCATTGTGTCATTAATGCAATGCAATTTAGCGGACATGTCCACATAGCACTCAGGACAGACAAGATACTTAACACAAGAACTTGCATTATTTGGTGCTGATAGTAAGATACTAAAGTAATGTACTGATGGGTATGGATCTGATAACCCATTGATTACCTCACTCCAATACCACCGAAGGTAAACGTGGCATCAATCTCTGCAACAAATGAGATTTCTTGGGGTCTTTGAGGTGTTATGTTATGATTAAGTCTCTTTGCTGTATCAACATAAGATTGATATTCCTTATTAGTGGTATGAGATCTACAGCACCCTTTAGATAAGGTTTAACATTAGGAGCCAGACTATACCTTAAACTACTTACAAATATATTACAACATTACAACATTTCAGTTTAAAAGAATTTGGAATATCTAAAAGAATATGTTAAGATTTCACCTACTGGTCACATATAAGACTGATGTAGGGCATTCTGTTCACGCGGTGTCATCAGACACTCATTGAATAAGCAAGGCAACCCTTGGGAGCAGAGTTAATGTAAACAAAGTTTGGAAAGTGCTCCCTTTATCATCATCAGCACCTAACACAGAACTGGTCGGATGCTAACAGCTTAATCTCATCAAAAGAATAAATCTGAATGGAAGTATCGCAAATTTCAACTTCCCCATTATATATTTTTAAAGAAAACTAATTTTTCCTTCATCCTTACTAAGCAAACTTAATGATAACCAAAACAGCATAGATTTTGCTGATATGTTTCTAAGAAAGTCTTAACCTTCACTTCGGAATTTAACTGATATGCCTGATTTTTTATATATATATATATATATATATATATATATATATATATATATATATATATATATATATATATATATATATATATATATATATATAAAATATCAGGCATATCATTCATATATATATATATATATATATATATATATATATATATATATATATATATATATATATATATATATATATATATAGATAGATATATATATATATATATATATATATAGATAGATATATATATATGATTTTATTTATTTATTTTTTATTTTAACTGTGCGAGGTGAATGTTTTTTCAGCATAAATTGAACAGGTCACAGCTTTTACATATGAGAATGCGGATGCAAGATTTTTGTAAGATTATAAAACCACCTAGCGCATAGATAAGCACAATAGCCTTTCGGGGGATTACGGGTGATGGGACAGTTAAATGCCATTCTGGTTATTTGTTACTGGACTGATTGAGCTCTAGTAGCTCCTCGAGAAAGTCCGGTGGTGGACTGAGCTCTAGCTCCTGAAAATCCAGGGGTTCAGCCGACATTGGGTGCTGATATAGTTCTGTAGCTACTGCCTCAGATACTAGGCGTGCTATATGCTCCCACTCATCATCCAGAAATTGGTCAGATGGGTTCTGCTCTGTGATGGGTGGCTTAGTAATGTCTCTGTACTACTGCCTGAATCTGTGCCTGGTTCTGGTCCCATTTGTTCTTGGAATGATGCAGTTTCTTCCCACTGTAGGCTTGGATTCGCTAGGATTCTCCCTTTGCCAGCGGCACGGCTGCATTGATTCAGGTGATACCACTGGTCTCTTCCTTCAACTTTCACAGCTGTGGGTGTGGCAAGAACCACCTTAAATGGACCTTCCTTGTGAGGTTCATTCCAGTGCTTCCTCTTGAAGACTCGGATGTAGAGGTGGTCACCTGATTCCAGTCTGTTTGTTTCTGCTACGTCTTCTCCATGGATGGCCTCACAAACCTGTGAATACAAAGTTCTGTGGATCTGGGTTAAATGACGTACATAGCTTTTCATCTCGCCCTCCAGTTGATCCAAAGAGCGTCCCTTATCGGGACCTCGTATGCCTTAGGCCGCCATCGACGCCATAGGCATAGGCCTGCCAGTAAGCATTTCATGCGGGGTTAGATGTGTATTGCGGTTAGCTTGCGTGCGCATTTTCATTAAGGCTAAACGTAGTGCCTGAACCTAATTAAGCGTTGAACTGGCACAAATCTTGGCCAATTTAGCCTTCAGGACCCCATTGGCACGTTCCACCATCCCCTGTGACTGAGGATGATACACACAACTCAACTTGTGTTCAATAATTGGTGCCTCTGCAATTGCTTTAATAGTGGCATTAACAAAATGAGGACCATTGTCAGAACTGAGGTAATCCGGCATCCCAAATCTTGGGATGACTTCCTGACACAAAAACTCAGCCACCATCTTAGCATCCTCTGTGGATATAGCCACTGCTTCCACCCACCAGCTGAAACGGTCCTCGATCACCAATATGTACCTTTTGCCCTGTTTATATTCACTCATGTCCACAAAATCCATCATTATGTGCCTAAAAGGACCTCTAGGTGCTGGAATGTGCCCTATAAGGTTTTGCGAACATTAAACCTGGCACACACATCACATAGTTTCAATGCTTGATCGACAGAGCTGACTAAGTACGGTGACCACCATTCTTGCCTGATTTTGTGCAAAATTTCCCCTCTAGCCATGTGAACTAGTCCATGCGCATTCTTTATTAGTAATGGTAAAAGGCTCAGAGGTGCCACACGTAAGCCCTCTATGTTTCTCCATAGTCCTGTCCCTCGTTCCTTCTTAGCTCCTCTGGCTATCCATTTGGCTATTTCCGTCTCAGTGGCAGCATTCTGAAAACTCACAACATAGTCAGGATTTTCCACACGAGGAGATTCCTCTCCGGGGTTCATCCCAGCCAACATCTCAGGGTCCCAATGCTGTTTTCTTAACTGCTTTCGTCTGCTGCAGTGTTTCCCCTAGTAAAAAGGAGCCATCAGTTTTGTGCTTGCCGTTTAACAATAGCTACTCGAACGGAGTAATGCATGTAGTAAATCTGTAATAGTAAATCTTTTTGTGTCCAATATAGGCCACAAGCCTGGCATATATGTTTGTTCAAAATGCTTGGATTCTTTAAATTAGGTTCCAGCTGGATCGATGCTAATACTGCTACCTGGCACCCTGAGAAACTTGATTATCAAATCTGCAGCGTTATTATTACCCTTAATGACATAGTCATTACCTTTTTTCTCATGTATCTAACATTAATAATGCTAAAGCCTAGGATGCGTCATGGCAGAAATTAAATTATCTATTTGTCCAGCATGTTAAAAATTGGCCATCACCTTTTCTAAAACCTTCTTTGATTTCGAATAGGTGGCATACTCCATGGAGTCCGTATATATATATATATATATATATATATATATATATATATATATATATATATATATATATATATGTAGTTCTACCCTTGTCCTATTCTGTTGGCACTATATAGAATTTAGTCAATTGAATTTGGGCAGAGCAGGGGTGTTCACAATGTTTGTGAAATTTTAAACACACTATCTTTTCAGATCTAAAGATCCCTGGTAATGTGAATTTTGGCTAGGCAGTCGTGAGAGTTCCCAGTGACTGGCCCATCAGAATTAATTAAGCCCTCTGTTCATTCTTTCTCTGGCTCTGATGGTGCCTTACTCATGGTGTTTAGAGTATATTCATTCTATTAGACATGTAAAGAAAAATATTTCAGCGAAAACTTTAAGAGGTGTTCAACCGATATTAAAACCCACGTGGAGAGTAATCAATCAGTTGTTGCAAAGAGAGAAGACCACTTCAGAATTACCTTCTGTCTTTTTAGGAGGTGAAAATTATTTTAATAATCTGTTTGACATAGCTTAAAAATTGATATTCTCATCAATCATTGATATTCCCACATCTTCTCTCTGGCTCACAGCTGTGGCGCCAGAGGGTTGATTTAAAAGTAGCCAAAATTATTCCTCTGTTCAAAGTAGATGATCCGCAATGTTTTAACAGCTATAGACCCATACCCATTTTGCCATGTTTTCCAAAAACATTAGGACAAAACTATATAAAAACAAATTATCTTTCACCATTAACTCTAATTCAATTATTTACAAAAATCAGTATGGATTTCGAAAAATCACTCCACTTGTATGGTTCTCTCTCCCTCAAATTTCAACTCATTAAGACTGCAGATATCTGTTTAACTGCTTATGTTACATGATTTAGACTAAATAAACTATCTTTGAATGTACCAAAACCTACCTTTATTATTTAAGTAAGTGTTATTATTCCTTCCTTCTATTAAACATTATCTATGTAAAATAGGGATATATTAAAAATATAAAATTGTATTTCTTGTAATACTTGATTTAATTTCGTATCCATTCCCTTTTTTACTTCTTATTTTAATGTACTTCGACAATCAAAGGAATAACATATCTATTCTATTCTCATATCTGCTTAATCTATCAAAATGAGTTCTAGCCTATTTTCTACAAAAACATCCAAGCAGCTAAGATCAGCTTTTTTCCTTATTAGGCCCTTCTTACTGTAGAAAGAGTCCATTATCTTAAGGCTATTTGTACACTATTCTGATATGTTCAAATCCCATCTGTGCTAACAATAATCCCTAATCATTCGAGACACATATGAGGTTGAGATCTAGACACTTTTATCCCACTAATGGTATTTTAAACCATCTATTAAATTTCTGTTCTTTACTGTGTATAATATGTATGTATATTCAACTAGTCTAATATAGAATTTATCATCTATGAGATGACAATTAGCTTCATTTTGGGAGCTTTGTGACGAGCATAAAATCACTTTATAAATGTATCTATTTCACTTAACTTCACCTAAACTGTATTTGATCAAATTAGTTGGACCAACTCAATTATAAAAAATTATACTAAACTCTAACGCATGTCCCTTTTGAGAGTATACTGGGTTTATCACTGCATTATTATCTGAAAAAATTAACCTTCACATGAAACCCAAATATTTTAAAATTATTTGCAGATCCTCATATTTTACTCATTGTATTGCATTCCACTAATAACCACTACACCATAATCACATATTTCTCTCTCATACTCAGATAAAACACACACACACAGTCACCCTGTCTCCAATGCTAATTTCTCTTTCTGGTTCACATTGGAGACAACCAACCTACCAAACCCTGAAATATTTTCCTAATATATCACTAATTTTCATCTAAAATGCCCATTCTCACACATACAGTCACAGATGAGAAAATACTCAGCATAAACAACTTCTTCTCTCTCTCTGCGTTCCACACACGCAATCACACCCAAGGACACACACACACACGATCCTTCTCTCACACACCCAAACAAAGATAAGACACACACACACTGACAGGCCTGTCTTTTACACACACACATAAATACAGGTCAAGAGGCACGAGGCATTTTGCATACAAATTCCCCAACTTTAGGCCTTTTTTTTTTTTTTTTGTGACAGTTTAGGAGGACGTATGTCCAATGAGATACAACCACCCATATAACAGTCTCAAGTCTACACAGTCAGGCCCGGGACAAACTTTAGACAAAAGGTCTGGGTCTACATTACGCTGGAAATACTTAAGCAAACATAATGCTGGCTGCTCTGTAGCTTTTCAACACATTTTCCTCTTACACAAGTATCTTCTGTCTTATACTTACACAAAGATATCTCACGTCTTTATCCCAATGCAAAGGTTTTAATTCATACCTTCATACACACACATATACAATTAATTTATACTATTACTGGCCAGCCAGAAAATCCACCTGTCTCTCACAGGACTTTTTCTCTTATCTTCTTAAATCTGGTTCACACACATAATAATACACACATTATACTATTACAACTGCTTCACCAAATCTTTTCACTTTATCTTCCGGTCACACACCGGAGGCACTCCTTAAATATCTTTTACTTCTCCCATCCACTTGTTTCACCCGGGGCTTTTCCCAATTAAAATTTTCTCTATGTCAGCCTCTGGGTGCACTGGGGACCAGAGACCCTTCTCCCCGCCCCAGGGGACTCCCCCATCCCAGACCACAGAATAACTAATGCAGAACTTTGAATATCAAACAGGCGTGTGCTTACCTTTTCCTATATGGCGCTGGTACCTGCAGTCAACAGGACGGCAAAGAAGCCCCCCAGCCCGAGGGTTCAGGCCCCAAGCCTCACCCAGGTCCCTGTTCGGGCGCCATTAATGTGGCATTTTCTGCCACTGGATATACCGTAGCCTCTACACAAACACTCAATACAAAATAATACTCATGACACAGTGGATGAGAGAAGCAAAAAAATCAGATTTATTGCCCAGAACCAGCAGCCAGTATGACATCAATTCACATGAGACGTCCCAGGGATGATCCCCCTCGACCCTGAGTTTGGTCCCTATTTGTACTCTTTTTTTCCCCCCTTCAGACAAAATAATTTCCCATTATGTTTGGGTTTCAGAAAATTCAGCCACCATTGTTCTCAGGTTTTTCAAGGTTAGACGGAAAAAACACACTCTCTCCCACACTGTTCTCCCAGCCTCTCATGGCCATGCGTGATCAGCTGCAGTTGTTACGGCTTTATCACGAACTGACCCCGACATGTCCCGAGAGCTCCTCAGCCATGCACACCACCAATGCACGGCAAAGGGCCCGCTCCTACACCATTCTACTCCCCAATAAACTACACTACGTGTTTACCTGGTCTTCTGTGTTTGTTATTTATATTTTATGCAAATTAATTCCCACAAGACTGTGCCCCACTGTGTGGGTGTGTGGGCATGTTTTTATCTCTTGGCGGTGCCTTGTGATGGACTGGGGTCCCATCCAGGCTGCGTCTCTGTGTTCAGTGTTCCCACAATAGGCTCTGGGTCACCCACAACCTTGACCATGGTAAAATGGTTAATAAAGATGAATGAATGAGAGACTGGGAAATTTGTAACATGCATATTCAATTACAATTTGCTGAAATAAAGCTTGAAACTTTCTTCACAAGAAAGATATTGAAAATTTTATTTAACATGCAGTTATTCATTTTCAAGAACATACTTTTGAACATGCTTTCACCCCAACACAGCAATCACACTCTGGTGCTGACCACCTGTCCATGTGCGAAGGTCTTGATCCAGTTCCAAGAGAGCTCTAAATAATAATAAATAATAATTCATTACATTTATATATTTTCTAGACACTCAAAGCGCTTTACATAGTATAGGGGGGAAATCTCAAACACTACCAGTGTGTAGCCTCCACCTGGATGATGCGACAGCAGCCATAGTGCGCCAGAACACCCACCACACACCAGCTATTGGTGGAGAGGAGAGAGATGTAGCCAATTCAGGGATGGAGATTATTAGGGGGCCAATGGGGGAATTTCGCCAGGACACCGGGGTTATACCCCTACTCTTTACAAGATAGAATAGTTTGATTGCAGTGAGTAAGTGATTTGACTCATAATCAACCCAAATACAGCAGGAAGTGAATGCAATATGCCATGTATTTTGGGTTGCATGCAGCAAAGAGACAAAGGACAGTGCTGTAGCTCTGTGGACATGCCATGTGTACTGGATATTTAGACAAACAAAAAAGAGAAAGGCTGGATGTGATTTCAAAATATATATATTTTTTTAAATAACGTATAAGTTTTGCTCTGATTTGGGCTCAGACTAATAACTAACACCTGTGAAAACATCCTTAGTTTACCTGGCTTAGTCTTTTTCAGATTTTGATTCAGGGCTGCTTGTTAACTACACACTAGTTTCAGATTTGGTTAGAGCCTTGTAGGTTATATGGTCTGTGACTGAAAGTGAGGCTAGTTTGGAAAGTAAGGTTGATTTATGCAACGCTTCACCAAACAAATAAAGTACTATAGAAATGTCTTAGGTACATGTAAAGCAATTTCTAAATATAAAAACCAACCTTTAACTTTAAAATAGCATTAGTATTCTGAGTTATAGTGTCAGCCGGTTTTATAAAGAAATCAGACTGAAGGAAGTTCCAACAATCATTTTTTCTGCACACTTTGGCTCTCACTTGCTTCTCTTTCTGCAGATCCCAGAACAGCCTTGATGTTTTTATTTGAATAGTGGTCTAGGACTGACAGAAGAAAAATTTGGAAAAATGAAAGTTTGGAAATCTAAATTTTATTTATTTTTTAAACAAACTCTCTAATACAGAAGACAGAAACATCTGATGTACATCTGAGGTGATCATTTAACCACTATCTTGTTAGCTATATATTTAGCTGTATATTGGGGAACAACCATCTATCTTATAGTAGCTGAGAATCCTATTAAACATCAAATATGTAATCCAGTTAATTTCCATTAATTTATTTCTAATCTGTCGAAGATTTACACAAAAACTCGTATTGTCTCTCTCAATTAAAAAGGTGACCGTTGCATTGTGACATATTTTCAGTGAGTCACAATGAAATATAACACATATAAGACAGGTTTCTCTCAAGTTTTTGGGATACTGTAGATATTGACTGAGATAAGTGTGTATGTGGTTGAATGGCAGTTTTGTGTGCCTTAATCATTGTACAGAACTTGTGTTGCACAGAAACACTAATTATTTGTAATCAAGTAAACAAATATTATCATAAGGTACCACTACAGTTGGGTCCATAAGTATTTAGACAGTGCCACAATTTTCAGATTTTTGCCTCTGTTCACCACTACAATGGATTTGAAATGAAGCAATCAAAATGTGATTGAAGTGCAGACTTTCAGCGTTAATTCAAGGAGTTTAACAAAAATTGCATTAACCGTTTAGGATTTACTAAAGCAATTAGTCCCAAGAAGCTACGGTTTACAGTGTTTTTAGAACAGCTAAGGAGCGGAGTGCCTAAACCACCTTAGTTCTTCTAAAAACACTGTAAACCATGGCCTCACGGTGATTTTTGCTTTTTAAAAATGGTTACTACACGTACCTGGCAAGGTTTCATAAAATAAACACATAAAATATGCAATAATTTATTGATAAGAAATAATTATTCTTCTGCCAGGCAATGAAGTTCTTCAGCAACATTTAGCAGAACACAGATGCAGCAACACACTGTAATTATAAATGCTTTATACCCCCCCCCCCCCCCCAGAAACCAGTATTATTAGCAAAACAAAAGCAAAACGCAGCACTTCAATTTCTCTCTCATTAATTTCAGCATGTCTCCTTTCTTTTTTAACTTCCTCCTCTGTCATGTCAGTCTCTTTCAACCCATCCATGCTTAGCACACCCAGTAAATCAGAATTCACAACAAAATCTGACCGTTTGATACAGTTTATTTGGCACAGTAATACTGAGGTAATGAGGTAACAGGTGCATGCTTAAAGAGTCATTTACGAGGGCTTTGAACGCGGCTCAGCCAATCATTATCAAGGACTGGAACTATCCATTTTATAAAGCCATTTTTTACATAGTCCCTCCATTTTCACAGGCTCAAAAGTAATTGGACAATTTACTGATAAGCAAGTTCCTGGCCAGGTGTGGCCTGTTTCCTCATTATTTCATGACAAATTAAAGAGATGAAAGGACTGGAGTTGATTCCAAGTGTTGAATTTGCAATTTTAGCTGTTCATGGGAACTCTCAATATGCGGTCCAAAGAGGTGTTGATGCACGTGATTGCGGCCAGCATTAGGCTGAATAAACACCTGTCAGAGAAGCAGAAGCTTTAGGAGTGGCCAAATCAACAAGTTGGTACATTCTTAAAAAGAAGGAATGCACTGGCGATCTCAGCAAGACCAAAAGGCCTGGAAGATGACAGAAGACAACTAAAATGGATGATCGCAGAAATCTTTCCCTGGTGAAGAAAAACCCCTTCACAACGTCTAGCCAAGTCAAGAACACTCTTGCATATCACTGTCAGCGCCTTCATGAATGTAAATGCAGAGGTTTTACCTCAAGATGTAAACCACTGGTAACACTCAAGAACAGAAAGGCCAGATTTCACATTGCTAGAAAACATCTAAAAAAAAAGCCTGCCTAGTTCTGGAACAAGATTCTTTGGACAGATGAAACCAAGATTAACTTGTACCAGAATGATTGGAAGAGGTGAGTATGGAGAAGGAAAGGAAGGGCTCATGATCCAAAGTATACATCATCGTCTGTCAAACATGGTGTTATGGCATGGGCATGTATAGCTGCCAATGGAACTGAGTCACTGGTGTTTATTGATGATGTGACTTCTGATAGAAGTAGCAGGATGAATTCTGAAGTGTATACAGCTATACTTTCTGCTTAGATTCAATCAAATGCTGCAAAACTGACAGAATAGTGCTTCACAGTACAGAATGGATAATGACCCAAAACATACCACGAAAGCAGCCCAAGACCTTCTTGGCAAATAAATAGAATGGTCTTAAATAGCTGAGGCAGTCACCTGAGCGCAACCTAATTGAGCACATTTTTCACTTACTGAAGACTAAATTGAAGGCAGAAAGATCCACAAACAAGCAGCAACTAAAGACGGCTGCAGCAAAGGCCTGGCAAAGCATCTCAAGGGAGGAAACTCAGCATTTAGTGATGGTAGTGCATAGTCCATGGGTTCCAGACTTCAGGATTTGCATCCAAGTATTAAAAATAATCCTTATATTTATAATTGTTAATTTATCCAATTACTTTTGAGCCTGTGAAAATGTAGGGATTATGTTAAAAAAAAAAAAAAAAAGAAACATAAACTGCTGTAATTCATAAATGGTTAAATCCTTTGAATTAAAGATGAAAGTCTGCACTTCATCTTGATTGCTTCATTTCAAATCCATTGTCGTGGTGTACAGAGGCAAAAATACAGAAATTGTGTCACTGTCCAAATACTTATGGACCCGACTGTATATGAAAATCTCTTTCCTCTGTGTGTCTGCTACAGGCACTACCTGGAGGCTTCCTGCACTGGCACTGCCACCACATCTGATAGCTCTCTGTCCACTCCAGAATCCACCAGCAATCCAACTGTCATCTCTGTGCCCCCCCTCAAACCCATCATGGGAAAGATGTGGACACTGAGCATATATGTCTTCTGGGTCTTCTTCATCTCCATCACCATCTTTCCAGCCATCTCCTCAGGCATACAGTCAGTGGATAAAGACTTGGGAAACCCCTGGAGCAGCACCTACTTTGTGCCACTCACCAGCTTTTTTCTGTACAATGTAGCAGACTTCTGTGGTAGGCAGATCACCATTTGGCTGCAGATTCCTGGCCCAACCAGCCCTGTGTTACCTATCCTTGTGGCTTGCAGGACTGCATTAGTGCCACTCTTTATGTTCTGTAACTACCAGCCTCGGTATCACCTGCACCAAGTATTTTTTGCCCATGACATTTTCCCTGTGCTGTTTGTTTGCCTGCTGGGGCTCTCCAATGGATATCTGGGTACACTGACCATGATATATGGGCCCAAGGTGGTGCCACGTGAACTGGCAGAACCAGCTGGTGTGATCATGTCATTCTTCCTGGCAGCAGGGCTGGCGGCAGGCTCTGCCCTCTCTGTTTTGCTTGTCTACATCTTCTGACACAACTTTTAGACCATTTTAGGAAAACTGTTTAATGTAGGTGTTTACATGTAGCTCCATTGAATTGTTCTCAAATTCATTGATTGCTAATTGATTCCGCTGATTAGTCAGGCTCTCATTTGAAATATAAAAATGCTGTAGAAAGCCCACATTCCATATATGTTAAATATTAAAGAATTTAACAAAAATTAATACAAATCAATTATTGAGCAAGTCCATAAAAAAATCAGTGTTCAAAAGTGTCTCCTTACCCCGATTCACAAAGGTAAGCTTAAAATAATGATTTATAATTTGAGCTGTCAGGTTAGATTTCGTGGGAAACATCAGTTTGACGTCATTTGTCTTTGCATGGTTACATCACGTCCGTAAACAGAAATAAGGCGGCTACTATATTACGTATGTAGGGGCTGAGGATGGTGGAGTGTTTGTAGCTTTTCTTACAACAGTTGCCTAGAATTTAAACTTGTCATCTAGATGGCTGCTTTTAATCTGGATAGTTCTAATCTGCAATCATCGTTGACATCTGGTGAATCAGCTGTTGTCAAAACCAAGAAACCTTGAACTGCAGAGAGCCTGCAGTCAAAAAGGGAAAGCGACAGAGCCCGTGCTAAAATGAGAATAAATATCAGCATGGCTTTTGAGAGGTGGCGATAACTCAGAGATCTGAAAGGATTGAAGTCTGACGCAGAGGTGGCTTTTTTTCTGTTGAACAGGTAAGACATTTCAGTGGCTCACTAGGTAGCTAGCAAACATTAGCGCACTTGTTTGTTTGATTCAGCTAGGTATCGAGTTTCCTGTGTTTTTTGTTTGTTTGTTTGTTTGTTTTGCTATGGTCAGTGTGGTAAATTGCACTTATTTTCTGCTAGCTATGAGAGCGAGCAACTCACCTGTACTCCAAGAAAACCGTATCCACCGCCACCTCCACTGTCAAGTATTGGAGCTAATATACAACCTCATTTAATATACCTCAAACCATCAGATTTGTCCGTGTAGAGGAGCAGTGCTCTGAAAGTAACTTGCAATTTTATGTTTCAAATAGAGATGGCGATAGAGAGGCAAAAGTTCAGTACTGCAGCTTTAATTAATAACAGTTTGAGTGTTTTTTACTTTAAGGCCAGGTTTATACTACATACATTACTATCTGTGCAGGTGTAGATGCAGCTTCACAAATTTTACAGCTTCACACAGTTGACAAAGTTTCTTGCATCGAAACTGGTAAGTTCTAGATTCATGGGTGGTAATTTTTTTTTTTTTTTTGTACAAAGTGTCTAATTTGAAAGAAACTTGGCTGACAGAAGTGGAACTCTGTGTAGTCTTCTGCTGTTGTAGCCAGTCTGCCTCAAGGTTTGATGAGTTGTGCGTTCTGAGATGCTTTTCTGCTTTTGTACATTTGTACAGAGTGGTTATCTGAGTTACTGTAGCAAAACTACAGCTCACTGGATTTTTTTATTTTTCATTGAACCATTCTGAGTAAACTCTAGAGGCTGGTGTGTGTGTGTGTGTGTGTGTGTGTGTGTGTGTGTGTGTGTGTGTGTGTGTGTGTAAAAAAAAATTTTATTGTTATGCAACTTGCAGAGTTTTTTGTACTTTTTTTGAGGAAAACTCAATGGCAAAATTGTAAGCATAGGATTCTTCTTTTATACTACTACCAGTGAAGACGTATGTAATCACTTAAATAGTCTACCACAGACAATATTCAGTACATATTTTTATTAATTTACTGACCTCAAGAACCATTAGGCTCTCTAATATATGAAAGAAAACACTGAAAATAACTGAAAAATAAAATTTTATTGAAATAACATTTCAATTCAAATTTAGAACCAAGTAAAAATAAGTGCCCATACTCTTGTAAGTGTCTATACTCTTTTTTGCAATTTAACAGAACACAAGCTATTCATCAGTTTTACAGCATGCCAACAATACATGCAGTTGCTGCAGTCATGGTGATTTGACTTGGCGTTTGAGGCACAGCAGTCATTTTTCTATGCTTTGTGGTGGAAAAGTGTCTCACCAGAATTGATTCTCTTTTATATTTTATGACACTATTGCATGGTGTGCCAAACACTTTGCCTCCACTTACGTGTAAAACATGCAGATTGTTTTGCATGGTCTTTTGCAGTGATGTTTGTTGGTAAATAAGACCTTATAGCTGTACTCATGTTCGATGCACGTGAATCGAAGAGGGCTTTGGCTGAATGAGCATTGGGATGACGTCACACGACGCGTCTTGGCCCAAACCTGCAGAAAATCTGTGGTAATTTTTAAAAATTGCAAGCTTCTCAGAATATTGCGGTGTTTGCTTGATTGTGCGTTAATTTCTGTGATCACAAAATCACGAAATCTTGGAGGGAGTGAAATGCTCAAAGCAGCCCGTCTGGCACCAACAATCATGCCACCGCCAAAATCACCGAGATCACATTTTGTTCCCCATTCTGATGGTGGATATGAACATTACCTGAAGCTGCCGGCCCATATTTGAATGATTTTATACATTGCACTGCTGCCACATGATTGGCTGATTAGATAATTGCATGAATGAGTAGGTATACAGGTGTTCTTAATGAAGTGTTCTGTGAGTGTATATTTAATATTTTATTCCTGTTCTTGGCTGACAGGAGTGGAACCCAATGGGGACTTCTGCTGTTATAGCCCATCCACCTCAATGTCGATGTTTTGTGCATGCTAAGATGCTTTTATGTGAGTGATTATATGAGTTACTATATCATTCCTGGCAGCCTGAGCCAATCTGGCGATTTTCCTCTGACCTCTCTTATCAACAAGGCGTTTCTGCCCACATAACAGCCGCTCACTCAGTGTTTTTTGCACCATTCTGTGTAAACTCTGGACACTCATTGGGCTGAACTCCAAGCACCGCATCTGGTGAAAAACCAAGTACTGCTCATCAACTGACTAATACCATCCCTGTAGTGAAGTATGGTGGTGGCAGCATGCTTCTCAGCAGCAAGGACAGGGAAACTGATCAGAATTGAGTGATGGATGAATGGAGCTAAATACAGAGAGGTCCTTAAAGAAAACTTGTTCCAGAGTGCGTAACCTCAGAGTTGGATGAAGTTCAACCTTTCAGCACGACAACAACCTGAAACACACAGCCAAGACAATGCTGGGATGGCTTCTGGATAAGTCTCTGAATGTCCTTCAGTGGCCCATCCAAAGCCCAGTCTGTAAATACCGGTTTTTGACTGTTAAAATAAGTCAAATAACTATTCAATAAAATGTCCGTTAAAGATATTAAAACGAAGCCCCTCGACATACGTTAGAGAAAGTATGTTTGCAATTACACACTTAAATAAGGTCTCTGTGAATGCGCAATTTTTTTTTTCCACATGCTTCTCCTGTAACATGTACTCTGATTTGCTCGCATTATTCAACTCATTCAACCACACACACCTATGGGATTAGATTTGTGCCAAAAGTATTGAATGTAACTTTTCAAGAAATGAACAAAAGTATACAATGAGAAAGGGGAAAAACACACTCTGAAACTGAAAACAGTGAACTCAGTGGCAAAAATGTAACATTGTCTTCAAATAAAAATCATTCTTTGTTAACAGTTTTCTAAGCTTCCTTTTCACTAATCACGGTGTATGAATGTGTTGCCAGAGTTTTCGTTTACGCTTTTAAACTTTTCGTTTATGCTCGCAAGTTTACATCGGCCATTCTGGCACAACCCTCACGTGTGGGCGGGGCTTAACAGCGCTTCACTCTCATTGGCTAATGAGATTTGGTTCGAAAAACCAAAATAGGTTTGGTTTTTCATGATAATGCATCTTGCCACAGAGCAAAGAGTGTTAAAGCTTTTCTTCAGGAAAGGTATAACACTCAATGACATGGCCAGCAAACAATCCGGATTGAGCATCTTGCAGAACCAGCCACAGTTCTTCTGGAGACTTTGACTGTTGCACTCGATTCTTATTTTTGCAGCAAAATCCCAGCAGCCTTCATTGTTTTTGTTTTTTTTTTTGTCTGAAAAGTGTCTCTTACGTAATATGCTGCTTTCTTCAATGACATACAGAAAAATTATTGTAACATTTCATTTTGTGCTAGAAAACTTATGTTAGGGAATCTAACGTTTTTTTGTACTGACATGATAATGTAGAAGTCATAAGATTAAAAATCTATAACAAAATTTGTACTGAAAAAAAAATAGGGTGCCTAAAACTTTTGCCCAGTCCTGTAAATGTAGCGCATTACTACCCACCTCTGCATGTTACCTGGGCATAAACAGCAACAAGGCTCAATATTCTCTATTAGCCTACAAAATTCAAAGTCCTTGATAGGAGTGTAACCATTTAATGCAATAAAATCCACCATTTATCATGTATACTTTTTTATACTTTATTTTTTTCATACTGTTTTAAATACTTTTTAAAAATCTTTTTAATTAGTTAAAAAGTTAATTAGCTGATTAGTCTTCTCAGGTCGACATTGCTGTATTTATTCTAATATTTTGAGATACTGGATTTTTGATTTCCATGAGCTGTAAGCCATAATCATCAAGATTAAAACAAAAAAAGGCTTGAAATATTTCACTTTATGTGTAATGAATCTAGAATATATGAAAGTTCCACTTTTTGAATTAAATTACGGAAAAAAAACTTTTCCACAGTATTCTAATTTTTTGAGATGCACCTGTATTCTGTCATACCTATATCTATACCTGAGCAGGAGAGCAAAGCAAACAAGCAGCATTTTAATCACTTTTTAATTATCATTAAAAATTATTTATAAATCAAATAAATCATTGCAGGCCTATTTATTTCCAGGCAAATGCTTAAAAAGTAAAAATTCAAAAGTATAATTTGACCATTTTGGTAGCTAAATGTGAGGGCATCAATAGATCAAATAACATGGAAAGGTACAAATTTTGAGGGGAAAAAAGTAAACTACATTTTTTTTTTTTTTTTAAATAAAATTTGCATGTTGCATTGTTTCCATCAAGGCAAGCAATGCAACAACAAAACATACAGCATTCCATACTCAGAGTCTATACATAATAAATGACAATGATTACTAGGGAATGTGGTGATATAAGTATTTATGCTGAAACCACATGCCAGCAATAAATCCAAGATAATTACTGTTGCACCAAATAAGCCTTAAGATTCAATAAACAGTCAATAAAAACAATCTTCAATGCTCCTGCATATCCAAGTAATAATTTAATGTATATTAGAAAGGATGTCCTGTATCCTCCAGTAATGTGGAAAAAAAAACTCAAGATTTACTTGCAACCACAGCAGCCAAATTCAGAACCAGAGAGGTAAACAAACCTTAAGTCCCATTGAGGTCCAAGTTAACTAAAAAGCAATGCACTACATAACACAAAGCTATACATAGCATTCAAAAAGGATAAATCTCACCACAGGGGGAATACAAAAATTTAAAACCAGACATTCAACTGCACTAAGGTAAAATCAAATCAAGCAGAAGCTGGTCATCCAAACATTTCCTTTGTAAAGAAGGAAGTACCAAAAAAAAAAAAAAAAAAAGATTGGTGTAGTCCTCTGCACTTAAATATTTCTGACAAGTTTAGACCTATATTACAGAAAGTGCAAGCTTCTTTTAGAAAGTATCAGTAGAGATTACACAAAATTCCAGACAGATGTTAATCATATAAAGCACTGCTTTCCATGGATCTCGTAGGCCCTTTCTTGGAACAGAAAGGAGGAAGACCAACAGAGCACATAGTTGGACAGTTAGAGACATATTTGGTTTGTTTGTCCATCAGCAAGGACTGGGTGACGCATCATTATCCATATATTCCTCCAATCGGAAGAGCCATTTATCCCAATACTGCACCACTTGGTCCGCTTTCAGGAAGTGAGAGTGGGCTGGTGAGCCGTCTTTGTAGGCAACCACAATCAATCCACTGTCCACCTGCAGATGGAGACAAACATATGGCAGATAATTAACTGTATTTGCTCCTGTAAATGGGGGGACAGGTAGCTAATGCACATTTGAATTGATATACCTGGTAGTTGTAGTTTTTGTCACTGTTTAAGGCTCCAATGTAGGCGGCCACCTGCAAGGGGTAGTCATATGTGTTGTCGAGTAAAGGTTTTGGCTTCTCTGATGTCTTCCACTCTATGACACAGAGTGAATTCCTGTATATTAAAAATGACAATTCGTTGTTTATGGTCAAAGCCAAAATGTCAGAAAAAGTGCTGCTGTATTAATGTGATGTACATACTTGGTTACATAATACAAAAATTCAGTATTATTAAATGTTACTACCATACCAATTTCTTTTCTTTCCATAGTAGAATTATGGAAATTTGTGTTCTATAAAACATTTTTGCTTGGCAATAAAAAACATTGGTCAAAGTAGCCCCAGGCAGTCCAGTCTTTTGATCAATAGTGTACCTCTTAACCAATGACATTTGTTAATTGTTTTAAAAATGCTGGACAGAAACAACCGATTCTCACTTGTACATGGCAACACAATCGACAATGCCTAGGTACTGCAGAGGCTGATGATGCACAACACTCTCGATGGTTTTCACTCCTGTAACGTCCTCCAACACGTGATGGATACTTTGTAAATACCCAGACACGTTTTCCAGACACACTCCATCTTCATTTAGGGTTTTTTCTCCAGTTAAAATCCCTTCAACAGCTACATGCAACAGTTTCCCCTGTGTGAAAAGATCTAAAACCAAAACACAAGATGACAGGTGAACACTTTCCATTTGGAAGGTTCGACAGGATGCACACAGGTTTCCATCCAAGAGTTTTGCAAATTTGAAGCAAAGAGACGAAAAAAGGGAATAAGTGTTTTCATTAGTTAATGTCAGGCAAATATTCTAAAGAGGGAGAAACAATCACACTGAGTGTTCCAAACCTAACTCCCAGGCGTTTTAATCATTTCTGGTCTCACTTAGGATTTCTTGGGCACAAAATGAAATTTCACAATAAAACAGGTGAATGGACACCACGGGGGAAAACTGGGGCCTACTGTTGCTGTATTCTTTGAAGCCTTCCACGCCAAGCTCAGCGATCTTCCTTTTCTTCCATCTCTCCAAATAAAAAGCTTGCTGGGTTGACATTGTCTTCTGGAGTATTTTTGTTACACTTGGTATAGAGGCGTGATCTGAATCTCTTTGCAAGCTTATTCGAGTCATGCTTCCCTCCACGGTCTCTGTGCCAAGGACACGCTTTGTGCCGTTTAACAGAGGCCACGGGTTTTTAAGCGCTCTGCACACCTTGGGCTTTACGACAGATCCGTAAAGCCATTGGTCTTCATTTTCAATACGTTCTGGAGTCTGAGAGCTGATTCTCGTAGACACGACCGCTTTCACCAGTGATGAGTAGCGTTCAGAGTCCACATCGCCGTACTGACTGCCTTTCTTGCGCGCGCGCAAACCAGGGAAAGACGAAAACATAGCCGTATGAGAGCACGAGGAGCCGGAGAGGCGTCCAGAGATCACAGCGCTCACACAATACGACTGCAGCCACAGCCTGTACACCCTCATCGTGGCTCCTGTTTTGAGCTGAATGCTACGTCCACATATACCTCTCACAAACTCCAGCTTTTTGTACAACCTAACGAGTGTCACGAATCTAACAAACTTTCACAGCTCATAGATTTCGCATCGTACGAGTTTGAACGTGAATCCAGTCCGATTAACGAAGAGTAGGGAAATGTAGTTTTAAATTAACCCAAAAAATCGACTTCCTCTTTTAAAACACCATTTCCCACCATGACTTTGTGTGACTGTAATCTGTGCTCTCTGAAACCTGTATAAACAAACGTTCCGCGGTCAGCATTATTTTAATTTGTAGCACCATTTACAGTGAAAGGAAAGCTAAAATGTAATATTTCTTTAAAATTTATATTTAAAAAGTTACAAGGAAATATTTTAACGCATAACCGATACACCAACAATAAAATATGGTGCTAAAAGTTTAAAATAAATAAAAGCAAGCGCTTTCCGGGGAAACGATTTACTCATTTACAGCTGGCTCAACCACCGGGGACGCTGATACCCTTACAGAGCAGTTTATTAGGAACCCTTACAAAAAATAACTACTGTAGACAATAACTGTAGTAAAACGGCAGTATAAAGAATTACAGTGCAATGAAATACAACTGTAATGAAGTATAAATACAGCATAGCTGCAGTTCAGTGATACACTGAAAAGCATGTATACTGCACTTGTACTACACCAGCTAGAAATGTTTTGTTCTAAAAATGTTCTGAGGACATTCCCAAGCAATGTTCTAGTAATGTTTTCAGTGGGAAGTTTTCTTTTTGTCCCCAGAACGTTATCCTAAAAGGTAAGATAACATTCTCTAAAAACATTCTAAACATGTTTAGTGAGAACATTGTTAGAACATTTTGCCCTAACATTCTTAAAAAGTTTTCAGCAGGAAGTTTTCTTTTTGTTTTTAGAATGTTCCAGTATTAAAAATCAAGCGTATGTAAACTTTTGAACTGGTTCATTTGTGTAAATCCAGTTATTATTGTGTCTTGTGGACTATATGTAAACATCTGTTATGTGGAATAGCTTATTCAGGGCGGTACTCAATAAAAACAAAATGCAATTTTAATTATCTCTCTTTTTTTTAAATTATTATTAACATTTTTCAGATTCTACAAGGGGTATGTAAATTTATGAGCACAACGGTACAATTTTGAGGTACTTGTACTTTACTTGAGTATTTTCCTTTTATATTACCTCTACTTTACTACATTTTAGAGAGAAATGTTGTACTTTTTCCTCGACTACTACGTTTGTTTAACAGCTATAGCTACTAGATTCTCACTCTTCCACACTAACTGATTTTTAAACTTATTTTAAGAGATCATTCATTTCAATGTCTCACTATTGGGATATACTCAGTTTGTCACAATGTGCTCCTCAGTCCTTCCCTTCAGCCACACTCTCTCCCCCAGCCCTCTGCATTGCTCTCTGTCCCTTTCTCCAGCCCTCACTTCTCCCAGGCCATGTACTTTCCTCCAACTCCCCAGACCTGCCATCCTCGAGCTGTACACCACATCCCCTCTGACTTTCCTTCCTTTCCCCATCACCTGACTGACCCATCTACACACCTGTTCCCACTTCTCTCATCAGATCTGCAGGACTTAACCTGCCCTTTCCCACTCACTCCTTGCCAGATTGTTGAAGTTGCCATGAGCTTCATGCCATTTCTTTCTAGCCTCTGTATCCTGTTTATCTGTATTCTGTTCACCTGAAACCTGGAATACTGTGGTCGATCATATATAAAGGTGTAGGGCCCTGATGCAGACGTCATGACTGCCAGCCATTCAGGGTTGCTGTAATAGAATAAGTGCTTCTGTGAATATGTGAGAGGGTGTGTCTCCATGAGACATCTCACTCATGCTACTCAGACAAGTACTACTCAACACAACATTCACTATAGTACAACACTGCTGCAACAGTAATAATAATCCAATAATATAATTATGAATGCAGGACTTTAGCTTGTTACTTTGTTTTTACAATGTTGTATTATTACTTTTACTTAAGTAAACAATCACAGTACTTCTTCCACCAGTGTTAGTTTTAAATAATCATTGCGAAAACAAAGAAACTCACTGCCTTATTTGATTAGGCACACACCTCTTTCCATTGCTGCTGGCTCTTTCACACAATATACCTTCTTAACTGTTCCTTAAAGCCCTTAAATTCAAGCACTTTCTGGATTTGGAGTAAACTTTTACAATCACAACTTAAATATTTTTATTTTTTTTTATTAATATATATATATATATATATATATATATATATATATATATATATATATACACAGTATCTCACAAAAGTGAGTACACCCCTCACATTTTTGTAAATATTTTATTATATCTTTTCATAGGACAACACTGAAGAAATGACACTTTGCTACAATGTAAAGTAGTGAGTGTACAGCTTGTATAACAGTGTAAATTTGCTGTCCCCTCAAAATAACTCAACACACAGCCATTAATGTCTAAACCGCTGGCAACAAAAGTGAGTACACCCCTAAGTGAAAATGTCCAAATTGGGCCCAAAGTGTCAATATTTTGTGTGGCCACCATTATTTTCCAGCACTGCCTTAACCCTGTTGGGCATGGAGTTCACCAGAGCTTCACAGGTTGCCACTGGAGTCCTCTTCCACTCCTCCATGATGACATCACAGATCTGGTGGATGTTAGAGACCTTGCACTCCTCCACCTTCCGTTTGAGGATGCCCCACAGATGCTCAGTAGGGTTTAGGTCTGGAGACATGCTTGGCCAGTCCATCACCTTTACCCTCAGCTTCTTTAGCAAGGCAGTGGTCGTCTTGGAGGTGTGTTTGGGGTCGTTATCATGTTGGAATACTGCCCTGCGGACCAGTTTCCGAAGGGAGGGGATCATGGTCTGCTTCAGTATGTCAGAATACATGTCACAGTACACGCCCCAGTGCTGGCAGCACTCATGCAGCCCCAGACCATGACACTGCCACCACCATGCTTGACTGTAGGCAAGACACACTTGTCTTTGTACTCCTCACCTGGTTGCCACCACACACACTTGACACCATCTGAACCAAATAAGTTTATCTTGGTCTCATCAGACCACAGGACATGGTTCCAATAATCCATGTCCTTAGTCTGCTTGTCTTCAGCAAACTGTTTGTGGGCTTTCTTGTGCATCATCTTTAGAAGAGGCTTCCTTCTGGGATGACAGCCATGCAGACCAATTTGATGCAGTGTGCGGCGTATGGTCTGAGCACTGACAGGCTGACCCCCCCACCCCTTCAACCTCTGCAGCAATGCTGGCAGCACTCATACGGCTATTCTGCAAAGCCAACCTCTGGATATGATGCTGAGCACGTGCACTCAACTTCTTTGGTCGATCATGGCGAGGCCTGTTCTGAGTGGAACCTGTCCTGTTAAACCGCTGCATGGTCTTGGCCACCGTGCTGCAGCTCAGTTTCAGGGTGTTGGCAATCTTCTTATAGTCTAGGCCATCTTTATGTAGAGCAACAATTCTTTTTTTCAGATCCTCAGAGAGTTCTTTGCCATGAGGTGCCATGTTGAACTTCCAGTGACCAGTATGAGAGAGTGTGAGAGCAATAACACCAAACTTAACACACCTGCTCCCCATTCACACCTGAGACTTTGTAACACTAACGAGTCACATGACACCGGGGAGGGAAAATGGCTAATTGGGCCCAATTTGGACATTTTCACTTAGGGGTGTACTCACTTTTGTTGCCAGCGGTTTAGACATTAATGGCTGTGTGTTGAGTTATTTTGAGGGGACAGCAAATTTACACTGTTATACAAGCTGTACACTCACTACTTTACATTGTAGCAAAGTGTCATTTCTTCAGTGTTGTCCCATGAAAATATATAATAAAATATTTACAAAAATGTGAGGGGTGTACTCACTTTTGTGAGATACTGTATGTATATACAGGTGCATCTCAATAAATTAGAATGTCGTGGAAAAGTTCGTTTATTTCAGTAATTCAACTCAAATTGTGAAACTCGTGTATTAAATGAATTCAATGCCACAGACTGAAGTAGTTTAAGTCTTTGGTTCTTTTAATTGTGATGATTTTGGCTCACATTTAACAAAAACCCACCAATTCATTATCTCAACAAATTAGAATATGGTGACATGCCAATCAGCTAATCAACTCAAAACACTTGCAAAGGTTTCCTGAGCCTTCAAAATGGTCTCTCAGTTTGGTTCACTAGATAAGCCACAAACATTCACTGACAAAGAAGCTGGCTGTTCACAGAGTGCTGTATCCAAGCATGTTAACAGAAAGTTGAGTGGAAGGAAAAAGTGTGGAAGAAAAAGATGCACAACCAACCGAGAGAACCGCAGCCTTATGAGGATTGTCAAGCAAAATCGATTCAAGAATTTGAGTGAACTTCACAAGGAATGGACTGAGGCTGGGGTCAAGGCATCAAGAGCCACCACACACAGACGTGCCAAGGAATTTGGCTACAGTTGTCGTATTCCTCTTGTTAAGCCACTCCTGAACCACAGGCAACGTCAGAGGCGTCTTACCTGGGCTAACGAGAAGAAGAACTGGACTGTTGACCAGTGGTCCAATATCCTCTTTTCAGATGGGAGCAAGTTTGTATTTCTTTTGGAAACCAAGGTCCTAGAGTCTGGAGGAAGGGTGGAGAAGCTCATAGCCCAAGTTGCTTGAAGTCCAGTGTTAAGTTTCCACAGTCTGTGATGATTTGGGGTGCAATGTCATCTGCTGGTGTTGGTCCATTGTGTTTTTTGAAAACCAAAGTCACTGCACCCGTTTACCAAGAAATTTTGGAGCACTTCATGCTTCCTTCTGCTGACCAGCTTTTTGAAGATGCTGATTTCATTTTCCAGCAGGATTTGGCACCTGCCCACTCTGCCAAAAGCACCAAAAGTTGGTTAAATGACCATGGTGTTGGTGTGCTTGACTGGCCAGCAAACTCACCACACCTGAACCCCATAGAGAATCTATGGGGTATTGTCAAGAGGAAAATGAGAAACAACAGACCAAAAAATGCAGATGAGCTGAAGGCCACTGTCAAAGAAACCTGGGCTTCCATACCACCTCAGCAGTGCCACAAACTGACCACCTCCATGCCACGCCGAATTGAGGCAGCAATTAAAGCAAAAGGAGCCCCTACCAAGTATTGAGTACATGTACAGTAAATGAACATACTTTCCAGAAGGCCAACAATTCACTAAAAATGTTTTTTTTATTGGTCTTATGAAGTATTCTAATTTGTTGAGATAGTGAATTGGTGGGTTTTTGTTAAACGTGAGCCAAAATCATCACAATTAAAAGAACCAAAGACTTAAACTACTTCAGTCTGTGTGCACTGAATTTATTTAATACACGAGTTTCACAATTTGAGTTGAATTACTGAAATAAACGAACTTTTCCACGACATTCTAATTTATTGAGATGCACCTGTATATATATATATTCACATGGCACGTGTGTTTTGTTTTGATTTCTGTCCTGTCTCTGCCCCTGTATTGTCATTGGTTGTTTCCTAATGTCTCAGCTGTTGTGTGTTATCCCCTTTGATTACTGTGTGTATTTAAATCCCTTGTGTTTCCTTGTTCAGATGCTAAGTATCGTGAGTTCTGTGTTTTCCGCCATACCCGTACAAAGCCTTTTGATCTTGTTTCAGGTTTCATGGTTTTGATCCTGTTTCTGTTTCCACGATTCTAGTCCTAGCCCTGTTCATGCCCGTTTGTAGATCGCCTGATCCATGCCTGTTTATGACCACGCTATTTGCCTTACGTTTTGGATATGTTTGCCCGTCTCTTTAATAAAAGCTCTTATCTGCACTTGCATCCGATTGAATCTCGCATTATGTGACATCTGGAAGGAAGCAAATGAAAATAACACCAGGGTGAATGCCCCTACACTTTCATAAACCTGCTGTCATCAAGACATGTAAATAATAACTATCTAACTGTTAATCCAAAAGACTATGATTTAGGTTATATTCAACGTAAAATGTAAATAAAAACAGAATGCAATGATTTGCAAATCTCATGCAAATCTTTTTTTACATCTCAAAAAAGATGGGACAGGGTCATGTTTACCATCTTTTAACAATAGTCCGTATACGTCTGGGAACTGAAGAGACCAGTTGCTGGAGTTTTGGGAGAGGAATGTTGTCCCATTCGTGTCTGATACAGGATTCTAGCAGCTCAACAGTCCTGGGTCGTCTTTGTTGTATTTTTCGTTTTATGATGCACCAAATGTTTTCAATTGGTTAAAGGTCTGGACTGCAGGCAGGCCAGTTCAGCACCGGACTCTTCTACTACGAAGCCATGCTGTTGCAATAGATGCAGTATGTGGTTTAGCATTGTCTTGCTGAAATATGCAAGGCCTTCCCTGAAAAAGACGCTGTCTGGATGGAAGCAGATGTTGCTCTAAAACCTGTATATACCTTTCAGCATTGATGGAGCCTTTCCAGATGTGCAAGCTGTCCAATCCATAGGCACTAATGCACCCCCATACCATCAGAGATGCAGGCTTTTGAATGGAGCACTGATAACAAGCCGGATGGTCCCTCTCCTCTTTAGTCCTCTTTAGTCCAGAGGACGCAGCATCCATGGTTTCCAAAAAGAATTTCAAATTTCGATTCGTCTGACCACAGAACAGTTTTCCACTTTGCTCAGTCCATTTTAAATGAGCTTTGGCCCAGAGAAGATGGCAGTGTTTCTGGATCATGTTCATATATGGCTTCTTCTTTGCAATGATAGAGCTTTAACCAGCATTTGTGGATGGCACAGCGATCTGTGTTCACAAACACTGGAGTTCTGGAGGTGTTTCTGAGCCAATGCAGTTGCAGTGATTTCCATTACAGAATCATGCCTGTTTTTAATGCAGTGCCGCCTGAGGGCCCAAACATCATGAGCATGCAATATTGATTTTCACCTTTGTCCCTTGCGTACAGAGATTTCTCCAGATTCTCAGAATCATTTGATGGTATTATGTTCTGTAGATGATGAGATATTCAAGTCTTCACGATTTTACGTTGAGGAACATTATTCTGAAATTGTTCCACAATTTGTAGACACAGTTTTTCGCAGATTGGTGAACCTCTGCCCATCTTTACTTCTGAGAGACTCTGCCTCTAAGATAATCTTTTTATACCCAATCATGTTACTGACCTGTTGCCAATTAACCTAATTAGTTGCAAAAATGTTCCTCCAGCTGTTTCTTTTTAGTAACACTTACTTTTCCAGCCATTTGTTGCCCCTGTCCCAACTTTATTGAGACATGTTGCGGCCATCAAATTCAAAACTACCGTATTTTTTTTCTTAAAATGGTACATTTCCTCAATTTAAACATTTGATATGTTTTCTATGTTCTATTGCGAATAACATATGGGTTTATGAGATTTGCAAATCATTGCATTCTGTTTTTTATTTACATTTTATACAGTGTCCCAACTTTTTGGAATTGAGGTTGTAATTGCAGTATGAAAACAGTAGCATACCACCAGGTCCTACTGAGCCAGAAGAACTGCTTGGTGACTCTGGTTCTGGTTCTGAAGATGGTGGCTCATGATTCCCATGATTCTCTTCATCTGAACCTGCACCATCCATGTTTGCAGCTGAAATACAAATACATGTTACAAAAATCCTTGCATGGTTTCACACAAAATGTTTAACAGTTCACGGGTGAAATTTTTAAAGTAAAGCCTGAACACTTGAACCATATATTGAGAGCTCTGGTAGACATGAAAATGCACTGCACAGCATAACAGAGCCATTAGACCTCATCATTATAGGGCACAAGAATTAATGACAAGAAATATTTTCTTTACATATCTCACCCATCAGTGTTTTAAACTGTAAACATGAGTGTCACATACAGAATATACAGTTATTTTAACCTGTTGTCCTTATCTTGTTGTGCCTAAATTTTCCTAACCTGCTGAAAAGGGCTGGGAGCTGCACTGCTCTCTGCTGCTGCTGGCAGCTTGACTCTCCCTCATCCTCTCCCTCATCCTCTCCCTCATCCTCTCCCTCATCCTCTCCCTCATTCTCTCCCTCATCTCACACTGACTGCTATCATTGTCAGCGACAGGCAGGCTGGAGATCTTTTTGGTCAGAAATCACAGAATGTTTCTGCCAAACTCTAGAGTTAAAGCAAAAATGATAATTTTAAAAATGAGCTTTACGCATTAGCGTTATTTGCTGTGTTTCTTTCAAGTCAGAGCTCCGTGTCTCCAAGCACTTCAAGCACTTCCCAACTGTCACTAATACGGGACTCAGCATTAGTTTTATTTACAACAATTAATGACTGTGGCTGTGTGGCATGACCAAACATTACAGGTTTTATGTGTCAGCTGCTATGTTTTACTTCCCTGAACTGTGCAACAGGGGTTATGCGCAACAAACTTCCGTATTCTGTAAAACAGGTCGCATCGCTTCCGGTTTACTATTGCCTCTGTACGTGCTACGTTGATATGCTGCTGTTTTACTCAAGAGGCCTTCATGAGCTACTAAAGATGAGCGTAACCGATGTCCATCGCATATGCAGGTTGATATCTAATACTCCTGCGACCAAAATGGATAAGAGCTTTAAGCTTTACGTTTCTTTATACATATGTGACTATGGGGGTATGTATCTGCTAACGTTAGTAGTCCCGAACGGGAATAATGTTGTATGTCACTAGCTAGCTTTTAGCTTTAGCTAGCTAGTGACATACAACATGTGATTATGTAGGTCTATATCTAAGACTAGCTAGCTTTAGACCTATCTAAATCACACCTAGCATAATCACATTGTCACTTATTTTTCACCAGTATCAAATAGAAACAGGCTGACTGGTGCTGTCAGCCTGTCACAGGTCTATAAGGAAAAGTGAGAAGCCACACAGCCTGAGAGTAACATTAGGGATGGTGTTCTGTTTGAGTTCTCAGTCTATTCCAGTTCAGGGATGGTTTTTATCAAGCCTCTCAGGGTAGGAATAAGAGTAGACTAATCAGCGATCATGACCAAGTCCCTTTGACTATCAGAACGGAAAGAGCTGTCATAATTCTGAGATGCTTGGTAATTGCATGCACAGTTGTTCCACATTCAGTGTTGTTGTTTGTCTACTTGTTTAAAAACGAGTATAGTGAGGTTACTTGGGTATAGTTGACTCTGACTGTAAATCCTTTATTCCTGAGTGCCACCTATCATTCCATGTTATATATATATATATATACAGGTGCATCTCAATAAATTAGAATGTCGGGGAAAAGTTCATTTATTTCAGTAATTCAACTCAAATTGTGAAACTCATGTATTAAATAAATTCAATGCACACAGACTGAAGTAGTTTAAGTCTTTGGTTCTTTTAATTGTGATGATTTTGGCTCACATTTAACAAAAACCCACCAATTCACTATCTCAACAAATTAGAATACTTCATAAGACCAATAAAAAAACATTTTTAGTGAATTGTTGGCCTTCTGGAAAGTATGTTCATTTACTGTACATGTACTCAATACTTGGTAGGGGCTCCTTTTGCTTTAATTACTGCCTCAATTCGGCGTGGCATGGAGGTGATCAGTTTGTGGCACTGCTGAGGTGGTATGGAAGCCCAGGTTTCTTTGACAGTGGCCTTCAGCTCATCTGCATTTTTTGGTCTCTTGTTTCTCATTTTCCTCTTGACAATACCCCATAGATTCTCTATGGGGTTCAGGTCTGGTGAGTTTGCTGGCCAGTCAAGCACACCAACACCATGATCATTTAACCAACTTTTGGTGCTTTTGGCAGTGTGGGCAGGTGCCAAATCCTGCTGGAAAATGAAATCAGCATCTTCAAAATGCTGGTCAGCAGAAGGAAGCATGAAGTGCTCCAAAATTTCTTGGTAAACGGGTGCAGTGACTTTGGTTTTCAAAAAACACAATGGACCAACACCAGCAGATGACATTGCACCCCAAATCATCACAGACTGTGGAAACTTAACACTGGACTTCAAGCAACTTGGGCTATGAGCTTCTCCACCCTTCCTCCAGACTCTAGGACCTTGGTTTCCAAATGAAATACAAAACTTGCTCTCATCTGAAAAGAGGACTTTGGACCACTGGGCAACAGTCCAGTTCTTCTTCTCCTTAGCCCAGGTAAGACGCCTCTGACGTTGTCTGTGGTTCAGGAGTGGCTTAACAAGAGGAATACGACAACTGTAGCCAAATTCCTTGACACGTCTGTGTGTGGTGGCTCTTGATGCCTTGTCCCCAGCCTCAGTCCATTCCTTGTGAAGTTCACTCAAATTCTTGAATCGATTTTGCTTGACAATCCTCATAAGGCTGCGGTTCTCTCGGTTGGTTGTGCATCTTTTTCTTCCACACTTTTTCCTTCCACTCAACTTTCTGTTAACATGCTTGGATACAGCACTCTGTGAACAGCCAGCTTCTTTGGCAATGAATGTTTGTGGCTTACCTAGTGAACCAAACTGAGAGACCATTTTGAAGGCTCAGGAAACCTTTGCAGGTGTTTTGAGTTGATTAGCTGATTGGCATGTCACCATATTCTAATTTGTTGAGATAGTGAATTGGTGGGTTTTTGTTAAATGTGAGCCAAAATCATCACAATTAAAAGAACCAAAGACTTAAACTACTTCAGTCTGTGTGCATTGAATTTATTTAATACACGAGTTTCACAATTTGAGTTGAATTACTGAAATAAACGAACGTTTCCACGACATTCTAATTTATTGAGATGCACCTGTATATATAAAACAAATCCCGTTATTGTATTTATTGTATTAATGGCATTGCCAATAACTGGCACTGCGGTGTGTAACCACATAGTTGCACTGAGACAGAGCAGCAGTGGCACAAGCCCAGAACAGCTGTAAGTGTTAAGATCCAGTTCATAGGCATAATATTCCTGGTATTAGATATGTAAGTATAAACAATAGGACAACTGTATTGGAAGCATGATCTGTCAATGCCACAGTCCAACTTTTATTAGGTCAGGAACCTTAGAAGGACAGCAGTGTATTATTGAATGCAATTTTTTTGCTCTCATTTTGACATAGGCAGTCATAGGTAATATGTCACATACTTTGCCTGTCTAGTTAGTATATTGTGTTATTTTGTTCCTTTTAATTTTCTTGTCTCTTATTGTTGAGATTGTATGTTGTTTGTCTTTTATGTCAGGGAGTGAAAACTAGGCCAATACACAAAATGGTCATCACCAGACCAAGACTCAACTGGCTCATGGAAGGAGGAATGAGGTGAGTTACTTAGCTGCTATTACTGTGATAACTGCATCATACAGGGTTATGCAATCTACAGGGTCATAGGCAGTATGGAAGATGTTATTACTATAGCACACGCTGCACTCAGTGGTATTGTTGAACACTTATCACAGCAAAATTGCAGGCCAGTGATGATGTCTCCCCACAAACAAGATCCAGTTCCATGGTTTCAGGTGTAATCTGCTCTGCCTCCAATTCTCATTTTGACTTCAGGTTTTTACATTAACATCTGCAATGGTGTGGCTTTGTGACTTATGCCCAGGAAGACATGCTGGTGCAGCATATCCATGTTGATCCAAAGGTAACAGCAGTCATCAGAGAGAGGCTGGACCAGTTTTACTTACATGTACATGCAGAAGTACCTGTCTGTCTCCAAAAGATTTTACTGATTGATGCAGGAGAATTTGTTGTCTATTACTTGACAGTAAAATATTGTTCTGATTCTTCAAGCAAGGTAACATTGAGCACTGTTCACATTTGTGTCATTTGCTCTAGAAATGAGACCATAACCTTTTTTGAGAGCTCTTATGGGCAATTTCAACGTTTCATTTATCACTGTCGGAAGGATTTTCTGTTGTTCAGCCCAACTCTGTGATTTAAATTGAAAAAAAAAAAGCAATATGTTCATCAAAAGGTTACACAGTAATTATTATATAAATACGTAGGTACTGTATATTTCACAATGACCAAAGAGAAAAATGTTTTTTTTTTCCCACAAAAATTTATTTGCCAATGAGAAAAATAATTAAAACATTTCATATACAATTTATATCTCATTGTGACTGTTTATAAAATATGTTTTCTGATTTCATATATTTTATTGTATGCATGGTTTGATTTCATACATTTTTTTTTACCCAAGTTTTGATTATCCTGCTGCCAGTGGACTGATTAATGTTGAAACTATCACCCAGATCTTTAATGAGAAAAAATGAGAAACAAGAGACCAAAAACTGCAGATGAGCTGAAGGCCACTGTCAAAGAAACCTGGGCTTCCATACCACCTCAGCAGTGCCACAAACTGATCACCTCCATGCCACGCCGAATTGAGGCAGTAATTAAAGCAAAAGGAGCCCCTACCAAGTATTGAGTACATGTACAGTAAATGAACATACTTTCCAGAAGGCCAACAATTCACTAAAAATGTTTTTTTTATTGGTCTTATGAAGTATTCTAATTTGTTGAGATAGTGAATTGGTGGGTTTTTGTTAAATGTGAGCCAAAATCATCACAATTAAAAGAACCAAAGACTTAAACTACTTCAGTCTGTGTGCATTGAATTTATTTAATACACGAGTTTCATAATTTGAGTTGAATTACTGAAATAAATGAACTTTTCCACGACATTCTAATTTATTGAGATGCACCTGTATATGCAAGTCACCCATTCCGTGGGCACTGATGCACCCCCATACCATCACAGATGCTGGCTTTTGTACCTTTCGATTACAACAGTCTGGTCTGTCTTTTTCATCTTTGGCACGGAGAACTCGACGTCCGTTTTTCCCAAAAACAAGCTGAAATGTGGGCTCATCTGACCACAGCACACGTTTCCATCTGAGATGAGGTCGGGCCCAGAGAACTCAGCGGCGTTTCTGCATAGAGTTGATGTGTGGCTTCCTCCTTGCATAATAGAGTTTTGGGTTGCATTTCTGGTTGCAGCGGAGGACTGTGTTAAGTGACAACGGTTTTCCGGAGTACTTCCGAGCCCATGTGGTTATATTTATCACAGTAGCATGACAATTTCTCAGGCAATGCTGCCTGAGGGCTCAAAGGTCACACACATTCAACAGTGGTTTCCGGCCTTGCCCTTTATGCAATGAGATTTGTGTGGATTCCCTGAATCTATTCATAATATTATGCACTGTAGATGGTGAAAGACCTAAATTCTTTGCAATCTTGCATTGAGCAATGTTCTTTTTGAACTGACTGACAATTCTCTCATGAAGTTTGGCACAAAGTGGTGAACCTTGACCCATCCTTGCTAGCAAAGACTGAGCTTTTGGTTTATGCCAAATCCTGATACTCTCCCCTGTTACCAATTAATCTGAATTAACCTGTTGAAGGCATCAAATTCTAAATTTGTTTATATTTACAAAATACAATTAAGTACATTGAACACATCACTAATTATTTGTCACAAATTATTTGTTGTTTTCTTTTATTCTTGGTGAATTTTTGCACTTTTGGTTTTGTTTTAGTAATTTATACACTTTGGCATTGCAGTTTCTTTGTACACCGGCCTCCTCTGTACCATGTGAAAGAGTGTTCTGTAAGGCAGGGGAAGTACTGTCAGAGAGGAGAAATAGACTCAGCCCCAACACTGTCAAACATCTCTTGTTTCTCAATAAAAATAATTTAAAACTACTTTGTCACCTTTCTGTAATTCCCACAGTTACACAAGCACTATCACTGAAAAGTCTCATAAGCACATTTAATAACCAGATGATCCCATCACACAATGTCCTTATTCACATTTTATTCCCACACTTTATATGAATGGATCATTTTGTCCATGATTTTCATTCAAACTTATTCAGTTACATTTTTAAATACCCAGTCATACAAGTAATATGAATAATACAAATAATTTTAGGCCATATGCAACTCTGTTAGACATATATGTGTACATTATTCTTCTGTTACATCATATTGAATTATATTAGTTCATACTGGCATTTATTGCCACACTTTAATGGGTAAATGAATTTATCAGCGGGAGAAAGTCAACGCACACACACACACACACTCAAGAGGCTTTTATTATGTTTTATGTTAGGCTTTTATTTGTGCACATAACACTGAAACTATCTATGAAGTGTGTGGTGGCTGCTTCCGCCGACGGAGCTTCTTTCACAGGCTTTTGCTGCTTTATTTTTTACTAACCACCAGATGGCGATATTTTCGACACGCTCGAAGCTTTGGCTCGTTTCCCGGAACAGTCAGGGGAAAGTCTCAGTGCTTTATGATTTATGAGGCTTCATTTCCCCATCCCCAGTACTTACTACTGAAGCTTAAGCTTACGAAGACGATGAAAACGCACTGTTTGACCAGCAGCTATTGCAGAGATGCGGTAGAAAAAATGGTTACGAGGGTTGAAATTAAAATGAACAAACTCAGCCAATGGAGTGCTCTGATGTAGATCAGTGATGATTGATAGGACAGGGGCACTTCAGGGACCAATCAGATTTCGGCTTGGACCAGTGCCTCTCTGGCCCCACCCCTGGATCCGCCAGTTAAACAAAAAGAGGGACTTTCATACTAAACAAGCTGTAACTTTAGAATTTAAAATTTTTTTATTAATTAATTCAGAACCACAGCTAAATGACAGCTTAATCAGGTGTAATTTGAAGTTACTTTAAGGGCTAACCAAAGCAGATTATTCTGAAGAATTGTACATACTATATCAGAAATACTGTTGGAACAATATACAGTGTATGTTTTATCATATTTGGGGTATTGTCACTTTTTATTATCACAAACATGAATTGTCAGTCTTTACTTTTCATACAGCTCATTGTAGAATCATTTACCCATGGTGCGATTTTTTTTTTTGTGAAAAAAAATCAGAGGGGGAGATGCAGGGCCGGCCCGTCCAACAGGCGAAACAGGCGGTCGCCTGGGGCCCCGACTTGCCAGATGGTCCCATCTGCTTTCAAGATTTTCCTGATTTCAGGTTTTCATGCAATGAGCAGAAAGAGCATCAAACATGTACTCACATGTACCTCATTAAATAACACACAAATCACAAAAACGGTGAGGACTAAATATCTCATCCATATTATGCTTAAAAGGATGAGCTCTAAATAACATCACAAATTACTGAAAATGACAAAAAATACAAAACATTAGTATAACTAAAAGCAGAAAACATTAGAAAAATACACCAGTAATTTGCATAATCTATTCATGCAGCAATGGATTGAGGAGAACTCAAGTACCGTAATTATTCGTATCCACGAGATTCCACGCTTTGCTCCAAAATGCTCGTTGCTCATGTTCGACAGAAATGCGGTCCTATTTTAGTCTTTGGCACTGTTTACTCTTTATGAATACGTACTAAGCATAAGTATAAGTAAAATGCATGACAGAAAAGGCATTCTGTTAAAAAAAAAAAAAAAAAGATAAGTCTCATTCTTGGTTGGAATGTTCCCAATATTTTCAGGACTATGGTAATAGTGACTTCGCTGAGTGATTAGTATTTCATAACACCACAACGTCTCATCACGTTATATCGAAAGGTGCAATTCATTTTAATTAAATTAATAGAAAAAGAATGCTACAGAGATTACAGTTGTGGTATAACATGGCACCTAAACGGAATTTTTCGGGAGCCAAAAAAAGGGGGGAAAAAAAGAAAAAAAAAAAGAAAAGCAGCTGAAGAAAAGCAAGATCAAAGTAAAGGTATGTTCTGCTTGCCGTTATTTATTGCTGTATTATTAATACTCCTGTTTTAATAAATGATAATTATACCCATCTCCCACTAAGGCCTAATGCAATAAAGTTTTGTGCTGTGCTTATTTTAAAGCCATTAAACTAGGTGAAATACTTAATGTAGCATACATTTCCACATGTTGTTTATGAATGTTTGAACGTTATACACTTAGAATTACACATTTGATTACATTTATTTTTTAAATGTGCTCTCTGACTCTATTTATGTACTAACTAGGGCCTTACCTAAACATCCACGAGAACTCTTCTGAACACATCAAACATTTGGCTCTTCACTCGCCAAATTGCAGTGCTATGACAGTTTTTACATCAGTGGGGCCCATATTCATGATCTCGCCTAGGGCCCCACAACCCCTCGGGCCGGCCCTGGGGAGATGCTTTTTAAGCATTTTTATTCATGAAAATAAATCACGAACCACATTGCCTATAGACTCTGAAGCCCGTTAGGCTATTGCAGCTGTTAAAGAATCTGGACTCAGCCTGGATGATTAACAGTCCAGCTAACGCCCCTGGTTAAATTAATAAATGTAATTTAATACATTTAAATAAATTAATAAAATTAATAAAAGGCACATCCTGTAAATAAATGTTATCCACAAATATCATACAGAGAAGTTTCATGATGGAGCGGGATTTGAGCGGTACGTGAGTGGAGCGTTCGCTTGGGATACATTTTGTCCCCACCAGGGATAAAAATTATTCAGCAGAGGGAGGGATATGTAGACCAGAGGGGGGAGATCCCCTCTGGCAAATCACACCCTGCATGCATCCATACAATAAATAAATTCTGTCTCCTTACTATATACTTCTACTATCAATAATCACTTAAATATATTAACAAAAAATTGCAGTGTGACCTGGTCATTTATTACATCAATAATTTTTTTTGTGTGTGTGTGTGTGTGTGTGTGTGTGTGTGTGTGTGTGTGTGTGTGTGACTTATTTATTGCCTTACTGACTGAACAATTCACAAGTGGCTCAGATGTCTAGATTTCTGGCAGACTCACAATAGGTCACATATGCCGTGCTCTTTGGGCGTAGCAACCTTTTTCCTTGACCCTCCCCTGACTCCTGAAGGCAGATTTATGGTTCCGCGTTGATGTCCATTTGCGTAGCTCTTTGCCTACACAGAGTGAAGGATTATGGGAATTCGACCAATGCAGAGGCTACGGAGGCTAGCGTGTAGCTCCTTGGCAATGACGCTATGCATAAGTTAAGCGCTGATTTGTTGAAAGGTTGGCTTGAACCGGAAAGGGAACAACCACAGCAGAGTTTACCACGAAGATGCATGCATTTATAACATACAGTCTGTGGTTTATAAGCAGTGCTTGTGACTGCTGATGCAACAGATCTGCCAGTAATGCTCTCCGATGTCAGTCCATTATTTATAACCACTACATAGAAGTTCTTTGTCCTTTGACTTTCCCGCAGCAGGGGCAAAGCAGAAGGACTAACAACAGCACAAACAAGAAGAATAGCCAACATTTCTGGTTGTTTCACATATTTTTGACACTACCAGTGCAGTTTTGACATTTTTGAATTTTGACGGTGGCAGCGAACAGCTACATTTACATTTACATTTATAGCATTTAGCAGACGCCCTTATCCAGAGCGATGTACAAGAGTGCTTTAAATTCTCCATCAATGAATATTTCATTTCTGGTTCGTACGACTACAACGAAGTGCACTGAACACAAACCTGTTGAAAAGAGAGCAACTGTTAGGAGTTTTTTTTTGAAGAAGAAGAAAACACTAATTATCAAGGGGTGAGTATTTAAGAAAGAGGTATGTCTTTAGGCGTTTCTTGAAGATAGCCAGCGACTCAGCTGTTCTGACATTAATGGGAAGTTCATTCCACCACCTTGGTGCCAGAACAGAGAAAAGTCGTGAGGCAGATCTACCTTGCGTCCTGAGAGAGGGTGGGACCAGTTGAGCAGTGCTTGTTGACCTGAGGGAGTGTGGTGCGGTGTGTGGGGTGATGAGAGCTAAGATAAGAGGCTTTGTGTTCCACTTTTGGCTTTGTAGGCAAGCATCAATGTTTTGAATCTGATGCGTGCAGCTACTGGAAGCCAGTGAAGGGAGCGCAGCAGCGGGGTGGTGTGAGAGAACTGAGGGAGGTTGAAAACAAGTCGTGCAGCTGCATTCTGGATCATCTGTAGAGGACGGGTGGCACTCAAAGGTAGACCTGCCAGGAGCGAGTTGCAGTAGTCTAGTCTGGAAATGACAAGAGACTGCACAAGCAACTGAGTGGCCTGTGTTGTTAGAAATGGACAAATTCTTCTAATGTTGTAAAGGATAAACCGACAGGACGTGTATAAACCGACAGGACCGTGTATAAACCGACAGGACCGTGTATAAACCTACAGGACCGTGTCAAGACGTGCTACAAGACGTGCGTCTGCGGAGCACCTCGCAGTACCAACGCAGTACCATGTTCGACCCTTGAGACATTTGCTCCTGTATTCCTGCCCTCTCCCTTGCTCCCCCTTGACCTTCTGGCCCCACTCCTCAAAAATATCCTGTGCAAAGGGCAGATCTCCACACAGTATGTATGGTGAATTTGGAAAGGACACGTACTTGAAAAAGCATACACATACACAACTTTTTTGTTTATAGTGCAGTAATAATAATATTGATAAAGTCCATTATTTGTAATAATTTGTAACAGACACATTATTTCTGCCCCCTCTGCTCCTCACCTCCAATCGAGCCTACATATACTCAGTGTGTAGTGCCTGGAGAAGTGAGTATACTCTTAATTTATGCCCCCAAATGTTATTTTAAAGTGGCCAGTCCAGCAGAGAATAAATACCCTGGGTTATAAACAGTGACATGTAAGAGTATGCTACTCTTGCATATGTAGTTCACCCAAAAATGGGCCAGTACACACTTAACTTCTGCTGCTTGACTTCAGGGAGTTAGGATCATTATGAAGTTAACATTAGCCACAGAAGCGGTACAGATTTCGCAATCAATACTGGCCCACAGACTATAGGGTGAGACAACTACATAATTATGCATTTTGAGTGAACTATTCCTTATTCTTTAGTGCATCCACACATGAAAATTGGACAACTATTCTCTCACCTTGCAAGTCTATGGGCCAGTAGTTTATTTTGTAAACTGTCTCTTGGAACAGCTAATTTGCAACAGATAGTGTAGGCCAGAGTGTGCCACCATTATAAAATTAAAATTCATAACATCAGCCACATCCTCAAAGCATTTTATGAATCTTGCTTTGATAATGTTCTTCCTTTGTTATTATGAAACATTGTGTCAATGTTTTATAAAAGAACATTGTATGATTTGTTACACATATTTAATCATACATACATAATCAACATCCCCCAAATATCCTCAGAATGTAGCAGGCAAAATGTTCTACCTTTGTTAAAACATCACATTACAGGACCGTTGTTAACAACGTTGTCATCTCAGGCGTCAATAATATTCTCAAAACATTTTCATAATGTTGCTGTGAGAATGCCCTTCCTTAGTTATTATTAAACATTGTGCAAATGTCTTAAAAAAAAAAAAAAAAAAAAGAACATTCTACAATCTGTTACCTAAACAGCATCCTCAAAACATCATCAAAACGTTTGTACACATCATATTACAATAACGTTTTATAAAAAACATTCAGTCATCTCAGGCCTCAATAATATCCTCAAAACATATTTTCAAATGTTGCTTTGATAATGTTCCTCCTTTGTTATTATGAAAAATTGTTCCAATGTTTTATAAAAGAACATTGTATAATCTGTTACCTAAACAACGTCCCCAAAACATCATCAGAATGTAGCAGGCAAAATGCTCTACCTTTGTTAACACATCACATTACAGGAATGTTTTATAAAAAAACGTTCTGTGATCTCAGCCTCAATAATATCCTCAAAATATTTTTCGAATGTTGCGGTGAGATTGCTCTTCCTTTGTTGCCATGTAACATAATCTGTGGCCTTGACAACATCCTCAAAACATCCTCTGAATGTTGCAGTTAAAACGTCATACCTTAGTTATCATTTAACATTTAAGAGTTATTATTAGGAACATTATTTGAAATGAGAAAACATCCTTAAAACATTTTTTTGAACATTAGATTAAAATGTTTTGTTTAAAACATTAACAGAAGTTGTAGGTGATGTTAGCCAAAGTTGTGAGAACATTCCCTGCTAGATGGGATACTGTGTAGTCAGTGTTTTAGATTTAACAAACGAATATGTCTATGTTGATTGAATCTAAGCTAAATACTAAAGATAAGAAGTTTTACTTTGTCTATTTCTGATGCTGTGCGCAACCATGCTGATTTGACGTCACTCCATAAACGGGGAAGGAACTCAGATCTGAGAATAACCCAAGTTGACTTCTCAGTTGCAGTGTCATGAAATATATGGTCCCCATTTACTCTTGTCGAGAAAGAAGGGTTCACTAAATTGTGCAACAATAGCAACAGCGCCATCTATAGCACATAGTGCAAACAATGTTCTTTTTTATTATATCTATTTTTTTCAGTATCGCCCTACCCCTAGCATATAATTGAAATTACACAAATTGAATCATCATATGATCAACAAAATTGGGAGAAAAGTCAAAATCACTTTCAAATGAAGTTGGAAAAATTCAGATCAGAGCGGCTTGCATTCAAAATTAAGAAATTTACATGGGACATAATGGATTACAAAGATCAAAGAGTTTATACATGGATGACCAGAAATATACACCAGTGGTGGCAGACACAATATTAAGTTTTCTACTGCCCTGGAATCTGACGAATCATGTATTAAGTGTTGGATGAGAAATATTGATGATTGCGTTATGATTTGGAATTGAATTGGAATTAAATTAGTTTGTACAATTCTTAAATTCAAGAATGACCAGTATACAGTTTACAGTGGAAAATAATAAAAACATTCAGTTCTTAGATGTCTTTTCAACAAAAGACAATGGGTCTATATCCACAACTATTTATCGTAAACCAACAACATTATCAGCATATAGCTACCATCCTTAAAACAAAGCATACCTATAAGCCAATTACATAGATTACAATTAGGGGTGGGCAGTATGACCAAAAATCTATTTCACAGAATGAGTAATTTTATTTCATGGTAATGATGTATATCATGTAAAAAAAATAGTCATTCTGGTAAATCAACTGTAAATCAGTTGTAGGCTTTGACATGCTTCATTTTAAGATGATAAAACAGGTTACTTGTGCTCCACTGCTAGCGGGAACCTTCGCATGACACAGTTCGCAAATAACATTTTTTCTGCTCTTTGTCAGATTTTGTAAACCTGAACCACGCCCATACCACCGATGTCGCGCCTCTTTTCATAACAAGTTCCTCCTCCTGCTCAGGATTGGTTTGTGGGACTTCTTCACCTCCTGTTTATCTTTCTCCATGTTTTTCCTCTCACAACTACTCTTATGTACAGCTTCTCGATCGTTCTCACGTGCAGGAGCGCTACGCACAAAGTTAACCACGCCCACTTATTTACATTTCGCGGTATACACAGAATAGAAAACTCTGTAACGGTAGACATTTTATTCCACGGTAACGGTATACACCATCATACCGCCCAGCCCTAATTACAACCAAAAACCTCCTGCAACGTCCTTGTCCTAAGATTTATGTGGGAAAAACTACACATTAGTTGAAATGCCATATTAATGTACATAAATCTGCTATATGTTTCCAAGATATAACTATCCCTATAGCCAGGCATTTTCATAAAATGAATCATAGTATTATCCAATTGGAATGCATAGGAGTTGGAGAAATTAATATATTGTGGAGGGGAGGAAATATTGATAAAGAATTATTAAAAAGGGAAGCATTCTGGATTTATAAACCTCAAGCTATGGCTCCCTGAAATTTAAATGTGGCTTTTGATCCGACAGTATCTCCATAACTAAATCTTTGGGGAAGGATTTCCACTTAAATACAGATGTTCCCCAGTATTGATGAATGATGGTTACCTAACATCGCAATATTGGGAAATAATATACAACCCCAATTCCAAAAAAGTTGGGACACTGTATGCAATGATTTGCAGATCTCATAAACCCATATGTTATTCACAACAGAACATAGAAAACATATCACATGTTTAATCTGAGGAAATGTACCATTTTAAGAAAAAAAAAATAAGGTAATTTTCAATTTCATGGCCACAACACATGTCAAAAAAGTTGGGACAGGGGCAACAAAAGGCTGGAAAAGTAAGTGTTACTAAAAAGAAACAGCTGGAGTACACCTTTGTGTACTTAATTTTTCACCCGACTGTAAATTATCATGCTTCTGATGATTTTGTTTAATTATTGAGGTGGAATTTACTGGAAATAAGAAGGTTGGAACATGTTATGCTAGTGTTTTGTCTTCAGATTTGTTGTGGTAAATGATGAATGGAATAAAGAGTGGAAGCTGAGACGTTTCTGTGATCATTCCCCTTGAAGCTAATGACTAATAATACATAAATGTGTGCAGACTTTTTTTTTCTTTTTTCAGTTAAACTGTTCAGTTACATTTGTTGTTTTGATGGGTTTTTTTGTCCAGATTTGCCAGAACTCACCCAGAGCAACATTTTCTCAGACTACCACACAAATAGCAGATTGAAAGCCAATTGTCCAATCCTGAAGAGGCTGTATAAAAATAAACAATATGCACTTTAATAATTTACCAACAGAATAAAAATAGACTTTTTGTATTATTTTATTAAGTTTTATTAACTGTTAAGTGGTTTGCCAAGTTTTGGAGATATTAATATATTTTCTTTCTTTTGTTTATTTAGAAATACTGTACTAACCAGTAATAGTAGCATAAGTCCTCTTAGCCGTATGGTAATTTACAGCTCAGTAACACTACCTACACAAAGCGTTGTGCAATAGCTAATAATTTGGAGTAATCACCTTCCAGTTTGCGTAAATGTGTAGGTATGGGAGCTTTAATCCTTGTTCCTGTTGGGTTCCCATTTTCTTCTATCAAAACAACATTGTTTGAATCAAACCTAGGTGACATTTTTGGTCCAGGCATCTTGTGACCCACAATCAGTGCTTTCTTTTTCTGTCCTTTAATGGCCAATAAGACAGTGTCACCCACTTTGCCCACTCCATTCTTGGTGTATACATGAATGACTCTAGGAGAACGGTGATAGGGGGTGTTTCCAAGACTGCTGTTGTCGACCACCCGTACTCTTGTCAGCTTCTGAATAGCTGCCACAACTGTTGAAACACTGAAGAGATGGTATGATGGTATTGGAAAACTTTCTGATTCACACCACAACCATGACAAATCAAAGAAAGTAAGAACACTCTAAGGCCCCATCCATATGTATGCAGATATTTTTGAAAACATACTTTTTAACCACAAAAATCCACATAAACAGCATTTTTGAAAATACCTCCATCCACACAAAAACACAAAAAATATTTGAAACTACTGACATGAGCATGCAAGCCAATTAGATGGCAATAGTATCTGTAGATATGTCTGGATTGTCTTCATTGTTATGTGTAGTATTGAGGAATGATTAAGAATTTGTACTTTAGTGCACATTACCATAAAGTGATTTGACGTTAAGAGCATGTGTATTGAGTGTTAGAAAAGGTGAAATACAGAAAAAAACACCAACATGGTCAAAAGCTCATTTATTCATTCCTCTTCAGTAACTGCTTTAACCTGGTCAGAGAAGCAGGTGGCCAAAAGTTCTAATATGAGAAATAACAAACACAAGGATTCATATGTCTGACATGATGATTAGGTGGAACTATGCTTAATGTTACACTTTTTTAATGTAACTTAAACTTTTAATGTAACTTTTTTAATGTAACATTTGCATCATGCCCAATCCCACAACAGACATTCGCAGGTTGGTGCTGTGACGTCAGTGTTTTCAAAAACATACTTTTTTCCCGTCCACATGGAAACAGTGAAAATGGAGTTTTCTCCACCTTGGAGGGTGGTTTTAAAAAGATTTTCAGTGAACGAAAACACAGTTTTCATATGGATGGGAGGCCAAATTGAAGGGAAAAAAATTGTTTTCAAAAATATCTGCATATGTGGTGACAAGGTCTATGACCCAAACAGCTTTCTGGATTACAGATTCATGACAGCCATAAAAATAATTGTATAATTTACCTGAAAGCCCTGTAGTGTATTTTCAATATCATCTTTGGAAGTGCCATTGATGAGAAGGCCATAGTGATCTATTATAAGAAGCATGTCAAAATAAAGGCATTACATTACTGTCAGCTTTCTTCTGACTTTTTGTCCATACATCTACTAATCCCTGATTTAATGCAGTTTCTATAAGATACTACCTGCTTATTTATAAATACTGCATTATTTTTTGTCTCTTGCAAAATGCTTTTTTCCTTAAAAGAGTTGTTGTGGTGTACATTTGATTTGATTTGATTTATTGGTAGACTTGGTGCACTACTTATAGATGACAATAGTCACTCAGTTATATAAGGATAAAACATGATGGGCATCCTATTATAGGAAAATAATAAACGATGGGGCGGTATGATGTGTTACCACCCCAACGTTGATTATTTTCCTATAACAGCATGTCCTGCCATGTTTTATTCCTTTTATATAACAATTTGCTTTTTAAATTAAAAAAAAATTATTTAAACAAAACATGACGGGCATGTTTTTTTTATTATTAATTAAAGTACAACATATACTATTTATTTGTTTATAGTTATGTTTAATGTGGTGGAAGCAATTGTTATACCAATCAAAAACAGTTGTTCTCTCACCAGTGTCCGTTTTCCCCCCTCGGTCTTTAAGTTTATAAGATCCACAGCTTGCAAACCCTATGACATGAAGATATTCCAGTTTCAGAAAGCTTGAAGAAACAGCTTCACCTCTGACTGTTACAAAGTGCTGACATTGGAGACTCCTTCAGTATCACTTGTGAAGGCTTCACCATATCAATGCTTACATATGACTTTTTTTTTTCTTTTCTATTTTTTGGAGCATCTGCCAAACAAGGCCTGGTATAGTGTTGTTACTATAGAAACAAGATTACAGTGGATAAATAGAACATCTACACACCCCTGTTAAAAATTGCAGGTTTTTTGATGTAAGAAATTGAAACCAAGATAAATCATATCAGATCTTTTTCCATCTTGTTTCCATGTTATATAGCAACCAACAAAACTTTAAAGTCCATTATCAAGAAGTGGAGAAAATGTGAGAAACCATGTGGCAAAATGTGTTATGGTCTGATGAGACCATGGTAGAACTTTCTGGGAATCATTCTAAAAGATATGTTTGGTGCAAAAACAAGAGAGCTTATTCCCCATAGAACACCACAACCACAGTGAAGCATTCAAATTCAAATTTCATTTGTCACATACAACCATACACAGTACAATGTTTAGTGAAATGCTTTTTACGACTGTCCGTGACATAAAAAAGAATCTACATAGACCAGAATTTACTTGTATACAGTTATAAAAAAGAAAAGTATTTTAAAACATATAAAAAAATATAATGTAAGTCTTTAAAGATGGGTGGCAGCAACAATCTGACAATAATTGGGATAAAGTGCAGTTGTTTTATGCAATATACAGTTACAATCAAAATTATTCAACCTCCATTGCAAATCAGGTTTATTGTCAAAATTTAGACTTTCAGCTGTTTGCAATGAACAAATCAAACAAAATCAATTGAAATAGTTCAACACAATGAATGCTTCAAGTGGTTTCCCCAAATTCAACTGAAAATGCAACTTATAATGACTTCTCCAGTCTCAAAATTATTCAACCCCATGAACAGAATCCCTCACAACAGCACAAATATGCAAAACAGGAGTTGTCTCTAGTACACTTGATGCAACTAATCAAGCGCTTCAATAGTTGCACCAGGTGTGCTTGAGATGGAACACACAAAATTTCCCTGAACTGGCTCGGGGCAGAAAAAGGACGCTATCAACTGCTGCAACCAGATTTCTGAGAAGGCAGGTTGTGAAAAACCCTCAAGTGACTGCAAAAGACCTGCAGCAACAGGCACTGAGGTTTCAGTGAGCACAGTAAGACATGTACTATACACATAAGGTTTCCATGCCAAAACTCCAAGGCATACACCACTACTGACCCAACAGCACAAGAAAAGTCGGCTCAAAATCATATAAATAAGCCACAGAAGTTTTGGGATTCTGTTCTGTGGAGCTCTAGGAGAAAACATCATTCCGTCTGTGAGGAAGCTGAAACTTGGGCATCATTGGACCTTCCAACAGGACAATGATACCAAGCATACCTCAAATTCCACCAAGGCTCAGTTGCAGAAGAAGTCCTGGAAGATTCTACAGGGCCATCACAGTCACCTGACTTGAACCCCATAGAAAATCTCTGGTGGGATTTGAAGAAGGCGGTTGCAGCACGCAAACCCAAGAATATTACTGAACTGGAGGCCATTGCTCATGAGGAATGGGCTAAGATTCCTCAGGAACGTGGCCAGAACCTGGTGTCTGGCTGTGCATCTCGTTTGCAGCAGGTCATAACAGCAAAAGGGTGCTCTACTAACTACTAAAGATGCTTGCCATGAAGGGGTTGAATAATTTTGAGACTGGAGAAGTCATTATAAGTTGCATTTTCAGTTGAATTTATGGGAAACCACTTGAAGCATTCATTGTGTTGAGCTATTTCATTTGCTTTTCTTTATTGTTTTTGAAAGTCTATAAATTTTGACAATAAACCTGATTTGCAATGGAGGTTGAATAATTTTGATTGCAACTGTAATGCTGTGCAACATTAAGCTGAGGTAGTTGTATTGAAATTGTCCATATACATAATAAATATTTACAAATACAGGGTAATACAGGATAAAGTGGTTACTAAAGATGAATGAATAGATGTATTAAAGGAATGTACATGGTGTGGGTGTTGTATTCAAGTCCAAGCTCTAGTCCTTGGTGTAATCCTGGTTGAGGGCCCGAATGGCCTGTGGGAAGAAGCGCCTCCTCATTCTCTGTGTTGGCCATCAGGGAGCGGAAGTGCTTCCCTGACCGCAACAGAGAGAAGAGTCCATGGTGCATGGTGGTGGCAGCATCATACTAAGGGTCTGCTTCTCTTCGGCTGGGACTGGGGCTCTATTCAAGATAGAGGGAATCATGGATAGCTCTAAATACCCATCTACTTTGGCACAAAACCTGAAGGCCTCTGTTAGACAGATGAAGATGTCAAATTTCACCATCCAGCAAGATAATGACCCAAAGCACAAATCCAGGTCAACACAGGAATGGCTTCAGAAGAAGATGATCAAGATTTTGAGATAGCCCAGTCAGAGCCCAGATCTAATCCTATTGGAAACCTGTAGAATTACTTGAAGAGGGAATGTGCAAAGGAAATCCCCTCACAATTTGATAGATCTGGACCATTTCTTCAAGGAAGAGTGGAATAAAACTGTTAAATCAAGATGTGCCAGGTTGGTAGTCCAAGAAAAAGGTGCTTCAAAAACCTATTAGTGAAGGCATGTGCACACTTTTGCAGTTTTGTTGGTTGCTATGGTGGGAAAGGTGGGGGGAAACCTGACATGCCGTGGTTTTGTTTCAACCTGCAATTTTTAACAGGGGTGTGTAGATGTTTTATATCCACTGTATATTAGAAATGTTAATTTCTCAAATCTGATTGGTCAGATTTGATGTAGTGTCAGCTGCAAATCACAGGTTTAAATTAGTGCACTCATTCTAATATGTTGTCATTTCTATAGCAACAACTCATTCACATGAACCTATTGTGAACACTCATATAACTTAAGCCAAACAGTAAAAAACTGTTATAACATGTAAGAAGATATTTAAGTTTATGAAAGAAGAATTCAGTTAGTGTGAGTGCTTTAACTTTTTTTGTTATTTTGAAAATCAATTAATCTTTAACTTTTTGTTAATTAATTAGAAAAAATAAAATAAAAAATACATAAATACCAAAAATATATAATTAAGAATATTTCTTTGCAGCATTTCAAGCAACTAATGCTACGACAGAACTCTTAAACAGGCTTAATTAAATAATGCAACTGCAAGACAATATTACTAATATTTATCTGACAGATAATCTGTCACAGTATAAGAATATTATCAAGTGCTATTTTGACCAAATGAAAGACCCAAACTAATGCAAGGTACAATTATGTACATTTTAATGGTTCTACAGACTTTCTGCAGTTGTGTCTTGTCTGCATTTCAAGTCCTGATTTCTTCCATTTCCGATGAGACAAATTCAAAACAAAGGCATAATAAATATCCCTGCCTGTCTCTCTAACTGAAACACTCCAATGCTAAATTTATTCTGTCTGTGTGTGAAGCAAATCATTTTCGGTGTATGGAATCAACTCCAAATGCCTGGAATCAGTGAATTGACCATATTTTGTTCGACTTTTTTGAAATTGAAATATTACTCACATGAAAACAAACTCATGAGGCCAACATAGTACAGAGATCCCATAATACTTCAGAGGTTTTGTCTGTACACTGCATTTCCATCAAAAATGTTTTAGGCTATATTCAAATACTGTCTGAAATATCATAATTACAAGGCACATAAACGCCTCCACAATGTCATAATTACCACTCAGGAACTCATATATTTGTGAGCCCAACTTTCCGAGTTAATAACAAACAGTCATGGTGGCCCCCAATACAAGCGTGATAATTCTGCATGCTAGCTATAGGGAAGTAACCCTGAACACACCCCACGTCATAATTACCACCTCCGAACTCATATGCATGAATTCCCAAAGAGGACTTGAAGGCAGTGATTTAGTCTAAGTGAAGAGTGTAGTGTGCCACAGGCTGCTTCTCAACACTACAACTAACAGATAAAGAAATTCACAGCCAATCTATTGTGGAATTTTATCGATTTTTGTCAATTGTCGAGAAAGTCTTTAGGACAGAGGGCAGAGCACTGAGAAAGTACTTTGTGATTTCTCAGTTATGTTAAGCTGCATTTTTTGTTATTATTAGCTTCAAAAGAGAGAGAAAAAAAGAGAGGCTGCTGAGGGAATTTTTTGTTAGACCAGTTTACAGCTGGTCTAACAAAACTTATAATAGAAACTAATTTTTCACAGACATTCCACAACATGAACTATAACAATACACTCATAACAGAATGAGATGATAAATGTCATTCTTTAATAAAGAGAAAATTGTAATCATGGGCAAACTGCTGTAGTATCAGAGAAATAAAACACTTCAGGGCATGCTGTTAAAGGACAATATTACAGGTGCATCTCAATAAATTACAATGTCGTGGAAAAGTTCATTTATTTCAGTAATTCAACTCAAATTGTGAAACTCGTGTATTAAATAAATTCAGTGCACACAGACTGAAGTAGTTTAAGTCTTTGGTTCTTTTAGTTGTGATGATTTTGGCTCACATTTAACAAAAACCCACCAATTCACTATCTCAACAAATTAGAATTGTTGTGAGTTTTTAGTGAATTGTTGGCCTTCTGGAAAGTATGTTCATTTACTGTACATGTACTCAATACTTGGTAGGGGCTCCTTTTGCTTTAATTACTGCCTCAATTCAGCGTGGCATGGAGGTGATCAGTTTGTGGCACTGCTGAGGTGGTATGGAAGCCCAGGTTTCTTTGACAGTGGCCTTCAGCTCATCTGCATTTTTTGGTCTCTTGTTTCTCATTTTCCTCTTGACAATACCCCATAGATTCTCTATGGGGTTCAGGTGTGGTGAGTTTGCTGGCCAGTCAAGCACACCAACACCATGGTCATTTAACCAACTTTTGGTGCTTTTGGCAGTGTGGGCAGGTGCCAAATCCTGCTGGAAAATGAAATCAGCATCTTCAAAAAGCTGGTCAGCAGAAGGAAGCATGAAGTGCTCCAAAATTTCTTGGTAAACGGGTGCAGTGACTTTGGTTTTCAAAAAACACAATGGACCAACACCAGCAGATGACATTGCACCCCAAATCATCACAGACTGTGGAAACTTAACACTGGACTTCAAGCAACTTGGGCTATGAGCTTCTCCACCCTTCCTCCAGACTCTAGGACCTTGGTTTCCAAATGAAATACAAAACTTGCTCTCATCTGAAAAGAGGACTTTGGACCACTGGGCAACAGTCCAGTTCTTCTTCTCCTTAGCCCAGGTAAGACGCCTCTGACGTTGTCTGTGGTTCAGGAGTGGCTTAACAAGAGGAATACGACAACTGTAGCCAAATTCCTTGACACGTCTGTGTGTGGTGGCTCTTGATGCCTTGACCCCAGCCTCAGTCCATTCCTTGTGAAGTTCACTCAAATTCTTGAATCGATTTTGCTTGACAATCCTCATAAGGCTGCGGTTCTCTCGGTTGGTTGTGCATCTTTTTCTTCCACACTTTTTCCTTCCACTCAACTTTCTGTTAACATGCTTGGATACAGCACTCTGTGAACAGCCAGCTTCTTTGGCAATGAATGTTTGTGGCTTACCTAGTGAACCAAACTGAGAGACCATTTTGAAGGCTCAGGAAACCTTTGCAGGTGTTTTGAGTTGATTAGCTGATTGGCATGTCACCATATTCTAATTTGTTGAGATAGTGAATTGGTGGGTTTTTGTTAAATGTGAGCCAAAATCATCACAATTAAAAGAACCAAAGACTTAAACTACTTCAGTCTGTGTGCATTGAATTTATTTAATACACGAGTTTCACAATTTGAGTTGAATTACTGAAATAAATGAACTTTTTCACGACATTCTAATTTATTGAGATGCACCTGTATATTCTGTGGTGGTTGTGGTCGTGGATTATTTTCCTGTAACAGCACGCCCTGTGATGTAATGTATACATTTTGCCAAGTTGATGGCCTTTAAATGAAAAAGGGTGAAGCTGACCAGCAATTTCTGAGCTAGAAAAATGTAAGCAGAGGCTTGAAATGAGAAAACGAATCAGATCTATTGGGTACCAATACTGTAAATCAGGTTTTATAGCTTTACAGTTAAAGCTAAAATTATAAAAACAGTACACCAATGTAAATATAAATAATTTAACACCAGATTTATTTTAGTGATAGAACAGAAATTTCTCAACGTGGGATCTGCGAAGCTGAAAATAATTTTTTTTTACAGCTACAAGATTACACACTGCCGACACTGGATTTAGGATTCAGTAAAACTGCTTGATATTAACTAGAAAGCAAAATTTCTAGGTAGCCTGCTAATTAACGGCGTTTAAAACTGTATGTTCTCCATACTGAATACTTCAAAAGTAGTCCACATTACAAGCAATTATAAATAGGCTAAATACCTTTTTATGCGTTATTCACCTCACCTTCAACAACGTGAATCAGCCGGTCCAGTAAAATTACTTCCGAGGCAGCATTCACCCGTATTTCCACATTTCAAAATAAAAGTTCAATGTAAAACTTTTTGTGAGTCGGTATATAACTTTTAATTTGTTAAATAATCAAAATAATGATCAAAATACGTTAAAAAAAAAAATCTAAACTCGTCATAAAAACTCACTTTATGTCATCTATAAAACCGCCATCCATTTTTTTTCATATAAAAATACAAGGAACGTCAGGTGCTGAATTTATTTGACTCTCTGGTTACAGAATTAATTGGACTAAATCATGTTTACGAATGAAACCTGACATATGACCCATTTTCTAATTACTTCTTATTCGTTTTTTCGTTTTGGATTTATAAATGAATAATAAAATAACAAGACATTTTTTGATTATCTAATATTTGGTTCTTAATTGAATATGAAAAGAACGAATGATACACGGATTTGGGTCAAATGTCAGGTTTCATTTTAATAATAATAATGAAAAAAATGTTTCTTAAAATATGTTTTTAGCAGATGTTTTTTAATGTATTTTTATTATAGCGTCTCTTTAAACTTGATCGATTTTGCCATTTTTTTTTTATGTAAAAGCATAAATACAAAAACTTTTATAGGATTATAAAGGATTATTTAAAACATTTTTTTAGCCTGTATATAACCGTAGTTTCAGGAAGAGTGAAGTTAATGCTTCAGCAGTCCTCTTTGAGGGTTACACATTTGGCTCCCTTAAATAGTACGACACTCTCGATGCTCTTCAGTAAAAAAAAAAAAAAAAAAAAAAAAGACCTTTTTCCAGCACAACTTCCGGATCATTGCCAACCGAAAAAAAACAAATAAAATGTTAAAATGAAACTTGACATTAGACACATTTTCTAATTTCTTAATTTTTTTAACTTGAGGATGAGATTGAAAGAACGGAAAACAACTTATTATTCAATTTTTCGTTTTTGATTTGTAAATGAATAATAAAATACTAAGCCATTTTTTTATTTTCTGATATTTGGTTCTTAATTAAATATGAAAAGAACGAATGATACACGGATATAATCAGGGTATAATCAGGGTATCTTCCGTTCATTTCATATCCGCCTTCAAATAAAAAAACAAAAAACGAAAAATCAAATCGTTTTTTAATTTATTGTTTCCGTCCTAAAATGAAAAAAATTAAGACGGACTTTAAAAAGAATGAATTGATACATTTTTCTATATTTTGTATCTCAATATTACTTCTTAAAACTAAATTATGAAAAATGAAATAAAGACAATCTAAAAAAGCTACATTTTCAACTGAGCTACTTTTTCCTCATCGGGATTTGCAAAGGTCAACAGCGGGGGGCAAAGGCGCGGCAATGGATTAAAATAACATCTTTAGCAGGACACACAGATGTGATAATAAATATGATTAATAATCATATGACTTATGAAAATGTTTCTGTGCACCTATCCGAGGTGGGCGTTCAGAAATGCTCTGCACTGAGTGTTCGCAGGTTTTGCAGAGAGCACAACGTGAAAAGACGCAGCCAGGTTGATGATGGTCATCTAGAGCTGGCAGTGGCCAGCACTATAAATGAGGTGTGTTTTTGGACTATTTTTTAAGTTTATTATTTGTTATTGTTATGTAAGGGGACGATTGTTATGAAGGCAGTACATTACGCAAAACAATCTAGCCTGCAAAAGCAAATATTATCATTATTATTACTGTTGATGATTGTGTCTTCCTTTCACTTTTGCATTTATTGTGCATCTTTGCCTGGCTTGATGTATCTACTGCGTAACTGTCACACAGTGTTATGCCACGTGCAAATCACTTCCCAAATTCATAAATGCATTTGAAGAACCAAATTAGCCAGACATGAATCAGGATGAGAAGATCTGGCATGACAAATAATAGATGTATATGTAACACTCTTTGTAAACACAAACACACACACACACACACACACACACACACACACACACACACACACTCGTATAATGCATACTAGTGATCTATATCATGAAAACATAAAAATATTTTCTTCCTTGTATAACAGGTGGGGCCAAGTTGGGCGCACATTTATGACAGGTTTCCTGTCATCAAAAGGCATACGTGCAGGTGAAGTTCGAGTCGGAAAAGTGCTACGACACGTTCATCAACCATATCATAAATTGCGACAAAAGGTTAGCATTACCCTGACTTTAGGGCCTTTAACTGAGTTATTTGATACAGTTGTCTAATCATTTTAAGTGTAGTTTATTAATTAAGTTTTATTATTATTATTTATAAGTGATACAGAAAAAGCAGTGGCAGTGCTGTTATAACAGCTTGTTTTGTGAACTATTAGGATGTATGCACTCTGAATCCAGTCCCCTACCATGCAGAATACATGGGTCATAAACTACACTTGGACCACAATGAGAAGCTGGCGATGTTTGGAGTGACTCATTTTGTTGCAATAGATGGCTTCAGCAGCCAAATAGTGGCTTAAAACACAATGCCTGTTAAAAACAACAGTCTATCAGAATGTTTACAGGTATATACAAGTCTCATTAACATAACTCCTTTTGTCCGTCTTAAATCAGTGGTTCTCAACTCCTGACGTGAGTGATCACAACACTGCACTTTACAGATGTCACAGACTGTAACAAGACAACACCAGATTATGTGGTCTGACTCTGACTGGAATTGAGAATCACTAGTATGGACTAAGTCAGCATGTTTTTAACATTTAAACAGCAGTCACAGTTTTTTGAAGCTAAGATTTTCTTTCAGAGAAGCAGTGATAAAAAACGGCATGTGGGATCAAATCCGGGTTGACCATGGAAAAGATTTCTATATGTGTCTGTATATGCAAGAGCCGTTGTCCAGACACAGATACAATAAAAATAGGCAACCGTATGCCCAGACATCAAATCATCAAAGGTAAGTTTTTCCTACCACATTAAAAACCTCACCTGAAGTCCATCTTTTCTTTGCACAATACAATTAAATATTATGATACTGTATGCACAGAACCTCAAAGTTGAGCGAATATGGCCAGAAATAAATAACAGAGTCAACTATCCCCTGAAAGAAGCCCCGCTGCAACTTCAAGATCAAGAGGAGATCAACATGGAGGACAACACAACAAAATTTTGTGTTTCCAATCTCACTTGTCAGGTTTCCTCAGTTGGGCTTGAATGAACTGTGCTATCATGGAATGTACATAGGATCGCAGGTACTTCAAAACATGTGCAAATGACAGGCTATTTTTTTGGGTTGTAACAATGTAACAAGTTGTGGGGTCCTGTCTGACAAGAACATCAACATTTGGGACAGATCCCTTTTCTTGTGAGGAAGACAAAGTGCAAGCAGAGGAAGATTTTGCTGATCATTACCCAGACATTACACTGTGCTTTGATCAGGCTGTTAACTATGACTTCACACCATTTAAAGAAGCCAGATTACACCTCATAAATGTGACTAGACATTATTCATGAAGATTTCTTTAAGAATAACAGGAACAAGCCATTTATCATAAAACTAACATTTATTACAAACGTCTGAACAATTTTACAAAGCACAAAAAATAAACAGCCTTTTGCACATAGGCATCATCAACTAAAATAAAGCTGTAATTTGAGGTATAAAACGGTCACATTATGCATGTAATGTAATACGATCCCATATTATGACCGTTTTGTTATATCACCGGAAGAAGGCTGGACACAGTTGCGGTCAAAAACTTCATCACTTTATTCAGCACACATGTAGAAAGGACACAGGATAACAGAAATGCTTTAGGAAGGCTGCGAGACTTCGCAGGTTATCGTGGCAAAGATTATACACTCTCTCAAATCGTTAGCGCTAGCAGTAAAAACACACAATTAGCAACGAAAAGGAAAAACGGAAAATAAGCACCCAGAACCTTTTACATAACTTAGTGGTCAAGACATAAAGTGTGCTAACTACACAGCGCTAACAGAAATCAGACACAAGTGCACGTTAAACTATCACCGAGATGTATAAACAGAAAGAGGGCTTTAGAGGAAGTCGGAACCCAAGGTACTTAGCTTTGAGGTCAATGCCGTGAGAATCAGTCCAGAATTCAATTGCTCAGTAAGGTAAGATTCGGGAGAACAAACAATACTTCGCGTCCAACCTGTAACACAAAAGTCCTTAAATAAAGTGCTTGTGAGATTGAAGACAGGTGTGCGGGATTAGAAGGAAGGTGATTGTGACCGTGGTAGTGTGCGGGTGCTCTGGGTGTTGTAGTCCCTGGCGGCCATGTTTGTAGGCCGCCGAGCTTGCTGGGAAATGTAGTGTGGAGTGTGTGAATGAGAGTTCTCGTAATTGAAGTCGCGCTTTTTGCGCGACCTAACAGAGCCCCCCCCCAAAGGGCTCACACCGGGAGCCTCTCCTTGCCTGGGTCGACCTCTGGGTCTAGGTTTTGGGTATTCTGGATGGATGCGGTCTTCAGGGTCCAGCATGTCCTTAGCCGCCACCCAGCTGTGTTCCTCGGGCCCGTACCCCTCCCAATCAATGAGGTACTGAAGTTTTCCTTGACGTCGCCGGGATTTTAGAATCTGACGAATCTGATAGGCCGGTTGTCCGTCAACTTCCTGTGGGGGAGGTGGATTAGAAGGGTTTTGAGAGGTGAGGATGCCTGTGTGGAAGGGTTTCAGAAGAGAAACGTGAAACGATGGGGCAATGCGCCAATGTTTGGGGATGGCTAGTCTGTAGGTTACCTCATTGATGGGCCTGATGATTTTGAAAGGACCGAGATAACGAGGACAGAGCTTCTGGCAGGGATGTCTGAGGTGCAAGTTTTGGGTGGAGAGCCATACCCGTTCACCGGGTTGGTAGCGTGGTGGTACCTGTCGGTGGCGATCCGCCTGGGCTTTTGATTTGGAGGCTGCTTGTCTTAGTTTTCTATGGGTACTTGCCCAGACCTGTTCACTGCAGTCAAACCATTCGTTTACGGCTGGTGCGTCCGTGGCTGTGGCGTCCCATGGAAACAAAGGGGGCTGATATCCTAGCATGCATTGGAATGGGGTCAGGTTAGTGGCGGATTGGCGGAGTGAGTTCTGGGCGTATTCAACCCATGGCAGGAAGCGGGCCCAATCAGAGGGATTTTTGTGACAAAACCAACGAAGCATCCTCCCGACTTCTTGGTTTACCTGTTCCACTTGCCCGTTGGATTCAGGGTGGTATCCTGATGTAAGACTCACATTAACTCCCAATTTACCCATAAAACCGGACCATACGCGAGATATAAACTGCGGTCCCCGATCGCTAATTATGTCTTCGGGGATCCCAAAATAACGAAAGACGTGTGTGAATATCAGTTCTGCTGTGTGGAAAGGTTCTGGGTACCTTAGTTTGGGTGCAGATGTCACAGGACTTGACCGCCTGTTGTATTTCTCGGGCCATATTGGGCCACCAGTACTTGGGGGATAAAAGGTGGTAGGTGCGTAGGGAACCGGGGTGAGCAGTACCGGGAACCGTGTGAGCCCATTTTATTAACCGGGTCCTATAGGTAGGAGGGACAAACAATTTTGTGGGAGGACAAGCCGAAGGTACATACTTACGTGGGAATTTGTGGAGTAAGTTGTCAAATTCCCAGTGCACATTACCGACAAAACAAGAGGAAGGTAGGATGTGGTCTGGTTGTGAAGGTTGTGAATCCATAGTGTGGAGACGGGAAAGGGCGTCTGCCTTGTGGTTTTTAGACCCGGGGCGGTAAGAAAGGGTAAACTGAAATCGTGCAAAGAATAGAGACCAACGTGCTTGGCGAAGGTTTAGTCGTTTGGCGGTGTGCAGATATTCTAAATTCTTGTGATCTGTGAAAACGGTAAACGGGTGTTCTGCCCCCTCTAGCCAGTGTCACCACTCCTCCAAAGCTAATTTTATCGCTAGCAGTTCACGATCTCCCACGTCATAATTTTGCTCTGCCGACGATAATTTTTTAGAAAAGAAGGCGACGGGGTGAAGTTTTGGTTTTTCCCCTAGACGTTGGGATAATACGGCCCCCACCCCTGCCTCAGAGGCATCTACTTCTACTACGAAGGGACGAGAAGGATCTGGATGCTTGAGGATTGGAGCCGTGGTGAAAGCCGTTTTGAGTCTGGAAAATGCCCGCTCGGCCTCGTGGTTCCAAACCAGACGGCGAGGACCGCCCCGCAACAGAGCAGTAAGGGGTAGGGCAATAGAACTAAAACCCCGGATAAAGCGTCTGTAAAAGTTGGCAAAACCCAAGAAACTTTGGAGCTCCTTTATGGTAGTAGGAGTGGGCCATTGTGTTACCGCCGTGACCTTACTCTTGTCCATGGCCACTCCCTCGGGGCTAATGACGTAACCCAGGAAGGTCGTAGTGTTCTTGTGGAACTCACACTTTTCTGCTTTTACATAGAGTCCATTTTCCAATAGGCGTGTGAGAACCTGGCGTACCTGAGACACGTGGGCTTTGTAGTTGGTGGAGTAAATCAAAATGTCGTCAATATAGGCCACCACGAATTTTCCTAACATGTCCCTCAGCACGTCATTGATTAGGCATTGGAATACTGAGGGCGCGTTAGTCAGCCCATACGGCATTACGAGGTATTCGTAGTGACCTGTTGTTGTACTGAAAGCGGTTTTCCACTCATCCCCTTCCCGGATACGCACCAAGTTGTACGCGCTACGTAGGTCCAACTTGGTGAAATATCGGGCTTCATGCAGTTGTTCTAAGGCGGAAGGGACGAGTGGAAGGGGGTAATGATACTTCACCGAGGCGCGGTTGAGCCCTCGGTAATCAATGCATGGACGAAGGCCCCCTCCCTTCTTGGCCACGAAAAAGAAGCTGGCTGCTGCCGGGGAAGTGGAGTGACGAATATATCCCTGTTGGAGAGCCTCCTGAATGTATTCGGACATGGCTTTATGTTCTGCTTGGGACAAGGGATATATATGTCCACGTGGCGGAGTCATACCCGGCAGGAGGTCTATGGAACAGTCATATGAATGATGGGGTGGAAGACCGCTAGTCCTGAGTTTACTAAATACCTCTTTTAGGTCGCTATATTCGTCGGGTATACAGACGGTGGGTGCGTTTTCAGGGCTTTCAACGGATGTGGTTGCCACAGTGAGTGATAGGGTGTTTAGGCATTGTTGGTGACAGAAGGGTGACCAGCTGAGTATTTGCTGGTTTGTCCAAGAGATGTGAGGGTTATGCTTTCTCATCCACGGTAAGCCCAAGACCACGGGGTATCGGGTAGACTTGGAAATCCAGAAGGATTTTTCTTCGTGGTGGAGCGCGCTGACACGAAGCCCCAGGGTGTGTGTGTAGCGGGTGATGTCTCCGATGGGTGTACCGTTGATGGCCTGAATTTTAAACGGTTGTGGTAGGGGACGAGTGTCTAGGTCAAGCTGACACACTATCTCCTCATTGATGAAGTTGCCCGCTGCCCCGGAGTCGAGCATGGCTGTAACGAGAGTGCAGACACCTGAATGTTCAAGGTAGACAGGTAGAGTAAAAGAACATGAAACAACATCAGGAATCTGACTCACCGGGGTTGAACGGGTGCGTTGTCCGCCCCTCGTCGAAGTTATGCTTGTGGGGCGGACAGGGCAGGAATGAAGGAGGTGATCAGCTTGGCCACAGTAGAGACATAGATTCTCTCAGCGTCTCCTTTCTTTCTCGTCGGGGTCCAGTTTTACATGACCGATCTGCATGGGTTCGTCGCTAGCGGGGAGTCGGGTTGATTCGGGGTGCTCAGATGAACGATTACGGCTGTAAAGAAGTTGATCGAGGCGAATGGCGAGATCAATCAACGAATCTAGGTTAAGAGGCTCATCACGGCAGGCCATCTCAGTGACGATGGCGGGATTGAGGCCCTGATGGAAGACAGCTTTTAACGCCACGTCATTCCAGCCGCTACCCGCAGCGATAGTCCGGAATTCTAAAGCGTATTCCGCCACTCGAAGTGAGCCTTGCCTCAGCGTTAGGAGCCGTTCCCCGACCTCCTGGTGATCGGGGGCGTGGTCAAACACCCGCCAGAACATGGAGACAAAGGTGTCATAGGAAGTAACCGTTTCTCCCCCTCGTTCCCGTACTGCCGCCGCCCACTTTAATGCCTTGCCTGTTAATAAGGAGATGAATCGCGCCACTTTCTCATGATCCCCCATTTCCCCACAACAGTCAAAGTATAAGGAGCATTGTAAGATGAAACCCTTACATAATCCAGTGTCACCGTTGTACTTATCGGGTACGGGCATAGGCAGCCGAGGTGTGGAAAAGGAGGTGGGCGCGGCGCGCTGCGTTGCTGTAGCCGCAACTTGAGAGAGAAGTTGAAGATTCTGATCCATTTCTCCCAAGCGTTGTTGTTGTGCGTTGATAATTTGACTGTGCGCTGCGATTGCTTGATGAATTTTTTCCGCTGCATCCATGTCGAGGCGAAGTATTCTGTTATATCACCGGAAGAAGGCTGGACACAGTTGCGGTCAAAAACTTCATCACTTTATTCAGCACACATGTAGAAAGGACACAGGATAACAGAAATGCTTTAGGAAGGCTGCGAGACTTCGCAGGTTATCGTGGCAAAGATTATACACTCTCTCAAATCGTTAGCGCTAGCAGTAAAAACACACAATTAGCAACGAAAAGGAAAAACGGAAAATAAGCACCCAGAATCTTTTACATAACTTAGTGGTCAAGACATAAAGTGTGCTAACTACACAGCGCTAACAGAAATCAGACACAAGTGCACGTTAAACTATCATCAAGATGTATAAACAGAAAGAGGGCTTTAGAGGAAGTCGGAATCCAAGGTACTTAGCTTTGAGGTCAATGCCGTGAGAATCAGTCCAGAATTCAATTGCTCAGTAAGGTAAGATTCGGGAGAACAAACAATACTTCGCGTCCAACCTGTAACACAAAAGTCCTTAAATAAAGTGCTTGTGAGATTGAAGACAGGTGTGCGGGATTAGAAGGAAGGTGATTGTGACCGTGGTAGTGTGTGGGTGCTCTGGGTGTTGTAGTCCCTGGCGGCCATGTTTGTAGGCCGCCGAGCTTGCTGGGAAATGTAGTGTGGAGTGTGAGAATGAGAGTTCTGGTAATTGAAGTCGCGCTTTTTGCGCGACCTAACACGTTTAACAAATGTTTAATATAGTGCTATCCAGTGCTGCATTTCCAGTGCGGCTTCTTCTTCTTTTTTTTTTTTTTTTTTACTAGTTTTAATCTTTGATAAGATGACCAAAAGCAGACAATGCACCATCAATTCCTGTGACTCTGTAGGTGTTTTCCCTTGAGTTGTCTGCTCTGCATTTCACACATGTTTTGGCATTTCGCTGCCACTGGTCCATGCATGCAATGAGACTATGACAGCAAACTGCAAAAACAGGATCATTCACGGGCCCTTGAAATTAAAAATACAGAACATTAGTTGTTTATTTTTTTCATAACATTTCTGAGATTTTAATCCAGAGTAAAGTGTGGAAAGTGACAAGTGTATTATAGTTTAATTGGCAAAATGCTACTATCAAATTTTAGAGGTGAAATTATCTTGTTAACAAACCTTTGCAAATTACGCAAGCAAATGCATTTTTGATTGCTGCCCGGTCTTCATCAGTGAAAGACAGAATAAACTGCCTGTGTGCCAAAGTCAGCTCAGATAATCTTCTGATGGCCTGTGCAACCTCTGGCAATTCTTGGGATGCCAACACAACCTCTTCAATTCTTTCTAAGACTTCTGGTAGTTGGCTGTCATCATCCTGTTGGCTGAGGAAAGAAATTACAATGAACACACTATGTTTTTTATATGTTTAAGTCTGTCACGTGTCAGTAACTAATATGCTCAAAATAGCAGTTATTTTACCTTAATCTTCTCCTTTTGGATCTCATTTCCAAGAACTGTTGTTCAGACACAGCAAAAACCTTCCTAGAATTTTGTTTCCAGTAAGCTGGCCCTGGGGAGATAATTAATAAAAATTTCATAAATAAGTCAATTAAACAAGTTAAATACTTTTATAATAAATTGTTTATAATACTTTTTATAATAGAACCTGATAATTTTTCTGTAACTTTTCTGAGGGTCAAAAGTCAAGTAATTTTTGTGTATAGTTTTTTTTTTTTTTTTTTTTTTTTTTTTTTTAAGTGAATTAAAGCTATAATTCCACCAAGTTTTAAAATCATATTTATACTGTTTAGGTGCACAGAACGTCTACTTTTTAATTTGAATCAGTTATTATATTATATTTCTCTGATCTTACTGGTGTTTTCGTTAGTGTTTTTCTTAGATTTTTTGAAATAGCTTGTAGTCAATCTCATCTTTTGCAGTTACCTTTTGTTCCCTCTGTATCAAGGATTTCATTCCCCTGGCCATCAGTCAGTATCAGAACATCTTCTGCTCCAACAGCATCTTGGACTTTTGCCAAGATGCCAGGAACTGATGCCTCATGTTCGTGAAAACGGATCGCCACAGTCTTCTGGGGTGTCCATTTTCCACCCACCAGATCAGCAAGAAAAACATTCCTAAACATGAAAAGATGTTTCCTTTAATATAAAAAAAACACCCTATCTTGGTTTTTTCTTCTGCTGAACACAAAAGAAGATATTTTGAAAAAGCTGGTAACCCATTAGCTGACTGCACACATTGACTTCCATAGTAGTAACAAAAAATAAAAAATACTATGGAAGTCAGTGGGTGGTCAACTGTCTGGTTACTAACATTCCTTAAAATATCTTCTTTTGTGTTCAGCAGGACAAAGAAACTCATAAGTTTGCAACAACTTGAGGGTGAGTAAATGGTGACAATATTCATTATTGGGTGACCTATCCCTTTAAGAAACATATGCTATGTAAAATTACAGTGTAAAGTCAAAGAGTATTTCTAACTTCAATAATTCAGGCAGCCATACAAGTAAAAAAAAAAAAAAAAATCAAACAAACTAAATTAAATTAAAAACAAACAAAATCTATTATTCGAGAATTGAAAGTGAACTGATAATTGCTGTGACATTTAGCGTTTGTTAATTTCTTTAATTTCTCGTTATATCAAAAAACACCAGCCAAAATGGTCATCTAATAATATTGTTCTGATGAGCAAAACAACGTTTGTTGAACTCACCGTTGAAATGGTTTTGTCATACTGGCCCGTGGCGCAGTACAGGATGCCTGCGAAACAAAACCAGCAGCCGCACTGGGTCGTTGAAATGCAAAGCGCACAAACCCAGACCCCGGTGACTGCACCTCCACAGAATCTCCGTGCACTTTTGTAATGTCCTCTTGGAACAAGATCAACACTGCTAAAAAATCCTCTCTCTCCAGCAAAGATAGAGATGTTGCTATCATCAGTGATGTAAATGCTGGCACTACACACCTTAAATAAAATGGATAGTTGTCTGTAAGATTATATAGTTTTATTAAATTGTAGTATTTTCTAATAACTTCCACACATACTGATGGGCAAAATCAGTCCATTCAGGACACCGACTTTCAGACTTTAACTCCAACCGTGATAAAACTCACCTGCATGTACTGTAGGAAACCTGTCATAAATGTGCGCCCAACTTGGCCCCACTTGTTATACAAAGAAGAAAATATTTTTATGTTTTCATGATATAGATCACTAGTATGAATTATACTAGTGTGTGTGTGTGTGTGTGTGTGTGTGTGTTTACAAAGAGTGTTACATATACATCTATTATTTGTCATGCCAGATCTTCTCATCCTGATTCATGTCTGGCTAATTTGGTTCTTCAAATGCATTTATGAATGTGGAAGTGATTTGCACGTGGCATAACACTGTGTGACAGTTACGCAGTAGATACATCAAGCCAGGCAAAGATGCACAATAAATGCAAAAGTGAAAGGAAGACACAATCATCAACAGTAATAATAATGATAATATTTGCTTTTGCAGGCTAGATTGTTTTGCGTAATGTACTGCCTTCATAACAATCGTCCCCTTACATAACATTAACAAATAATAAACTTAAAAAATAGTCCAAAAACACACCTCATTTATAGTGCTGGCCACTGCCAGCTCTAGATGACCATCATCAACCTGGCTGCGTCTTTTCACGTTGTGCTCTCTGCAAAACCTGCGAACACTCAGTGCAGAGCATTTCTGAACGCCCACCTCGGATAGGTGCACAGAAACATTTTCATAAGTCATATGATTATTAATCATATTTATTATCACATCTGTGTGTCCTGCTAAAGATGTTATTTTAATCCATTGCCGCGCCTTTGCCCCCCTGCTGTTGACCTTTGCAAATCCCGATGAGGAAAAAGTAGCTCAGTTGAAAATGTAGCTTTTTTAGATTGTCTTTATTTCATTTTTCATAATTTAGTTTTAAGAAGTAATATTGAGATACAAAATATAGAAAAATGTATCAATTCATTCTTTTTAAAGTCCGTCTTAATTTTTTTCATTTTAGGACGGAAACAATAAATTAAAAAACGATTTGATTTTTCGTTTTCTGTTTTTTTATTTGAAGACGGATATGAAATGAACGGAAGATACCCTGATTTTTCATATATTCTAGATTCATTAGCTACACATAAAGTGAAATATTGCAAGCCTTTTTTTTAAATAATTTTTTTTTATCTTGATGATTACAGCTTACAGCTCATGGAAATCAAAAATCCAGTATCTCAAAATATTAGAATAAAGAATTTATAATACAGAAATGTCGACCTTCTGAACAGTATGTTAATTTATTAACTCAATACTTGGGCGGGGCTCCTTTTGAACGAATTACTGCATCTATGCAGCGTGGCATGGAGGCAATCAGCCTGTGGCACTGCTGAGGTGTTATGGAAGCCCAGGTTGCTTTGATAGCGGCCTTCAGCTCGTCTGTATTGTTGGATCTGGTGTCTCTCATCAACTCGCTCTCAAGCGAGTAGGCTGGCCAATCAAGCACAGTAATACCATGGTCAGCAAACCAGTTACTAGTAGTTTTGGCTCTGTGGGCAGGTGCCAAGTCCTGCTGGAAAAGGAAATCGGCATCTCCATAAAGCTTGTCAGCAGATAGAATCATGAAGTCTCTAAAATCTCCTGGTAGACGCTGCATCGACTCTCTACTTGAGAAAACACAGTGGACCAACACCAGCAGATGACATGGCACCCCAAATCATCACTGACTGTGGAAACGTCACACTGGACTTGGATTCTGTGCCTCTCCACTCTACCTCCAGACTCTGGGACCTTGATTTCCAAATGAAATGCAAAATTTACTTTCATATGAAAAGAATACTTTGGAGAGCAACGGTCCAGTTCTTTTTCTCCTTAGCCGAGATAAGACGCTTCTGACATTGTCTCTGGTTCAGGAATGGCTTGACACTAGCAGTGTGACACTTGTAGCCCATTTCCTGGACACGTCTGTGTGTGGTGGCTCTTGATGCACTGACTCCAGCCTCAGTCCACTCCTTGTGAAGCTCCCCCAAGTTCTTGAATCGGCTTTGCTTGACAGTCCTCTCAAGGCTGCGGTCATCCCTGTTGCTTGTGCACCTTTTCCTACCACACTTTTCCCTTCCAGTCAACTTTCCATGAATATTATTCCATGAATATTATGGTTGTGTGTACTGAACCAGACTGAGAGATTAAAGGCTCAGGAAACCTTTGCAGGTGTTTTGAGTTAATTAGCTGATTAGAGTCTTCTCTGGTCAACATTTTTGTATTATAAATTTTTTATTCTAATATTTTGAGATACTGGATTTTTGATTTCCATGAGCTGTAAGCCGTAATCATCAAGATTAAAACCAAAAAGGCTTGCAATAGTTCACTTTATGTGTAATGAATCTAGAATATATATAAGTTCCACTTTTTGAATTAAATTACAGGAAAAAATGAACTTTTCCACAATATTGTAATTTTTTGAGATGCACCTGTGCATAGGATAAGAAAGGTCTTCGAATTAAGCTGCTTACCTTACAGCGCAGCAGATTGGATGGAGGCCTGTCCTTCCCCAACTTTAAATTATATGCTCAAGCCTTTACTCTAAGCCCTTTGTCACTTTGGTTTGATCCTGTTGTTTCATTGTCATGGAGGGCGATTGAGGAGTCTTTTGTCTCTCCTTATGAATTGAAGCATCTTGTTTTTCGGGAGTTTTGCTTAGGCAATATAGGGTGAATTAGCCTATTGTGGGACATTTTTTTGCATTTCAGAATTTATGCAATATGAAGCCAATACATTAAACCCACACCCAGTACCACTCCGAAATCCCCAGGATGAAAATGCAATATCACACTCATAAAAGAAATGGTAGACATAACTGTACTCTTAGTGCTAAGTTGTCTCAGGCAATCTGCATTTCCTAATGTGGGACAGTTCTATCTGAAATGTGGGACACCAAAGGTCTATGTCCATCCATCTATCCATTTTCTGTACCGTTTATCCTACACAGGGTCTTGGGGAGCCTGGAGCCTATCCAAAGAAACTTGGGGCACAAGGCAGGGGGCCAGCCCATCACAGGGCACAATCACACATACACTCACACACCCATTCACACACTACTGACAATTTGGAAATGCTAATCAGCCTACAATGCATGTCTTTGAACTGGGGGAGGAAACTGGAGTATCAAGAGGAAACCCCTGAAGCACGAGGAGAACATGCAAACTCCAAGCACACAGGGCGGAGGTGAAGTCTATGTCAAAAGGCCTAAATAACCTTAATTCATGTAATAAAAACTTCTCAGGTCAGTAACACTCAAGGCTAAATGTGCAATCTAGTGTTAAGTGTTTTGTCAGCTATTTTTAAATTAATCTTAGTCTTGTGTCAAATGTCCTTGATCATTTTTATCATATTTAGTCAACCTTATCCTGTTTTTTTGTCAAGTTTTAGTTGACTAAAGGTCTGGGCATTTTAGTCTTATCTAAGTATTTTAGTCTAGTTCTACTCAATGAAAATTGATGACATTTTAGGAAAATGGAAAACTGTAGACATTTTATTATAGCCATTATTATTGATCAACATTTCAGTCAATCTAGTCTAGCCAGTGGTAGAAATGGCCAAGATACACTGGGGGGACTCTAGTTGGGGAGAGTTTTTTGTTGTTTGTTTTATTTAATTATGTATAATTATAATATACTAACACCATTTCCATAAAAGTTGGGATTTTTTTCTAAACTGCAATAAAAACATAAATCTGTGATTTGTCAAGTCTCTTGAAACTTTAATTAACTGACAAAAGTACAAAGAAAAGATATTCAATATTTTCACTGACCAACTTAATTGTATTGTGTAAATATAAACAAATGTAGAACATGCCTGCACACACTCAAAAAAAGTTGGGACAGAGGCATGTTTACCACTGTGTTACATCACCCTTCCTTTTAATCACACTTTTTAATTGTTGGGGAACTGAGGATACTAATTTCTGCAGTTTTGCAAGCGGAATTTTTGCCCATTCTTGCTTGATACAAGACTTGGCTGCTCAATAGTCCTTGGTCGCCATTGTCTGATTCTCCTCTTCATTGCCATAGGAGACAGATCTAAACTGCTGACAGGCCAGTCAACCACACGCACTCTATGAAGCCTCGCTGTTGTAGCACGTGCAGAATGAGGAATGGCATTGTCCTGCTGAAATAACCATGGACTTCCTGGGAAAAGACGTTGCCATGATGGTAGCATATGTCTCTCTAAAATCCCAATATATGCCTCCACATCAATGGTACCTTCACACATGCAAGTCACCCATGCCGTGGGCACAGATGCACTCCCATACCATCACAGATGCTGGCTTTTGCTTCACTTATAACAGTCCGGTTGGTCTTTTTTATCTTTGGCACAGAGAACTGGACTCATCTGACCACAGCACACATTTCCACTGCCTTTCAGTCTATCTGAGATGAGCTCGGGCAAAGAGAACTCGGCAGCATTTCTGCATAGAGTTGATGTGTGGCTTCCTCCCTAAGTAATAGAGTTTCGGGTTGCATTTCTGGATGCAGCAGCGGACTGTGTTAAGTGACAAAGGTTTTCCGAAGTACTCCCGAGCCCATGTGGCTATATTTATCACAGTAGCATGATGATTTCTCAGGCAATGCCACCTGAGGGCTCGAAGGTCACGCACATTCAACAGTGGCTTCCGGCCTTGCCCTTTACGCAATGAGATTTTTCCGGATTCCCCGAATCTTTTCACAATATTATGCACTGTAGATGGTGAAAGACCTAAATTCTTTGCAATTTTGCACTGAGCAATGTTCTTTTTGAACTGACTGACAATTCTCTCACGAAGTTTGGCACCAAGTGGTGAGCCACAACCCATCCTTGCTTGCAAAGACTGAGCTTTTAGTGGATGCTCCTTTTATGCGCAATCCTGATACCCTCCCCTGTTACCAATTAACCTTATCCTCCAAAATGGTGTTACTTGAATATTCTATAAACTTTTCAGTCTTATTTTGCCTCTGTCCCAACTTTTTTTGTGTGTTGAAGGCATCAGATTTTAAATTTGTTTATATTTACAAAATACAATTAAGTTGGTCAGTGAAAACATTGAATATCTTTTCTTTGTACCTTTGACAGTTAATTAAAGTTTCAAGAGACTTGACAAATCACAGATTTTTGTTTTTATTGCATTTTAGAAAAAATCCCAACTTTTATGGAAATGGGGTTAGTAAATATAAACATATAAATACTTCTATAATATGTAACATTACACTTATTTCATGTCTCCTACAAACAATATGCTTTCTTGAGTATCAAGACAGGCACATGAAAGGTCAATGAACATCATTTATGAATTATGTGTGGCACAAAACAAACACCATTCATTCATCCTTATCTTCCATATCACGACCCTCTGCCCTCTCACTCCTAGCTTTTTTACCAGGTGGTCCAAAGTGATTTAATATAGCTTTTTTCATCCTGCTCAACTGACTGGTTCTCGCCCCTTCAAACTGTTGTCTTTCTTTCTTGCCTTTGACTATCAGCAAAAATATGGGTGACTGCCTGTGTAAAATGGTAAATGGTCTGCACTAATATAGCACCTTTTAACCTTAGCAGGTCTACAGAACCCCCACCCCCCAATATTTATACCATGATCAACTGAAACATATGTAGAAGTAATTTAATTTGTAATATTATTGGGATTCCGAATCGATTGGGAGTTTGTCATAATAAATCAGATAAAAATACTAAAAGCCCCCCCTCAGTTGCGCAAGTTGGTATTGCCCAACTATTGCCTCAAACACAATGCTTGATTACTGTCATTTGACTAGGAGAGCACAGGTAGCTTTGAAGATGAAGAGAAGAGCTGCCCAGCAGACTGTTTTGCATTGCTGGTCAGAGAGGAACAGTAAAAAATATAAAACGTACTCAGGAGGTAGGATAATATGGTGTAATCTAGCTCCACTCCACATATATTTTAACTGGCTAGCTAATTCATTGCAATTTAGCCATAACTAACAAGTTAGCGAAAAACTGCCTTGTGTTATGTTAGCTAAATTTTATTTTAATAGTTCCCATTATTATTGTTACGACACTGGGGTTAAGAGGGAGACAGGATGCACTCGCAGGGGAAAGTGGTCAGTTTATTAGGTACAAACAAAAGGGCACATTCAAAAGTGATGGGACAACAACACAAATACAGAGACAAGCACGTCACTTTTCCAAAAGGGGTTAGCCACAGATGAGAACACTTACAGGGCAAAAATCCAGAAAATCATGAAACAGTAATCCAAAGGCTTACAGGGCAAAAATCCAGGAAGTAGCGAGACATACATTTAGGAACCCGGGAGCGCCGGGTAAACAAAAACTTAAGAATTAGCGCAAGGACCAGGGAACACCTGGTAAATAAAAACCTAGGGAAAAACTACAAAGCTTTAGCTTCCTCGCTACCTATCATTATCATCAGGAACATATAGTTATGTTTAGCTATCACGAGTCACTTTCAGTTATTCTAAATCAATACTCCGCAATCAAGTGGACAAAAATAGGGGTTTTAGTAACAAAGGTAATCAAAAGCAAACAAGAAGAAACGCACGACACCTGGAAACAATAATCAGACAATAACGGTTGAACCAATGACAGAACATGGGAGGAAACATAATGTGACACAAACCCAACAGACCAATAAGGAAGCGGGGGCAGAGACATGACGTAAACAAAAACAGAGGAGCACATGGCAACGTAAACAAAACCAGAGTCTTTGTGAAAGGAATGTCCAGCGGAGAGTTTTTTAATAGCGCTAGAAAGCGCGCAGATATGCTGCTCCGTAGCGGGGCAGCGAGATATGCTGCTCCTTCCCGGAGCAGCGATTGGCGAGAGCTAACAATTATCAACAAGGTTGTTCACACTAAATGATGTGCATAAGTTTTAATATGTTACAGTGTGTATTCATTTGGATTGTTATTATGCCCTGTATAATTTATTTTAATAAAACAATCATTTGACCATAAATGCTTGTGGATTATACATAGAGAGATTAGACAGATAGATGGATGGATATATAGATAGAAAGATCGATAAGCAGAGGATACCCAGCTAACAATTTTTGGTTCCTAGAACGTTCCCAGAACATACATTTTTAAGGTTTGTTTTTGGTTAGCCAGGAAAATTTCCTATACAGAAATAGAACATTGTTTTTAGGTTTCTAGAATGTTCCCCTAATGTTCTCTTAACATTCCCCTAACAATCTCTTAACCTCAATTTTCATCATTTATTTTTAATATTCATATGCATCATTAATCATAAATAAAATAAATCAGTCTATATAAATAAATAATCAGTACACAATCCATGTTTTTATTGATCCATTGTTTACATAAAATAACAAGCCATAAATCTTGGGACATTCAAAACAGTAATTATCATTTAATTTAAAAAACAAAACAAAACAAAAAAACATGAAATCCTTTTCATAGATAGAAATTTGCAAGAACACTGTATCATTAAAAAATAAACTGTAATTTTTGATCAACTTGTCCACTTGAAAAACAGGTTCACTTCTTCTACCACCATAATCTGCAAATTTAATGTACTTCCATTCTCAGTTGCACTTTGGTTTGCTGGCTCACCAGTATGTGAGATGCTATCATCTGAATATTGCTCCTGTATCTACCAGGAAAGGTGCCTGTACTTGGTTGCCAATTACCACCGTGATTGTTGGTTCTTGTGCTGGGTGCAGTGAGGTGGCATACTGCACCATCTCCCCCTCAGGCTTCTCTGGGCCGCTTCATTGTCCTCCTGGGGCAGGCCCCATCAGGTTGCCCCCAGGAGGGATTGGGGCCTGGCTGTGGTAGCCCAGGCCCATCCATTGTCCTCCCCAGTTTCCTGTTCCTTGTTGATTGGATGCAGGTGGTTGCTCCCATCCTCTCGGTCCTCCCATGCCTCCTCTCTGAGCTTCGTATTGAAGTTGGGGGCATTCTCGCTTCATGTGTCCTGGATAACCGCACGTCCAGCATCCGGGTCCTTGACCTCTTGAACCCCAAGTGTTCCTTTGTGCAGGTGCCCGAGAGAAGTTTCCTCTCCCTCGGCCTCTGCCTTGTCCCCACCCTCGTATTTGCTGAGGGTATGGGGCTCCCATCTGGTATCCTCCTGCCATCGGTGGGTATTGATAGGTATTTAGGCCTTGCGGTGGGTACACTGTCTGCATTTGTGGTTGATATATGGCGGGATACATGGCTGGGGCTTGTGGTTGGACCACAGTTGGCATCTGAGGCCCTCCGGCTGGTGGCTGTGCTACCTGAGGTGGGGTGGCTGCTACTATCACTGCCGCCTGTGTAGTAGTGCCCTCCTTTTTCTCCTTCTTCCTTTGCTCCTGGGTTTCTTGTTTGTTCCGTACCAGTTCTCCTAACTGGGCTTTGTGGAGCTGAGTGAGCAGGTTTTCTGCGGCCTTCCTTTCCTCACGTGCTCTACGCCGGTGCAGCTCTACATGGTGTATAATGTTGGCTTCAAATGTTGCCCAGGGCATTGTGTTCAATCCCACGATCGTCTCAAGTTGCTCCTGGACCTTGTGTGGGATTGGCCGTTTCAACATGAGTTTGAACAGCGTCTGACTCACTGTTGTTTCATCCCACAGTCCTCCCATCTCTTCTCTCCAGCTGTTTTGCAACTTCAATATGAATTGGGCTATTCCTTCATCCTCCTCCAGTTTGATCTTCTCCACTTTTCCTGGGTTGGCCTTGGTTGGGTAATCCTTCCTCAGCGCGTCCCACAGATCGTTTCTCCAGGGTCCGAATGGATTGTTGTCATAGCAAAGATCTTTTGCCATTGGTCTGATGCGGCATCTCGCGAATAATTCAGTCAGCTTGGTTATTCCTGGGGACTGTGACAGTATTTCCTTTATGTCTCCTATAGCCAGCTGATGTCCCATCGTTTGTTCCTCGAACTTTGTGATCCATTTCTGTGCTCCTTCGCACACACTTGTGAGTCAATTTATGAGTCCTGTCACATCCATGAACGTCCAGGGGACATAGTGTGGCTGTTTTCCTTTAATCACAACACCTTTTTCCATGTGGCCTCAGAATCTTCAAGGTGCGTTCATGTGGCCTTTCTTGAGGAGTGGCTTTTTTCTTGCAACCCTCCCATACAAGCCACATTTGTGAAGAATTTGTGATATTGTTGTCACATGCACACAATGACCACTCTTTGTCATAAATTCCTACAACTGCTTCAGAGTTGCTGTAGGCCTCTTGGTAGCCTCTCTGACCAGTTTCCTCCTGGCTCTTTCATCCAGTTTGGAGTGATGTCCTGATCCAGGGAGGGTCTGTGTTGTACCAAATACCTTCCACTTCTTAATACTAGACTTCACTGTGCTTCTAGGCAGTGATAAAGCCTTTGAAATGTTTTTGTATCCATCTCCTGACTTGTGCCTGTTCACAACTTTATCCTGGAGATCTTTTGACAGTGCCTTGACACCCATAGTTGATTTTTTGCTTCAGTTGCACTACAAAATGCTCCAGAAAAGCTCTTTTCATGCTGAGCTAATCAGTGACCACGGCTGATCACAGTTGAAAGTCAAATGGCTTTGTGTGCCATTGAGAAGGTGATTAACTACACCTGATTGAGTTTACAAGTCATTTTTAGGAGGGGGGTGATCCAACTCAGTGATTCTGTTTTTTTTGTTTTTGTTTTTATTTTTTTTTCTGACATGTTGGTGTTATATCTTTCACTTGGATGTTATAAGTTGCACTGAGTAAATACAGCTGGGTAAAACAAAAACTGTGTCCTTCTTCATTTCAGGTTGAAAAGCAACAAAATGTGATTATTTTAAAGGTGGGTGATTCTTTTCTATACCCACTAAAAATATATAAACATCTTTTAAAAAAAATAATAAATCTGACAACCAAACTGCAGAAGATTAAGTTTATTTTATTTTTCACTGAGAAGATTTATGACAAAATACACAAAACAAGTCTTAATATCCAATGCATGTGTGCTTCTCATGCTAATTTCAATTTTTAAGAAGATTTAGATGTTTTTTGCTGTTGCGTGTGTAGGGAAAATTAGCTGTTTGGGTTCATTTGATATTCTCCACGATTTTACATAAGTAAAAATTAGTTGTTTAGATTGAGCTACCTTATTCTCCTCCAAATATGCAGGAGAGATTAACAGATCAGCTCGTAAAGGGAAATTTGGCTAATTTAGTATTACTGATCAACTGTTCGTCCAGCGATAAGTTGAATTTAGTGTATTCATTAATTATGCATTAGATTATTAGATTACCTCCGAGGCCTCCGGCAATAATAGCTTAAACATAGTGACACATTATTTTAAGAGCATGTAGCAGAATCGCAATTCAAGGCAATAGACACTTGTAAGCAATAAGAACACGTATATTTAAAAAGACGAGACTTTATTGAACTATTCTACGACACAGAAACTAATCTAACACATAAATGCACTCACGCATACACACACACACACACACACACACACACACACACGCATACATAAACGGGTGATAATGAAGAGTGAATGAAGTTCTGAGTCTCTAGCGTTGCATGCTATTTCACAGACTGAGATCTGAACGAACCATCAGCTAATTAATTTATCTTCATTTCCTTTAGAAGTACTTAAATTTATTATAGGCACCAGATTAGCTAGATTCTGGGGTATTACGCTTGCCTTTTGAATATCTAAGTATATTTAGTACTTAAAATATTTAGTACTTTATTTAATATCTAACTCTAATCAAAGCCTACATCTAACTAAATATTCAAAATAGTAAACTCCTAAGTCTCGAGAATGTTTGGGCAAGTCAATGAAAAATAATTCCTTTCATAAACATGTCATCAGGTGAAAAAACAGCACATACATCACTTAATCTTAGCCAGAAAACTGCCATTGGCTTTCTCTTTCTAGCAGCAAGAACTTGGAACCCAGCAGATTCTAATAGAAGCAATACGACATCACAAGGGCCAGAGTCATGTGAGTGGCACAGGAGAGAACACAATGATGTAAGCCCAGTGCTGACAGTTCCAAACCAGCTTTAACAGTGAGTGAGTGGGGGAATAGTGGCTACTTCAAGAAGTGATTGTGAAACTAGACGATTTATTTATTAATAAATAAATGAATTTATTTATTTATTCATTTACTGTATTTATTATTATTTTTGCTCCTGTAGAAGAAACAAGCAAAGTTACATATGGTACTTAAAAAAAAAAAAAAAAAAAAATGGAACTGATGTACATTATAAAGTTTTCAGCTCTACTTATGAGAAAAAGGAGGGGACATAACAGGTTTTAATACAGATTATAGCCCATATCTAACTCCCTACTCCCTCTGATGCAGGCCCTCAAAGCCTACATCAGATTACATTTTCCTTACTATTGCCTGACCACATTTATATTGAATCATGTGCCTGAAGTTATGAGTTTTTTTCACTATTTTAAATGCTTTATTCCTATTTCTTATTGCTACTTTACACTCTTCATCCCACCATGGTACTGTTTTCTTCTTTGCATTACCTTTACTTTTTGCAATGAATTCTATCGCTGCTGTTATTATACCTTGTTTTATTTTATTTTCAATTGATTCTATATCCTCATTATAGTCAATTTGGTTCCAACATTTGTCACTTTCTTTCTGGAATTTTTCCCAGTCAGCTTTTTCAAAAATCCATCTTCCACCTCTTCCCTCTGTAATTTGAGATACATCAATATTGATTTTACACAATACTGGATAATGATCACTCCCTACTGTTCCATTTTTATAAACACTTCAATGACATATCGCTGCCATACTGTTGGAAACCAGCGTGAGGTCAAGTGCAGATTCCTTCCCAGTCCTAATGTCTATCTTTGTTTTGCTTCCATCATTTAAACACATTAGGTTTTCCTCCTCTAACAGCTCTTCTATTACTTGACCATTTGTATCCGTTTTCTCACTACCCCACAATGAATTATATGCATTGAAGTCCCCACACCACACTATATTACTTCTATCTTGCCCCTCTATTTCCTCAAGTTTGCTTATATCTAATTTTCTACATGGATTGTAATAATTTATAACTACACATTTTCCCCCTTCTCCCCATATTTCTACTTCTACATATTCATTTCCTATACCTAACACCCTGTGTGGAATCCCCTGTCTTATAAACATAGCACATCCCCCTCCACCACCATTTTTCCTATCTTGTCTAACTGCCACATATCCGTATATGATGAAGTCCAGATTATGCTTTAAACAGGATTCTTGAATGCATATAATATCTGGCTTTTCTCTTCTACTTGCAATAAACTGTTTAAAATCTTGGCCATTTGCTATCAGGCTTCTTGCATTCCATTGGAGGATTAGCATTAATAAATCTATTAACCCACACATGTTGTCTCTTGACTCGACTTTACACTGAGTTCCTCCCTCACTTCTTCCCACTTTAATCCTGTCATACCTAAATGATGTATTGCTGCTTTTACAATGATTTGAATTCTTTCAGTTTTAGACCTGATTTCCGCCAAAGCATTTATCACCCCCGCTATAAATGTCACTATTTTCTTCTTCTCTTCCCATTGTTCCTTCATCTCTTGCCGACTTTCCCTTGTTCCCTTTTTTTTGTTTTCTCTGCTCTGATTCTCCTTCTCCTGTTCGGTTCCCGTAACAGCCTCAGCATAAGACATTTTTTCCTTCGCTCTTATTTGTTGTACCTTTATTTCTTTCCTCATCACTTCACAACCCCAAAAGGCAACACTATGATTCCCTCCACAATTACAACACTTTGGTCTTACTTCCCCACACCTTTCATACTCATGAAAACTCATGAAACTTTTACATTTACATTATGTGCAGAAAACCTGGTTTGAAATACAGTATAAAAGGTCTGTGCAGATATTGTTCGGGGTTCACTTTGACTCCGATAAACCCAAAGTGCTTCATGTACTTTGTCACTGCCATGCTGCAAGAAAGTTATTCTTCATTGAGATCTTCGACTTTTTTTCTTACATTGGCTAGCCAGCCAGGAGGGATTCCTGAAGGAAAAAGCGGGGAAAGGTAAGAAAGATGGGGTTTTCTTCTTTTGTGCTGTTTTTGTCAGGGAATCCCCTCGTCTAAAAAAATCTAGAAAAGAAAATTTTAAGAACAGATGAGAATTTAGTTTATTCGGCATTAGTAGGAGTTCTTAAGCCTATTCTGTACAATTCTGTTTAAGATTTTAATGGAACTGAATCAGCCTGATGCAGTGTGGTGACAGAGCTGTAGTGGAATTGTTGTTTCTAAAGTAACTGAAGCAAAGAGCTTAAGTTTATAAGTTTCTAAAGTAACTGAAACTTAGCGTTGAATGGTTATAATTCTGTTAAGATTCTAACGTAATTGAATCAACCCGACGCAATGTGGTGGTGGAATTGTAACAAAATAGTTTCTAAAGTAACTGAAACTCATTATAATGTAGAGAGCCCGATGCAGTGCGGCTCTGAGAAGTTTAAACGTACTGTGGCAGTGTTTTAAACTCGATACATATTGTTTTAAGCCCAAAATACTGTGGCTAGGTAGACGGTTTTAAAATATAATACAAAAAACTCGACATAATGTGGTTTTGTCCGACGTACTATAGCAGTGTTAAATTTTAAAACTGTTTGTGTTAATGTATTTGAATTTGAAAGGATGGAGTGTGGCTGTCCGACACACTGAAACATTCAAGTTCAGAAGTCTGACGTACTGTGACTGTTTTCTTTGTTTACATCAGATGTACTGGAGCTGTGAATAAATAGACAACGGATATCTTAAAGTAACTAGATAGCGTGTAGTCATTGAAACAATAAGTGAATAGCTATTGAATTACTGTACATAATTCAATAAGGTTTTGAGAATGGAAGAGCTGGTTGTTAAATACATCGCCAAGCATGGCTCACAGGTAATGTATGACGGGATAGAGAACTTTGCTGATAAGCCATATGAGTGGGCTATCTCCGGTTGGAAAATTATCCCGAAATGCCTAGAAATAAAAAAGGAAAAGTTGCAAATGCGCTTCAAGCGGTTTTTGCCTTGTATAAAATGACTAAGCGAAGACTTGATGAAGTGGAGGCTGAAATGCACGGCTTCACTCTATACTCAGTGACGGGGTAATTTCTACTAAAATGTACCAGGCTGGTGAAACGATCTGAACAGAGGAAAAGATCAGAATGCAGAATGAGATCGCACTTCTTAAAACTAACAATAGCATGCTTAGATCATCCGCTGAAACATTGTCCCTAGAGTTGGATGAAGCACAGGCTGCTTGTCAGTTTATGATAAAAATAATATAGTTGAGAAAAACACCAGTAAGAGATCTGTGGGTGCCATGCTTTGTAACCAAGTTTCAGATTTTCAAGAAGTTGGCGATGAGGATTGGGAAAGAGATTCTCAATCATTTAGCAGTAGTCAACACTCTGACTGTACAGTTAGATTTCCCATGGCATTGGTTCACTCTACTACTACCATGCGTAATAGAGAAGAAGTGGAGGGGCCAATGACTTCTACGGTGGTCAGAGGGTTTAATCCAAAGAACTAGAAGCTGTGATTAATAATATTGGAAAATTTGACCCCTCCAAACAGAATCCATTAGATTTTTTGAAAAACTTGGAGCAATATTCAGACGTGTACAAGTTTACAGATGGTGTTGTATGCATGTTGCTAACTATGTCTGCCCGATACTCTGTCCGGAGCCTAAAATGAGAAAGTGAACGTCAGAACTGCAAATAAATTGGAAAGGAAGCAGGCATTGCTTGAAGTTTTAGGAATGCTGTCAGTTGATTGGGATAAAATAGCTGAGATGACCATGAGGAAAGGGGAGCATCAGTGGCATTTTCAAAACAGTTATTAGAGGCATTTAAAACTTTCACTGGCAATACTGATATTACTCAGGATGATGTCAGCTTCAAATCTGCCCTACTTGTTAGGTTTCCTCTTCTCCAGCCCTCGTTACGCTGCAAAGAGTGACAAGTGGCGTGCTTCCACATTCCACTGCGCGCTTTCCAGCACTATTCAAAAACTCTCCGACGGACATTTCATTCATGAACTCACGTTTTGTTTACCTCTGCCATGTGTTTTCATGTTTTCGTATTCACGTCATGTCTCCGCCTCCCATGTTCTCCCATGTGCTCATGTTTTTGTTCATGTCATGTCTCCGCCTGCTCATTTCACTTTGGTTTATTGATGTCAGCTGTCATTGATTTGGGCATGTAAATGATGTGATTGATATGTGTTTAAATACGCCACTCCGTCTCCGCTTCGGGGCGGAGTAATAGGATAGTTTTGCGTTAGTTCCATGTAGATGTATGTAACTGTGCGATTTATTTCCGTGATTTCCAGATCACCTTCTAGCCTAGTGGATGTTATCTGTGTTTCTTATTTGTATTAGTTCTACCTTCCTTGGAGAACAGTGACATTTCTGTTTATACATTTGTTTTTTATTATGTTGAATGAAGTCCTTTATTTTTTATTTTTTACACTGTACCTAATAAACTGAACACTTTCCCCTGCAAATGCATCCTGCTCATCTCCTTCACCCTACGGGTCGTAACACTACTTAGCAAGTGTGACCCACTCACCCGTTCTGCTGTGGCAGTGCTTGTGATGCATCTCTCTGAGTATAATGATATTATTGCCAAAATGACACAGTTTTACAACAGAAATGTTAATTCAAAGAAATCTCATCCTGTGTCAGCAATAGGTGTTAAAAGGCCCTACCCGAATGGAGGCCGCAAGGTTTCCTGGATAAATGAGGGCCATGCTACTGGAGATAGACAGGAGAGACCAAATCCTTATAACCCTGATAACCCCCCAGTGTGTTATTCATGTGGCATATTTCTAGGGACATATTTCTAGGGACTGCAAGGGTTCTTCGAGGAGAACAGCTTCTAAAATTGATCTTAACAAGTTACAGGCTATGTTAAGTAGACTGAGCAAGGAGAATGAGGAACTGCACACTCACATGGAGAAGCAGAGCTTTAAAACCATGCCTTCTTCAGCATGGGGATCACAGGCCTCTATTTCACATGTAGCACCCCTGTCGCAAGATAATCATGGTAGACCAATCGTAAATGTCACTGTTGGAGGCTGATGCGATGATTGGTTAGTTGATTCTGGTGCTTCATTAACAATTCTTCATTCCAACAATCCCCCACAGAATGATAAAGACACAATAACCGTAGAAGGTTTTGATGGAACAATTTCTCTTGCATTCCAGACAGAAAATATGTTATTCAAAATTGGCAAAGATGATTTCAAAGACAAAGCCTGGCTCAGTAGAACTGGTGATGGTCGCAGAATATTAGATTCAGACATTATGACTAAGTGTGGTTATATCATTGACTATGGTAACAACTGTATTAGGTGTAATCCTCAGAGTAAAGATAAGGTTGTGTAGATTTCTGATGTACATGCTGTAAATGCGATCAAAAGGTCAGAGGATTATGATTTAGATACATTGTTATTGGTGGAAGATTCTGAGTTATCAGAACTGTTGGATCAAAACAAAGGTGTTTTTGTTCATTCAAAGCATGATTGTGGCTATGTTGATACTAGTGAGATGGAAGTGAAGGTTCACGGAGGTGACCCACCCTCCCTCAGACAGTACGATTATCCAGATGAGGCAAAGCCTTACATACAGTATACCGTGGATTCTCTGTTAGAACAGAGTAATATTAGGCCTTGCCTTTCTCCATCATTAGCCCCGATTTGGCCTGTCTGCAAACCAGACAAAAATGCTGATGGTAATTTAATAGTTGATGAGCTAGCAAAGAAAGTTGCTATAGAAGGAACTTTTTTCAGGTGTCACAGAGCTAGAATCAATTGCAGCTATCAACATTAGAGAGCCGCTAGACCTGAAAAGCACTCAACAGAGTGACCTTCAGTAACAGATCAGACTGAACAGCAATGGACAAACTATTGAAGATGGTCGATTGTGATGCACAGCCAATCGTATATGACAACATGTTACTGTACAGATGTGGTGACACTCCACTGTGGGTTCCACCTATAAGATTGCGGCATGATATTTTGTATCATATCCACAATCGGGGGAGGGACACTTAGGTGTAACAAAAGTGAAGGACAGGATAGAAAACATGTTCTTGTGGCCAGGCGTAGATAAGGATATGAGAGATTACTATGCTTAACATGTGCCAAGATGAATCCATCAAGGGTTAAAATGTAGGAGTGTTTGAGGCCTACATGCCTTGTTGAAGGCCCCTGGACAAACCTCTAGACCTGTCACAAGAGGTCAACAGACAACCTTTGAAGACATGGTTCTACATCGATCAGTTAAAGCCAGATGATACAAAAATTCAGATGGCAATCCTACACAGCCACATACTGTATATAAAAGCAAATGAGTGTATGTGTTTGTAATGTTTTTTTTATTGCGTATGTTTAGAAGGTGTTATGTGCTGTGTTGTGTGGGACAAAGGGGGGCAATTCTTTCTGTTTGCATGTGTTTTTCTGTATCCCCTAACCAAAGGAAATAATGACATGGTGATGGATTATGACAGCGGCCCTCCTGACAGCAGTAAAGATGCAAGAGTGCCCGGAGCAACAATCAGTTCCTCCATCAGGTGTGGTGATGAAACCCTATCCCGGAGTGCTAATCATCAATGTCCAATGGATCCATGTTCCAGTCCTAGTGAATCTGACGATGTAGTCACCAGATTGGATGAACGGTGCCAGGGAGAAAGTGTGACAGGAAGGTATATAGACCTCTTGCCAACAGCATTCCTGAGGTATCAAGTAAATCATCCCAAGGAAACCACCTTCAGGCAGAAGTTATTGGGGTTTGTGGAGAGTGTACTTGGAGTCATCTTGAAAGGTCTGGGAATATCTAGTGCACAAGAACTCTGCAAGAATTAACTTAAGCTTAAGGCCCTAGTGGGGCTGCAGGTCTTGCAAACAGATGCTTATCTACAACAGGGACTACAAGAAGAAGAAGAGACTGTACAGGACATTCCCACCATCACATCTGCCCTATCTTTCATCATTCATGAAATGAAAAAGGCTTTTAACAATATGCAACTATGACCCTTCTCTATCACTTCTTCTCTGTCATTTCTCTAATCTTGTCAATTGTAGCTAGACACTTTGCACGTTAAACTTCAGCTCATTTTATGAGACTAGAGTCAACATGGTCTATGGTAAATGATTACTTTCAATATGTAAATGTTACCCAACAGATAAGGTCATTCAATCCAGAGGAACAACTAGGTTTTGTGGAAAATATCCCAGAATTTGATTTTGATTTACCAAAACAAGGCAATATGCTAATGTCATTGATGCAAAAGAAAGATAGTCAATAAGGTTTTGAAGAGAAGAACAAACTTCTGACAAAGTAAAGGCATGACAGAGACTTAGCTATTGCCTATTCAGGTTTAATTTTGGATGTAACCTTCAAAACTGCTATTTGCATATGTTTGCCAATGTTTGCCAATTGTTTGCCAATGTTTTATGTTATGCTGTATGTGTTCTGTATGATGCCAAATTGCAGATAACTCAGTGATCACCTTAGGACGTTCCTGCTGGCTGTGATGGTTCTTGAATGCCTCTCTTCCTAACCCAAGAAACATTTTATATAGTACCAAATTATCAGAGAAATCGTAGTTTGGCCTAATTGGAGGTTGGAGGGAGCAGTAACCAGTGTGCATGAGGTGATGATTCAGTGATGGGTAAGATTCTCCAGTGGCCAGAGGAGGACACCCTAAGGCAGGGCTTCACCACCACTGGGCACCTGCCCAATACGGGAGGTGTAATCTGTATAAAGGGAGTGGATGTGATGCTTCTTTTGGGCCAAGAGCATCAAATGGGGGACTGTAAGAAATTACAGACTGCCTCTAAACAGATTCCACTCCAAGGTAGTTGTTGGAAAAGCTCATCCCTGAAAAAAGGCTTAATTATCAAAGGGATAATACAACTCAGTCCCAGCAATATGCAGTTGGGGGGGACAATAAACATAAAATTTCTCAAGAGCAATTTTTGAAGGGGACACAAATAATACAGCCAAAATTGTACTTGTAAGGATATATGTACACAGAGGAAAGCCTTACTACTATTATTAGTGTAGCACGGAGACTGTGCCATTACCCTTCTTCTCAAAGTTTCTCTTTGGTTCAATGGAAAAGTTTACTAAACTGACCAAAATATTCTTCGTCAACACCATTTATTTATTGCAATATTTTTTAAGTTGTTTACAACCAAGTCACCAAAATGCAATGAAATTTTAACTTAACTTTAAACATAATGACTGTTTTAAAATTATTAGGTTATTAGGTTGTAGTCACTGCTCTATATGTAGTAATAAAAAATAGCTGTAATTTAAAGCAAACTTACATGACGGGACAGGCACTAAACTAAAGTACTTTTGTACTTTCTGTCTCCTTTGCCTGTGACACCATGACATAAGTATTTCCATAAACACCCATTCTTATAAATATAATTTGCCTTAATTAAAGCTAAATTGCCTTGATATGGGGACGTTTTGTAGTTATGTTTTGGTGCACTGAAAAATTCTCTAATGTCCGTTTTTCTTTTCTCTGTCATTTTATCTGGCCAACAACACAAAGCGATAGTTGTTTAAATATTAGATTCACCACGCGGTCATATTATAATTATTAAACTATCTTGCGTTCTCCACATAGTATTTCAGGTTTCGGCTGGGACAGGGGACATCTCTTACTAACATTATATTCAACTGCAGCAAACCCACTGATCTGCCACTCAACATCATATTGAGCAAAACCCAACACAACGGTAGATCTACAATCTTGGCCTAATATCAGTTCACACATAGGCTTATCGTTGTGTTAGTTGTAGTGGGTGACTTACTATCCAACAAGCTTACTATTAAACAAGCTACCAAACAAGCTAGGTAACGTTATAATCACTAACATAGCAGACTCGTAAAAATGCATTGGTTATCATCATTTTTTTTGTCATGACTAATTATTCAGCATCATCTGTATTAAAGATAAAAGAATCACTTCATCCGATGTTTAAAGTGAATAATATAGCCTTGACAGACTACTTACTGGAGTTTCACAGCTACTGTCTGAAGAGCTTTGTTCTCTCCCACCTTACTTTTATGTGTAGTTGAGGTGCGTGGTGGACCAAACCACTGTGAGGCAAGGGAGGGGGGACTCAAAATGTTTCTAAATTTAAAACACATTTTTTTGCTCCGTTTGCATTTGTATTGTTTTACTACTTATGTAATTATTTTGAGTATATATCATTATATTATTTACAATACTCAGCGTGGTTTTTAATGATATTTTAATGATATTTTTAGCCCTCAGATGGGGATGTCCTGACCCCCCAACTTTTCCATGATATTCTAATTTTTTTAGATGCACCTGTACAGGCTGCACCCAATGGGAATGATTCTCTATCTGTGCATGTCCTCACAGGACCAATCAGACCACTTCAGGTAAGGGCGGGTATACACTGTGCAATTTTTGCCTGTCTTAGCGAGCTCCCGGCCTGCTATCCTGTTGGGAGAAACGTGGTGAGAGGGCTAACGTGAACAGGCTTAAGTTGGAAGACGTGAAAGGTAGGGTGGATGCGCAGGGATCTGGGGAGTTTGAGTTTCACTACAGAGGGACTGAATGATGCTTTCGACGGTGAAGGGGCCCAGATAATGGGGGGTGACTTTCTTGGCCTCAGTCTTCTGCGGAATGTCACATCCTTTGACCTGGCTGGAAGTTGGGTGCTGGGACCCGACGGTGGTCAGCCAGGCGAAGGTTGCATTTGGTATAGCAGAGCAGGGCAGAATGGGCCTCTTTCCAGACCTTGCGGCAGAGGTGGGCTTGCACAGAGGGGACCACAATGTCATCTCCCTGGCTGGAGAACAAGGAAGGCTTATAACCCAAGGAGCACTCAAAGGGAGACATACCAGTGGTGTTACTGGTCAGGGAGTTGGCATACTCCACCCATAGTAACTGGGAGCTCCAGGTGGAGGGCTTATGGGCCGTGAGCACTACTTCCAACTCCTGATTGACCTGCTCTACCTGGCCATTAGTCTAGGGGTGAAATCCAGAGGACAAACTTACTGTGGCCCCAAGAGCATTACAGAATGCTTTCCACATGTGGGAAATGAACTGAGGCCTGCGGTCGGAACCAATGTCCTGGAGGATGCTGTGCAGCCAGAAGATGTGGCTGATGAGGATGTCAGTGGTTTCTCTGGCCACTGCCCAGGAGCTTGGGAAGGGCCACAAAGTGTATGGCCTTGCAAAACCGGTCAACTATGGTCAGGGTGACTGTATTACCCTGCAAGGGGGGTAGGCCGGTGAACAAGTCCAAGGTGATGTGTGACCATGGACGGCTGGGAACAGGCAGGGGTTGAAGTAGGCTGGCAGGTGGGCAGTGAGAGGCCTTACTTTGGGCACACATGGTGCAGGCAGGAACAATCGCCCGACTGTCAGTGTCCATGATCAGCGAATCATTACCTGGGTCGGGTCAGGTGTAGTAGGTGATTGTGAAATTAAACCACCCAAAGAATAGGGCCCAGCAAACCTGGCAAGAGTTGAGGCGCTTGGCGGTCTGGATGTAGGCCAGGTTTTTATGACTGGTCCAGACAATGAAAGACTGCTCAGCCCCCTCGAGCCAGTGTCTCTACTCTTCCAAAGCTAGCTTCATGGCCAGCAATTCACAATTCCCCACATCGTAGTTATGTTCCATGGGGGAAAGGCAACGAGAAAAGAAGGCGTATGGGTGGAGTTTCTGGTCATTGGAAGAGCACCGCACCCACACCTGAATCATAGGCATCCACCTCCATGATGAATTGCCACGAGGGATCAGGTTGGATGAGCACAGGGACAGAGGTGAATAGCTTCTTGAGCTTAGTGAAGGCAGCTTCTGCCTCAGGGGTACACATGAAGGGAGTGGAGGTGGAGAAAAGCCTAGTGAGGAGTGCCATGACCCGGCTGCAGACCCTGATGAAGCGGCGGTAAAAATTTGCGAACCCAAGGAAACGTTGGATCTGTTTCAGGGTGGTTGGTCTGGGCCACTTGACAACCACTCAGATCTTCTCAGGGTGACTCACCTGCTCTCAATGAGGTACCCCAGGAAGGTGACTGAACGGGCATGGAACTCGCATTTCTCTGCTTTGATGAACAGGTGGTTCTCCAGGAGTCGCTGCAGGACTTGCTGGATGTGGTGGGTATGCTCGGTGGGAGCTCGAGAGAAAACCAGGATGTCATCTAGGTATACAAAGACAAAGCGGTTCCCAAAGTCGCGGAGTACATCAATGACCAATTCTTGGAAGACAACTGGAGCATTGATTAGGCCAAATGGAATGACTAAGTATTTAAAGTGGCCCAGTAGGGTGTTAAACGCCATCTTCCATTCATCCCCCTCCCTGATCCTAACCAGATGGTACATGTTCCAAAGGTCCAGTTTTGTGAAAATGGTGGCCCTGTGCCAGGGCTCGAAGATTGAACTGTGGACGGGCAGGGGGTATTCTTATTTTTGATAGTGATGCTATTCAGGCCTTGGTACTCAATACTGGTGATACCGACTCAATATCGGATGATGCTGGCAGTGAGGGAGTCATTAATGTGCTTCTCCATGGCCTCTCTCTCCGGGCAGGACAAATTATACAGTTGGCTGGATGGTAGGGTGGCCCCAGGGAGCAGGTTGATGGCACAATCATATGGACGGTGAGGTGGTATTGAGAGGGCCTTACTAAAGTCCTCTCCCAGGTCATGATTGGGGGGTACTGACAAGAGGTCTGGAGAGCTTAGGGCTGGAGGAGCCATTTTGGTTGTAATGGGCTGAAGGGCTGATTTCAGGCACAAGGAGTGGCAGAAGGGACTCCAGTTAACAACCCTCCTGGCCAACCAGTCTATCTGGGGGGTGTGCTTTTTCAACCACGAGTGACCCAACACCGGTGGAGTACATGGGGAGGAGATAAGTTTTGTCTGGATGTTCCAGTAGGTGCATAAACAAACTCCAGTTAGTCCAGAATGCAGCTACAAAAGTCCTTACTAGAACCAGAAGATATGACCACATCACCCCTATCTTATCCACACTGCATTGGCTCCCAATGAAATTTCGCATTGATTATAAAATACTACTTCTTCTTTTCCTTTCAGCTGTTCCCTTCAGGGGTAGCCACAGCGAATCATCTGCCTCCATCTAGCCCTATCCCCTGCATCCTCTTCTCTCAGACCGACTACCTTCATGTCCTCCTTCACTACATCCATAAACCTCCTCTTTGGTCTTCCTCTCGGCCTCCTGCCTGGCAGCTCTAATCTCAGCATCCTTTTACCGATATATTCACTCTCCCTCCTCTGAACATGTCCAAACCATCTCAACCTGGCCTCTCTAACTTTGTCTCCAAAACATCTCACATGTGCTGTCCCTCTGATGTACTCATTCCTGATCCTATCCATCCTCGTCACTCCCAAAGAGAACCTCAACATCTTTAGCTCTGCTACCTCTAACTCTTCCTCCTGTCTTTTCCTCAGTGCAACTGTCTCCAAACCATACAACATTGCTGGTCTCACTACTGTCCTGTACACCTTTCCTTTCATTCTTGCTGGTACTCTTTTATCACACAACAGACCTGACACTTTTCTCCACCCATTCCAACCTGCCTGCACACGCTTCTTCACCTCTTTTCCACACTCCCTATTGCTCTGGACTGTTGACCCTAAGTACTTAAAATCCTGCACCTTCTTTATCTCTTCTCCCTGTAACCTCACTGTTCCACTTGGATCCCTCTCATTCACACACATGTATTCTGTCTTGCTGCGACTAACCTTCATTCCGCTTCTCTCCAGAGCAAACCTCCACCTCTCTAGACTTTCCTCCACTTGCTCCCTGCTCTCACTACAGATCACAATGTCATCCGCAAACATCATAGTCCATGGAGATTCCTGTCTGACCTCATCTGTCAGCCTGTCCATCACCACCGCAAACAAGAAGGGGCTCAGAGCCAATCCTTGATGCAGTCCCACCTTCACCATGAACTCCTCTGTCACACCTACCGCACACCTTACCATTGTCCTACTGCTCTCATACATATCCTGCACCACTCTAACATACTTCTCTGCCACTCCAGACCTCCTCATACAATACCACAGCTCCTCTCTTGGCACCCTGTCATACGCGTTCTCTAAATCTACAAAGACACAATGCAGCTCTTTCTGACCCTCTAAATACTACTACTGACCTATAAAGCACTAAATGGTCTTGTGCCACAGTACCTAAGCAAACTTTTGTTATTTTATGATCTGCCACACCTACTTCAATCAAAAGCTGCAGGCTATTTGTTGGTACCTTGAATAGTGAAGGCTACAGCAGGGGGAAGAGCTTTATCTTGCAAGGCCCTACAGTTATGGAACATTCTTAACAGTTAGTGTTCGGGACACAGTCTCAATGTTTAAATTCAGGCTGAAAACATATTTGTTTAGTCAAGCTTTTTGTGAATAGTTTTATTTTTCTTAAGTAAAGGAGCAGATCTAGAGGTTTCACAGGCATAGAGTGTTGTGGTGAACTGGGGTGTTTGGATGCTGTTTGAAGTGAGCTGCGAATGGGTCACAGACCGTCACACACAGAAATACGTCATCAACTAGGCTTTATCGTTATTATTGCAGGACGACTAATTCTTATCGTGGGGAGAATTTCTCCTGGTATATTGCAAACGATAAGATCTCACCCATCCTTAGTCCCAGGGTGCCCTCATGTCTGTGTTACCTTCTGGCTCTCCCTTTTAGTTATGTTGTCCAAGCTAGACTTGCCAGAGTCCCTGCTTGCACTCACGCAAAGTACATTGTCCTTAACCATTACGGGACAATAAGCATACCTAATAATCTCTCTCTCTCTCCATCCCTTTCTCCTTCTGTCGAGCTGCACATGATACTCCTGACATGCCAGTGATCCTGACCCCTTCTGCTCTCTGGACCTGCCTGATCCATCCTGATGCCCTACTTCTGGTTGGAGTTATCATCAATTGGAAGTCATATGCTGCTGCTGAGGATGGCCCCACATGGTGCAGCCTAAAGATCATTGAGATTACTGAAGATGGTACCACTTAAAAACCATAAAGATGGCTTTGGACCTCAATTCATATGAACAGTTATGCTGTGATGGCTAGGACTGCAATTGCCACAAACAGTTTTGCACTCCAGTCTCCATCAGTGAACAGTGGAGAAGTTCAACAAAACAGTCTTCATGTAAAAACTGTAATGAATTTTCTTGGTTACACAACTGCTATTTGACCATGTAGTATTAGCACATTTATAGCAGGGATTTATTTATTTATAATTGCACTATCCGGTGTCACCCAGATGAGGATGGGTTCACTTTTGAGTCTAGTTCCTTTCAAGGTTTCTTCCTCATATCGTCTCAGGGAGCTTTTCCTTGCCTCCAATGCCTCTGGCTTTCTCATTGGGGATAAATTCACATGTTTAAAATGGACAATGTCCATTGTTAAAAGCACTATACAAATAAAACTGAATTTAATTGAATAAGATTTAGACAGACCTGCTCACGGTGATTTCCTGAGAGAACCAGGAGCAATGGGGCAGTGCAATGGGTGACCTGGAAATGCCCTGGAATCTCCCATCCAGGGCATTTACAGTCAGGGGGGTCCAGTGGTTCCAAGGGGAGGCCAGACTGGGAAGCTAGCTCCAGATTTAGGAAGCTGTCCTTGGTGCCTGAGTCGATCAGCGCAAGCAGGGGAACGGAGAGCTGGTTGTGGCACAGGGTGGCAGGAAACTGGAAGCGGGACAGGTAAGCAGGAGAAGCAGATGTCCGGCTCACTAGTAGCCGCCTTTCTACTGGCAAGCCCCTCCTTTTAGAACAAGAGAACAGGTAGATAAGAAGTGGCCATGTTGGCCACACCTGCCTGGAACCGACGGTCGTGCTCGGCCCGGCCTAACTGCATGGGTTCCTCACCTGGTGAGAGGGAGTTGGGGGGACTTGGGGGTTAGAATAAGGCCTGGGGACCGGGTTGGTGGATAAACAGGTAGATGGACAAGGAGCTTGAAGGGCCTGGCTCTCTCTCGGTGCTGCTCTCACATGGTTATCCAGCCACTCCCTGGAGTGCCTCCTTGTTCCACCCAGACTTGGCAGCCAGGACTCGGAACTTCACTGAATACTCTGCCACACTACGGGGCCCATGACGGAAGGAGAGCAGGGCCAGTTGAGAATGCAGTTGAGTTGCTGAATGAGGAGCCCGAGCTGGTCCATCATGGCTTGGTGGCTCTCCGAGAGTGCACAAAGCTGTTGCTCATGCTGGCCAAGGAGGGCACCGTGGTGATACAGGGCTGAATGTGGGCGAGCTGGTTCTGCTGGGTCCATGTTGGCCACATTGTTATGAACACAGAGACAAGGGGACCCAAGCACAGAACACAGACACAGGAATTCAAGGATAAACGGGTTTTATTCAGGATGTGAGGAAGTGAGGGTGTGAGTATTGAGTGGTTGAGGCCGGGGCTGTCACGCCGTCGACCTGAGTGCAAAACTGGTGAGCCAAGAGGCAGACAAGGTGGGGCTGGGCGTAGCTGGAACACAAGGAGAGAAAACACACAATAAGCACAGGATAACGTGGCAAGAGAAAATGTTAAACATCGACATGGAAAGGAAACATGAGTAGAGCTGGAAGTGTACAGCACTGGAAGCTGGTAGAATCTGGTACCAGGCCTCTCGGGGTGGCTGTGGCTCAGGTGGTAGAGCGGGTTGTCCACTAATTGTAGGGTTGGCGGTTCAATTCCCGGCCCACATGACTCCATGTGCAAAAGTGTCCTTGGGCAAGACATTGAACCCAAGTTGCTCCTGATCGCAGGCAGGTGCCTTGCATGGCAGCTCTGCTGCCATTGGTGCGTGCGTGAATGAGACACAGTGTAAAGTGCTTTGTGAATCGCAAAGGTTAAAAAGCGCTATATAAGTGCAGACCATTTACCATGAATGGCTGAAGAACCGGGGCTTATATACACTGCAGAATAGGTGAGTAGATGAGGAACAGGTGTGATCAATGCTACAATCAGGTGAGGCACACACATGCACAGAAACAAGAGAGAAAGAAAATACTGGAAACACAAGGAAGAGGAAATACACACATGCTGCTGCTGAGGATGGCCCCACACGGTGCAGAAAAACAAACTTCATATAAAAACTGTAATGAATTTCTCACAACTGCTATCTGACCGTGTTGTACTGGTACATTTATAGAAGAGATTTATTTATTTATAACTGCACTATCCGGTGTTACCCAGATGAGGATGGGTTCCCTTTTGAGTCTGGTTCCTCTCAAGGTTTCTTCCTTATATCATCTCAGGGAGTTTTTCCTTGCCACTGTCTTGCTCATTGGGGATAAATTCATAAATTTAAAATCTATGTCCTGAATTTATATACTTCTGTAAAGCTGCTTTGGGACAATGTCCATTGTTAAAAGCGCTATACAAATAAACTGAACTTGAACTTGAACTTGAACTTCAATCACATTTGGCAATGTTCAGTTAGCCCCACCCATGTGCATGCTGTCTCAGGGGACCTCACACAAAGTCACCCCAAAACTTTGGTGTTTAAGGACTCTGCAATTGTGTTGTTTTTTGTGTATGAACAAATAGTACTTAATCATTTCATATCATTTTCCTTTAAATGGAAAGATGAGTTTTATTAGCCTGCGCACAAAGCTAATCTCAAGGTTTAACTCAAGAATTAAGCATGTGAACTACAAACGCTAAATGTTTTGTGATTCATTTTAAATTAATTTACAAATAAATACATCATAAATTGTTTTGTAGAGCAGATTATTTTCATAAATTAACTTTTTTTAAAAAAGATGGGCTTAAATGGTATAGCGCCACAAAATGCATCCAAATTATAGCCAACACAAGCTAACCTTGAATGAAAAAAACTTAACATTTCTTAATGTGGGCACAATGAAAATTACTATGATGCTTAGTCAAAAGTATATTTAAGCTTCATGCATGCCTTTGTAAACATATCTTACATTTTTAAAGGAAAACATTGTCTTTTTTCACCATTAATCACCGTGGAACCATTTAAGCCCACCTTATGTGTTTCAATGAGGAAACTCTCTAATTACAAACTCTGATCAGTTTTCTGAGTGAAAGTGTTAATGATAACATTGCTTTTACCTTACTAACCTTTTACCTTAGCTTACTTACAACCTTAATTTACAACTATATTTATACTTAATTTACAACTCTATATAGATGTCTGCTATTGTTTATCATTTATTTCCAGTGAGAAAATGACAAAAAAGAGAAAAAAAAGCACCTGTCCAAAAATCATAGAGGCATGTCGTCTTTACCATGAGGGCACAGTAAAGTACAGGTGATGAGTGCTAGCAACCATTAGTAAAAAGGAATATTTTAAATACGGTCACTGAATATATACAGTATCTCACAAATGTGAGTACACCCCTCACATTTTTGTAAATATTTTATTATATCTTTTCATGGGACAACACTGAAGAAATGACACTTTGCTACAATGTAAAGTAGTGAGTGTACAGCTTGTATAACAGTGTAAATTTGCTGTCCCCTCAAAATAACTCAACACACAGCCATTAATGTCTAAACCAAAAGTGAGTACACCCCTAAGTGAAAATGTCCAAATTGGGCCCAATTAGCCATTTTCCCTCCCCGGTGTCATGTGACTCGTTAGTGTTACAAGGTCTCAGGTGTGAATGGGGAGCAGGTGTGTTAAGCTTGGTGTTATCACTCTCACACTCTCTCATACTGGTCACTGGAAGTTCAACATGGCACCTCATGGCAAAGAACTCTCTGAGGATCTGAGAAAAAGAATTGTTGCTCTACATAAAGATGGCCTAGGCTATAAGAAGATTGCCAACACCCTGAAACTGAGCTGCAGCACGGTGGCCAAGACCATACAGCGGTTTAACAGGACAGGTTCCACTCAGAACAGGCCTCGCCATGGTCGACCAAAGAAGTTGAGTGCACGTGCTCAGCATCACATCCAGACGTTGGCTTTGCAGAATAGCCGTATGAGTGCTGCCAGCATTGCTGCAGAGGTTGAAGGGGTGGGGGGTCAGTCTGTCAGTGCTCAGACCATACGCCGCACACCGCATCAAATTGGTCTGCATGGCCGTCGTCCCAGAAGGAAGCCTCTTCTAAAGATGATGCACAAGAAAGCCCGCAAACAGTTTGCTGAAGACAAGCAGACTAAGGACATGGATTACTGGAACCATGTCCTGTAGTCTGATGAGACCAAGATAAACTTATTTGGTTCAGATGGTGTCAAGCGTGTGTGGTGGCAACCAGGTGAGGAGTACAAAGACAAGTGTGTCTTGCCTACAGTCAAGCATTGTGGTGGGAGTGTCATGGTCTGGGGCTGCATGAGTGCTGCCGGTACTGGGGAGCTACAATTCATTGAGGGAACCATGAATGCGAACATGTACTGTGACATACTGAAGCAGTTCCCTTCGGAAACTGGGCTGCAGGGCAGTATTCCAACATGATAACGACCCCAAACACACCTCAAAGACGACCACTACCTTGCTAAAGAAGCTGAGGGTAAAGGTGATGGACTAGCTAAGCATGTCTCCAGACCTTAACCCTATTGAGCATCTGTGGGGCATCCTCAAACAGAAGGTGGAGGAGCGCAAGGTCTCTAACATCCACCAGCTCTGTGATGTCGTCATGGAGGAGTGGAAGAGGACTCCAGTGGCAACCTGTGAAGCTCTGGTGAACTCCATGCCCAACAGGGTTAAGGCAGTGCTGGAAAATAATGGTGGCCACACAAAATATTGACACTATGGGCCCAATTTGGACATTTTGACTTAGGGGTGTACTCACTTTTGTTGCCAGCGGTTTAGACATTAATGGCTGTGTGTTGAGTTATTTTGAGGGGACAGCAAATTTACACTGTTATACAAGCTGTACACTCACTACTTTACATTGTAGCAAAGTGTCATTTCTTCAGTGTTGTCCCATGAAAAGATATAATAAAATATTTACAAAAATGTGAGGGGTGTACTCACTTTTGTGAGATACTGTATGTACATATATATATATATATATATATATATATATATATATATATACACATTATATATATTGTGGGCTTATTTGGAACACATGTGGGCTTAAATGGTGCCAAAGTACCAATTAAGCCCATGCCAGACTTCTGATTTTATTCATAAAATATCTTAATTTTACATTCTAAAATGTACATCAACTAATGAATACATTTTCAAATAAGAGATAAATCTTGCATTTTAACAAATGATTTTTCTTATAAACCATGTCAATATCTATGAAAAAACCTAGACTTAGATTTTGGTGGGCTTAATGGGTACACTTACCCAAGTCTCTGTAGGGCTAAAATATAAAGGTCCACAAATATCACTTAGCCCACTGCTCGCCTATGACCAAAGACGGAAATAGGTGCAGCCGAAGGTTAAATGCATCTTTTAGTTAAGATTTAAATATCCGACTCCATTTAATTATTTATCTGACTCCAATTAATAATAACTGTTAACTTATTTATCTGACTCCATAAAATAATCTTCTAGTTAGTGCTAGAAGTGTAAAATCTCAGTGTTCTAATAGAATTTACTCTAAAGCAGCTTCAAGCAAAGCTTTCATTAAAGTGACGTTCCTACGTCAGAGGCTTTTATATAGCTTCTTTATTAAACCATTATGTTGTTAACTCAGAGGTTTCTTTCGTGCAAGCCTAGGCCTTTCCTATTTTACTTGTCAGAGGTTCTGTTTAGACTTGCAAGTTTTAGCCTTTTCCTTTAGCTTGTCAGAGGTTGACTAAAAAACATGTCTAATGTACTATAACTTTTAGCCTAAGAAACTATTTCTAGTAACCATACAACACATCTAAATCATGCACTCTTAGTGCATCATACCTTTTCAGAAGTACCACTGAGTATTTAGAGGTAGAATAACAAATGAATTTATTACACAAAATCACAAATTAATTTATACATAAAATAGAAACAAATGTAACTTACAAAGTGTTGGTCAGCGTCACGGACATAGGATGCATGATCGAAAAAGCATCTCTGATGGTAAAAAGCCCCTCTGATGGTGCTAAGCAGCCTTGATGGTAAAAAGCTCTTTTTGATGTCACAAGCCACCTCTATATTTTACCAAGCATATCCTCTTATACCCCTGAGCCTCTTTGAAATGTATAGTGACCAGGATACCAAATGGAATGGAAACTGTGTGTTTTACGGCAGGGTGGACCCCCAGCTGATTAGCTCACCCTCTATTTTAATTACGTTCCTGAGAATGAGTTGGTCTGAACAAAAGGTAAAATGTCTCCTATGCAAACCAGGGGTGCCAGTATGTGCACACAGTGCAACATATATTGTAAATGTTGTTTCCTAAACCTATATGATATTTATGATATCACCACATCGTTCACCATGAAATATGGATAAAAATGATACCAAACATGCCCTGAGTAATATTGTTATTAAACACAGTTTAGATAACCAGTTTAAGTTCACATGGTATCTCTGAAACACATTTCTGATCATTTTAATCTAATCAAATTGCTGCCACAATTTATAAATCTACTACATCTCTGTGACTTTAACCGTGGCATGGTTCTTGGTACCAGATGAGTTGGTTTGAGTATTTCATTAACTGCTGAGCTCCTGGAACTTTCACATACAACAGTGTCTAGAGTTTACACAGAATGGTGCCAAAACACTTAAACTGGACAGGAAAAAGACCAGGTGATTTTTTTTCTTCAAATTTTCAACTATCCAGTTTCGATCAACCTGTGCCCATGGAGTGGAACCCAATTTGGTCTTCTGCTGTAGTAGCCCATCCACCTCAATGTTTGTGCATGCTGAAATGCATTTCTGCTCACAACAGTTGTAAAGAGTGATTATTTGAGTTATTATATCCTTCCTGGCAGCTCAAACCATTCTGGCCATTTTCCTCTGGCCTCTCTTTTCAACAAGGCATTTCCACCCACAGAACGTCACTCTCTCAATGTTTTTTTGTTTTTTGCACCATTCTGTGTAAACTCTAGAAACTGTTGTGTGTGAAATTCCCTGGAGATCAGCAGTTTATTAAATACTCAAACCAGCCCATCTGGTGCCAACATCCATGCCATGATCAAAGTCACAGAGATCACACCTTTTCTTCATTCTGATGTTTGATGTGAACATTAACTGAAGCTCTTGACCTGTATTTGCATGATTTGTTGCATTGTGCTGCATGATAACTGTATGAATGTGCAGGTTTTCCTAATAAAGTGGATGGTGATGGATATTGGACTAAGACCAGACTATCCAAGATCCATCCAGAGCTGGATCCTTCATGTGACAGATGTCACCAAGCTCCTGCTGGCTAGCTGATTTTCTTTATTTAGAGAAAATCAGAATCTCATTCAGGTCAAACACAAGACTTTCATTCGACTAGAGAACCTTTCCTCAATATTTTTTTTCAAAGGTTACTTGCCTTGATATTCCAAATAACAAAATATAGTTTTTTTTCTACTTGGCTGTACATGGTTGTTTTTTAAGAAAAAAAATGTTTGTTTGTTTGGTTAGTTAGTTCATTTTTGCTTGTTGTTTTTCTCTCACCTTTCTCCATCCTTGAGTGGTGGATGGTGGGTTCAGCGGGTGGGTATGAAGGCCGGCAGGGTCTTTGGGCGCTGTTGAATGTAGTCATAGATGTTTGCAATTTAATTGTAACACTGTAATTCATCATGTTCTCTTTCTTGTGAAAATTTGAATAAACCGACCATTAACAAAGGAGTGACTGACTAACCTTAACAAACTACTTCAAGTGTTCGCCAAGGTCATACAGTCAATCGTACATTATTATGAAATTTAGCTAGTGTTAGCTGCCTTGGTTTATGAGTGTTTATATTAGTTGTTATGTTAGAGCGAAGTAAATATAGCGCGTAATAATATTTGTATTATTAAAATGCAATGTTATTCATTAAAAAGCAACTTTGTCCTATCTATAATTAGCCACAGCTCTGCGTCCCCTTTATTACCAAACCTGTCAAACGGTGGAGGCTCACAAACGCGCGCATGCGCGCACACAAAATGCTCCTCGCGCTTCAACTTACTTCCGGTACAGTGTATCTGCCCCTGGCATCAGGCAAGTATTAAGCAGGGGAAGGAAGAGGAGTTTGCTGGTACAGGCATGTTCTGAAACCACATAAATATCCGGATGATTGTCCTTCTCAAGAGGACAGATAGGACACTCCGAAGACTTTGGAAGTTAAAAGAGCCAGTTTACTTCAAGAGTGTGACGTGACGGGCAGTGTCAATTTCTGCGCTCTCTCTCTCTCTCTCTCTCACACACACACACACAACTCTGGAGCATTTAAGCCAGTTGGAGCTAACGTTAGCCAGCCAGCTAACTATTGCTAGCTTCTTTTGTGGGATTGAGGCGACATTTCGCTGGACAGACCGATACTGGATGGATATAAACGTGTAATTCAACTGGAGTGCCAGAAAAGGTAAAATTGCTTCACTGAACTTTTAGAATAATGTTTCCATTTCACTGTGAAGTGTTGGAATAATAGGGCTGGACGGAAAGCTCTTTAGCTGGCTTGTCTACTCTTGTTCTTGTTCTTCCCTAGACTAGCTATCGCTATTTATATCTTAGCCTGTATAACTAAACTGGGTAGGTAGCTCGCTAATAATAGCTGTAGACACCACTGGTTGATAAAGCGAAGAACCAGGTGCGAAGTCATCAGAGCCAGTGAATTTGGACAGTTCATTTACTTTATTATGAAATGCTTTAGTAGTTTGTTTATAACTTTGCTAGAGGAGTGTCCCAGCTGTATTAGGACAGATGAGATCTACTTGAGTGTGATACATCAAAACGTCTAGTTTGTTAAGAGGAGAAAACATGTATCACACCGATGTGTGAATCTAAATCCGTCACCAGCGTTATTTAGTCGTAGCTGATTTGGTTTTCAGCTGTAAGTAGTACATCGAGGTCTTAAACGCTAGGTGATAACGTTCACCTCCAACATTTATATTGATGAAAACGTGTATTCTGATAATAGTGTTATTTTCGGGCGGTTAATATTTTTTGGCCCCTGGCTGGACTGCATGATTGTATGTGCTTATACTGTGCTTAATTTAGGTTGCTAGCGTTGGGCGATATGGCGATAAGATGTACACTTTTATGAGGTGTGTCGGATATCTTTAATGTTTTTATAGCACTGATCCACAACTAACGGATTAAAATTAAAAATCTGCTATTTTTATGCCTTAAGCCAGCTGTACACTGTACGATTCCAGTGGTCTTTTATGATTATTATTTGTCACACCGTATGAGATGATCTCAAACTGAATTCTGTAACAGACCGTGCGATGACATGTTCTTCATGTCTGTATGAAAGACTACTACGTTCTGCCCAGAGCTTAATTTGTAAGTCTGCAGGTCCCGGAACAATAAGAGCCCAGCTAAAACAGTTACGTAGTGAAGACGTAACCGGACCGGACCGTATTCATTGCAACAACGTACCAAATAACATTCCAGCGACGTAACTTTGTGATTCCCGTATACGTTGTGGTGACGTTATAGTTGTACGTTGTGGGAACGTGGCGAATGTGTCCCAACGACCAAACTGGTACGTTGTAAAGAAGTAACTGGACCGGACCATATTAGTTACAGCGACGTACCAAATAAAGTTCCAGCCACGTAACCTTCTTTCCCATATTCGCCATGTCGATGTTATAGTTTATAGCACGTTTCTGGAAAGTAGCGAGTACGTCCCAATGACCATGGCCGAGAGTCTGATCATTTAATCCTTTCGATCACAGCTCCAGAATATGTGAGCGGCTGCTTACCTGTCCCCCGTGACAATTCTTCACAAACTCGCTTGCTGTCCATAAAGGAATGGCTCAAGAATCGCATATCCACTCCTGACCAAAGGAGTGCGATATGTTAGAAATAAAGGCGTTGACCACCTTTATTTCTAACATATCTCACTCCTTTGGTCAGGGAATTATTGAGCCATTCTCTTATGGACAGTAAGGGAATTTGTTTACTTTGAAACCCATACAGGACTGACTTTCATTCCCTGCCTTCAAATTCAAATGTTTTTAATGGAAATTGTATTGGTTTTGATGGAAGCAATTAAAACAATGCAATTATAATGGTATTTTTTGTCGAATTTCTATTCAACCCATCATCTTAAAATGTACTCATAAGAGACACCTGTGCCTCAAGTAACATCAAGCAACAATCAGCAACACATTTATAGCATTTATTCATCAGCCTTTTGTCATTTTTTTCCAAACATATTAAGCTAATACATAACCATTAAGCTAAATAAATAAATACAATAAAAAAATAAATGCAGAACAAAAGAATAATAAATAAATATGATCAATTCATAAATTATCAAATAACCATATTATGTTATAATTAATGTAACCAAAGGGGGGGAAAAACCTTATTCTTCAAAAAGTAGAAAAAGTGTCTCATCATCGTCGTCATGTTGTAGCTGCTGTGGAGCAGCAGTGTCTCTGGTCCTGCTGCTGAAAATGAAAAGTATATTTTAGTTTTACCGCAATTAACTACACATAGTAGTTAATTTATAAGTTACTATTTATATAGTTTTTATGGAGAACTTGTGCTCCTAATTACAAAAACCTAAGAGCAAACTCAAAAGTACTTCCATACTTCCATGTTTACAAAAACTGCGGGGCAGGACTTGCTTTCATCCATCGGTTGTTGATTGGATCGTAGAAAGTGGCTGTGTTTACAAACACACCTTTTATGACAGGGTGCTGGAGGAGAGGGATTGAACCAGCCCTTGCGCCAGCATACACGTCATCGGAGAAGTGTCATTGCGAGGGGGTGGGCACGTTAATGTTTTTATTTAAAGATTATGAAGATATACCTTTTTAAATTTATTTATTTATTAATATTTATGTGCACAGATAAATCATTTATAATAAACACTGCAACATTCCATAAAGAAATAAGACATTGATTTTGGTGACTATAATTGTGTTGCTCGCTTAAAAAAAAAAAAGGCAAATTACACCGTATATACATCTTTAACATATTCAAGTCCGACACATGCACAAGGTCACGTGAGCGTCATGGATCAAGCACAAGCTGCAGTCATAATGTAAAATTAACACTTGAAGTTTAGAAAATGTGATGATGGTTTAGTTTATCATGTTAAGTGGACAATTGAAAACTAAAAGAAAGTAAAAATCTATCTCAGATTTGACCTCGGGCCACCTCAAGTCTCTCGTTCGTGTGCAAATTAACAAAACAGGGCATTTAATGACAAAATTAAGTTTGAAAGACAAAAATAAATGGGGTGGGAGAAAAAATCAATGCATCGTGATTCTTTCTCTAATGATTCTGAATCGATTCTCAAAAATTCAGAATCGATTCTGCGTTCAGTTAAGGATTATAGTACGTATGGGGGAGAGATACAGCTACGCATGTGAGAGAGTACAGAGAGAATGCAGAGAGATGGGGAGTGTGAGGAGATAGCTGCTCTCCACGTATTTCTTTTTGTTCCCTTTTATTTTGTGACTGAGTTGGCTGTTAAACAGTTCCCTGCTCGTCTTCATGCATGTGGAGGAGGTAGCCTTTTTTCTGTACATTTAATTAAATACAGGAAGAAATGCTAATTCCGTAACTCACTTGAAGGAGACACGAGGCAAACAGGAATTAGCATTTCATCCCATATTTAATGAAATGTCCAGGGGGAAAAAAGGCTACCTCCTCCACATGCATGAAGACGAGCAGGGAAGTGTTTAACAGCCAACTCAGTCACAAAATAAAAGGGAACAAAAAGAAGTACGTGGAGAGCAGCATCTCCTCACACTCCCCATCTCTCTGCATTCTCTCTGTACTCTCTCACATGTGCAGTTGTATCTCTCCCCCGTAAGTACTGTTAACCTTATAAGTGACTGTTACAGTGCACAGTCGTGATTTGAAGTGAATGCAGAATTGATTCTGAATTTTTGAGAATCGATTCAGAATCATTAGAGAAAGAATCGTAATGCATCAATTTAAAAAAAAAAATATATATTTATTTATTTATTTATTTATTTATTTATTTATTTATTTATTTATTTATTTTTCTCCCACCCCTACTATGTACACAGCTGCTGTGTGTACGTAGGTACTCATGCGATATATCTTTGGAAAGCTAAGATTCTTGTGCTTTGATTGATACAAACCGTTTCAAGATACAATCACAACAGAAGCTACAATCAACATCTCTGTCAGACCAGCAACATACAAACAAACACTTACAAACCTGAGGCAACTCACCTATGAAGCTTCATAGTACCATAACATCCTGACAACACTGGCAAAGGTCCAAACGATCCAATTAAGTAAAAATATTTAGTCCAAAACACATTATTACTTCAGTAAATACCCACGGACTATTGCTGCATCATTTCACATTATAGGCAGATGTGTCTAATCTTTCATGTCTTCTCCGTTATAACTCCGTTGCCGATGTCTTGACATGAAAATGGCCGCTGAGTCAGTTTCAGCACTTCAAAGTCCATGCGTAAAGATGCCTAATGAGTGGCGAGTGTTTCGTTTCAGAAACTTTTTTACATAGTTTGTATTTTTTGCTTGTAATTTATTTGGTTATTATTTACTTGAAGGGAAAAACCTAAGGCCAAAACTGAAAAGCATTTTTCAGAAATACTTGAAATATACATATACATTTGTTTTCATTTATTTTAATATTTAACTTTATAAATAAGAAGTGTGTGTTGTTCAATTATATTTTTGTGTTTTGTATGCATGTATTTTTTTGTTTATTTTTATACCTTTAATTACTTGTGGAAAAAAATTTAAACACTTTGAACTACTTGAAGTATACAGAATGGCATTGTTTTTAAAAAGAATATATATTTTATATTGATATTTAACTTTATTAATAAAATAGTGTTCAGTTAGCATGTTTTTGGGTGTTGCTTTGGTACACAAATGAATACCAAGTACCATGTAATTTTACTGGTATTGGTACCGACTTCTGAAATTTTGGTACTGTGACAACCCTAGTAGTATGACTACAATCTTGGACATACTACGTCTGCCATGTCGGCATTGTCATGTGACTCTCGACGTCCTCATAACACTAAAATCTTAAAGGGACCACCAGATTAAAGCAACCGCACTAACGGCAAAATGCACATCAGGAAAGTTAACTGAATTGCCAGTTTAACGTGGGCAGTGTTAACAGACTGAGGTAAATTTGTTGCCGTTAGCTTGTCTGGCTAAAGCATGATGGAGATCACAAAAAAGGTTTCAAACGCTGTGACAACCGTTTTCTTATTTAAACCATCAACAAGTTAACAATTTATTCAGGTGCAAGTCCTGTTTCACCAAGGTTTAATACTTGAAAAGAGCAGATGTGCTGTCTTCTGCACTTTTTTTCTGAGCTCGTATGCACCAGTCCCGTTGCATTATGGGATTTTTTGACTCCTGCGTAGTGTCCATCGTTTGCACACTGCAAAATCTCGTCGGAAGCAGTAGACCATCAGGGTATTTCTTGCCTACTGTTTCTCGCCTACTGGGAATTCGGACATACTACCCCTCTGGCGTGCTGCTTTTCACCTACTGTCTAGTAAGGTAGAAAGCGATTTCGGTCGCAGCCAAACGCACTTCTTCTCTTTCTTCCCTTACGGGTCAATCACAATACCGTATTCCACAGCGCCCTCAGGCTGTTTCTCATTGCAACAACATGAAACAACAAGGCTGTATTGAGTTGTTTAATTGATGGAAGTGCTAAAATAAAGCCTCAGTTAATTTTTTTTATATTTAGGTTTTTATTTAATTTAAGCTTATTTAAGCCTATAAAATTATATAAATTATATTATATAGTGATATAAATTTCAATTGTTATTGACAATTTCAAATGTTAATAACAGAAATAATAATAATAACAACCTTTATTTGTGATATAGCCTTTGTGATACAGTTAGTTATAAACAAGTTCTGTTAATCATGTTCTTCTGCTGCGGAAAATAATCTAGAGCGTGTAGGCTGCCTCATACAGCAGAAACCAGGGAAGTGCAGGTTTAAACAAACAGTTGCTTAGAAACAAGCTTGACCAATCAGAATTTGATTAGACTTTACTTCAGGCAACAGCAGCGAAGCACGTCTTTTTCATTTTCTAAAAAACAAAAAAAAAAAAAGGAAAAGAAAAGGACCACGGAATCTAACACAGGTTATGAAAATAAAAGGGAGAGGAAATTTATGAATTTGACAGGTCATGTTCAGAGCTCTGTACACTTGCTGTAATGTTACCGTAAACACAGTGAAAGTTTACTTTTCTGCTGCAGAGAATCGAGAATATTGCATATGTACTATACAGTGGGTATAGAAAAGAATCCCCCCCCCCCCCCTTTAAAATAATCACATTTTGTTGCTTTTCAGCCTGAAATGAAGACGGACACAGTTTTTGTTTTATCCAGCTGTATTTACTCAGTGCAACTTATAACATCCAAGTGAAAGATATAACACCTACATGTCAGAAAAAAAATAAAAAACAGAATCACTGAGTTGGATAAAGGATCACCCCCCTCCTAAAAAATGACTTGTAAACTCAATAAGGTGTAACTAATCACCTTCTCAATGGCACACAAAGCCATTTGACTTTCAAATGTGATCAGCTGTGGTCATTTTGATTAGCTCAGCATGAAAAGAGCTTTCCTGAAGCATTTTGTAGTGCAACTGAAGCAAACAATCAACTATGGGTGGCAAGGTGCTGTGGACAGGCACAAGTCAGGAGATAGATACAAAAAAAAATTCAAAGGCTTTATCAATGCCTAGAAGCACAGTGACGTCTATTGTTAAGAAGTGGAAGGTATTTGGTACAACACAGACCCTCCCTGGATCAGGATGTCGCTCCAAACTGGATGAAAGCGTCAGGAGGAAACTGGTCATGAAGCAGTTGCAGGAATTTATGACAAAGAGTGGTTATTGTGTGCATGTGACAACAATATCACAAATTCTCCAGAAATGTGGCTTGTATGGGAGGGTTGCAAGAAAAAAAGCCACCCACGACTGAGCTTTGCCAAAACGCACCTTGAAGATTCTGAGGCCACATGGAAAAAGATGTTATGGTCAGATGAATTATTTGGCCTCAACACCAAATGATATGTCTGGCGGAAATCCAATACAGCTCACCATCCAAATAACACCATGTCTACAGTAAAGCATGGAGGTGGTAATATCCTGTTATGGGGGTGTTTCTCTGCAGCAGGGACTGGAGCACTTGTCAGGATAGAAGGAAAATGGATGGGGCAAAATACCATCAAATTGTTGAGGAAAATCTGCTGCCCTCTGTCAGAAAGTTGTCAATGGGAAGAAGGTTTACCTTCCAACATGACAATGACCCAAAGCACACAGCAAAACTGACCACACAGTGGTTGAAGGAGAAAAAGGTGAATGTCCTTGCATGGCCTAGTCAGAGCCCAGACTTAAACCCCATTGAAAATCTGTGGAATGACTTGAAGACTGCAGTCCACAAACGGTCCCCATCAAATTTAACTCAACTTGAGCAGTTCTGCAAAGAAGAGTGGGCAAATATTGCAAAGTCTAGATGTACAAAGTTAGTAGACACACATCCCAACACACTAAAGGCTGTAATTAAAAAAGCAAGGCAAATTAAAGCAAGGGGGTGATCCTTTTTCCAACTCAGTGATTTGTTTTTTTTTTATTTAAAAATTTTTTTTTTTCTGACATGTTATTATATCTTTCACTTGGATGTTATAAGTTGCACTGAGTAAATACAGCTGGATAAAACAAAACTGTGTCCGTCTTCATTTCAGGCTGAAAAGCAACAAAATGTGATTATTTTAAGATTAGATTCTTTTCTATACCCACTGTATGTACTATTAAGTTGTCTTTTGTAATTTAAGACAACATAGAAACAGAAACTTTGATATGTTGCTTGAGCAAGTAACTCTTAGTGAATTTAAAGCAATTTGCTATATAAGTAGAAAAGTAGCTAATAATTTATGATTTTAAGAAAATGAGAAGTATTCCTCTATTACAGGTCATGTTCATTGGTCAAGGGGACAAGTGCCTTCAGACATGATACACTTCTGTCCCATGACAAAAGCAAACGCCATCAGCACAACATGAAGGCAAACATGATTTGAAAAATGAAGTTTATAGGTTTCCATGACTGCAACGGTGCTGTTGCTAGCTACCATATAAGCAGAGCCCTTGAGAGAGAGAGAGAGAGTTGCGTCAACGGATGTTCAAAAACTTTTGATCGTCACACGATTCATGTAGACTTCAGATAGTTCCCAGAAGTTCTTTGTGGGCAATTAGAATCCATAGAGTTAGAGAGACAGAACTGCGATTTTTGGTAATTAGTAGCCAATAAATGCACTAATTTAAAATATTTATATAACACTGACATGTGTATGTAGTATGTATATTTAGTTACATCAATGTTGTTTAAAAAAAATCCACTAATATTTGAGGATTAGTGTGGTCAATTAGCGTTACCTACCTTGTTAACATACCACGGTTAAAGACCGTATTGATGTTGTTTTGAATTAATATTTTTTATGTTCTTAAACTTGTAAGTAAGTCAAGGGCAATCACTAATGTAATCTTTAGGACTTTCAGATAGGACAGGAGACCGACAGGTGACTATCAGTGATTGTCAACTCACTGCACAGTGGCTCAACGGATTAGCAGCAGCAGCACGTTGATAAGTGTGTTGTCTTTAGAAAATCCATTGCAAATAAGTGAAATTAAATTAATCTTAATATTTACAATTCTTATGCACCCCTGCACTTATTTAAATATGCATTAATAAATAATATCTTCAAATTAAAAACAACTTAAAACACATGTTCATACACATATAATCATATATATTTGGTGTATTTTGCCTTTTGCTATGTACTTATTTACAGCAATGGATTTATAAATAACTTTCTAACAAACTGAAAAGCATGTACAACATTTTGTCTGTGTCTCTTCCTCCATGTTGTCCTTGTATAGTGTCCACCATAGTTTGCTGTGCTGCATGGGGATGAATGTCTGGTTTCCCCAGTGACACAGAGAGGAGCAAAAAATGGTTGGCTCAAATCAGCAGGAGCAATCTAAATATAACAAAACATTACAACACCAAAAAAAATATGTGAGGTAATAGGTCTTTCTAGTGAAAGACTCATGGTGAGGGTGCTGTCTCATTGTGGAGAGTCTTCAGGCTGTTGTCTCATGTTTTTAGTTGTCTTTTAATTATGTATAAAAAGTGTTTTCTAATACTGTGCTTTTAACCAGTATGGGATATGTACAGTATGTGGGTAGACAAAAAGGAGTTGTGTGTGGGACATGAACTTCAGCCACTCTGCACATTTTGAGGCAGACCAGTTTGTCAGGACCAAAAAGGCCAAGACTGAGACCAGATGCTATTCCCACCATCATTGTGATTGTGGGCCCCTGCACCACGATGCACCCCGGGACCTATAAACATAGAGCACACACAGGCTATAGTGTTACAGGTGATGCAGGTATAATATGTATGAACTCTTACAAATTGTAGTAATATCTCTTGTTTTGAAGTGATATTATTTTCAATATTTAAAAATTAGCAGTATGTCTTCTGCCGATATCAGTTTCAAAGATTGAGGAAAGAAGGTGATTAGCCATGTTATCTGCCTCGGTAGCAAGCCAATAGTATTTATTTCACTCTGCTAAGTTCAAGTTCAAGTTCAGTTTATTTGTATAGTGCTTTTAACAATGGTCATTGTCCCAAAGCAGCTTTACAGAAATATATAAATTCAGGACTAGAGGTCGACCGATGTTGAATTTTACCGATAGCTAGGTATGACTGTACTTGCCGATAATCGATTAATTAACCCATAGTTTTTAAAATGGATACTGGATAAAAAAAATAAAAATAAAAACATAACACTCCATATAAAATAGTACTGAACTTTATTACAAAAAAAACAAACAAACAAAAAAAACCCCAGAACTGAATCATGAAAATGTGCTATATGAAATAAATATGAATATATTAATTATATTAAGAAATATTGAGGTAAATTAAAGACACGCATTCAAACTGAAACAAAAAGTAACATCCAAAATGAATAACATGTACTGGAGTGTATGACACCTTTTCGCTGTCTGTGTTTTAAACGTGCATCTGAAATGTCAGCAGTATCACGTGTCAAAACAAATGCACGTGTTTTCAGTGATTTTCGCCTCTAGAGGCCGCTCTCGCCATAGATATGTTGGCTCTTGCACTGTATAATGATAACGGACCCTTCACAGCCGCTCCAGCAGCAGATGCAACCCGGAAAAACTATCGGCATGGATTTTTGCCGATAACCGATAGTTCCGAGAATCAACTATCATTGTCGATTAGTCGGCAAAACTGATACATCGGTCGACCTCTATTCAGGACATAGATTCTAAATTTATGAATTTATCCCCAATGAGCAAGCCGGAGGCGACGGTGGCAAGGAAAAACTCCCTGAGACGATATGAGGAAGAAACCTTGAGAGAAACCAGACTCAAAAGGGAACCCATCCTCATCTGGGTGACACCGGATAGTGCGATTATAAATAAATAAATAAATAAATAAATAAATCCCTTCTATAAATGTACCAATACTACATGGTCAAATAGCAGTTGTGAAACCATGAAAATTCATTAGTTTTTATATGAAGACTGTTTTGTTGAACTTCACCACTGTTCACTGATGGAGACTTGAGTGCCAAACTGTTTGTGGTAATTATAGTCCTAAAGCCATCATAGCATAACTGTTCATATAAACTGAGGTCCAAAGCCATCTTTATGGTTTTTAAGTGGTACCATCCTCAGTAATCTCAATGATCTTTAGGCTGCACCGTGTGGGGCCATCCTCAGCAGCAGCATGTGACTTCCAATTGATGAGACCTCCAACCAGAAGTAGGGCATCAGGATGGATCAGGCAGGTACAGAGAGCAGAAGGGGTCGGGATCACTGGCATCTCAGGAGTATCATGTGTAGCTCGACAGAAGGGGAGAGGGAGAGAGAGAGAGAGATTATTAGGTATGCTTATTGTCCCGTAATGGTTAAGGACAGTGTACTTTGTGTGAGTGAAAGTAGGTACTCCGGCAGGACTAGCTATGACAGCATAACTAAAAGGGAGAGCCAGAAGGTCACACAGACACGAGGGCTCCCTGGGACATAAGGCAGCCAGTTACTCCACCATCAACAAACCTGGGTGAACGCGTGAAAGTGGGGGGGTGACAGCATCCAGACATCCCAGTTCACCACAACACTCCATGCCAGTGAAACCTCTAGATCTGCTCCTTTACCTAAGAAAAAAACTATTCACAAAACGCTTGACTAAACAAATGTTTTCAGCCTGGACTTAAACACTGAGACTGTGTCTGAGTCCCGAACACTAACTGGAAGGCTGTTCCATAACTGTGGGGCTTTGTAAGAGAAAGCTCTTCCCCCTGCTGTAGCCTTCACTATTCGATGTACCAACAAATAGCCTGCACCTTTTGATCGAAGTAGGCGTGGCAGATCATAAAAGACCCAAAGTTCACTTAGGTACTGTGGCATGAAGCCATTTAGAGTTTTATAAGTCAGTAGTAGTATTTTATAATCAATGTGAAATTTCACTGGGAAACAATGCAGTGTGGATAAGATAGGGGTGATGTGGTCATATCTTCTGGTTCTAGTGAGGACTCTTGCAGCTGCATTCTGGACTAACTGGAGTTTGTTTATGCTCCTACTGGAACATCCAGACAGTAAGGCATTACAATAATCCAACCTAGAGGTGACGAAAGCATGGACTAATTTTTCTGCATCATGTAGTGACATTATATTTCTTATCTTAGCAATATTTCTGAGGTGAAAGAAGGCTATCCTAGTAATATTATCTACGTGGGCGTCAAAAGAAAGACTGGAGTCAATAATCACACCAAGGTCTTTTACTGCTGCACGTGATGAAACAGAAAGGACATCCAGAGTTACTATGTAATCAGAAAACTTACTTCTAGCTGCATGTGGTCCTAGTATAAGTACTTCTGTCTTGTCAGAATTTAGTAAGAGGAAGTTAATAAGCATCCACTGTTTAATGTTCTTTACACATTCCTCAAATTTATTAAACTGGTGTCTGTCATCTGGCGTTGCTGAAACATACAACTGTGTGTCATCAGCATAACAGTGGAAGCTAATTCCATGTTTACGAATAATTTGACCCAGAGGTAACATATATAAAGAAAAAAGCAGTGGGCCTAAAACAGAACCTTGCGGAACACCAAACTTTACCTCAGTATGCATAGAGAATTCACCGTTTACATCTACGAAGTGATAACGATCAGTCAAATAAGACCTGAGCCAGGAGAGGGCCGTTCCCTTAATGCCAACAACGTTTTCTAGTCTATCAAGGAGAATAGAATGATCAATTGTATCAAAAGCTGCACTAAGGTCAAGCAACACAAGCATGGAGACACAACCCTGATCAGAGGCCAGCAGTAGGTCATTTACCACTTTAACCAGTGCTGTCTCTGTGCTATGATGAGGCCTAAATCCTGACTGATATATTTCATGAATGTTATTCCTATTTAGGTACAAGCATAGCGGCTGTGCTACAACCTTTTCTAAGATCTTGGAGATAAAAGGGAGATTTGATATTGGCCTATAGCTGGACAATTGACAGGGGTCGAGGTCAGGTTTTTTAATCAGGGGTTTGATAACTGCTAATTTAAATGATTTAGGTACATAGCCAGTGCTAAGGGAAGAATTGATTATTTCTGCAATAATCTGTTTGAAGAAACATGTAGGTAGGGGATCTAGTATACAAGTTGATGATTTTGATGAAGAAATTAATGAAATTAGTTCGGTCTCTCTAAGGGGAGTAAAGCACTATAATTGTTGATCTGATATTGCTATATTATTATCTACAGGGTTAGTAAGACTGTCTGGTTTTAAATTAATTGTCTGAATTTCTTGTCTAATTTCAATTTTGCCAATGAAAAAATTCGTGAAATCATCGCTGCTATATAATGATTGTGTGCCTGTTTCTGTGGGGGTTTTATTCCTAGTTAATTTTGCTACGGTATTAAATAAGAATCTAGGATTATTTTCAATTCAATTAAGGTAGAGAGATAGGCTGATCTAGCAGCACTAAGAGATTTCCTATAGTTCAGGAGGCTCTCCTTCCATGCTGTTTGAAATACTACCAGTTTGGTTTGACGCCATTTACGTTCTAATTGTCGAGTGATCTGTTTTAAGGTACGTGTGTGATCATTATACCAGGGTGCTAGCTTTTTCTCCACTAACTCTCTTAGCTTGTTGCAAATGTTCGTTTCAAGACAGTATTACCTTCAATTTAGCGAAGAGTGATGGGTGGTGCTCCCATAGATGGGATATCATATTTGACGTATTGCCTCCTCTAGCAGCCACTCTTCTTAAATACTTCTTACAAGTTGGATGTCCTTTCTTCTCCAAGCCGTGGCTGTCTGAATGTTTTTGATACCCGAAAAATTCCCATAAGGCAGACTTCGTCTTTTTCGACAGGGGAAAAAGTTCCAGGGGTTCACCTCCTTCAGCCATCCTACACACAGCTGACTGACTGCTCGCGCCGAACAGAGTGAGAGGGACCACAAAGGGACCACAAAACACGATTCCACTGTGCTACTGTCCATCTTGGATGAGACTGAGCCCAGAGAAGTCGGCGGCGCTTCTGGACAGTGTTGATATACGGTTTCTGCTTTGCACAGTAAAGCCTTAACTTGCGTCTGTGGATGCAGCGGCGAATGGTGTTGACTGACAAAGATTTACCAAAGTATTCCCATGCCAGGATCTCCATTACAGACTCATGATGGTTTTTAAGACAGTGACGTCTGAGGGATCGGAGATCACGCGCATTCAGAAGTGGTTTTTGGCCACGCCCTTCACACACTGTGATTTGACCGGATTCCTTGAATCTTTTAATTATATTGTGCACTGTAGAAGGTGAAATGCCCAAAATCCTACCGATTTGTCTTTGGGGAATGTTGTTCTCAAAGTGTTTGATTATTTGCTGACGCATCTGTTGGCAGATTGGTGAGCCTCGACCCATCCTTGCACTTGAAGGACTTTTTTGGAGGCTCCTTATATACTATGATTAGACGATTGCCTCACCTGTTTCACATCACCTTCTTATTTCAACTTGTCACATCGCTATTAGTCATAAATTGCCCCATCCCAACTTTATTGGAACATGTTGCATGCATCAATTTCAAAATAAACATTTATCTTCAAAAACTATGCAGTTGATTAGGTAAAACATCAAATACCTTGTCTTTATACGTTTTTTTGTTTAAATACAAGTCAAAGTACATTTACAAATCACTCCTCTTTGTTTTTATTAGCATTTTCCATACTGTCCCAACTTTTTCAGAATTGTAAATGCTATTCGTTTATTCAATATATTCTCTAAGATCTGAAATACAAGATATTTCAATATTTCTGCATGTATGAGCTTACAGTCATCTGATTGACAGGGGAGAGAGCATAATGCCATCCCTCCCACCTAGAGAGCATGGCCAATTTTGCTCTCTTTACTCTCAGCCACAGATGACTGTGGCATTGTCAGAATTCAAATTGTTAGGACAAATGCTTTTTTTTGCGCCCCTAAGATATTACATTTTCATAAAAAAAACAGGTTGTTTCTAGACAAGATAATTTACCTTGAAATATCTTTTGTAAAACATTTAAATATAGCAAAATAGATTAGAACATTTAATACATGTTTCTGTGCAACCACACAAAGACATCTTATGAATCTGTTCACTGATCTTCAGTACCTGGTTACACTGTGTCATGTAATGCGAGTTGAGACGGATGCAATTGCTGTAAAAGGCGTTTTATTAGACAGGCAGGCAGACAAATCCAAATCGTAAGTTAGAATAAAAACTGGAAACAGGCAAGGGTCAGGCAATCTACTGTCAGCAAAGACTAGGCACTACAAAGTGCGTAAACAAGAAAACACGAATATCAAGAACCGGGGAATCCAAACACAGAACAGAAATTCTCAGTAATAACAGACTGGTATATGCTGAACATTACTTCATGTAGGACAGACATACGGGGGTTTAATATACTAACTAATTAAAGGCCAAAAGGAAACAGGTGTGAGCAATAAGGACACATGAAGGAGACAACCAATGACAGGACATGGGTGGAGACGGGACATAAAGGAAAACAAAACATATGTCTCAAAGTAGGTAAAACACGGCAACACAAAAGTGTGTGCCGAATAAAGCGAGCGGCTCTTAGTGCACTGAGCGCTTCTGTATGCGGCACAAGGGGTAAATCCCCGACACACGGGAAATGTCAGTTTATTAAGCACATTGCATGTAGTTCGCTAAATTCTGTAATATCAGTGCTAATGTTATCTGATGATCACCACAATTTTAGCTTTCCACAGCACTGAAGACTTTGTGTGTGTGTGTGTGTGTGTGTGTGTGTGTGTGTGTGTGTGTGTGTAAATGTATACCGACATATGAGGTAGCTGCCAGAAAGAGTATATTTCTTATTGAAATACTTCATATTTTTTTTAATGCAAACCAACATTTTTTTTTCATAATGTTACAGTTGGACATTTTGTAGCAGAAAACAGTACTCAGTATGTAATTTATTTATCCTTATATTCTTGTTGAAACATGTCAGTAATAAATATAACTGGATAGTAAGAACTGAATTGTCACTTCATTTATAAGTTCTTCCACTGCGAAAAAAAATGGGCTGAAATTGGGTCCCACTCCGGCCCTGAGATGGACCTTTGTTTAGGACACTGTAATTCCAGCCACATCCTGGAAGTGACGTCCGTCAAAGTTTAAGTTTATCACTGGTCTTTATTTGTACTGAAATATGTTGTATTTCATGGTGGGGAAAAAAACTATTTTACTATATATTTTGGTTGCATCTGTGAATTAATAGAAATGTTACTGATTGTGTGAATTAGACACATTGTTTTATAATGATCACAGGCCGCTGAATCAATCGAATCGAAATCACATAATTGAGGTATCGGCAAATATTGCCTAAAACAATTCATATTAGATTGTATCGTCATAAAACTTTTACACCCATAAAAACGTCATAAAAGCGATTTACACTCCTAATATATATAGTACTGTGCAAAAGTTTTAGGCACCCTATTTTTTTTAGTAGAATCTTTTATAGATTTTTTTAGTCAGTACAAAAAACATTTTCCCAAACATTAGTTTTCTAGCACAAAATTAAATGTTACCGAAAAATGTTTGTATGTCATTAAAGAAAGCAGCATATTACATAAGAGACACTTTTCAGACAGTAAACACAATGAAGGCTGCTGGGTTTTGCTGCAAAAGTAAGAAGTGAGTGCGAAAGTCAAAGTGTCCAGAAGAACTGTGTCTGGTTCTGCAAGATGCTCAATAAAACTTACCAGCTCATTTCCTTATAAAGAATTTTCTTTTTCTTTTTCTTTTTTGGCATGCCAAATATTGACTTTGTTTCATTTACTCATGTTTACTGCTCTTTATGGTATTTTTTAAATATAAAATATAGAAACATTTAATTTCATTATTTTCAACAGCACAAATATGCAAAACAGGTGTTGTCTCAGGCACACCTGATGCAACTAATCAAGGGCTTCATTAGTTACACCAGGTGTGCTTGAGCTGGAACACATGAACTACTTGAACTGGCTAGGGGCAGAAAATACATGAAATACGGAAGAAGGTCATAACAGCAAAAGGGTGCCCTACTAATTACTAAAAATGCTTGCCATGAAGGGGTTGAATAATTTTGAGACCAGAGAAGTCATTATAAGTTGCATTTTCAGTTGAATTTGGGGAAACCACTTGAAGCATTCGTTGTGTTGAACTATTTCAGTTGCTTTTGTTTGATTTGTTCATTGTAAACAGCTGAAAGTCTGTAAATTTTGACAATAAACCTGATTTGCAATGGGGGTTGAATAATTTTGATTGCAACTGTCTGTGTCTGTGTCTGTGTCTGTGTCTGTGTGTGTGTGTGTGTGTGTGTGTGTGTGTGTGTATAAATGCCAGATAGAAGCTTATATTGAGGTCACCATTTGAGTTTTTCATGCTGCTCTTATTTTTGGAAAATGATTGATTTTTTTCTTGGACTCTGACTAAGATGATATTTCTATCTTTCAGAACACTACAAAATCAACATAGACATAGATTACATTTGCACTGAGCACCAGTCTGTGTGGAATTAGCAACACAGGAACTGACATGGGTACACCAGGTTCAGGACGAAAACGGGCACCTATCAAGGACCGATTCTCTGCCGAGGATGAGGCCTTAAGTAGCATAGCACGAGAGGTAAGTTGTTAATCTTATGCACTGTGACCTGTATGTGTGGTAAGAATAGATTAGATTACTTTATTGTCATTTTACCCATGTACAAGTATACCAATAGTTTATTTTAAGGAAGCAGTCTTTTCAGGGTTGATCACAGGCAAAATATCTATCAGCAAAAGAAAAACTCTAACTTACTTGTTAATGAAAAATAAAAGAAAGAAAATGCAAGATATTAACCTATTTTCCTAACATACACAATTAATAAAAATAAAAAAAGATAAATGAATCAGGCTCCCGGCCCATACAACTTACAAAAATATATACTATAGACAAATGTAGACTATAGAGTGCTGAAAGATGCCACTGCTGTTAGGGAATACTGTTGCCATGAAGGGGTTTACTTGGTCTGCAACAATTTTTAGGTAGGTGGTGTGTGTCAAAGTAACATCCGCATGAATGCCAGGCTCCAAGCTGCGATGCACTGCGTGTTCTGACACGTTTCTGTCATAGCCAGCATTAACTTTTTCAGCAGTTTGTGCTACAGAAGCTCTTCTGTGGAATCAGAGCAGATGGGCTAGCCTTTGTGCACCTATAAGTGATCAGAAAAAGAAATGGAGGAAAAACATGAACCACCAAAAGAATGATACTGTACCTGCACTGAACTGCAAATCACATTACATCCCAGGACATAGCATAAAGGTCTGGTTTTTTTTTTTTTTTTTTTTTTCCTCCCGTAGAAGCTGGATCTGTGAAGAGCTGATATTGTTGAGGTGCACAGGTTCCCCTATTTCAGACATTGAGCTCTGTAACCTCTTTAGTGTTGTAGCTGGACACTTGGACACTTCTCTGACAACTACCCTTCTGGCTTTATTTCCACTTTATGATGAATTTCACAGTGCTTCTAACAAGATTCAACACTTAGCTGATGTTTTAAAAACCTTCTCCATCTTTTCTCCTTCTAACCATTTCACCTCGAAGCTTCAGGTGCAGTTCCTTGGTCTTCATGGCCGCAGGACTGATCTGATCTGCCATTTTAGTGGTGAGACCTCCCAAATTCAAAGATATTTATTGTGCAAGCATACAGTTGGTCTTATGTGGATTTGAAATGAACACTGATGTACCCTGATTAACAGATATAAACAGTTTAACATATTCCACATAACATAAAGACAGGCAAAAAGCAAGTCTTATAGTATCTATCCTGGTGCTTGAACATAGGGAGGGTGCAGTCCAGGTCCCAGAGTGGAACCTTGTTACTCTGGAATGGTAGCAAAAGTGAGTTTCTTCAAAAATGTTAAACAGTTGTCAAATTTTGAAATGGAGCATCTTTGAATACATCACGTGTGTTCTAAGGTGGCATAGCAGAGGACATCTGTTATCCATAGTGAGTGAGTTGTGGGAGCAGCTGCCTACCACCTCAAAAGTACAAGTTGCCTTACCAACAGGTTTACAAAGGCCACAAGGTCAGAGCAACCATTAGGAACTGACACTGAGAGAGGTAAAACACCAAATAGTGCTGTGACAGGAGCTGGATTACTATGTATATCTAACACTTGTAATAAATGTTTAAATATTTCATATTGCAGAAAAATCTTTGGTAGTAAAGACAAGCAAAGATTGAAATAAGTAGGACAATTTAGACTGAATTTTGACTGAATATTTTAAAGACAGTGGTGGCAATGACCATTGTGCAAAATGCTGTTTAATCTCAGTCAGCAGAGGGGAGATATTTTTTTAAAGAGATTTTCAATTTGGATACGGTATTGGTTTCAAAAGTGTAGACTGTGTACAGAGTATTTATGAGCAGCAGAATTAACAAGAAGGAGTTCAGTTTATAACTAGATATCGAGCTAAATGTATTAATAAATGAAAGCATTGCAGGTTTGGATGGAAATATACACAAGTAAATCGTCCACATCAAGTGATACACTTTGTTCCCTATTGTTGCTAAATAGTTGGTGTGCTAACAATTTACTCTGCTTGCCTGTATTCTCTACATAAAATTCCAAATCTGATAATAGTTTGTTGCATTGATACCATTACTGTGGGCTGTCAGTCAGTCTTTTTCCTGGAATAATTTTCATATCCTGTAAGACCTAATTTGTCTATCTAATATAAGCCTTTAGTGTTTCCCACAAGACTGAGAATGAAATCTCTGGGGTCTTATTCATACTGATGAAAAATTAAATTTGTTCTGATATACAATTTACACAACATTATATGATAACAGACATACACTGAGACACCATAGTATTCTTGATTTGCAGGCATAATTTTTGATGACCTATAAATCCATTGTAACAGTGGCATGTTCTGATAGAGCTGTGGTATTATAGGTACAATTTTGAACATACAACAAAAGCCTGTTGTTTGCAAGACAATAATCAATCTGTGTAAAGTGTATTGAACAGTGGAGAAAAATTAAAACTGATTACTGAGCAGTTTAAGTTGACACCAATGGTCAGTTATTGCAGCTGCATGAGTATATGCACTCTACAAGAGGATCTATGGTTCCAGCCAGCAGTTAAAATCGCCATCCACTATCAAAGAATGTGAAGACAGATCAGACACCTTGGTGAAAAAATGAACGAAAAAATTTTCATTTCCCCAGTTTGGTTGATAGACATTGGCTAAAATAACGTGTGTTGTAGATTTTCCCACTGACTGTGACAAACCTCCCACATGGATCTTTAATAATATTAGAGGCATTAAATAAGACTTATGTTTTAGAATTGCTGCTACTATAGATTTGGTATTAAATGTGCCATAATACATTTGGATTTTGATGGTGAAATTAGTTTGGTCTCTCGAAGGGGAATAAAGCATTCTAATCGCTGATCTAATATGGTTATATTATCAACAGGGTTAGTTATAAAATTGTCTGGTTTTAAATTTATAGTCTTTTTTTTAAATGTATAGAATTTTTTACCAGATATTTTCAGTTTTGCAGAATTCATGAAGTCATTGGTTAGACTACAACATTGGCCACACTAATTGCTGTTTTGAAAAGGTAATCATTAACAATAGTTATCATTAATGTTAATTGGCTAGCTTGTTGCAAGCGCTACACACTATTAATAAGTGCAGTCTGATAATCGCTTCCTGTCAAAGGTATCAACGCTGTCTGACTTGCTAAGTGCAGGCTCTTATTTTGATGTTGTAGGTCAAGCACTAATGAGCACACTTCCCCAAATGTGAATGTATGGATCAGATATCCGTAATTATATTTTTTTATTGTAAAAATGAGATTAAGATGATAAATTGCATTGAGATATATTGTTAAAGTTATTAGTAGTTATAATATAGATACAATATCTTTTTAAGAAGTTACTCTGTGAATTGAAATTGAATTGTAATTTAAACAAAAAAGATTTACAATTCAAATTTTTACTAGCAACACCCTATTCGAATTGGATTTGTTTATCAAGGGAACATCTGTAATGTTTTTTTTTTTTTATAAACATTTGTACAGTTGTATCCAGACAGCAATATAATTACCACAGGAGTTTCCAAACTTGCTAACTTGTAGATTTATCGATTTATCAATTTTATCAAGACCAGAGAGGTGTCTATGGGAGAAAACTAAGCCATTTTGATGCTGAGAAAAGATGGAAAATCAACTAGAGCCATTGCACAACTATTGGGCATAGCGAATAGAACAATTTGGAATGTCCTGAAAAAGAAAAACTTCAAACTTGGTGTACTAGCAACTTGACATGAAGCAGGTCAGCCAAGGAAAACAGCAGCAGTTGATGACAGAAACATTTTGAGAGCTGAGAAGAAATAAAATGAGAACAACATTCGGTACTTTCACCCCCCCTTTAAAATAATCACATTGTGTTGCTTTTCAGCCTGAAATGAAGACGGACACAGTTTTTCTTTTATCCAGCTGTATTTACTCATTCCAACTTATAACATCCAAGTGAAAGATAACACCAACATGTCAGAAAATTTAAATAAATAAATAAATAAATAAAAAACAGAATCACTGAGTTGGAAAAAGGATCACCCCCCTCCTAAAAATGACATGTAAACTCAATAAGGTGTAGCTAATCACCTTCTCAATGGCACACAAAGCCATTTGACTTTCAACTGTGATCAGCTGTGGTCATTTTGATTAGCTCAGCATGAAAAGAGCTTTCCTGGAGCATTTCAGTCCTTGGTAGTGCAACTGAAGCAAACAATCAACTATGGGTGGCAAGGCACTGTCAAAAGATCTCCGGGATAAAGTTGTGGACAGGCACAAGTCAGGAGACTTGCTCCAAACTGGATGAAAGAGCCAGGAAGAAACTGGTCAGAGAGGCTACCAAGAGGCCTACAGCAACTCTGAAGCAGTTGCAGGAATTTATGACAAAGAGTGGTCATTGTGTGCATGTGACAAAAATATCACAAATTCTCCACAAATGTGGCTTTTATGGGAGGGTTGCAAGAAAAAAGCCACCCACAACTGAGCTTTGCCAAAACGCACCTTGAAGATTCTGAGGCCACATGGAAAAGGTGTTATGGTCAGATGAATTATTTGGCCTCAACACCAAACGATATGTCTGGCGGAAATCCAATACAGCTCACCATCCGAATAACACCATTCCTACAGTAAAGCATGGAGGTGGTAATATCCTGTTATGGGGGTGTTTCTCTGCAGCAGGGACTGGAGCACTTGTCAGGATAGAAGGAAAATGGATGGGGCAAAATACCGTCAAATTCTTAAGGAAAATCTGCTGCCCTCTGCCAGAAAGTTGTCAATGGGAAGAAGGTTTACCTTCCAACATGACAATGACCCAAAGCACACAGCAAAACTGACCACACAGTGGTTGAAGGAGAAAAAGGTGAATGTCCTTGCATGGCCTAGTCAGAGCCCAGACTTAAAGCCATACCGCAAGATGCCATACCGCAAGATGCAAGCCTCTCATCAGCTTTAAGAATCGGAAGGCCAGATTGGAATTTGCAAAGAGATACAGAGATGAGCCACAAAATGATTATTTACACTAGTGTGCAAAAGTTTTAGGCACCCTGTTTTTTTTTTTTTTTTTTTTTTTTTTTTTTTTTAGTACAAACTTTGTTATAGATTTTTTATTTTATGACTTCTATATTATCAAGTCAGTACAAAAAACATTTTAGATTCCCAAACAGTTTTCTAGCACAAAATTAAATGTTAAAAAAAAAAGAATTGTCCTTGCCATTCCAATACTTTCAGAGGGGTCTGTATATGAAATAATTTCTGACCAGTTTAAATTACAGACATCATGAATTCAAAATCT